>OZ002733.1:3843132-4443132 GCA_963924305.1 Polygonum maritimum
ATGTCGATTAAAAGGCGTCAGGCAGAGCGATGGCTTAGAACCTAGAGCTTACCTTCCACATGGTATACATGTGTATTTATAGAGGAGAGGGACAAAGGGGGGCGCGCGCCTCTAGGGTTAGGGCGATGCCTTGCTCCCTAAGTCAACCAAATATCCTATCCCAGGCGAAGATAAGATTCTCCTCCATAAATAATATCCTAACTAGAGTAACTACCCTATTAAAGGATAAAGCATAATAAATATGGATAGCAAAATAAATAAGATAGAGAAATAAATGCTAACTAATTGATATGGAATCATGCCGCCTACAGTGATGAGTGAGTGTCGTCTCATTTCAAATATAAGGATGAGATCTCAGCAAAAGAAAATAAGATACAGTATAAGCTTGATATCTAACGTCCTTTACTCCATGATAGTTTTTCAAATGTAAGAATTCTCCCATTCATCATAAATGTCCTACATAGCCTAATTCTAATTCGCCGCTCCGAGTTTCAAAAGTTTCAACCGAGTACGTAGAGCAAATCACGTTAAACCCATACACTTGTGGACACGTAATGCATCAATTTCGGGATAAGTGGGGTTTCATTTAGTTGACATTTGACGATTCATGTCCAAGCCCTTTTAGTTTTATCACTGCCCATACTGATTTGGGCGATGGGCAGGGCCTAACAACTGATCAAACTCGATGATTTGAACAAAAACTCGATCCAGACAGTACGTACGTAATGTCCGGGTCAAACTTTACTTTTATAGCAGACGGACCCCATCAAACCACCTCCCCCTGCCGTCACGCGCTTCTTAATACTCGTACACATATGCTATTTAATCATCCCACAACGCACTTGCAACAAACCCCTCCATTAATATTCTTACTCACTCATTCTTCAAGCTCAAGCTAAGCCAATTGCATACTTTATACCACTAGCTCCTTCACTAGCTTAATTATACAATGGCGATCAGGCCGGCTCCGGTTGTGATACAAATGGTGGCCTTGCTTATAATTGCACTTGGCGGCGTTGCAACATGCTCAGGCGCCCATCCGAGAAAGTTTCTGACGGATCACAAGACAACACCCAGTAGTATCTTGACGACGAAGGCCAAAGTGCCCGTGATCAAGCCAAGTGGCTTGTTGGCTGCCCTTCCGAAGGGCAGCCCTGTTTCGTCTTCCCCTAGCAAGAGGGGTCACGTGGCTAAGACTTCTAACGGCCGCCACCTCTCCGATGTTGAGTTGGATCCGGTCGATCGGATAATATTGCGCAAGCTTCTCATGTCGCGATAGATAGGCTGGTGGGTCGATGTCATGTCATAGATTGTTCCAATTAATTCATCTTAATTGCCCTATATACAATTAATGTTTGATTGAATCCATACATATATGTAGGTACGGTTGGCCCAGTTTTTTGAGGGCATCATATAATGATGTAATTAAATTATGAAAGATACTTTTACATCATGATACAACCGACAACCTGGTTGTTCCTTATTATGTTGATCGCTTATGTCCATTATTGCTTGCATCCTTTTTCCTTCACAATCTCTTTCTCTCTAGAAATTTAACAAAATATGTAAGTTAATTTTTTTTGAGCAAACAGAATATGTAAACAAAATCCGTTCATTGTAAGCAAATTCAACTAGTTGTTGGCCTTGGAGGAACAACCTAGCTTGCAAATTTAATCACGCCAGCTTCTTTGCCATTTTTTCAAGTTGCCGTTATGACGAAATAACGGACAAAAAGTTAAGGCTGATTACGGTTCAGCCCAAACCGAAAAAATAGATCGAACCGAACCAAAACCAAGAGAATTCGGCTCAATAAATTTGAGGATTTCGATTTTGATTCGGTTCAAATTTTACAAAGAAAAACCTTAGATTCATTCAAACCGCAAAAAACGATCAGAATTTTTTCATTTCCATTTTAAATTCACAAATTTCGGTTTCAAACCGGTGCTTAGCCGCAGAGGAGTCAGCAAAGTGTTATTGCACCTGCTTATGACAACCGTAAGGTCCTTCATAGCATTACCATGAAAAAAACAACGCTCTGGGCCACACACACCGGATTCTGAAGTAATGGGCCGTTTTCGGCCCACATTGCTAAACCTTGTCACACCCTCTTTATATGCACACGCTGATTCGGTCCAACAAAATATATCAAAATACTTTTTGCCTAGGGTTTTCTTCTCAGCCGAAGGCTCCACCGCCATTCTTCCATGGGTCGAGCCGTCGAAGCTATCATCCCATCGTTCTCCCGTTATTTATACCCAAAATTCGTCCTTGAAGAGTATCATTCGCTCTAATTTCTCTTCGCTTCTTCTTTGATCTGTTTCTCCGGTACCTTTGTTTTTCCAATACACCCCTGTTTTCAAATTCATACATCTTCGGATCCGACGGGGATTCTCCGTAAATCCCTTTACTTTCAATTGGGGCAAGCGGAAGATGAATATCTTCTCAATGCTTGCATATCCCATAAGTAAAACGTCGCAGATCGAGCTCATCGTCGTTGACGGAGAGAAGCTCACGCTTTTTACTCCTCCGATGGTGGGCGGCCTCATATTCCATTGACTTGTGGAGCGGCGTCGCTGCCTTTACCATTTAGTACAGGCCATGAGGCATACATTTTCTCTCCAATGTCATTTCAATTTGCCCTTTTGTTTTTAATCTCATCGAGTTTTGTTGACGGAGATTTATCCAAAAATCTCTTTACCTATAAATTGAGGCAGACGAATACAATCAATGTTTGCAAATCTCAGAAGGAAGACGTCATAGATAAAGCTGATAGGCTGTTGATGGGGAAGCCTTAGGGCTTCTTCTCCGGCCTTGAAGTAGTTTCATATTCCATAATCCTTGTGGAGCGGCGTCGCTGCTATTACCACTTTGGACAGTCCATGACTCAACATTCCATTTTTTCGGTTTTCAAAGGTTGTTTTTTTAGCCTATGAGGAAATCTATGAATTAAAACACCATCTTTCGGGACTGATTGGCTTTGCCTTGATGTTTATTCTGCAATTCTGAGGCTAATTTTGTTGTTTTATTGAATTTCTAAATCTGAATGAGTTTTCACATATCTGATTCTTCTGTAAAAAGACTGCTACTTCACATTGCACTTTGTCATATCTTAAATTGGACGATCGAACTGCAACGTTTGCTGTTAACAGGTAGATCATATGCTCCGTATAATGCACGCCTATAGATGAAATACCCATCTTTTGATGTCGGTTTTAGGCATCATTTCAATCAGCCTACCTGAATTGAAGCTATTTGCAGGATTAATGCAAGTTGACACAATCATTTACAAGTTTATCATCTCCTATTTCCAACCGATAAAAACTGGCTCAAAAACTTAATTGTATCCGGTGAAATTGCCATCGGTGGCACTAATTTGTGATAGGACTATAGGAGGCTTGAGATTAATTTGCAACAATGATGATCTTGTTGGGAAAGACTAGAGTGCTCTTTAGTCCTCACTCCTCAGCATTGCAGATTAAGTTCATGATACACTCTCCCTTGGACAGTATATTTTCTTTTCAATACAAGTGTCTTATACAACTTGCACAGTATATTAGGTTCAATGCAAGTGTCATCTTATTACAAGACAGTACACCAATTCCTTATCTTTAGTCCCACGTTAATTTTAGTTTCAGTACCTTTTTTGGTTTCAGTAGAGCTTGAAGCCCTCTCACAATTCCACATTCACAAATTGAAGAATAAAATGAAAATCATTAATTTTATTGGTAAGTTTAGGAGAAGCTGATTTCATGCAACTGAAAGTTGTGTTTTGCTTTGGAGTGATGCCTTATCTGACTTGTACCATCGGTCAAGGTGAATTATCTTTAAGGGCAAACAGGCAATGAATGTCATACACTCAAACCACTGGGCGTCAAGTTTTGGAGTTTGCTTTTCTTACGGTCTCAACCTCTCTTCCTTTCGTAAGACATCTCATATAGCTCAATGAAAGCTCTCGTTTTCTGTAAGAATTACGCATGGATGTGCTTTCAATGCAGGCTCAAGGAACTCTTACTTTTCAGAAATTTTGATTTTGATATGAATGATTCAAAATTATATCCAAAGTCCAAAGGCTTGGTGAGGGAAGAGTGAAAAAGAAGCGGGCCCATTTTGAGTCTTGTTGCACGAGTGTCGGCCCAATTATTACTATTCAGACAGTTGGTCGATTTGGGCTCACTGAATTACACTCCTTCCTTGTGGCTGTGGGTCGTATGTCGCTCGTCTGTTGTATTATACATTTCACATTTTATACAATACTTTATAGTATGTACTACATACACTCAATTTTTTTTTGGTCAAGACTACATACACTCAAATATACAAACGTGGGAATGATTTCAAGTTGGGGTCAGGGATTGGTTGAGCGTCAAGTCATATTATAGGAAGTTGGTGTTTGTAGTTGATTAAAGTTCCTGGCAAAGCTACCTTGCAAAGACAATAAACTACAGAGTTTACTAATATTACCAAGTATGTACATTGTCATACATAATAACTTGAAAATTTTGGATGCCTAAAGCCTTATCTTTCACCTTACCGTGATTCCAGATTACATGTATACCCCACCTTGTACAAATCCCTTCCTCGCAACGACTACATATAGTAATATTTCCACGTTCAAATAGTACAACTACTTTCTCAAAGTAATTATTTATATTATTAACTTACAATATAAGCTCTGATGGGCCCCGCTAACCCGACTTCCCTCAGACTTAACCCAATGATGATGAAAACCCAGTTTACCCACACCGCCAAGCGTGGGTTCCCTTGCTCCGCATTCCTCCAACACCCATCATCCTCCTCACCACCTAATCTCGCCACGTCACCCACACGCGCCGCCGTATCCAACTCGTTGCACCCAAAACTCAGCGTTTTACGTGACGTGGACGTCGTTCAGGTGCAGGGGACACCAAGTACACCTGAGACTGGACCACCGTCTTCCCAATCTTGAACCCCGGCACCACCGTAAACGCCGCCTGAAGCTCAGAGCTGTTTCCTCCTCCAACGCCACCGCCGCCGACGAGCTCCCCGCTCATCCGGGATGCAGAGGCGACGCTTTCCATGTAGACCTCAGAGAACCGACACCCTCTCTTGACCTGGAAAGCCACCGCCGGCGGATCGTAACTGAACGCCAAACAATGCAACAGCCAGACTCTCTTAACCATCTCCGCGAACGCCGAGAAGAAATCGCTCGCCGGGAAACTCCCGGAGCTAATGAGCTTCCTCTGGTCCAAATTCCCGAAGAAGGAGCACTCCATCTTGGGCTGGACCAGCTTCAGATACTTGGACCGAACAAATCTCGCGAAATCGCTCTCCGGATTCTGGATCAGAATCTGGCTGGGGGACCCCACCTGCATCTGCCGAAACTCGTCGTAGAACTCGTGCCGGGGCCTTTCCCGGCGAGTCTCCGGCGCCGGAGGGAGGAGAAAATCGCGGTGGTTGAACCCGTCGAAGAGGACTCGGCAGACGTAGGCCTCGAAAGCGTAGGCCTTGTGCTTGGGATTCGAGAAGGGGATGTTTTCGATGGCTTTAGCGGCCAGTTCGAGGTCCCAATTCTTGGCCTCCATCTCGTGGACCAACTGTTTGACGAAACTCCTAACCGACCTCATCAGCTGTTGCAACGACCTGATGAAATGCGAGCCGTTGAGATCCGAGATCGAGACGCTCACCCCAATCAGGCCGCTAGAATTCAGCCGCTTTTCCATCGATTTGTTCCGTTTTGAAATCTCGTCGAGGCGGGATTTGAGCGAGGAGATCTCGGCGTCGCGGTGGCGGATCTTGGTGTCCATCTGCTTGATGGAGATCTCGTAGGTCTTGATGTTGCTCTGCTGCTCCTGAATCTCGGCGAGGAGGTTGGTCACGTGAGGAGGGGGGAGGTTCAGGGATCGGGTGACGAATCTGTGCTTGAGGTCGGAGAGGACCACGAGCTCCGAGACGAGCTGCTTGTCGGCGGTCTGGACGGCGAGGGCGTCGTAGGGGTGTTGGGCGCTCTGGAGCTCCGCGTAGGCGGCCTTGATGGAGGAGACGCTGGCGAAGAGCTTGGCGAGCAGGGCCTCCTTGGCGGCCCGAGACCGGGTGGCCGGGGATTCGTCGGAGTTGGACTTCTGGGATTTTGATCGGGTCAGGAAGGAGGGTTTCGGGGGCCCGAACTTGGAGGTCGGGGTTGGAGGGGGGTGCAGGCATTTCGAGAAGGCGAACGAGAACTTGGATTTGGGAGCGGTGGGATCTGATTGGGGTTTGAGGCAGTCCATCTTTTTTGTGCTTGTCTAGAGGGAGGGAGTGGGGAAAGGGATGGAGATGGGTTTCAAACTTTGAATCATGAAGGGAGGCAGTCCAAAAACAAAAGGTTTGGGTTTCAAAAGCGGAAAATACGAGGGCTTTAGTTGCTTTTATTTTTAATTTTTAATATTATTTTGGGGTATGGGGTTTGAAAAGGCGGGAAAAATATAGAGGGAGACGATGGGATTGGCTAGTGGTGCTAACTGCTAATTTGTATTTTTGGTTTTTTTTGTAATTTTTAGGTTTGTTTTAAGAAAAGTAATTGTGGGAGTAGTTGTATAATAATGTGCATGGTACTATTTATTACGGAGTATTTGTTGTTTATTGTAAAGTATTTACATCAACTTATTGAGATTTGTCTTTTAAATGGGAGAAGTTTTAAATGCAAATTTTTTAAGTTCAAATCGAATATTCAGCCACACACAACAGTAATGATGAGAATTCTTTTTATAAAAGTAATGTTCAGATTTAGGAAAAAGTATGTGTTGCAGGGTGGAGAAGAAATAATTTAACATCAAATGATAATAAAATTGTTTTTTTTTACAAGATTTACATGTATTTATATATACACGTCCTTTAAATTTTAAGGTACATTTTTGTGGAACGGTTTATATTTTACTAGTATGTTCTCATGAAATTAAAGCAAACTTTTATGTACAGTATTTTATAACATCTTATCATATGTGGTGTATGTACGGTCTCTACTCTCTACATCACAGATTCATAATTCCATGCTAAACATCAGCCTATATTATGAAACTTTACTTTGAAATAAAGTAGCTCTAAATTAGGCCTAAACATCAACCATTTTACTTTATCCCGATCACTGAAATGTTTTAAATCGTTACAAAGTACATTGTAAAAGATGGATCCAAACCACATATTCGCTAGCAATACTCAAAACTAATTGTAAGTTCAGGACTTTATACTTTATCATGTATAAATAAAGCAAGATTTGATATCCTTTAGGGGGCGTTTGGTAACTGGGTTTCAGGTACGAAGGTTTCGGGTTGGGGAATCGAAACCCCATACCTATTGTTTGGTATGATGTTTTTACATTTTCAAACCCATATCCTAAACCGGATGGGTATGGGGTTTCCAAACCCTACCCTCCCCATGGGTATGAAGTTTCATTCCCAAAAATGAAATCTTTGTTCTCTTCCACGCTACTTTGCTCTTCTGTTTTGTGCTTTTGCCCTCTTTTGAAATCCTCATCCAAAGCTTCTTCTGCTTTGCTCTTCTGTTTTGTGCTTTTGTCCTCTTTTGAAATCCTCATCCAGTACTTCTTCTTTGAATCATCTTCTCTGTCAAGAATTATGCATCTTGCTTGGTTCGCTAATTACTAATTATTGCTCAAAACCAATTGCTCAATATATTACTTGCTTAATTAGTGGCTGATTCATTTGCTGACCGATTCATTTGCACAACAACGTGCCTGTACTACATTATTATTTAATTTCAACAAAGGAAAACAAAATTCGAAAAGGGAGGAAAATTTTGGAATTAATGGAGGTGATGAGTAATTGGCTTATAAGAACCCTAATTTCATTCCTAAAATCATACCAAACACTAAGTAAAATGTATGGGTTTCAAAACCCATACCCCTCTAACCCCATACCTTATCTCATTCCCATTCCCAAATTCGTACCAAACGCCCCCTTAAAGAGCTTATTTGTGCCCTTCACGAGCTTATTTTCCCGGCTTGATTAAATAAACTAACCATAATTTTTTTAAAAAATCCCTCGATCTCTTGCTAATCTACTACGACCAACCAAAATACAACAAACATCATGTAGAGTGAATATAAGGCCCTTGTTTCCCGATTTCACCCCAAAAAATAGTACTCCCTCCGTTTCACAATAAGTGTCGTTTTAGCTCTTAACACAGTTTTTAAGAAAAGCAATCATTCACTTTAAAACTTACAACTTTTTCCTAATCTTACCACTCATTACATTTTTTTGGCCAATGAATGAACAACTTTAGTCAACAAATACACATTCCAATAAAAATTATCATCATTCACCCCTAATAAATCGCTTTGAAAACCTAAAACGACACATATTATGAAACAAATTTTAAGTGCTAAAACGACACTTATTGTGAAACGGAGGGAGTACTGTATATGAGAAAGTGACTACAAATTGCTCTTAAAGTGTAAGCAATAATTATAGAAAATAAACCAAATTAAGAGGCTCGATTTATAAAATTAATCTGATTTTAGAAGGAGAAGGGAAAAGGAGCTGATCTGACACCAAGTGTGCGAAGGAGTGAAGTGCAGTCCAGGTGATATCATGTCCCGACCTACTTCTTTTCATTCCATTTATTTCTCTACAAAATCCTAGTAATTTTTTCCGACAAAAAAATATAAATATTACTGAAATGGTGACCGGACCACGGGCCCCACCCGATTAGCCTTGTGTTTATCGGATCTAACCGGTTTATACTCCATTTCGTTTTTGTTAATGCTCGAGTTCCTCATTCTAACATAATCCTAAACTATACTTTTATATGTATCAGTGAGTATTTAAAAATTAAATTATTACTATACTAGAAAAGAATACAAGAAAACTTTAGTTAGTAGGCACCCTCTTTACGTAGTAAAGTTCAGCTAATCAGCTCACTTTAAGCTAATTAGTGCAGTATCTATATACATGAAATATAATGTATTCTCTTAATAATATTGTACTAGAAAATACTATTTAAACCTAGTAATGATGCATGTTCTTCTAATTTATTTTAATTAGTGCCATGATTAGGCATGGAGTAGAAATGAATGGCTTACACTTGATTTGCTGGTTGGGCCTTCCTCTTGACGCCTTCATGGCTACATGCATAGCTTAGATTCTTTCTAAAGTCTAGCTAGCCATTCCTACGTACTCAATCGATCACCTCAAAGTTAACATATTATTAAGACTTCACGCCTTAACAATTTAATACTCCCTCTGTTTCACAATAAGTGTCGTTTTAGCTCTTAACACAGTTTTTAAGAAAAGCAATCATTCACTTTAAAACTTACAACTTTTTTTTAATCTTACCACTCATTATATTTTTTTGGCCAATGCATGAACAACTTTAGTCAACAAATACGCATTCCAATAAAAATTATCATCATTCACCCCTATTAAATCACTTTGAAAACCTAAAACGACACATATTATGAAACAAATTTTAAGTGCTAAAACGACACTTATTATGAAACGGAGGGAGTACATTTTACACGAAAAGTAAGATTAAAGTATACTAAGTAGGGAAAAATGGGATAATCATAATATCAGTTTTTCTCTTGCTTGTGAAGGTAACAGTTTTCAGATTAAGATGTTTGAAGGTAACATTAACCTAATGCATAAGTTAGAATGACCATTCATTAATTAGGATGTTTATGTACGTATCTCGCTTCTTCAGTGTTAGGTCAGGGATTTGGCTAATTAGTTGTGTCATACGTAAAGAGCTAAAATGTCAAAGCTAAAAAATTAGAATGACTCTATTTTTGTCCTTAACTTATGCCGCATGATGGTAGGGCCAAATGTCAAAGCTAAAAAATAAATTAACCACTCACATTCAAACAAATTGAATTCAATTTATGCAAACGGCTATATCTTTTTGAAGCTTGCAAACGGCTAGACGGGCTCACTTCCGCCATTGCAGGGTACTTTGTTGACTTGTGGGCTTTCTCAAGTTTACCAGTGTCAAACAAACAAAAGAATTTTTCTGTTCAATGATTGACAATTTCACATGCAACGTGGAATTTATCCCTCCGCAATATTAGACCAATCTCCACGAATCGATCGCTACATTAATTCTGTTCAAACTCATGTTCAATAAAAAACAAAATTATGCAATTATGTTAAAGCTTGAAAAAGAGAAGCATATATCTTGTGCAATATGTATAGTGGCATGTTCATTTGCCAGAATTTGTTAGACCGAATTCTGTAGACGTGCATGGGTTTGTATGTTTTGCAGGGTATAAATAAATGCTGCTGTATGTTCAATGTTTTGCAGGCAGATGATAAAAAATTCAATCGTTAATAAGTGCTTTCACATTCACGAGCATGATGGTATGTCCTTATCCCATCGTACAAAACTAGCTCACAAATTCAAACAGTTCATACGCAGATTGTTGCTTTAGATCGAATTGCTTCAAATTATGTTTGATGGAGGAGGCAATTTCGTATTATAAGTTTTGTAATTTCATTACTTTTTAATCCATTCACAAGTAGTCGAAAAGTACCTTATGGTATCCCATAATTGTGGACTTTATGGTTTAAATATACTTCTCTAATAACTAAGATTATCTTGATAATTATAGTACAATACCTTTAGTTTGAGCAGCTTATCATGCACGTTGAAAGTAATCATCACAAACACCCTCTATAAAATAATACTACATGGCAATTATTAAACTTGAGCATTACAAGCAATGTTGATCCTAGTTTTCTTTCTATGCTTCAAATAATTTGTTTGGGTGAGATTGAGAATGTTTTAATTTGTAATGACCAGACCCTCCAATTCGACAATGGAGATAATCAGGATGGCATGTTTTGTTTTTGTATTAGCATGCAGATGAAATTTTTTTGGTGAAGTTTGTATTTTGTTATGATGACAAACATTTGATTGATTACATGTATGAATAAAAAAAATGGATATTGCTTGCACGCTTTGTATATAAAAATAATAATTCGACTTTGGGATATTCCATGTGAGTTTGAGGTTTGTAAGAAGAGATGATGGTAGACCCAGACTGCTACATCATTGGGTTACACTAACCAAAATGAGTGACCTACGCTCGGTATTAATCGGTTTCATTATTTGGTTGTGCAAGTGGTGGGGAAATAGCAATTATCATGTATTCCTAATCCTCGCCACTTCATTACGCAAAATTTGACATAATCTTGTTTTTCAATCATTAACTCCTGTCTCCTGAGTACTAATCACTGTTTCACATGTTAAGGTTACTCTTGTATACAGCCATGATCACGCTCTTAAGTTTAATCGTATGGACCTTCTGTTTAGCTTAGAAGCAAGGGTGAAGAAACTGATAGTGAGGAACCAAAGAGTGGAGCCTAATCCACGTTAGATCAGATTACGTTACAGAGTTCAGTAAGTAACTTGATCACTACTCCAAATAGACTTTGAATGGCACCAGAAATCCCACAGGTTTCTGAGCAATGTAAGTCATTATGGATTTATTAACTAGCAGAACACAAAAACAAATGCCATGATCAGTAAATAAAATTAATACTGGGAACAACTTTCTGCATAATGTGCTAAAACCTGAGGATAACTCTTCTTGGTTTTTCCATGTTCGTGTTCAGGAAGGATAAAGATTTAGAGTCAGAAGTAGACGCAAACAAGAACAGAAGCTCTAAAAGATTACTCAGTTGGCAAAATCTATTAAAACATAGCCCTAAAATCTCCGTTCTCTATCAGCGTCAGCGGTGACCTACTTCGTCTATCTCTTTGCATCTTCAAAAACGGCTTCTGTGCCACCATTCAGCATTGGTTTACAAGTACAGTGGTTGGACGACTTAAAGGCCGAGGAATCCAAGCTCGCTGGCTCTCTCCTTCTCAAAGGTCTCAAAGTACTGGTAGATGATTGTCACAGCAAGCAAGATACCAGTTCCAGAGCCAATTGCCCCCATGAAGTCGGCCAATACAGTCAAAGCACCAATGCACATCCCTCCAAAGGCAGCCGCAGTAGGAATGTAACGGTTCAGCTCCTTCTGTAGGTTTGAGTCACGGTGTCCGGGCATCACCATACCTTGCTCCTGACAAATCATGAAATTTGATGGATTTAAATATCATATGAGCCAATGCTAGCAACAAGACTTTGATCGGGTTGGGTTTTGCAAATTATAATATTTAGAGACCAAGTCCTACATTCAGAATGCAAAAGCATTTCTAGAGAAGCATATAATTTCATTGGTGAGTACCTTGAGCTGTTTAGCAACATCTCTGGCTGAAGATCCAGAAACCTCAATCCATGTTTTGGAAAACAGAGCACAAGCAGAGAGCATGAAGACTATGTAGAATAGAGCATGGAATGGGTGTGCTGCCATGTCTGCCAAGCTGCAAGTTTAATGACACCAAGGAAAGTGTTAGCCAACTATACCAAGTTCCAGCTTATCCCTATGGATGAATTAGGCACACTATATTACCTGGCGGGTGCAGTAACAAAATATGCAATACCACCAACAGGGATAGATTGGCCACTGTATTCAGACTCCTTCCAGATCCCCAACAAGTTGACAAAGAAATTTCCACCGTACTTCCTGTACAGCAACTGAAAAGAAATATGTAGTTGTTAGAACATGATATTCATACAAGTCAAACTTCAAAGTAAACTAATCCATTGGTACCTGTGAGATGAAGTAAAGGTTGGATACAAGAGCAGACTGGAGAATGATAGGCATGTTGGATGTGTAAAACAGCTTGATAGGATACGAACCCTGCTGTCCACGTGCATTCTTTGATCTCACAGGTAAAACAACGCGGAATCCTTGGAAATAGATCACGACAAGGAAGATCAGAACAGTTGCGAGCAGGTTAGTCACATTTGGAAGGTTCTGTCTGTAGAAGGCTTCGCGGAGGGCACGGACTTTATCTGTCCTAGTTATCAACAAATGGAACAAAGCAATAACAGCACCCTCGAACTCAGCTCCTCTTCCAGCATTGATAGTTGTGGGGCTGAATGCCTTCCAGATGATGTTTTCACTGTAACAAAGATGAGGATTTTAAAAACTTACAAAGTTCATGTTATATTATGTTTTGGACATGATCAGATGTGTTTTAGCTTACCAGATGTTGGTAGCAATGAAAAGTGAAATCCCAGAACCAAGACCATATCCCTTTTGAAGAAGCTCATCAAGGCATATGACAATGATGCCGGCAAAGCAGAGTTGAAGGATAATAAGGATGGCATTTCCAACACCAAGCTGGCCTACACTGCCATACATTCCAGAGAGAACATATGCAACAGCCTCACCAACAGCAATCAGAATACCCAACAACTTCTGAGCACCATTCCTGGAAAACAGAATTCAATCATTAAATTTCCCAGCAGCATCTCAGAGAAAGAGAATCAACATGAATATAGTTATAAGGGTTTATTGTTCGTACTGCAGTAGCCTCAATTTATTAATGATTTTTAAGCCGGAATACAGATGTCAATTCCAAAACATATATCATGACATTTCATTCAACAACTAATATAGATTAACAATGATCACCAATCCCTTGACTTTATTAAAATTAGCTCAAGCCAATCTGCTGATTCAGAGAACATAAAATACAACATAATTCTATGAGGCAATAGCTATAGATTTAAAAGCAAGGCAACACTTACAGAAGTGCACGGTCCTCTCGTACATTGTTGTCAACCTCAATGATCTTTGACCCAGCCAAGAGCTGCATCACCAGCCCAGACGTCACAATAGGGGTGATACCGAGCTCCATGACAGTTCCTCGGTTTGAGGCAAGGATCACTCGCATCCAGTAGAATGGATCAGCACCAGTCGTGGAATGTATTCCATAGAGCGGAAGCTGACTGCACACCAAGAAGATGAACAGGGAGATCACTGTGTAGATAACCTTTTCTCTGAAGGGAATCTTCCTGTCAGCACACTGGACTTCTGGTAGAAAGGAAAGGAACGGTCTGACCAAATGAAGCACTCTGAATCCTCCACCCATGGTGAAATTAGTCCGAACCAGTTATCACCTGTAACAGATAACAAGTTAAATTGTTAATACACCAGCATTACTAGCATGCATAAATCTTTACAGAATCACATGCTTGAAAGTTGAAACCATATAATCCTAATCCCCCATCATAATCTATGATTCAGTGGGCCTAACCACATGATTATGAGATGAAAAAGAAGTGAAGTTTACTAATTCAATGGATCTTTTTCCCAATAGATGTAAGGGATAGCATGATTCGTATTGACTAAATTGATGAACTGTAACAAATTCAAAGTGGGTTAGCTCCTTATTATATTGGAATTTGGAACAACATGCAGAGCAAATGCATTGCAATTGGCATCTTAGCCCATGGAAAACTTGAAAAGGGCCAAATCTCTCATATAATTGATCATTCATAGCCAGGATCAGACTATCACGGACCTCATACACACATTCAATGCCATTCATGGGGAGAAAAACATATCTCATGAAAGAGACAGAAGATCTAATTAAATGGAAGCCTCGACAAGCGATCGTTTTCTTGACAGATCTTAGAATATCAATTGAATGCCATAGATTTCGCTATAATTCACTACCAGTTAGCAAAATTGACGAATGTAACACATTTCGCTACAATCCACTACTTGCTAGCAATTTGACGTCAATCGGCTTAAATTACTAGCAAACTACTAGGAATCAGCCAAAAGGGGAACAGACGCCTCCCCAATACATATAAAACAGATGGATTTTTCTCAACCATCGTACAACACAAAACAACAGAATCGTAAGAACGCCTAGGGACAGATTCAAAAAGAAACAGGCAGCAAAACTTGACACACCACTCACGACTCGAATCGGTAATAAGATTAATAGATCTGGATCTAATTGGAAGTCGACATACTATAAAGATTCCACTTCATATATCAGGCATACAACTATTCACTTTCTCAAAATAGACAGACCAAACAACTCTAACGTCGATCGATCGATCGATTGAAAGAGGACGATTACGCAGAGAAGAGAAAATACGTACAGATCTGGGGGAACTTGACGCCGAGGGGGAAGGAAAGGATGAAAGAACGATGTTAAAATTGAGAAGGAAAATTTAATAAAAAGGCCCCTGGGGCCTGGGGGTTTAAATTATTTTTCTGATAGAATTTCTTATTTTTGGAAAAATATGATTTTCCCTTTTTCGTTTAAATCAGAAACGTCAACAAAAGACGCGTCCATCTTCTGAATGCAAAAGCACGTATCTTCCACTTGGTAGAAGCAGGTGGCCAGCTGCCAGCAGTTTAAATGCCTCCGTGGATGATAAGGTCTTACGGAGGCTGACCCTATCACGATCTGACAACTGTTTCACGTGGTTGACGTGGACGTATTAGAGAAATTTTCGCATGTTAAATTGTTATGGGTCGGTCGTGGGCTTTAATATATATTACTGGAACTATAGGCCCAAACGGATAGTAGTATTGGGCCACACCGTTATAAGACCAGATTGTTTGTGATGAATACGAAGTAATTAGAAAAAAGGAAAAATGACTTGTAATAATCCCAAGTATCATCCTTCTACCAATAATAATCTCATATTTAAATATTGCCTTTAGCAATCCGAACTATGTTAATATTAACCAAAAACGATACCGAAAGATTTTTCGGCATACTTTCCGGTGGGTTTAATGACATAGACTCGAAATTATGACGTGGCGAACAATCGGTTCCACATCACACCTGCCACATCATTAGGATTGCCATGTCAACATTCACTAAAAATTAAAACATAAATTAAACATTGAAAAAAAAAGAAATTAGAACTTGCAAAAGCAAAAATTCAGTTTGATTAAAAAACAAACACGTTCGGTTGGCCTGCGATTGAAAAAAAAATCAATTTGAAGAACAAAACATGAACTGTGTTCTTCTGGGAAGCATAGGGCATTCCATTACTCCCCTCATTAATCAAGTTAATTCAAGCTTCTGATTAATTCAACAACAAAAATCACAAATATAAGTATCAAAATCCTCACAAGTATTCATCTTCACGGTCAGAAAATCTCAAATTTCATGCTATTGATTACCACACAAATGGCATAGATCCCTAAACCTAGGATAATTGCACAAATTGAACCAAACAAATCAGCCAACTTGATCGGAATAGAACAAAAAACGTCGGAAAGAGAATCGGAGGGAAGACGGCCTCGGCATGGCGACCGGGAGAAGACGAGGAAGGAGAAGCGTAAGTTCAGGCGACGCTACGCCAGGACGGCGTTGACTGGTTAACGAGGGGAGTAATGGAGTAAGGGGCCGGGACGAGCTCGAGTTCTCTCAAAGGTTGCGAGCGTAACCCTCTCTCAATTTTGTGGGTCGCGACTGGCGTGCCCTATCTTCGACTTGCGTAGCCCTCGTTGACCGGCGTGCCCTCGGCGACCGGCGTAGCCCTCTCAAAGGCGACCGGCATAGCCCTCTCAAAGGTGACCGGCGTGCCCTATGCTTCGACGAAGAACACAGTTCGTGTTTTGTTCAAATTGATTTTTTTTTTCAATGGCAGGCAACCAATTCGTATTTGTTTTTTAATCAAATTGAATTTTTGCTTCAGGTTCTATTTTTTTTTTTCAATGTTTAATTTGTGTTTTGATTTTTGTAAATATTGACATGGCAGGTGTGACGTGGAACCGATTGCTCGCCACGTCAGATTTTCGAGCGCCATGTCATTAAATCCGCCGGAAAGTATACCGGAAAATCTTTCGGTATCGTTTTTGGTTAATATTAACATAATTCGGATTGCTATTATTGGTAGAAGGATGATACTTGAGATTATTCCAAGTCAATGAAGGATCTAAACTCTAAAGATAACAAAAAATTTGGAAGAAGACTTTTTTTGATTGGATTTTGTTTTTTGTTTTTTTGGTCGGAATTGGATTTTGATTGGACTTTTTTTTTGATTGGACTTTTTTTGATTGGATTTTGTTTTTGATGGCCATTATCACATTCAAACAAATCGGATAGGTGCTTATTGGGTTTAATTATGCATTTCTTCCAAAACCTATTCAATTGTTCTATGTTAGTCGTTCTAAGATATAGTCCTAACCTTTCGACCAAAAAAAAAGATATAGTCCTAACCTATTAAACGGTGTTTAATAATTGTCTTTTCCCTCAACTCAAGTGTCATTATAAAGGGTGACCCGAAGACTTATAAATGTAATTTGGGTATTTACTGATAAGTTTATGCTGATAAATGTAATTGTTTTTTTATTTTGTTCGACCAAAAAAATGTAATTGTTTTTTACATTTCAAAGGAAAAGAGAGGAAAAAGAAGATAGTATAATTACCAACTCATGCATGTTTAGTAAGTTCACATGTTTTTCACCCAAAAAAAGAGTAAGTTCACATGTTAACACCACCTTTGATCCATTATACAAGTTAACATTCTAAGATAACACTATGATTTCGTCCAACTCCTTACAAACTTCTAAATGACTCGATCTCCTAAGTTTCTAAAGGATATTCATGACCGGAAAAAAAGAATTTATAAATGATATTAACCTAAGTTTCTAAAGGATATCAATAGTTGCCTTCGGGCACAAGAACATCAAAGTCACTAACAGTCCACTCAACCTCTTGATCCCCGTCCCTATACACCTCCACTCCCAAATCCAAGGAATACCACGCCCTCTTCACCGGCTTCGTCCCCGGATCCTGTATTTTCAATTCACGAATTAACATGAAGTTGTATAAAAAAATGGAGTATATAAAATACGAGGTGAGAGAATCCTTATACCTGATAAAAGTAGAGATTATGGGACAAGCCACCAACATCAAGCTCCCAAGTCTTAGGACCTTGGCCCTCCCAACCCCGCCCTTGCTCGGTCGGGTACCCGTACTCGCCCCAAACCGGATGAGGCAGGATCTGCACGATCTCCTGCGCCTGCGGATTGCTAAAGGGGTCGCACAGATTGTAGGGCTCCTCCAAGTGCTCCCCGTTGCCCGGAGAGCAATACACGTGGTACGCCCCGAACGGGAACCGGCTCGTGTCGTTTCGGTGCACGACCGTCCCGTTTTTGAAGGTGTGATGTGGGGGGCATGATTTCGGGGTTTTCGGGGTGCACCACGCCTCAGTCTGAGGATTTATTATCATCTCGCTGTAGCGGGTGACGTCGGTGGTGACATCGCCGTCGCAAGGGCGGCCGTCGTTCTTCCAGCAACTTCCCATGTCCATTAGGTAGAACTGTGTCTTTGGACCCCCGCCCTTTAGTATGTTCAATGTCATCCTCACCTTGAAATTAGGCGATTCAGGGATCTACATGTTTACGAAAGTTAGCATTAAGATTAAATATTTCGAGAATGTTACAAAAAAAGAAGTAAGTGTACGTGTGTATCTAGTATGCGTGATATTATGCATGAATATGTACATTGCTATAGATATATACTTCTAATGTTTTGCCGTTTTGGTATACATAATATCCATATCCATTGATACCCGTTAGTTTTTGTTAGTCTGTAGCTTCTTGTTTAATTGGATGAGAGAGAGGGGAAAGTAGAAGAAACTTACAATTTTGTTCATGCCTCTAGTTTCATAGTGATAGCCACCAGAAAGGCCATGGGTAGAATCAGACCTCAAGTAAAGCATCAGCCACGGGTAATTTTTAGTCGTCTTCAACACATGGTGGAAAACCCAACTCCCCGATCCGATCTCCTTCGTCCAAGTCACGTTATAGTACGAAATGTTCGCAGCCGGTCCCTTGCTAAGATCCGCATCCAAGTCCCAAGATCCAAAGAACCCGCCTCTAAGGGTTTTGTTATCATTCCCTTTCAAGCTAGTGTAATCATGGTACATGGTAGGGTGACTCATGCACCCTCTGCCAAAGCAATCGAACCGGCCATCGGGTTCAAAAGGAGGCGCCTTGTAACCGTTGCTAGGGCACTTTCCGGACAATGTGTCCATGTTTCCATTCTTGAGCATGATCATCCAAAAGTTCCATGGCCTAGGTTTGTCTTCAACTTCACACTTGGATCCCAAGTAAAGCTCTTTTTCGGGTGCATAGAGGTCCACATCGTTGAATGATCTAGGGTTTCCTCCCGGGATCGGCTTCGGAACCCGTAGGGCATTGTCTTCTTCGGTCACTTTGTGCACAATCTTGTTCCCTCCTGAATTTACCACAACAATTTGCAATCCATTAACTAAAGAGATCGAGTTGAATATTTAGTACGACTTGAATATTTAGTACTGAAGAGAGAGCATATTACTTACCCGGAGATCGATGAATGTCAAAGCAATCGGCAGCTCTAGGGCTCCCTGTAGATGACTCGAGACCGACTTCGTTGCACTGGTTCCAAGATTCGATCGCAACCCTTAGTCCATCTCTTCTCATCCCTGGATCTCCGATTGCGGATATGTACTCCGTCTCATTGCTTGCCGAAATGAGGCAATGGTTAACACAGAGTAACACAACGAGAAAGATGAATCCACAAGAGTTGTTTAACATGTTTTGTTTCACCATTTTTTTGGTTGATATTTTGTTAAATCCAAAGCTACGTCCCTTTTTTTTTGTTTTGACAACCCGTTCTAAATGACCTTGAATCAATTTATATGTTCATTTTTACTTTTAAACTAAGAATGGATAAAATCTTCCTTAGGATTCTTTCCATATCTTTTCAGGAGCTGATAGAATTCAATTAACACAGTTATCTACAATTAATATTTGATCTTATCGATCTATAGGATAAATGTATAAAAAGTATACATATCTACGATAAATGTAAATCATATCTACCAAATCAACTCTTTTTTTTTAAACCAAATCCAAAACCAATATATCTAACTATTAGTATCGACCAAAAAAGAGTTAAATAATCTTTTACTACTCCCTCCGTTTCACAATAAGTGTCGTTTTAGCTCTTAACACAGTTTTTAAGAAAAGCAATCATTTACTTTAAAACTTACAATTTTTTCTTAATTTTACCACTCATTACATTTTTTTGGCCAATGAATGAACAACTTTAATCAACAAATACACATTCCAATAAAAATTATCATTATTCACCCCTAATAAATCACTTTGAAAACCTAAAACAACACATATTATGAAACAAATTTTAAGTGCTAAAACGACACTTATTGTGAAACGGAGGGAGTACATATTTTTCCCATAACAGATAAATTTATATATTCTTGAATAAGATCAAAGATTAAAGAATCGTACGCGTGGAGAGTTTTCCCAAAAATGCCTCCCTCAAATTCAAAGCTAAATAATGCATTAACTTTTTTTGGTCTAAAAAAAATACATTAATTAACAAAACGAGCATTTGCACAAACAAACACTTTGAATCTGATCGAAAAAAAAACACTTTGAAACAGACAGACAGAAAAGCTCATGCCCTAACAAATGCCCGTTCCATCAAAATCCTCTAAACTGAGAGCAACTAGTTCCCACTAGAAGGAGAGACGACGTGAACCCTAATTTATTCACTTCTAAATCAAACTCCACAAGATTATCCTCCAATTGCTTTGCCCCTATAGCTATCGAAGCCGTCGCACCCCACTCCCCTCCGTCGACAAACCCTAAACACTGAACATCCCTCGAAACCCTCGTCATCGAATTCGACCCGTAAATCCTCCACCTCGCATTCTTCCCCTTCAACACCAAATCAATAACGGGAAGCCCCTTTCCGGTCTTAGCATTATACCGAATACTCCTCGAGCTAAAGCACTCCCCAAACGGAGCCACGGGTCCAACCTTTACAACCCCAAGCGCTGCCGCCTTGCTAGCAAACAAATCAACAAAGGGCTCATAAATCAAAGAATGTAGAGCACTATACGAGCTCATTGTACTGATCTTGGCGCCACCTTTCCCCTCCTTGTCGAACGACAACAACGAGGCCTTAAACTTCAAGGGAGTCCCATCGATCTTAACCGACGTCACGTTGATGAAATATTCAGCGGAGGCTCCACCGTCGTTGTAGTAAGGACACGTGTTGTGCGGGTTAACGATGAGGGCGGTGTGTTGGATTCTGGTGTTGATCCCTGCGTTGATCCAGCGAGCGCTGCTGCGTCTGTTGATCCGTCTTCACTTCAATGCAGAACACCTGAGGAACAATCAATGATGTCTGTCTTCGGATAAGATTTGAGTCGTGTAAACACTTTCCGAAATCAGTATTTTGCCCCTTATAAGCCTTAGGGAATCCGCAAAATCTGAAGTGAGATAAAACAAATCTACTGATCCTTTCCAAGGCTTGTGGTAAGGATCAAACTATAGAATGATGTATGATGGATGTATGACTTTGACTAAGTTGAATCTTGAGAGAGATTCTGTAACCCGCCCGACTTCATCTTCCTTTAGCCTTATATAGGGCGTAGGAAAGCCTAGAGAGCGGTTTCTATACGTTATGGGCAGTTAGCAAGGCGGTTACCAGCGGTTACCGCTGATCCTTAGCCCCCAACGGCTCTCTCTTGGAGAGACACGTGGCCCATCTGAAACCATACATAAAAGGAGGTTACTCAAGTAGTTATACAACGGTTATACTGGCAGTTAACCCACGTGACCAATATTCAGATCGTTAGATTGACTGATCCCGTTGGTACCAGTCCACCAGAACTCTTGTTCTGTAAACTACTGATCCCAAAGTAACATATCCTTTATATTCCCACTAGATCCCAAATATACTTACACAAGCGTGTACTCCACACCCCCAGACTTGTAATAAGCTAAATGGAACCTCATAAAGTCGTCATGAACCCTGATAACACTAAAAGGCCATTGATCCCTCAGGAACCATCACTGATTCCTCAGGGATCAACGATTGATGACACTAAAATCACCAACACGGTGAGCCATGAAAAGGAGATGCCGACGTCCACTTCTGCGTGGATGCGGAGGGGTGGGGTTCCGATGAGGAAGGTGGTGTAGAGTTGGGTCTTTTGGTCGTCTTTGGCCAAAGGGAGGAGGTATTTGGCGGAGATGAGGTGGCACAGGAAGAGGCTACAGCCCAAGAGCAGCCGGAGAGCCATTTTAGTGAGCAGTAATAAACTTTAGATTATGGAAGGACAAAACGGATCAAAACTCGGTTGAATGATCGTTTTATTCAAAGCGCCATTTTAATAAGTTTTTTTTTGATTTTATGGAAAATTGGAGATGTTGATAAAATAAGGAGAAGATATTGATTACTAGACTATGAAATGCGCACATGAACATTATTATAAATACATGAGAGGATTTTTTGATATGTTCATGGGGGACATAGTATCATCTTTCCCCAAAACTTGTACTGTAGATAGAGCAAATCTCGCTTTTCCTATAATTTAAAGAAGTTATGACTTCAAGAAAACCTCCAATTTTTTAAGAAAATAAGATTATATGGGGTACAACATTTCATATTACGGAAAACCTTGATTTTCTAATTCAAATTTTCAAACATATCTATCTATCTATACTATATATTAAAGCCGGAGAATTTCTAGCCTCCACGTTAATTCTGGCCCCACTTGATTAACAATTTTATATGTTTTATTTTTCCTAATTGTCTAATCTTTAACTTTATCTTTTTTCTTACCCATCAAATATCTATCTTTATAGGCATATTATTTATCTTTAGAATTTCTTTAATTATCTAAACTTTAATTTTATTTTTTTTCACACTAATCTAATATCTATCTTTGAAACAATATTATAGATACACAAATTACTCAACCAAAAAATAAAAAAAAGTAAATACATAAATTAACAATAAAAATGATCATTACCCGTCAACTAGTATTATCAAAGCTCGCCCCAGACTGTATGTACTCTGTGGTTTTCTCATTTGTGAGACAATAATAATGGATGCATATATGCACGTGAATAAATGCTTTGCTGAATATTGCACTAATAGAAAGCTGAAACAGAGTAGATTACAACTTAAAAGGGTTTGCTTCTCTTCCATTTATTTGTTTGGTAGAAACTATCTTCCATTTATTTGTTTGGTAGAAACTAGTAGTATAGAGGCATCCCAAACATGTACACTTGAATTGCGCGCACTAACTTCATTTAAGCTGAGAGCAGCTGGTTCCCAATCTAAGGAGTGAAGACGTGAAGCCTAGCCTATTAGCTACCAAATCGAACTCCAACAGATTATCCTCCAACTGCTTGGCTCCAATGGCGATCGCGGTCATGGGGCTCCCTCCGTCGACAAACCCTAAGCACTGAACATTCTTCGAAACCGTGACCATGGAATTCGACCCGTAGATCCTCCACCTGGCGGTCTTCTCGTTCAACACAAGATCAACGACGGGCAGCCCTGCTCCAGTCGCCGCATTGTAACGAATGCTCGCGGAGCTGAAGCAGGCACCGAACGGAGCCACGGGCGCCACCTTGACAAGCTTAAGCGCGGCCGCCTTGGCGACGAACAGGCTCACAAAGGGCCTGTAAATCTGGGAATGCAGAGTAGTGTAGGGATCCATGGTGCTGATCTTGGTGCCTCCGAACCCGTTCTTGTCGAACGTGAGCAAGGTGGTGTTGAGCTTCAAGGCGGTCCCGTCGATCTCGATGGACCTCAGGCCGATGAAATACTCGATGGAGGCCTTGGCTTCGCTGGGGGCACTTATCGGGGCGGTGATGTGTGGGTTGACGACGAGGGCGGTGGTGACGAAGGATTTGGACAGGTCAGCTGTGCTCGGGGGATGAGTGTAGGGCCCGCCTCCGAAGAAGACGGCGCCCTTGGCGCCAGATGATGACGGAGCACAGATGGCGAATTTGCGCGGGAGTTTGAGAGCAGAGGAGACCCGCGCGTGGAGCGCGTTGGGTGTCCTGGCGAGGGTGAGCACGCCCTTGGTACGGGCGGAGAGGCCGTTGAGCGGCGCGTTGGAGGAGCACGCGAATTGGAATTTGGGGACGGGGGTGGAGGAGAGGGAGGTGGTGTCCGTGAGTAGGAAAGCGGATTTGAGGTTGGGGTTCCATGGGGTGTAGACGTAGGCGGCGCAGATGGGGACCTTGTTGGTGCAGAGGGGGGTGGCGGGGCCCGTGCATAGGCTGAAGGTGATGCAGCCGTTGCATGAGTTGAAGACGCATGGGACGATGGCGTAAGTGGAGGATTTGTTGTAGTTTACGGTTTCGCAGGCGAACCAGGTGTATCGGTTGCCGATGTCCACCACCAAGTTGACGGAGATGCGCGGGGTTCCGAGGAAGAGGGTGGTGTAGAATTGGGTATTGGTGTCGTCCCTGGCGAGCGGGAGGGAGTACTTGGCGGCGGAGACGTGGTGGTGGCCGAGGAGGAGGAGGAGAAGGGAGCAGAGGAAGAGATGGCGGAATGCCATTTTAAGTAAGTATCTAAGTGATGATCGAGTGGTCGTGGAGTTGATATAAATTGTGAGGACTTGGTGGTGTTTTATAGTGCGGGTTGTAGAGTAAGATGTGGTCAACTTGGCCGCTTTTTCTTTCTGGATTGGTCCAAGATCACTAGCCCGGGTGACATTGTAATTACGGTTTTTCTATTGTGTGCCCTAAGGGCACATGATAAGCATACCAAAACCAGAAAATAAAATCCTAAAATGGAAATAGTGAATCCGTTACAAAAAAAAATAAAAAATCAAAAATTTAAAATTTACAAATTCTTTCCATTCTTAGGCTCTTATAGTGTGCCCTAAGGGCATATTGTAGAAAAATCCTTGTAATTATTCTAAAAAATATCCTAACTTTCTCAACAAAAAAAATAGCCTACCATCCTCATGTGTAGTATAACAGTTCATGTTATATTTCTACAATAATGCCTAATTCTTTTAGCAATTCACATATTTGGCACCAAAATAGTATTACTCCCTACTTTTCTAAATGTCAATGTGTGCATTTGTAATCTGATCATTTGCAAAAAAAAAAACCATAGTCGACCAAACTTGATCACTATTGAATACCATTTTTTTAAGGTCGGTATCACAATTCAATACCATGGTCCCTCGCTCTGTATCTGGCTGTCTGGTCAAAGATGGCTCCCCGTGTTTGGATCTATACAGTGTGAAGAATAAAAATAGACAGACCACTTGCCAACTTGGGGTGTACAAACGTGCTTTTTGTAGTTATGTTATTGGGCCTAGTGGCCCCGGATCCGTTTTTACGATGAATTGATAATGTATATCATAAAAAACGCCGTGAAAGTAAGCCAGCATGATGTACTTGGTGCGCATAATTATTGGATGACAATGTCGTTTGATAAAGGCTAGATTTTTGAATATCATGTTAATATATAACAATTTGCGTTATCGAAGAGTTTTAGAGTAATTTGTATCTTGGTTAATTGCTCGAGCCACTCTAATACTTTTCCAGTTACTGAGCATGTAGACCTT
Organism: Polygonum maritimum; assembly: GCA_963924305.1. NCBI lineage: Eukaryota > Viridiplantae > Streptophyta > Magnoliopsida > Caryophyllales > Polygonaceae > Polygonum > Polygonum maritimum. The sequence goes on from OZ002733.1 coordinate 3,868,385, forward strand.
GGGGGACATGCACTTCAATGAAGCACACTGTTATCAAATGCTGTACGGAGTCGTTCTTAATCAAAATTCACCTCAGTGCCCGTTTATCCAGTAACAATGATGAATGTTGGCAGTATGCATTTACTCTTGGAAGTTTAGGCTTTCATGCATGTTTAATTGGTCAAGTGTGATCTTACCTTGATCTTATTGATTGACCAGTATATTGTTTAGGTGAGCTTGAGCTCTGCCCCTGTTGAGCTGAATAGTGCACTAATAAAAACGAACACTTGAAAGTTGAAATGAATTGGGTTACAAGTGAATTTAATCAATGCGCATAGTCTTCACCATGCACCATCCATTCCGCTCAAAGTCCTTAAACCTGAGAGCAACTCGTCCCCGATAGAAGAAGAGAGGAGGAGAACCCTAATTTATTCGCTTCCAGATCGAACTCATCAAGATTATCCTCCAATTGCTTGGCTCCGATCACAATTGGAGTCATGGCATCGCCTCCGTCAACAAACCCTAAGCACTGAACACCCTTGGAAACCGTCACCATGGAATTCGACCCATAAATCCTCCACGTGGCGTTCCTCTCGTTGAACACCAGCTCAACGATCGGAATCCCCTTGCCCGTCATGGCATTGTACCGAATACTCTTCGAGCTAAAACACGCACCGAACGGACCAACTGCAGCCACCTTAACAAGCCCAAACGCCGCCGCCTTGGCGACGAACAGATCCACAAAGGGTCTGTAGATCTGAGAATGCAGAGTCGTGTACGCGTCCGTGGTGCTGATCTTGGCACCCCCGTTCCCGTCGCCATCGAAACTCAACAAGGAGTCGTTGAAATTCAAGGCGGACCCACCGATCTTGATCGACGTCACGTTGACAAAGTACTCAATCGAGGCCTCGCCGTAGTTGAAAAACGGAGACGTGCTGTGGGGGTTGGTAACGAGGGCGGTGGTGACGAGAGACTTGGAGAGATCCGCCTTATAGGGCCCGCCTCCGAAGTAGACGGCGCCCACGGGAGCCGAAGACGACGGGGCACAGAGGGCGAACTTGCGCGGGACTTTTAAAGTAGACGAGACTTGCTCGTTGACCGAGATCGTGGTCCGGGCGAGTGTGATCACGCCCTTGGTGTGGCGGGAGAGGCCCTTGAGCGGGCCGTTGCTGGTGGCGCAGGTGAATTGGAAATCGGGGAGTGGGGCAGAGGAGAGGGAGACGGTGTCGGAGATGAGGCCGGTGGGGTACAGGAAGTTGCTCCAGGGGGAGTAAGCCACGGCGCCACAGGATTCGTTGTTGCAGCTGGGGGTGGCGGGGCCGTCGCAGTGTAGGCAGCCTAGGCAGTATGCGTCGCAGGGGATGTTCACGTAAGTGGAGGAGTTGTTGTACCCGATGGAGTTGCAGGTGAACCAGGTGTACTTGCTGGCGAGGTCCACCGTCAGGTTGACTGGGACGGGCGGAGTTCCGACGAGGATGGAGGTGTAGAGTTGAGTCTTGGTGGCGTCCTTGATTAGCGGGAGGGAGTATTTGGTGGCAGAGGCGATGCGGCAGAGGACGAGGAGGAGGAGGAGGATGGACGTTAAGAAGGGTGGCGGGAAAGCCATTTTGTAAGTGGTTGGGTGGTTAGGACTTGGGAGAGATATAATGTAAGTGGCTGTGAGGTTTTGTAGTGTGGATTGAGCAGCAAGTAAGATGAGGACAATTTTGGCCAATTTGTTCTGTGCTTCTTGGGTTGGTCAAAGATGGCTGCTTTATGCAAATAATGCAATGCTTGTACTATAATATAATAACTACAGTATGAGATACGATAAGATGGCAATGCAGAGGATCGATGACTGGAGTGTGGATTGAACCTAAGATCGGTGATCAATAGATGAGGAATTCTGCCCCACTCTCACCATACTAACAGGCTGTTGACCGTTTTGTTTTTTTCCATAATGGTATAGTTTGCTGACAGCTCTTAAGCCTCTTATGTGGACTAATAGTATGTTGACCGTATTTGTTTATGATAATACGGCCGACTGCCAACCGTATTTGTTTATGATCGACGTCGATCTCTTAATCCTCTTATCGATCGACTTTAGTTTAGTACTTTAGTGGCTTAAATGTTCTCTCTTTATAGTTTAGACAAGAGTTGTATATATAGTACTAGCGGTCAAGCCCGTGCATACGCACGGGTTCATATTATAAACAAATTTTATATATAGAATTTTTGAATTATTTATTTTATTAAACATAATTTAAACATACTGAATCATTTTACATATAATTTAATTTAGTGTATTATTGAATTGTTTTTTGAACCTATTTTTATTAAATTTATTTGTTTTAACAACCTCTTTTGTATTTAACTGCACTTTATGTTTAAATTAATTGAAAAAGATAGTAAGTTGAAGGACAATTTCAAGATGTTACTGAAATTTCAACAATCTCGTTCTTTTATCATTTAGTTTGTATAAAACATATGAATATTAATTATTATTTTTTCCTAGTCTACATGCCTATTTATTGATTTATAGATAGATGTATGGATATACTTAATGTTTAAAATAATATTTGAGTAGATGGGTGCTATAATCTGCAAGTTGGAGTAATAAGTAATATATTAAAAGTAAATTCAAATAACTTATAATATTGAAAGTGAACAACTAATATTGGTACCTTCCTACAATTTTGTAATATTATAATACAAAAACAATATTTGAATAACTTTATACAATAAAAATGATGCAACAACTATAATTTAGATTAATAATTAATATTATATATATAAGGTAAAATGAAAATGATCTATAATTTTCAACATGAAAAATAATATTTGAATATCTTTGCATTACAACCTAGCATACCAACAATTTAGGCTTGATATGTCTATAATTTTGTCCTTTTAACCATTAAGGACCCATTCAGTACTTGCTTTTTTTGAGACGGGTTCAGCTAGATGGAGCGGAATCGACAAAAATTGCACACTTGTACTCCGAAGGGGGCTGACTTTCCGCTACCGTCTCGCTCGATCCGCTCCCTGCTACCTACAGTGTCGAACGGACCCTAAGCTATACATATAGTTATAATTTTTTTTAATAATGTATATATAAAAATTTGTGACTACATACATAATATTGATTACTTTTTGTATTCTCATTATTTTTCTATGATTTATGTTCTTATAAAAAAATCGTTTTCTTGATTATGTAATACTACTATTAAGATAAATGTGTCATAATAACATTTAAAATAAAAATGATCTATCATATTCAACTTGGAAAATAATATTTGACTATCTTTTCATTACAACCTAACTTACCAACTAAAAATTTTAAATTATCTATAAAATAATTAAAAGGTGAAAAAATAATTCTCATGTGTGATAGGTTCATAATTTAGAAGCTTTTTAAATATTAAGTTATACATAAATATATAAATGATTTTTAATTATTATAAGTGTATAGAAAAATTTGTGACCAAATACATCATAATGATTACTTTTTTCATTCTCAATATTTTTATATGTTTTATACTTTTTTCATTCTCAATAATATTAATATTAATATTAACATTAATGTGCCCCATGAAGACATTTAATATACCCTCATATATACATAAATATAGTTTTCAAATGATCACTTTTTGTATTCACTTTAAGTTTTGTATAGGAAACAGAAAACTAATTTATACATTTCTAATACAATAGTTTATTTTGTAAAACAATTACCTTTTTTTTCTTTATGTTCATTAATGTTTCATGATGACATTAAATACCCCCTATTAACACAAAATTATAAATATAGTTTTACATTTTGTATGAGACATAAAATACTAATTGTTATACATTTTCAATACAATATTTTTTTCTAAGACAAAATTTAGTTTTCAAATGATCACTTTTTGTATTCACTTTTTAGTTTTCTATTTGAAACGAAATACTAATTGTTATATATCTCTAATACAATAATGTGTTCTTTCAAATGATAACTTTTTGACAAAATATATAGTTTTCAATAATCACTTTTTGTATTGACTTTTTACTTTTCTATATTAGACAAAATAGTAATTCTTATACATTTCTAATAAAAATAGTTTATTCTTTCAAATAATCATCTTTTTATTTACTTTTTATGGTCATTAATGTGGTATGAGGGCATTAAATATCCCATGTACACAAAATTATATAGATAGTATAGATATCAAATATATTTCTGGTTGGAAAAGCATACTGTATTAGCACTCACGAAATATACTCTTTGTACAATGATTTTTTATAGGCTGGCTTCATGTATCGACATACTGTATTCTATAATTTTCTTGTAAAGAAAAGTAGTGCAAATATCTATCATATTGTCGGTTTGTTATACTAAAGATATAAGTAAGTCGCTGCCTGGTCGAGCTAATTAATCACTTGATGGTCTTCACTGCTAGTTCGAGCTGCGAAGGGTCGAATTGGTGTCTCCCATTCATTTTATTTTTTTGGGTCACGAGAGGCTAGCTCAGTGTCTCCCATTCATTAGGTGAGCCTTGAATGAGTCCTAGATGAGGTGTTCACATTGGTGCCAATTCCTAACATGATTGCCACACAAATAAAGAATTAAGAAGACTATCGTTTGCTTTGCTCGAGTTGCTGGTGATTCTTGCACCAACTTTTGTGAACCCGAAGCACACCCTTATGATGGTTCTAAGTTCTAACACTTAGCTCCATACAGTACCTCGGCAAGGTGAGTATCATGGCACCTTTGACGAGGTTATTGTCGTGAATAGCAAGTAGATATGATCGCATTACACAAGCTGTAGTATGTAGGAGTCTTATCTCATCATATTCCTTGTGTTCGTGTGTTGGTTTGTTGATCAGATACAAGTTTAATTCGCAGGGTCTCCAACCTGGCTTACGAGCATACACGAAGATGATTTTCGTGAAGATAGACAAATTGGAGGATCAATGAGGGTAAAGAAGTAGACATCAATATTTTGTGCTAACATACAAAATATTTGCAGAAAATGTGGCTTGATGTGGCAATGGAAGAAAATATTTGCAGATCTTGCACTTAAATTAAAGCACCTTCTACCTCAAAATCCACGTTCACTTTACGTACTTTGGTGCACCTGGGCCTGTCACGATAAAAGCTCCGATGCGCGCACAACATGTAACATTCTTTAGGGTTCCTCGTTTAAACGTATTCATTGATTTATTTTTTTCTCGAATTGAACTTATTGATTGCATTATGCCCTGTTTAGGATGAGTTTTAGCTCTGTTTCTGTTCACTCAAATAACGCACTAAAAAACGAACACTCGAAACGACTTGGATTACAAAAGGATTTATTATTACCCAAACACAAACACTCGCATCAAATTTCATGGAAGAAGCATCATTTTAGCCTTCTTCAATCTCACCATCCCGATTGCACTCAAATCTCCTTAATAAAGCTGAGAGCAACTGGCTCCCAATCGAAGAAGCGAAGAAGTAAACCCGACCGTATTCTTCTCCAAATCGAACTCAACAAGATTATCCTCCAACTGCTTCGCACCAATCGCAATGGGAGTCATCACATCCTTTCCTCCATCAACAAACCCCAAGCACTGAACATCCTTGGAAACCGCCACCATGGAATTCGACCCGTAGATCCTCCACTTCGCGTTCTTCCCATGGAGCAGAGCGCTCTTCTCGTTGAACCACAGATCAACGATGGGAACCCCCCCGCCCGTCCTGGCATTGTACCGAATACTCTTGGCGCTAAAGCACGCCCCGAACGGCGCCACGGGGGCCACCTTGACGAGCTTGAGCGCGGCCGCCTTGGCAACGAAGAGGTCAACGAAGGGCCTGTAGATCTGGGAGTGCAGCGTCGTGTAGGCGTCCATGGTGCTGATCTTGGTGCCACCGTTGCCGTCCTTGTCGAAGCTGAGCAAGGAGCCGTTGAACTTCAGGGGCGCGCCGTCGATCTTGATCGACCTCAGGTTGACGAAGTACTCGACGGAGGCCTCGCCTTCGGAGTAAATCGGGGATGTGCTGTGGGGGTTGACTACGAGCGCGGTGGTGATAAGGGATCTGGCGAAATCGGCCTTGCTCGGCTTGAGGACGTAGGGCCCGCCTCCGAAGTAGACGGCGCCTCGGGGGAAAGAGGACGCCGGGGCGCAGAGGGCGAACTTGCGCGGGAGTTTGAAAGTGGACGAGACTTGCTCGTTGATCGAGAGTGAAGTGCGGGCGAGTGTGAGCACGCCCTTGGTGTGGCCCGAGAGGCTTTTCAAGGGGCCGATGTCGGAGGAGCAGGCGAACTCGAATTTGGGGAGGGGGGCGGTGGAGAGGGAGATTGTGTCGGAGATGAGGCCGGCGGAGTAGAGGGCGCCGCTCCAGGGGGTGTAGGCGACGGCGCCACAGGTGTCGTTGTTGCAGGTGGGGGTGGCGGGGCCGTTGCAGCCGAGGCAGCCGTCGCAGGAGCGAGTGTCGTCGCAGGGGATGGGGGCGTAGGTGGACGATTTGTTGTAGCCCACGGTGTTGCAGGTGAACCAGGAGTACTTGTTGCTGAGGTCAACGGCTAGGTTGACCCGGACTTGCGGGGTTCCGACGAGGAAGGTGGTGTAGAACTGGGTCTTCGAGGTCTCGTCCTTGATGAGTGGGAGGGAGTACTTGGCGGCGGAGGCCACGTGGCAGAGGAGGAGGATGGAGGAGATTAAGAACGCCGGCCGGAGAGCCATTTTGAGCTGGTTAAGTAATGTAGTTAGGAGAGTGAGTGAGGTGGATGAGTGTAGTGAACTAGTGATGGATCGAGGTGAGGTTTTATAGTGTGGATTGTGAGGGAAGGTGAGGGCAATTTGGTCTTTATATCTGGGTTGGTCAATGATGGCTACACGAGTCCGGCCTACTGGTATCTTATGATATTGTTATTATTTTTTATTGCGTCAAGATGATATTGTTATTATAGGACTACGAGGTGTGATGATGAGCTGGAAAATGCAGTGGATCGATGACTGCAGATGATGCAGATAACAATTGAGAAGGAATCGTTTTATGCGGTATTTTGAGCTCGTGATGGTTATTTGTTTTTTATGAACAGCAGTTTGAAGGCCGCAAATTAAATTACGGATGCATCCGAGGGAATTCTGAACTCATGATCGGTGACCGAGAGGTGAGGATCCTGTCCCACCCTCACATACACTGAGTTACTGACACACGAATTTTATGAATGTGTATACAATTACATCATATTATTCATTAGAGATTAAATTTATGTAAATAGAGTACAGTTCTGATGATAAATAGTCTTATAGTGTAAAATGAGAAACATTTAAGAGCGTGGGATTTAACTTGTGAACGGCGGAGATTAAAGATAAATTTGTTTGATGGAAGAATTAAATAATCAGAGACGGTGGCATATTATGTAATTTTGATAAATGTTGAAATCAGGGGACAAAAGTACCCTTTTGAGTCTAAAATTATCAATTTCCCCCAACTCTAGGTTTTTCCTTTCTCTTTCCCAGATCTCATCTCTCTTCATGTTGATTTCAGGTAAGTAGAGCATAGATCTTGTTTATTCACTCGATTTGAATAGCTCAAAAGCTCGATCTTCACTTAAGCACCTTGATCTCGATCAATTTCACTCTGAGAGGTTCCCTATCCTCCAACTCGATCGAAACCACCCCCCTCTTGAGTCTAAAACCCAAGCACTTCTTCGATCGATTTTGACCAATTTACTACATTGCTTCTTCAAATCAATCAATGGATGAAGGTATATGTAACAATTTCTACTTTGATTTCGCTTGATTTAGGATTTAGGGTTTCAAAGTGGATTAAGGTATCAACAACATTGAGGTCATTCTTTTTGGGATTTCAAACTACATTGATTTTGCTTGATAGTTTCAACGAGGGGTATAGGGTGAAGCTTGAGTTATTTGTTACGTATGGATAATTTGAATGAAAAAAGCACATGCTGAATTTGATGGTCGAGTTTGTTGGAATTTACACAATCACAAGTGCGACTGTCATTATAAGCCTTGTTTTGTTGCATAGTTCATGGTTTTAAGTTTGTTGGTTCATGATTTTTAAGTTGTTGGTTCATGGTATTATTTTGATTTTGCTCATCGTGTATATATGATATTGCATCTTAGATCATTTATGATCAATTCTTTTTATCGAATTCAATACTGAGATTGAACCTTGTGAATTATGATCTTTGTAAAATTAACTTGTGGTGATTTGGTTCATGAGGGTAAGAAAATCCTTCTAAAGACTAAGTGCCCGGTTAAAATGCCCACTAAGAACTCTCCTTGTGGCAAATGTATGAATCTTCATCTTCATGTTACAGTTTCAGTTAGTTGTTATCAAGTATTGACTACTGATTTGGGGGTATTTTCGATTTGGCATCTATTAGTGGTTGCTGGTTCATGATTTTTAACTTTATGGTTCATGGTTTTGAACTTGTTGGTTCATGAAGTCATGCTTAAGGCTCATAATAAATGTTCTATTGGTTCATGATTTTGTATAAGGTTCATTTTAAGTGTCATTACAAATCATGTCATTTGGTAGCCTATTAGCTCAATTGGAAGAGCTGTGTGCTTGTGCACATAGATGTGGGTTCAAATCCCATATAGGCTATTCTACATACTTATTGTGCATGTCTTTTGGTACGTACTAGTTAATTATTCTTTGGTTTGATATATCTTCATTTATGACAATTTTTCTTTTGGCTCATGTTCTTGTAAGCTTAGGTTCATAATAGTTCATCTTATGGTTCATGTCTTTTGATTCATGATATTTGTTATTTTGGTTTATTTATTTGGGTTCATAAAAGTTATTTTTATGGTTCAGATCTTGTCATTCATAATAGTTATTATATTGATTGATGTCATTTGGTTCATTACAATTGCTCTTTTGGTTCACATTTTTATAGGCTTAGGTTCATAAATATTGTTCTTACGGTTCATGTCTTTTACCGTAGACATGATTTGATCTCGTGAATGTTATGTTTTGGAGGCATATACAAAGACGAAAATATGACTTTCCCATCGTAGCCTATGTAGGATTCGAACCCACATCATATGCAAGAAACATATTGCTCTTCCTTTAAGCTAATAGGCTTTCAAGTGATTTTCAAAACACCGTACAAAGAATGAGAAAAATAAGTGAGCCTCAAAATTCAGTCGGTTGTTTCTTGCCACATAATATAACACTGTTATGATTGGAATATAAGATACCTAACTTGTGAAATGGCTTCATTGAATGTTATAAAATGTTGTCCTTCACGTTCTTTATACTCGTACGGACAAATAAGGAAAAAATACCAATAATATTGTGATAAGTAAAGAATATAGACATCACTAGCTCACTTCTTCAAGACTATCCTATAAAACTCCAACAATCACTTGCTTCCTAATGGTGGTTCATGACTTTAAACGGTAAGGTTCATTAGAAATGACAACTCGGTTCATCTAATTTAATGCAGTAAATGTGTGAGGCATTTTATCGAACATATGGTGGGCAATCAAGCAAGCATGAAAACAAAACCCTTCAGCCACGAACACAAGGAAGGGATTGAAGGTTGTTTTGCTTATCAATGTGAATTCTATGGTTCTCTTCACGACCATGAGCACAACGAGCAACTTAATAGAGATGAAAATCCATGAAAACCTATTAATAAATCTTAAAAACGAGAATCATATCAAAATTGATTAATAAAGAAGGGATTGAAGATGAAACAAAGAGCATTAAGAAGAAGAAGCCACCACCGACCCTCAATCCTGGCGAATCCTTCAAATCTTTGACTTGAACATCCATTAATTGTTGTAATCAAAGGTACCTAGATCCATGAACAATATAACTGTGAGAAGTAGAAGTTGCGGTGATGATATGCGGGGATGATGACGCTGAGAGAGGTCGATGATGGCGGAGGGAGTGGGAGTTTGAAGATGTAGAGGGAGAAGTTGGAGAAGGAATTCGCTCTAGATCCACGAAGAAGATGAGTGCAAAGAAAAATGACAAAAGTAACCCTCAATTATTAAAATTGCTACTGCACATGCTTTGGATTCTGACCATCTATTTTGTTTTATCGGAGGGCTGACGTGTGTTTGCATTTTACATTATAATAAGTGTTTTCATCTGATCGTGAATCTATGTAAATATATATAGTATATCTGTAAAGCCTTCTATATAGTTTCAAATGTATTTCTCAAGTAAAAGCATATTAGTATATCACTATATATCATCAATGGAGACTTTCAAAGGTTTGAGAGTACGTAGATGCTGCATGTTAGGTTTAGGAATGAGGAGAGGAACAAGGGAGGAAACCGTCACTACCAATAATCGGGCCTATTATAACAGAAAAATTGTAATGGTTTTTGGTGGCGTTACAATAGACAATCTAGGGTAATGGTTTTGTTTAAATGGTAACGGTTTGAAATGAAAATAACGAAGGTAACAGATTTTGGTAACAGTTGTAGACTACAGTAACGTATGGAAATAACAAAGGTAACGGTTCTTGAAATGAAAAAAAATATAAAATGTAAAGTAACGGATGACATTACATGGGTAACACATCTTATAAAAGGCTCAAATTTTTGCGAAGCGCGCGAGACCTAAGATATTGCCTCCAATTTCATTTGGGTCAAAAATCAAAATTACCTCCAAATATTTTTTTATTAGGGCATTCTTTCCCCCTAGCCCCCTTAGCTTTCCTTCTCTCCACCTACCCTCTCGACCCTTGCCCGGCCTTCCAGTCAACCCAGCTCGCCCTCTCCTTTTTCTTCTTTCTTTGCTTCCCTGCTTCTTTCTTTTCGATCTTCCCGCACCACTTCGCCGGCCAACCACCAACGCCCTCGCACACCCAGCCGACGTTACTTCCCCGCCCAGACCCCCGACTTCCTCTCCCTCTCTCGCCGGCTCTGTCCAATCGCCCCCACGACCACGCCCGACTTCTCTAGTTTGTGCATTCGCAGACCAACGCCGGCGGCCTGCTCCCACTCCCGTCGACCCCGCCAGACCGCCCCTTTCTCTACTCGCTCACCACCCACCCCGGATCTGGCGTAAGTCCGCCCGGCCACCGGCTCCTTGATCCGCCTCGTTACCACCATGGACCTCGGCCTCACCCCCCTCACCAACGAGAGCGCTTCTCCCGAGACTGCGACAGCTGCGACGGGGACGGCCAGTGCGAGTACTGCTCCGTTGAGTTCCATCTCAGGGCCAAGTGTATGAGCGACCATACTTTGGATGTCACCAGCAAGGTCTTTCTCTCTCTCTCTCTCTCTTATCTCTTCTCTGTTCAAAAGAATTGAGCGTCTATTAGGTTTTCCTGGGCATGATTTGGTTCATTCTTCTCTAATTTAGTTCAATTGTTCAGTGATTCCTTCCTGTCTAGGGTTTATGTTCTTTCCTTGTTTTCTGAGCTGCGTTTGAGGGATAGATGCTTGTTTAATTCAATTTCATTTTGATGTTGAAATTAATTGAGCAAGTTATCATCTGACTATCTATCATGGATAATGTGCCCGAGCTTGTCTCAAAAGAAACTCTAAAAAATAGGTGATGAAATGGGAGTGAAGCAGTGTTGCATGCATCACAAATCTTCATGTGGCTGAGCCATGACACCGTAATGTTTCATTATTACTTTCAAGTGCCAACTGACAAAACCTTGAGTCTATGGAACCTCATTCGGATGTTTCTGGTTAAGCAATAGCATGTTTTGTGACTGTTTTCAGAATGTATCTTTAGTTTATTTCTACTACCTGTTTTGAAATCCCATTCACTTGTATGAGTTGGCACATTTATTTTCTTGGTAAGCACTGACCTAGATTTGTTTTCAAAACCACTTACCAGTTTTGCTAAGGTTCAGATTTACATACTGTCTTAATAAAATTACATGGATACTGGACACTAGTGCACCACTTATAATTCCTATCCATATCAAGGATTATGATGCAATGCAGGCTAACAAGTTGTGATCGCGCTTCTGATGGCTTATATAGCCTTCATCATACAATATTTTCTTTGATTAGTGAATGTTTAGCAGCTGAACATCAGCTTCCACAAGATCTTCTTTCTCTTATTCCCTGTTTCTGTAAATGTAAAAATTGTTGGTATATATATATTCTTTAAATGTAACATCAGCTTCCACAAAATTGAATGGTGATAAGATCTTCTTTCTCTCATGCCAACCGGAGGGACATATGTCAAGGTTCTATCCACTCATTTGAAATTAGTGATAATATATATTCTTAAGTTATTCTTTCAACTAAATTAAGTGGTTATATTCCACTTTAAGTTTGTCAAGTATGCCTCAGGTCTTTGTGGTATCTCTAGCTGCTGTTGAAAGTTTTCTTACATATTATTTCAGCAGGATATGCTTTGCCTACTTCCTCTCTGGTTTTCTTGTTTTTTACATAAAGTTCTGTTACTTCTACCTATAGACCTGTTTACCAAAATAAGTTGTATGTTTATCACTTCGTAACTGAGTAACTGACTCTATTGTTTTGACTTGGATTGAACTCGTCGAGTAGTCATAATCTGAAAATGCCAGTTATAAATGTTAGTAGTACTTTGGTTTTAGAAACTCCTCTATTTTTCCTCCTTGTTGCTGTACTTTTTTCTGATATTGTTGTCAGCTAGCTGGGCTTTCATGCTATCATCTATTTTTCCTGCTCTAATGGATCTTTACATTCTAATTCCCAGTGCTGTAAAATTGTAAATTTTTCACATTCTATGTTTTCAAGACTTTTTTCTATAATTTTCAATCACTGGATTCCCCTATCATATACCCGTATTATGCATACCATTTTTGTTGACTGTGTGGGATTATTGTATTCCGGGGGGTTACTGGACAGGTCTATATAATATTGAGCTGGTGTACAAATTATCTAGCAATGTAATAATTATGGGGGAGGGTAAGGCTCAAGTATAATATACTTAGGTCATGGTTCTCCCGGATCTAATGAATCTTTAATTAGGTTTAATTTAATTCTGCTAGCACCTACTAACTTTATATTATACATCCACATGAAAGTTGCATTAGATTAGTTTATACTCCATCATCAGATTAAAAAAATAATAAAACTGGCGAGCATGTTAAACATAAATAGTGTTAATCTTGTTTTTATTTTATAATACTACACCATGTAGAATAATTAATTGCTCCAAATATGCAGACTTTTATTGTCAAATGTGATATATCAATTGTTGGCATTATTGTCTTTATTGTCAAATGTGATATATCAATTGTTGGCATTATTGTCTTTATTGTCAAATGTGATACAGTAATGTTTGTTCTTGGTGCTGACTTTCATGAGCTTTTTGTTATTAAGGGTGGACATATTTCTGGTATATATAGAAAGGTCCAATTAAAGCCCTTGAACTGGGTCAAAGTTGCAAAAACTAACGGGGAAGGTGAAGAGGAAAAGCCAATTGAAGCACTAATGGTTCTCAAATAAGGTGGTCTTCTGACTCATGCTGGTAGAAAGCAGGTTTAACTTCTTATATACGAGAGTCAGTTTCACCATAGTTGTTTAGGCATTCAGATTCATACCAGCTTTACTGAACAATGTTACATGCAGGCGGAAGAGTTGTGTTGATATTTCTGCAACAACATGTATCCAGGTCATATATCTTAATCCCTAGCTGCGTGTATAGTCCTTTTTAGTTTATGCTCTTGCTTTTCTTGTCTCAAGATTTATAATAGCTTGATTTTAATTATACAATTGTGTGATGGATTAAGTTTACACCATAGAGGCAATATTGCTGCAGTAATATGGAATCTAAAATTATTATTTTAGTCCTTTTCCAGCTTGTAATATGTTAGTGACATCTCCGTGTTTCATATCTGACAATTGTTCCTTTTAAAAACTGTTTTGATTTTGGAAATTGTAAAAAATGCACATGTGCTTTAGATAGGAGAATATAGATTTATCAATAAGGAGAGGATTTTTTTTTTATCTATTTTGGGCTTAGATATCATATACTTAATAGTGCTAGGTAAACGGGTTGCAATGTGCTAATGAAACGTATTGGTGAATGGTGATAAGATTTTCATGATCTAAGTTGGTCAACATTATGATAAGATTTTCATGATTTAAGTTGGTCAATACGAGCTTCTGCTAGATTTTATGTTACTCTATTTAGTGCTTAACATCTTGTTAGTAACCCGAACCCCTTTTAACTCTTGCAATCATCTCTGTTTTTTGTTCTTGTAAGATGAAAATCATAGTAAGCACTTGAAGAGCTTTCTGGGCTATGTTGTAATGACTTCTGCAGTTGAAATGTATAAGACAAATTTGACAGTGTTGAGCTCTCAAAGATCAATCCACCTCTCTTTTAAATTTCAACTATTCAAACAACAAAGAATTGGTTTACTGTTGAAGCTAGCATATAACCGTGAATAATAGTAAAAAACCTACAATTGAATATTTTTTTTTAGTTCTTCAGTGTTAAATTTTTAGATGATGTGAATGTCTCTATTAATGAATAGTCCAGATGATGCCATGCCAGAGACTTGCTTTGTCTGTCAGGACATTTTTTTATTATACAAGTATAAGAAGAAAATAATGTCTATTTCCAATCTGTTTTCTTCATCTTAAATTCCTTTACTAAATAAGATGAGTGTTAAAATCTGAAAATACAAGTGAAGGAACAGGATTACTGCGCCTGCACAATACATACTGCCATGATCTTAAAACATATAGATTTTTGAACTCAAGCTTATGAAATGTATCACTGCAGATACCTCAGGCTCGTTAAAAAGCACGGCTTGGAGATCTCACAACCTGGTCTAGAACCAAGGTTTAACATGGGAGATGACAAAGAGAAGAGGTCCACATGTAAGATTAATTCATTACAGATCATTCCTCTGCCTAAAATGTAGCTTTGGATTTGCCTTTTAGTTTGCTTCAATAATTGCATCATGCTTCTGTTACTTTTGTTTGGCAGATCACAGAGAAAAAACCTGGATGGTGTTTAGATCCACTATTACCACCATGTGTAGCGTTCTTTTTGGTGATGTATTAGCAACTTGCATGCATGTATTGCATGCAGTAGGATGCATGAATGTTAAACTTTTGTGTGTATATGCTTTCTACCAATATTAATTAATATGCAAGGCTTCCTTTGTTTAATTCCTCTTGAATGTATTTCTTACATGTTCATTTATCCATTAATAATGTAATTTATTAGTTATATAATAATTAATAAATAATATTTCAATTTTAAAACGTCATATATGTGATACTAAGGTAATGGATGTACGTGCAAACGTAATGGATGTCAAACGGTAACGAACTTTTAGTTAAGGTAATAGCTGTATTATATGTAACGGATTTTGATCAAATGCAATGGTTTTATCTTTTGTAATGGATTTTTACTCAACGGTAACGGTTGAATTACGGGAATATGAAACCATTACCATAGGCAAAACATCTGTTACATTAGATCTATGGTAACGGCAGCGGATGTAACGGCTTAAAATTTCCAAAAAAGTGTTACCGTAGACCTGTTGTAACACATTTTGGGCTTATTGTAATAGTTATACGACGTTACAATAGGGCCGATCATTGGTAGTGCCGATCATTGGTAGTGCGTGGAAGCGCACGTTGAAAATACTGCCTAGTAATTTAGTACTCTGTATTGCCAATTTCTTTTTTTTTGGTTAAATGTATTGCCAATTTCTTAATTTGGTGCCAATGGCACCAACTTCCTTTCTAATTTAGTATTGCAAGTGGTATCTTTGCTTTTCCCTAATCAATGATCAGTCTTAATTATTGATATCTATATCATTGCACCACTCAATAAGCCACCGTAACACACCAAACTTGGGTTGCCTTTTTTTGGTTGAGAAACTTGGGTTGCCTTTAGAGCTAGCGTAGTACTCTCTCGATTATGTTAATTAACACAATGAATTTGAACTAAATTTGCGGTTTGTCTAAATTGTCCTTCTTGGCATGAACTTGGCCTTTGATTTCAACAACTTGCATTAGAGACTTAGAGTATAGTTCGGTGGTATTTAATACGGAGTAATTGGATGTGGGATCAAGTGGGAGATACGTAGCTGTTCATGCTTAAAGTGGAAACAAATGTTCGAGGTTGCACATGCACGACGTGGACGGAGGTCACGGAGCCATGAGTATTTTATAGGTCGAGGAAACCAATGAAGTATTTAGTACTGTAATATGCTATTGGGCCAACTGGCCACGGCCCACGGGTCTTACTTTTACCATAAAGAATAACAATAAACCATGAATGCATAAATTTATACCAAGAAAAATACTCCGTATTTGAAAGTACCAAAAATTTAGCACATCTATATCTACATATATCTCAACTTGAATAAGGCAACACCTCCTTTAGCTTTAATGTTGTTAATTAACTCCATTTCCTTTTTTTCCGAAATCAAATTTACTGCTTTCCTTGTCTATTATAAAAGACGAATTTGCAAATGCATTAATGTCCTTTTTCAATTTTATTTTTTCAATTACGTTTTTTCAATTTGCTTTTTTCAATTGGGTCTTAATTGTATTTGCCGGTGTCCATTCTTTCGACTCCCCTCTCTTCTGCGTCTTGCCCTCACCGTGGGTCGATGTCGCTTCCCCTCTTCACCGGCTCTGTGTTTGGCATTACTGCCCGATTTCTTCAGTTACGATCCCCTTGAGCTCTCTCCATTACTGCCCGATTTCTGTTCCCCGGCTTTCCAGGTGCACCCTCTTCTTCGTTTTCCTATATATGCCCTTCTCGTACGCCGTCGTCCTCTTCTCGCCCCCGCCTCCCGCTGCCGATTCCATTGACGGCGACACCAAGCCCCCAGCCCCCCACCCGGCTTTCCACTCCTCCGCCTCCGCAATTAAGCTCCGCCGATTCAACTCGCTAACACTCGTGTTCCGCGTCGTGGCCTTCATCTTCTCCTTTTCCTCCGCCGTCTTCATGCTCACCAACTCCCGCTCCGCCTCCTCCTCCGACTACGCTTCCGACTCCCTCCACTGGTTCGACTTCGACGCCTTCAGGTAAAAACTCCATTCCATCTAACATTCGTTCGCCGGAAAAGGAAACGAAATCTGTCGGCGTTCAATCGAGTCGATTTTGGCCTGCACTCTTGAGTACAAGTATTGGCTCAAATCGTTCTCCAGAGATCATTTCAAGCTACAAGGCCGAACGGTGCAGCTTTCCAATTTAGGTGATGATTTTTCCTTTTTGTCGGCTTCCTACTGTTTCGTGAGATTTGATTCTGCTGGCATTGATTCGGAATTTCATAAGGATGGGGTAATTGATGATAGGATCCGTAATATTAGGTTTAAGTTGCTGAATTATGATCTAGATTTGTTGTTTGGTTGATCTCGTCTTTTGGCTGAAGATATCAATGGAGATGCGTTATATTCAAGTATGGGATTGTCGCCGGCGCTCAATGTCACCACGGCTAGAGTTGGAAAATTGGAGATTGCGGTGAGTAGTTGCCAATTGTGATTTGTTTATGTAGCAATGCTTAGAAATTGTGATGTTGTTTAGGAAGAATATGGAACAAACAGAGTTTAGGTTTGAATGAATTGACTCATATTAGTGAAATGAATCATGTTACTTAGTAATACTGTTGTGATGAATTGATGATATACGAAAATCTTTACCATGATGTTCAAACTCAGGTATTATATAGATTTTCCTTATGAAACCTACTACATGATACACTTTGACATACTTCTCCTTTCTATTGTCATTTGAGCTTGCATTGTAAAAAGAAAAAATGTATGAAATTTAGGTTTGTGTTAGATTTTGATTTGGTAAAACACTAATTTGTAGGTTAAACTAGACAGGGAACTAGTTGCCTTTAAAGATCTTTAACTCACAAACCAGGTAGCTGACTTGCATAGTTGCATGTGAAAAAGTTCATTCACTAGGATATGGCTATACGGATTGTGAAAAATAGGCCTCTTGTGCAACAACTCGTCTGAGCTTAATATTTGAACTTCTTCTACTATGATTCTTTCTAACAAATGTTTTTCATATAGACTATCATAGACCATCAGACATTGCCTTGCCTTCTAAACCTGTTGATGAATAATCACAAGAAGAGTATCACAAAGGAAGCCTGCTGGACCATTTCAAACATTGCTGTTGGAACCAAGGAACATATACAGGTAATATATATATTCTCCTTGCATCGTTTTTGTCATTTATGAGGGGTCTCTACTTGGTGCTCAGTTGTATGGATGTGATTAATTCCAAAATCCATTTCCTGGTTTTGATAAATACATGCTGTAATTTCAGCTGGAATCTTTGGCCCCTTGGTCCAGCTACTTCAAAATGCTGAGTTTAATATCAAGAAAGAAGCTGCCTGGGCAATTTCGAATGCTACTTCTAGCGGTTCTCATCAACAAATTAAGCTGCTTGTGTTTACAAATAGCGGTTTTAGGTATTGTTGCTTCTTGTGCTTGCGATGTTGGTATTGGTTTTAGGTATTGTTGCTTCTTGTGCTTCAGATGCAAATCCTGCTCTGAGGGCAAGTTTATCTTTTGACCAGACTTTTACATTTCCTCATTCTCTTTTGGCCTTGTCTATGTGATGCTTGCTTTTTCATGAAGAGGAAATGAGTGCTGTATGAAATAAATAGACAAACAGCAGCAAGAATGAACATATGTGGGGGCTTCATTGATTAAAATGGTAGCAAGAATAGTATGCATGTTCCCTCAATGTTAGTTAGGGTGGTAAGGGAGGGTCTGATGGAGCTATTTACTATCTTATGATGCAATTTTGTCTACATACTTAATAACTGTCCTGTTCTAAACTTTTTGTGGGTACAGGATCTTTACAAGTCAAAGCAAGTGAGAGCTGAAAAAATAGTGCGGATACTTGGCAAGGTTTGTGTTACTAATCATATAAGCATATCAATCTTTTCCTTTTTACTTCTGTTCTGGTAGAGGGAATCATAAATAAATTTTGCAGGCACCAACTGTAGCAGCTGCAACTTATTTGAGACTGGCAAGAAGGCCTGCGGTTCATCCTTGTGAGAAACTATCATATGCAGAGAACTTCCTTTACATGCTAGACTCATTGTATGCTCCTATCTCATTTTGGTTTGAGTTCTTCATGAGTTGTTTTCAAATTTTCAGTCTCTATGAATGGTCATTATTTATGTTCATAAATTTCATAGTTATTGGTCTTGATCAATAGTATGTTGTATTGGTTGCTACTAAAATATCATTTTCTTTTTGCAAATTATACATTATATGACTTTTTCATCATATAGTGGTAACAGGGAGGTTGCAAGTACGAAGCAACGTCGCCCGTCCGAAACTCCATGCATATAATCTTTACTGATTAATTCCAAATGGTAATGTGTGGCAGTGGCCACGTTTCATTTGCAGTGGTTGGAATTTGCAAAATTCCAAATGATTAGACTTAGATTAGGCCTAAGATTGCAAACGTTATACGCTACTTACCGTTTGATAAAAAAAAGCCTTCTTACCTTATTCATCACCTCAATGTACTTCTCGTATTTATTAAATAACGCTTACAATACCACAATACCATTAACGAGAATTACAACAATGTTCTACCAAAACATATTTCCATCACAACAACAAACTCTCACGAATAACAACTGCACATTACAAACCAACACAACGTAAGCTTACGCCTAAGGCCCGTCCAACGGACGGGCACAGCTGGCTAGTATATATAAAAGTTAGGTGGTGTCCTGATTTATTGTTCCATTTAGTTATGGTTGCAATCTTCCCTATATAATAAACACCATGCAATAATAATCAAAATAACTACAATTGCATAGTGGTAAAGCCTTCCTATAATTATCCAATGGTTGGGGGTTCAATCTTCTATAGCAGCATTTTTGTTCAAATATTTTTTAAAACCTACGGCATAATTATCAATTCGAGAGTAATTTTTACTTTCTTACTACGAACGGGATTTATATTAATTCAAATTAGATCCCGCAAAAAACTTATGTTAAAAGCTTACCTATACATAATATTACGTAATTTTTGCGTACATGAGATTTGTCAACTTTGTCAATGATAATTCACCATTATAACAAATCATTTACATATATATTTTGTGATAAATGGATTACATAACGGGATTTACATTAATTCAAATTAGATCCCACAAAAAACTTATGATAAAAGCTTACCTATACATAATATTACGTAATTTTTGCGTACATGAGATTTGTCAACTTTGTCAATGATAATTCACCATTATATCAAATCATTTACATATATATTTTGTGATAAATGGATTACATCAACAAAGATTGTACCTATTCAATTAGTATATATGGAGTCAATTAAAATCATTTCTGATATTTTTCCACCGAGTCCAACCATTCCAACAAGCCTCATCTTTCCATATACGGAGTAATTAGCACGGGTCATGAATTCCAACAAGCTAAGTATATCAAACTAGAATATCTTTTTTTTAACAAGCTTAGGGGATATTTTTTTTAACGTAAATCATAAAATATGTTTATACCCTAAATCATAAAATATGTGAACTTTTTAAACTTTCATACGTTTTTTATAGTTTTCTATATCTTTCATATGTACGTAATTGGCTTTTAGATGCAAATAATGACTGTTTGTCTCGCAAGTGAATTATATTTTCAATTGATTTATTCTATATGGAATATTGATTTAATTTATACTTAATGTAGTCTATTATATTTCATATTATCATACCTTCGTCAATTTTTCACATTCCTGCAATTTTTCAATTAAAGTTGATTAATAAAGCGTCAAAATAGTTCTTAAACCCGTGCGTAGCACGGGTCATGAATTATAGTTCAAGTAATATTCAACTGATCGACCTGGATCGAGCATTCAATTACCGATAGCAATGCCGTTGCCACATGCAAAAGACTTGATATATGAGTTTCATGTCAAAGCAAGCTAGAGCACGTTACATATCTTTACCAATAAGTGAGAATGTTACGTTACTTACATATAATTATTTAATTGTTTGTCGGTATATGTAAATTGCTCGAGCTTCGTCTATGTCTACATATATGCATATATATCTCCTCGTTGTACGTATTATTTGTCACCTATATAGTTAGTCTTTTTTGTATCCAAAAAAATCTAAACCCGTTTTATTTATCATAAAAGAGATTACATATTAAAACTCATCTGGAAGACTATTTACATGAATGAAATAAGCTCATTAGACAAATAATTAAATAACACAAATTCACCCATATATTCATTACTAAACTTAACAAGCCAATCAACAGCTTGGTTAGCACTTCTAACAACATGCTTGATCTTCACGTACATCCCAATTCTCGTTACAAGCTAACTCCGTGCAGCTTGATATGATGCCTTTACCACCTGCAACACGTTTAATTCCACTTCAATCTTTCTAATGCTAATTTGCTTACAGCATCCACAACTAAGAAATGTTCACATTTTTTCCTATAAATAAATAAAAGAAAAAAAAAATCACTTAAGAAATTTTTTCTTTCTTTTTTCTGATACACAAATAATCTTCATTTTTCTTAATTTGCTAAAAACTTGATACAAATTTGTCCATTATGGATGATCTTAGCGAATTTTCAATTCAGCCCATGCCAAACACCAATAAGCTCAGCCTTCATGAAGGAATTTCCTGACAGCTTCAAACATTTTTCATGTCTAAGGTGATAAGTTACTTACGTGTAATATATCAACACGACAAGTGACAACATCTATTGAGTAGGTAAAAATTTAAGAGCATTTTTTTATACAAGTTGACATATACTTGTATAATAAAAATGAATTTATTTTGAAACCATATTAAGGATTACTTAATTAAATGTAGGCTACACTTTAGTCTTTACGCAAAGTAAAATGCTTCTTTACATAGGTTATGAATGTCCGTGCAAAAAGTCAACTATGGTTTCGATTGGAGAGTTATATCGATGGCCTTGTGCTCAATTCTCAACTTGCCACATTTGTGCGATCTGCTTCATGATCTTCATTTTCCATTTTCAGTACTTTGTACTTCAATGATCATTGGCTCGTTGTGGAAACATTGAAGTATTGACCTACTAAACAGAAATTTTCCTTTTTAACTATTTCCTTTAAAAACAATTAGAAATGTTAATTTTTTGGGCGAAAAATTATAAATTTATTTTGTGTCGGTGTCACGTGGGGCTTAGCGACTCACAGTCTCACACTGCTTACATCAACACGAATTGAAAATTGATCCATTCAATACCGTAGGTCCGTAACGAATAGTGATTAAACTCATTAAAATACAATTATCGCCCACAAAACCATTGACTTGGTTACCGTAGTCGGATCGAGATACCAAAACCTGCCAACTCTGGTTTATTCGTTTGACCGGAGGAGGAAAAACAGTACAATGTAAGTAAAAGGATTGTACGCTATTGTGAAAACTTCCCCAACAACACACTAGATTTCTTCTCCCAATCATCTAATAATTGATCACACAAAAATCTGCTTTCTTAAAAATGGAGATGAGGACTGTTGCTGTTCCATTTGTTCTTCTAATTGTTTGGTTCGTGTCTCCTTATTGCGAGTCGAAGCTGGTTCAGGACGAAGGTACGTAACCCTCTCATTCTGGTTCATACAGAGCAACGTAATTTGGAGTTTGATTGGAATTGTTCGCCCCCAAACCCAATTTTGCATTCACGGGTCAAATTGCGCCGATTTCTAGTATCTGTTGTCATAGTCTTTCACTAGATTGAACAAGTATGTGGTCCAATTAAGCTGAATCGTGTATATGTTTTGTGATTTAGTGGCTGCTCTCCAACAAATTGCTCATACAATGGGTTCCAGATACTGGGTTTTTGATGATAGCTCTTGCCAAGTTAAAATGGTCGGGCTCTCATCTGATCCGCCAATGGGTTCTAACAGTACCGTCGAATGTGACTGCAATTTTGAAAACAATGCATGTCATGTTGTGGGCATGTATGCTTTCATCTCGTTTTTCCATTTTCTGTTCATGGTTAGGATAAAAAGCTTATTAGTGATGTTTTCCTTGATAGTTTCTTAAGTTAATCAGCATTTTGCAGCTTGTTAAAGGGTTTCAGCCTTCCGGGTACTCTCCCACCTGAACTTGCTAAGCTTCCCTATCTGCGCTACATGTAAGTCATTTGCTCTTTAGTTGTTCACGGCTTAATTACAAGAATCTCTAGTTCAGTTAAGCGTGTTGCGATGTAATGTACTCATGTATTATTATACAGAGATTTTGCCTATAATTACTTGAGCGGAGATATACCCAAGGAGTGGGCTTCATTGCAGCTTGAAAAGATGTAAGTTCTTGCATGTTTTACAAGATGTTCATTGATTGAAAGTCCCGATCTTTACCTGATTAATGCAGGTGACATATGCAGCTCCCTGATCGTGAATCGACTATCCGGAAAAATTCCAACATTTCTTGGGTCTATGACCAATCTTACTTACCTGTGAGTCTCGATTGTGTTCCTCAGTCTATACAGTAGACCTAGTAGTGTTTAAGATATGGAGTCTTACTCTAAATGTACACCATTGCTCCTCAATTCATGTCAGCCTTCTAGCTATAAAGCACATTTTGCATTCTATAAGCTCTCTGAGAATATCAGGAAATGATAGTTTAACCGTCTCTTGTGCTTATTAGGAGCCTTGAAACCAACCAGTTTTCGGGCAATATCCCCACTGAGCTCGGGCAATTAACCAACTTGGAGACTTTGTGAGTCATTTCATAATTCTATCTTTTGCTGCTAACATTTCATTGTACCAACCCTTGACATAATTGATGTTTTGGTATTGTAAATTGAATCTGTAGAGTACTCTCGTCTAACCAGTTCACTGGTACACTTCCATCAACACTTCAGAGCTTAAAGAACTTATCAGATTTGTAAGTTTTTTTTTTACTCGTTCCTTTCTAAGAGCTTCTCTCCATTATATACTGGCAATTGGCATCAGATTGACGCTTGCTTTTTAACTACTCCCAATGCAGTAGGATTAATGATAACAAGCTCAATGGAACCATGCCTAGCTACATTGGAAGCTGGAAGCAGCTGAAGAGACTGTAACATCTCGATTTTCTACCTAAACATACTACATAAACGCGCAACTTCTCATACTTTTTTCCATGTTCATTTACGCAGAGAAATGCATGCAAGTGGCTTGACGGGTCCCATTCCAAATGAAATCTCTTATTTGGAAAATTTAACTCAACTGTAAGCAGACCAACCCACTATGCATTCGCTGAAAGTATCTTTATAACCTTGTTGCCTTCCTTATTCAGTATACTATGCAGGAGAATCAGCGACATCAACGGGACAACCGACGGCATCCCAATGCTGCGGAAGATGGGAGGACTTGAGATTCTGTATGTGAAACTCTCGTGCTTGCAACTGGGGTTAGGGTCTTATGTATATCAGTATATCTTATTCTTGTTTTCGTCATGTCATTGCTCCTCAGAGTATTGAGGAACTGCAAGATTTATGGGAAAATTCCCACTTACTTGTGGAAGATGGAGAATTTACAATTGCTGTAAGTCACATAGAAAGTTGCACTATCACTTACTTGTTTCCCTTGTTAACCAGTAACTTACTTTATTTGTTTAACTGTGATTCAAACAGGGACCTGAGTTTTAACAAGTTGTTTGGTGAAATTCCGAACGATATCACTGCAAAGTACTTGAAAGTCATGTAAGTGATTTCAATCTTTTTAGGTAGAGTTGTAGTCAGTAGAGCATCCTTCTTCCGATCTCCATTCATATCAGCCTATAACCTTTCCTTCTAGTATGGATTTATCAACTGCATTACATACTGTTTTTTGAAACAGTTATCTAAGTGGGAACTCTCTTAGTGGAGATATACCTTCCACAATGTTGAATAGTGGATCGAACATGTAAGTAATTTATCTCTCACTTTTAATCCATGGTCTGGACTGTTTGAACTTCTTTCCCAGCTTGTGTTACCAATTTTTCGTCTCCATGTAATTCATTAGGATCGTAGCCATTGAGAGAGATTAAGGATGAAAGAGACTTATATTATTATCAAGCAAGAAGCCTGTATTTATATTACATAGGGAGGCAGAAAAGAAGGCAATAAATAGCACCTAGGAAACGTAAGAACTACTCTGGAAACACTCCAGACATAAGCAGTAAAGACAATAAATATTTACAGCTAATAATAGCAGAATTATCTAGGGAATCAACTAATAGCTGTATTGTCTAACACCCCCCTGCAAGCTTGGCCATACAGATCATCCATGCCAAGCTTGGATGTGAGCCACTGAAATCTAGAAGGATGAAATCCCTTGGTGAGGAGATCAGCTAGCTGAAACTCAGAAGAAACATGAGAGATTTGTATAATTCCAGCATCAATCTTCTCCTTGATGAAATGTCTATCAATCTCCACATGCTTTGTTTTGTCATGTTGGACGGGGTCATGAGCTATACTGATGGCAGATTTATTGTCACAGTACAGCCTCATTGGATCTTGCCACTCAACCTTCAAATCATTCAAAATGATCCTCATCCATAATAGTTCACAAATTCCATGAGCTGCTGCACGAAATTCAGCTTCTGCGCTTGAGCGAGCAACAACTCCTTGCTTCTTACTTCTCCAAGCTACTAGGTTTCCACCAAGGTAAACACAATAGCCTGTAGTAGAGCGTCTAGTTACAATATCACCAGCATAGTCAGCATCGGAGAAGGCTTCTAGTAGCAACTTGTCACTCTTGGTGAACAATATCCCCTTTCCTGTAGTACCTTTGAGATACCTAAGTATTCTATATGCAGCTTGTAGATGAGGTTCTCTAGGATCTTGCATGAATTGACTGATTACACTTACAGAGAAAGCAATGTCAGGTCTAGTGTGAGCAAGATATATCAATTTCCCGCACAATTTCTGATACAGTTGCTTGTCAACTGCTGGTTCAGTTTCAGCCTTACCAATCTTCTGGTTGTAGTCAATAGGAGTGGATATGGGTTTGCAATCTGCCATCCCAGTCTCCAAAAGAACATCTTTGGTGTATTTTTGCTGAGAGATAAATATGCCAGCTTTGGATCGAGCAACTTCGATCCCTAAGAAATACTTCAAACGACCAAGTTTCTTTACCTCAAATTCACTAGTGAGAATAGCTTTTAGACGAGCTTGTTCAACAAGATCATTACCGGTCATAATGATATCATCCACGTAGACAAGGAGAATGCTTACCCCCCCGGAGTCAGAGTGTCGTACAAATAAAGTATGGTCACCCTGACTCTGTATATATCCAGCTGCGCGCATTACTCCTCTAAACCGGCCAAACCATGCACGAGGAGACTGCTTTAGCCCATACAGAGCTCTCTTCAATTTGCAAACATGGTGAGGAGAAGTGGATGAAAATCCAGGAGGCAAACTCATGTAGATATCCTCATTGAGATGTCCATTGAGGAAAGCATTTTTCACATCAAACTGAAACAATTCCCAATCAAGATGAGTAGCAATGGACAGAAGTAAGCGAACAGTGGACATTTTTGCAACTGGAGCAAATGTCTCTTGATAATCCAGACCATAAGTTTGAGTGAAGCCACGAGCCACAAGTCGAGCTTTGTACCGAGCTAGTGATCCATCTGCATGATATTTGACAGCAAAAACCCATTTGCAACTAACAATATTGTGACCTGGGGGCCGGTCCACCAATTCCCAGGTTCTATTGGTCTCAAGAGCAGTCATTTCTTCAGTCATAGCTTGTCGCCACTCAGCTGATTGAAAGGCTTCCCTGACATTTTTTGGAATTCTGATTTGCTCCAGATTAGAAAGAAATTTTCGATGTTGATCAGAAAACCGGTCAAAAGAAGCATAATTAGACAGGGGATAAAGGGGCGTTTTGGTACATGCCCTAGAACCTTTCCGGAGAGCAATTGGAACATCGAGTTCTGATGGAGCAGGCACAGGACTCAGATCAGCAGCTGGATGGTGAGAAGAGGGGGCCCGTCGGGAGTAGGTCTTGCCAAACCGCGGGTAAGTATCAATTGGATTTTGTGGTGGTAATGAAGGTATCATGGGCTGCTCAGCTGGGGGCTGTTCAACTGAGAGTGTGGAGGGTTCATCTGCTGTAGAAACTGAGGTAGGCTGGGGAGTTTCAGTATCGGCAGCAGGAGTGAGGGAATCGGTGACAATAGGTGTCATGGGAAGGCTGGTGGTGGTGAGGATTTCTGTTGGAATGGGGTCCACTAACTCTTCAGGATTGATTTCAGCAGCTGGTTGAGATGAGGGGCTGTTGTAATATGGGGTATTTTCAGCAAAGGTTATGTCAGCTGTAACAAAGGTCTGTTTGGTGATGGGACAATAGCACTTGTAACCTTTTTTACTATTGGAAAAACCAATAAAGATGCATCTCTGAGCTCGGGGATCAAGTTTGCCTCGACATGGAGTATGAATATGAATATAGACAGTGCACCCAAATATTTTAGGCTCTAACCCATGGTCAATTGAAATATGAGGAAAGAAAGATTGGAGATAAGCAATTGGAGTTTGATACCGCAGGGTTTTGGAAGGGGTTTGATTAATCAAATGGACAGCAGTGAGGGCTGCTTCTCCCCAATAAAACTTAGGAACATTCGACTGAAACATGACAGCCCTAGTGATATTAAGAATATGACCATTTTTCCTCTCAGCAAGACCGTTTTGTTGAGGAGTATACACACAAGAAGACTCGTGAACAATGCCTTTTTGAATGAAAAAGGACGATAAGGCTTGGTTGAAATAATCCTTGGCATTATCAGATCGGAAGCGTTGAATGGATTTGCCAAATTGATTGAGAATCATAGTGTAAAACGCAGGAATGATATGACTCACTTCAGATTTGTGTTTAAGCAAGAATAACCAAGTAACTCGAGTGCAATCGTCAATGAGAGTAAGGAACCAACTTGACCCATTTATATTTTTTGTTGGAGCTGGACCCCAAACATCACTATGGATTAACTCAAAAGGAAGTACACATCGTTTATCTCGAATAGGAAATGAGACACGTTTGTGTTTTGCCTTTTCAC
The DNA here is from genome assembly GCA_963924305.1 of Polygonum maritimum. NCBI lineage: Eukaryota > Viridiplantae > Streptophyta > Magnoliopsida > Caryophyllales > Polygonaceae > Polygonum > Polygonum maritimum. Next base: position 3,896,292 of record OZ002733.1, read on the forward strand.
AAGCAGAACAAACAAGATTTTCTGGATTTAAACCAACAAACAAACTAGGAAACAAGTGCTTCATAAGGGAAAGGGATGGATGGCCTAGGCGGTAATGATGGAGCCAAAGTTGGGCTGTTTTTGTAGTGCTGAGATAGGAAGTGATCAAGGAGTTCTCCAGGAAGTAAAGGCCCCCGCTTTCTCTACCAAGACCAATCATCGTCCCCGAGCCCTGCTCCTGTATAGCACAACCAGAGGGAGAGAAAACGACATTACACTTCAGGTCATCAACAAGTTTCTTTATTGATATGAGATTAGAAGAAAGCGTTGGAATGAACAGAACATCATTGAGTGGCAAGGAAGGAAAAACAGTAATAGTGCCACTCCCCAAGATGGGGGCTGAGGCCCCATTGGCAGTTATGAGTTGTTTCTGACAATCAAAGGGACAATAAGAGGCTAAGAGGGATCGATCATTAGTCATATGATCGGTTGCGCCGCTATCCAAGATCCATTGATGATGAGTAGCTTGTTTTTTCATACCTGTAAGAGTTAATGAATCAGAGGAAGATGAACCTGAGGAGGCCTGGAGAGAATGCAGGAGACCTTGGAGATGCGTAATCTCAGCTGCCACCTCAGCCGGGGAAGAAAGGGAGTTTACAGAGGCAGTATTTGCCTTTGGCTGAGTTGGCTGCAAATTAGAAGGTGGTGGTGTGGTGGAGAAGCCAGTTGCAGGGGCCTTCTTCCCAGTTTCTCGGTTGGGAGGCCTACCATGTAGTACCCAACATCTCTCCTTTGTGTGTCTAGGCTTCTGACAGTGTGTACACCACAGATCATTAATATCTCTCTTCCCAGTTTTTGAGTAAAGAGCCATATTCTCAGCTGTGGTAGAATTGGAATGCAGCATGATTCCTCGCCGTGTTTCCTCCATTCGAATAGTGGCAATATTCTCTTCTAGAGAGGGAAGAGGCTTGGTGCCCAACACCTGAATCCGGACTTGGTCAAACTCCGGATTCAAGCCAGCGAGAAATATGTAGGAGCGATTTCGATCGATAGAAGTACGTAGCAGCTCTTGTTCAGTAGGGTCTTTCAAAACAAGAGACTGAGATAAATCCAACTCTTGCCAAAGGTTTTGCAAGATGGTAGCATACTCTGAAACTGTCATAGAACCTTGTTTGGTGGAGTAGATCTTGACAGAAAGTTCGAAAAGGGCAGCTTCGTCTTGCGACTTCCCATATGAGCGTTTCAGAAAGTTCCAAATGTCTTTCACATTCGGAAGAAAAATACAGTTGGACCCAATGTTGGAGTCCATAGAAGCCCATAGCCACGACTTGATAATCGAATCTTCGCGAGTCCAAAGCTTGAAGTTGGAGTCGGTAGCTTTGGGAGGAGCATCAGTCAAATGGTCATCTTTGTCGTTGCCAGTAAGGGATGCCTTCACAACTTCAGCCCAGATCCGATAGTTCTTCCCATTGAGCCTATAAGCGGGCTGAATAGGAGGAAGAGTTGAACGATTGAAATTTGTGACCGTCTGGTCTATGGGGTCAATGATTTGGTCTTCTGGATTCACCATTGAATCAGGAAAAAAAGAATGATAGAAGGTGGAATAGTTTTTGGACAATTTTTAGAATAGAATCTGGCGGCAAAGGTGGCGGCCAGATTGGTGGTGAAGCCTGAGATTGGCGGAAAAGGTGGCGGCCAAAAATCAGGAACTCAGATCTCTCAAGAGCTCTGATACCATGAGAGAGATTAAGGATGAAAGAGACTTATATTATTATCAAGCAAGAAGCCTGTATTTATATTACATAGGGAGGCAGAAAAGAAGGCAATAAATAGCACCTAGGAAACGTAAGAACTACTCTGGAAACACTCCAGACATAAGCAGTAAAGACAATAAATATTTACAGCTAATAATAGCAGAATTATCTAGGGAATCAACTAATAGCTGTATTGTCTAACAGCCATCAAGATGAAACAAATACTCTATGTTTGTTTGTTGTTTTTAACATGAGATGATATTCTGTATTGTCGGTGGTGGTGGTGCAGTGATCTTTCCTACAATAATTTCACATGGCAAAATCCAAAGCAACCGAGTTGTCAGGCTAACCTGTAAGACCATTGATTTTTACCTAAGAAGGCAACCTTGAAAACCATCTTAGTCGTGCACTTTGATTCTTCTCTGCAGGAATTTAAACATAATCTTGTTCAGGAGCTCTTCTGCAAGTGGATTGTAAGATTATCTCTTTCCTTAGATGAAGACATGATTTTTTTGCCCTTTAATACCCACTTAGCTAAAATTTTGGCCTTTTCGCATTGCGCACTAGAAGGAGAATCCTTCCGTGTTTAGACAGAGTTCATTGTCCTCGTTGTAAGAAACTCTCTCAAATACTCTAGTGCATAAACTCTCTTAGAGCTGTTGTCATTGTCATAATAAGATTCTTTTCACTGTATGTAGATGAGTGCACTTTCCATATTAATGCCGGTGGAGACGATTCGATCATCAAAGGAGATGGAGGAAAGGTTCTTTATGAAGGAGATGCATCAGCTCCAGCTGGAAGTGCCTTATACTTCAAGCACAGTGGGAGCAATTGGGGATTTAGTAGTTTTGGGGACTTCATGGATGATAATAACCTCCAAAATATCCGTCACATTACAAGCTTAGCATCCAGCAACTTATCCACATTATATAAAACAGCAAGGCTTACCCCAATTTCTCTAGCCTATTTTGGCTATTGCTTGAAGAATGGGAACTACACGGTGACTCTACATTTTGCAGAGATACAATTTTCAAATGACAATAAATATGCCAACCTTGGGAAGCGCATTTTCGATATCTTCATTCAGGTTGTGGCTTGTGAGATGAAACTAAAAGTATATTGCTGTTATCCTAGACAATGAGCTAACTGCATGCAATGCATTGTGCAGGATAAGTTAGTTGAAAAGAATTTTAACATAGAAGATGAGGCTCATGGTGCTCAAAAGCCACTCTTTAAAAAGTACACTGCAAGTGTGACTGATGGGAGTTTGGAGATTCGGTTTTATTGGGCTGGCAAAGGAACAACAAGGGTTCCTAATCGGGGCATTTATGGCCCTCTCGTATCAGCTATATCTGTCACTTCTGGTATATACATTGTGCTTACATATTTCCTTTTGAGAACATTATCAAGAATTTGGTCTTTGACCACTAGGAACAAGATGGATAAGTGTCAGTTACCTAAGTTGATACAAGAGAAATTGGTTTTGGGCCTCTTGATTATACCTTACACTTGAATTCTCTTGATTTCACTGTTTGACTAGAATAACTTTCTCAATCCATGGAAAACAAGCACTTTTTGTGGTTTCAATATGGATCATGTTATCTTTTTTCCACATTTCTACTGTGACATCTTTGTGTTCCTCCGCAGATTTCAAGCAATGCTCAAATGGTACAAACAGGAGAATGTTATATATCATTTCAGGAGTTGGAGGGTTTTGTCTTGTAATCTTGGCGTCATTTCTACTTTGGTGGAAACGCTACATGGTTAACAGGAGCAAGGCAAAAGTTGAAGGAGGTAAATAAATTTTAGCAAATTGCCTATTTTCTTCTCTCAGACCTTAGGGAGGTGGGAAATGTAAAAGTGAATGAGAAAGGGAAAAACTGACTAAAATCAAAGTGAAAGACAGCAACATAAAAGGCCCGCCAAATATGACTTGCTGAACCATCTTTGATATATACAGCTGGCTATTATTCTCCAGAGAATAAGCATTAATTTCAGGTTGAAATTTTCTTCTACATTAGTGATCAGATTTCCTCATTTACCCTCGTCAAAATTCTTCAATGTCTGCATCCTGTATTGTGGAACTATATGCTACTTTTTCTCCTTTTGAGGGCAAGTGTGAAAACCTGAGTTTTTTTCCCTGGTATTAAGAAAACTGAAAATGTGATTTATGACCAGTTCTAATCTGCCTACTTGTCCTTCAAATTAAATGTTATTGCATGATGCAGGGTTTTCAGCCTAAATCTATATTTATTTAAAAATCAATGAATGCTGATGAAGCTAGTTAACCGTGAACTAATGGTGAAAATGTACCATGACAGAGTAATCAGTCATATTTACTATACTAACAGTCTTATATGCAAACTCTAAACAGATCATAGCGGATCCGATATACAAAAAGGTGGTTACACTTTAAAGCAAATCAAAGACGCCACGAACAACTTTGATTCTGTGAACAAGTTAGGGGAAGGTGGTTTCGGAGCTGTTTACAAGGTCTGTTAAAAGTTGATGACAATTACTCTTTCCAATTTGTTTCCTTAACAAGTGAAGTCCTAACATGTATAAGAAACTGCAGGGCTTACTGCCTAATGGCAGCATCATTGCTGTAAAGCAGTCTTTTAGCTCGAAACAAGGAGATCGGCAATTTCTGAATGAGATTGCCATGATTTCTTGTTTACAGCACCCAAACCTTGTTAAGCTGCATGGATGTTGTACTGAAGGAAATCAGTTATTGTTGGTATATGAGTACATGGAAAATAACAGCCTTGCCTGTTCATTGTTTGGTAAGTTAAAAAGCCAGAAAAGCTCTTGTTTTGACCTACTTGGTTACATCTTACTTAAAGAATATTATATGGATAAAAATGTAGCTTCAGAAGGTTGTATCCTAAACTGGCCGACTAGGGTCAAGATCATGTTGGGGGTTGCTCGAGGCTTAGCGTTCCTTAATGAGGAATCAAGGCTGAAGATTGTACACAGAGACATCAAAGCAACAAATGTGCTGCTTGACAAAGACTTCAATGCTAAAATCTCTGACTTTGGATTGGCTAGGCTAGGTGATGAGGACAAGACCCACATTAATACTGGCGTTGCCGGTACAATGTGAGTCCTCCAAACAGCCTACTAGAATACAGACTAAGTCAAATTTTACATCAACCTGATCATCTGTAATTTGGTTGTGTGTAGTGGATACATGGCACCAGAATACGCTCTATGGGGCTATCTGACAAACAAGGCAGATGTCTACAGCTTTGGAATCCTTGCTCTAGAGATCGTCAGCGGAAAGAGTAACAACCATTTCGCGCCTCCTGGCGAGTTCTTTTGTCTGTTGGATTGGGTATGTTCTCCTTTTCTGTAAGCTTATTAGCAATTTAGCTTCTTAAGATAACTGTTCTGAAAAACCCACATAGGCCTGTTTCTTAGAACATTGCAGGAATCATTAATTGAATCAAATTGGATATTGTAGGCTTGTCATTTGCAGCAAACAGGAAACTACACAGATTTTGTAGATGAGAAGCTGGGATCAGAGGTGAACATGGAAGAAGCAGAGAGGATGGTGAAGGTGGCACTTCTGTGCACAAACGGATCGCCTTCAATGAGGCCCGCCATGTCAGAGGTTGTGAGGATGCTAGAAGGGGAGACGGATGTTCCGGAAGCGATCCCAGAAGCCGGAACCTTCTCAGACGATCTGAGGTTTAAAGCCATGAGAGATATATGCAAGAATAGACAAGAAGAAGAAGAAAGCAACAGCTATCACAACTCTAATTCTATTCTTACCGATGCTGCTGTGTCCTCCACATTCTCTGCATCTGTATCCACCTGAATTCATCTCTTGAACTAGTTTATCAGTATTTTGCTATGTACAAATGTTCAATGATGCTGACCCTAGTAATAGTTTTATGTGCTAGTCTAATTTTGTATACTGTGTTATAATGAACTCTATAAAATCACACGGGATTGTTGTATATGTTTATGTAAGATTTCACTAATTAATTAGGATAATTTGGCCTTTCTGTACTATCTATAATGTTTTTCAACAGAATATTTGACTTATGTGACACTCATTTGAATACTTTTGGGATTATATATATAAAAAAATCTGTTTTATCTCCTAGTCGTTTAAAACCATTGGTTTGGATTCTCGTTAATAGGGATGTCTAAGTCGGACTTTCAAACCGCCAATTTAAATTTATCCACAAGTATGTTAGCAGTAGTTTCTTTTCCCCAAAATTCTATCCCCTCTTATTTCTAAATTTCGTATGCTATGTTTTTTTTGTCGAAGGAGAGGCGGCACTCTCCGGCTCCTCGAGGGAGCGTTTTATTAAAATTTAAAAACGAGGGCTAAGTAGTCAGCACACGGGGGATAGCCCGACCCCTTACATCGTTTTAAAGCAATAAAGAAATCCCCTCAGGAGGGGCACCCAATACATGCAAGCCTATCGGAAAACTAAAAGCAAAAGACGCGAGACAATCAGCCACAGTGTTTGCCTCTCGGTACACGTGACGGAATTGGATAGACCAATCCCTACAAATAAAGCCTTGGCATCTAGACACCAGGCTAAATAGGGGGTGGTTTTGTTTCACTCCGGTCTTTAGGAATTGTATGACCAGTTGAGAATCCGACTCGAGTGTCACCTTCCGGTACCCACTATCCCAAGCCAATTTCAACCCATCATACACCCCCCAAAGCTCCGCCATTGGGACCGTACAGACCCCAATGTTATGAACAAAACCACCCACCCATTGACCACTACTATTCCTAATAATACCACCTGCCGACGCTAAACCATCCTTCAAAGCTCCATCGGTGTTGATCTTCACTTCATCTTCACTCGGCTTGCTCCACGAGATCCCAACTGTATTACTGCCCCTGCCACTTCTATTACTTTCAAGTCTGGCCATTGACCGGACCGCCTCAGTGGCTTGCTCCATTAAGAACCCCGCCTTCTCCATAGGTGATTTAACTCCGTCGAATACGAACGCAGTCCTCCACTTCCATATCCACCAAAGCCCCGTCAAGAAGATGGCGTTCCAAGGAGTATCTCCAACGGTCTTCGACGACATGACGTTGCTCCGAAACCAGCTAGCAAACGCCTCCTGAAAGAAAGAGGGGCAAAAACCAGTAGCACCAAGTTTTAACCATATCGATCTAACCTCAACACAGTCTCTGAGCATATGCTCATAAGTCTCCTCCTCGGCGCAACCATAAGGGCACCCCGACTGCGCCGTCAAGTGCCTGCGCTCCCTCTCTTTATTAGATAGAACTCCGCCTTTGATTAGGAGCCAACCAAAGCAGCGAGCACGCTCCTGGACGTCCGACCTCCAAAGCCTGCGAAAAAAGCAAGCATCGTTATTGGCCATCACATTAAAACCATGAGACACATTGTAACCTGTCGCCACCGTATACTCTCCATCAGCCGTGAAACGCCAGGCCAGCACGTCTTCACCGGTCTCTGGCTCAACCACCAACGCTGCAAGCTTCAAGGTAACCTTCAGAGGCAAACGGGAACCCAGGGTTTCCCAGTTCCAACTCCCTCGACCCGCCAATAATCACCCACAGTCCAGCTGAGCTCCTCTTCGTTCACCACAGCAGTCGCCATCTCCAAAAGCGGAACCTCCATGAGCCAGATATCGGTCCAAAACCGGATCGTCTCACCATCCCTCAAAAACCAGCTCGATCCCTTCAGCACAATTTCCGTAACCCCTTTCTTTATGCTCTTCCAGACATACGAGCTCGCCGGCGAGTTACCTAAGGCGCGATCCACATACTTATGCTTCAGAACCGAGGACCACAACCCGCTATCTTCTTGTATGAACCTCCAACCAAGCTTCCCCATTAGAGCTAAATTGAGTTCTCGCATCGTCTTAATACCAAGCCCCCCAAGACTCTTAGGCTTCGACACCTCCGACCAAGCCACCTTGTGCATACGACGACGCTCAACGGTGCTGCCCCAAATAAAACCCCTGTTCACTTTGTCGATCCTCTTACAAACATTCTTAGGCAAAAGAGTAGACGACATGGAATAAACTGGTATGGACGAGAGGACCGACTTGACCAGCGTAACTCGCCCTGCAAAGCTGAGAGTTCTCGACTTCCACCCAGCCAACCTCGAGTTGAACTTTTCCAAAAGAGAAGCAAACGTGTCCTTCGAAACTTTTTTGTGAAGGATCGGCATACCGAGATAGTTACCAAGATCCGAAGTAACGGAGAAGCCACTGACCGACTTAAGAGATCTCTTCAACCGGGATCCAACATTTTTAGAAACGAATATCTTCGATTTGCTCGCACTCACCCGCTGACCCGAGGCTGTGCAAAATTGATCTAAACACTCTTTGATCACCGCTAGCTGCTCAACCGAAGCCTCAGCAAAGAGCATAATATCATCCGCGAAGAACATGTGGGAGAGTAACGGACCACTCCTCGTAAGCTTAATGGGCTTCCACCGACCCTGATCCACGAGCTCCAAAATGAGATGACTCAGCCGCTCCACACAAAACAAGAACAAATACGGAGATATGGGGTCTCCTTGTCTCACCCCACGGGAAGCCGTAAACTGCGTCGTCATCTCCCCATTCCAAAGCACCCGCATTCTAGGAGATCTAACACACGCCATTACCCAGCTCACCCATTTTTCAGGAAGCCCGGCCATACAAAGAGAATCCTCAATGAAATTCCAAATCAACCGATCGTACGCCTTTTCGAGGTCGAGCTTAAGGATCATCCATCCTTTTGCTCCCGTTTTCTTCCTCATAGAATGAACCACCTCTTGAGCGACTACAATATTATCGGTAATAAGGCGACCCGGAATGAAACTCCCTTGAGTAGGACCAATGATCTCGGACATAAAGGGCTGAACCTGGTTGGCGAGAACCTTAGTAATAATCTTGTAGAGGACGTTACATAAACTGATAGGTCGAAATTGCCCGATCTTCTCCGGTCTCACCACCTTAGCAAGCAACACAATAAGGGTGTCATTAACCCCCTCAGGAAGCACTCCAGTCCTAGCAAAATCCCTGACGAACTTGACCACCGAATTACTCACCGTTCCCCAGCACTTATGGTAAAACCCCGGGTTGAACCCGTCCACACCTGGAGACTTGAGAGCACCCATAGCCTTAATAGCCTGCCAGACCTCCTGTGTAGAAATATCAGCCACGAGCCCATCAGAACATCCACTACCAACTTGAGGGAAACTAACATTCAGATGAGGAAAGCTGGCAGGATCGGAAGCCTCCTCAGAGTACAGATTGCGGAAGAACTCAACAGCTAGCTCCTCCAAATCCTCCTTCTTATCAATCCAGACACCGTCATCATTCATAAGACACTCAACCCGATTACGCTGCCTTCTAACGACCGTTGACGCATGAAAAAAAGAGGTGTTACGATCCCCATCTTTGAGCCAAAGCTCTCTAGATTTTTGGAGCCACAAAACCTCCTCCTGTTCGAGCACAAGGCTGATATCATCCTGAAGACTCTTCTCTTCGTCTAATAAATCCCGAGTCACAGAAATAGCCAACCGACCTTGAACCTTTTCTAACCTGTCAATCAACTGCCTCTTGCGAATGTGAATATTGCCAAACGAATCTTTATTCCATTGCAACAGCTCATCACGAAGAATAGACAGGGCGACCGGAATCTCAACCACCTCACTCCAGCTACTCGAAACCTTGCTACCAAACTCCGGGTGAGACAGCCACGCCGCTTCGAATCGGAACGGCCTGCGCTTCTTGTTAAGAGATCTAGTCGGGCAAAGCTCCACCAGCAAAGGACAATGATCCGACGAAAATTTTGGCAGATGGCGCACCCTCGCACTAGACCAACAAGTCCTACCTTCAACATTCATGAACGTTCTGTCAAGCCTTTTATGCACAACGGAGCCCTGGGAAAGCCTGCGGCTCCAAGTGAAAGAAGGCCCAACAGAACCAAGATCTACCAAGCTGAGCTCATGTTGCCATTTCTGAAAGATGAGGGAGTCAGCATGAAGACCACCGGACCCACCCCGACGCTCGTGGAGAGCCATAATACAGTTGAAATCCCCCCCGACAATCACCGGGCCTGTCAGCGGCTGGATAACGGCCTTAAGCTCCCTCCAAAAATTACCCCTTCTCGACACAGACGGCGGACCATAAACCACAATGAGATGACAAACAACTCCGCCCGACATAAAAGAAGCATGTATGAAGTTATCGTTCCTCGCAACCAACCACAAGTTCACCTTATTTTTGTCCCAACAAAGCCACACGCCACCAGCAAAACCTCTAGCATCGACCCTCTCGCACCCATCAAAACCAAACCTAGCCAGCTTACTGCAACTTCTATCAGCCTGCACACCCGAGATCCTAGTCTCAAAGAGGGCGATCACATCCAAATTATTATTCTTGCACATATACCGGATAGCTCTTCTAAAACCCGGTTTTCCTGCACCGAAACAATTCCACATTAGTATATTCATGGATAAACCAAAAAATAAGTGGAACAAGGAACCAGAGGAAACAAAAAAAAAATCAGCAGGACGAGCCCATCTGGGCATCGCTGCTGTCACCCATAGTCGTATCGGACGGCTCCCGAGCGTCTCCTTCCTCCATAACGAACAGAGGGTTCGAGTTAACAACAGTAGCGTTCCGCTTCGCACCCACCCCCTGTAAGCTATCTTGATCACCCGGGTCAAAACCCTGTTGGACAGGAACTATCAACTCTATAGACCCTGACCGGGGATCCCCATCAAACTTAGAGATATCAGTCTGCCTCCGTCTCTTCCCGCTTGAGATCCTAGCAGCCAACCCTTCTTCTACTTTCTTCTCGCTGATGGCTTCCACCAAGCCCAAATCGTCCCCTGAATTCGACGAACTCGGTGGTTGCCTACGGTTGATTTTCCCACGTTTTCCCTGCGTTTTAGAACTTGGAACCGACTCAGTAGAAACCTGCCCGGTCGAGACGAAAACCGGGTTCACCTTTTCCTGCACACTTTTTGGACCCACCGAATTATCGGACTCCGAAATAACCGCCACGGAATCTTGTGGAATCTGCGCGCTAATATGGTGAAGATTTTCTTTCGCGATTTCAGTAACCACCTTCTCATTCTCCCCTTTATTCGTCTTCCCACATTCCGACGATTTGCTGGCCGAATCTTCCCCCATCACCGCGTCATTATCTCCCTCCGACACCGTTAAGGCATCAAATCTGTTAGTTTCCAAAACCACCGAAGAAACCACCGCTTTCCCTTTAGCAGGATTACCATTATTAGCCTTGGAAGAATTTCTGTTACTACCATTCTTGCCTTCTTTGTTCCCCGATCCAGGTTTGGAAACCTCTTTCCCTTTGGCATCCTTAGAATCAGCCCCAGATTTCGTGGTTTCCTTAGCTGGACGAGGTTTCCTAACGGTCTTCATCCATTCCCCATAGGTGCCTTTTCCGGTCCGAGCAGCCTCATGGGCGGTCAACAGCACCGGAGAAGCATCGGACGACGACGCGTTAGCGTTACCTTCGGGCCCAATCTTCTCCATCTCTTTAGACACCACCTCGCCGGGACTTGCCTGAGGAGTTGGGTTAGCAATAGCCCGATAAGGACAGCTGGTTTTGAGATGGCCAAACCTCCCACAGTCAAAACAAATCGTTGGCAACCCTTCATATTCGACAAAGAACTTCTCCCCGTTGATACTCACCGTTCCTTTTAACGGTTTCTTCAGATCGACTTCGACACAAATACGAGCAAACTTCCCTCTATTTGTGAATGTGGTTTTGGTATCAACCTTAATTGGGACTCCCACACCTTTTGCTAGACCCAGGAGGACATGTTCTTCGTACATGGACACCGGAAGATCCAATATGCGCACCCATGTCGGAGTAGTTGTAACAGGATCAGTCGTTCGGAACTCCGGGGTCCACCTACGAACTGTTAAGCAACGCCCGAAAACTGTCCAAGGACCTAGAGTTAAGGCCTTCATGTAGTCCTCCTCACGTTCAAAACGGACGAGGAAGCAGCCCCGGGTCAAATCAAGAATTTGCAACGCGCTGTTCGTTCTCCACATATCCCGGATCTTCCGATCCATAACCGGGAAAGCAACTGGATGCCCCAGCAGTTTAACGACCACCGATGTCTTCCACACACTGGCGAGTGCATCCATCAACTCATCAGCGATAAGAAAGGCCGGATCACCCTCATTACCGTCGGGAAAGGATAACGACATCTTTTCCTTGACAAAGCTTTCATTGATTTCAGTTTTCAATTGGACTGCCCCTCCGGAGATGACCACGTCTTTCCACGAGGACCGCTCATCGGGAGGCTTATCCGGCGGCCGTACCCCAACGGTTTGATCGATGACCATTGCCGTCGGAGCAGCCGGAGTAATCGGACCACCAGACCCAGAAGAAGAGTTTGTCATAGAGAGCGTTCTGAATTGAATATTGTCAATTTCGTATGCTATGTTTATTCATGTTGGCATGTTGTTAATCGAAGAAAAATCAATATCATATGTCCAAACCATAATTTAAAAGTATACACGTTCTGATGAACCATGTTTTCGGAGAGGTGAGTCATGTCACATAATTTAAAGGTCATACATTTATTTGAGCATGATCACATTTTGTTAAAATCTCATTTGTAAATAATACTCCTATTTTACAATGGCCTTCCACCTACTAATAGATTCCCGCTAATTCTTTACTTATAAAGATAAAAAAAAGTTAGAAAAATATTTGCGTCTATATTATAAACTTGATCAAGTCGTAGTATCTTATGTCACGATTACAAATACTAGCTTATTTATCAAGACTTGTGAAATTAAAATTGTATAAAAATATAAATAAAAAATAAAAGTAAAAGATGGAGCGCAGCGGTCAACGTAGAATCTTCCTTTAGCGTTTACAAAAGCGCGTTTTAGAGAAGCCGACAATTCCAATCCAGTCCCTCTATGTATGTGCAGTCAAAAAAAAGGCTCGATCTTCCCCATCAAGCTCGTCGGCCTCCCCCCAAAAGTCCAAACCTACCCCACCCCCTCCTTAAAAATCAAACCAAAACACCCCCACAATTTTTGAATTACCAAAATTCCCAAATTCATCAATATCACAGCTGACTCACTTGGAATAACCAGTTCCAAGCATGTGAAATTACTCGTGCGCCCCACAATCGCTCAAATCCCTCAGTTTCCGCAACCGATCTTCAATGGAGGACGCGTCCACAAGCGTCGGCCTAGCAAACCCTACGGTCTCCGCATCTATCGACGCTCTGTTGACCACATTGAGCAATGCAATCCAGGCCTTGGGAAGAGGTTTTGATGTCAGCTCCGATATCCGGCTTCTTTACTGTAAAGGCGCCCCTGGCTCTCGCCTGGTTGTGCTCGATGAGGAGCGAATCAGGGAGCTCGTGATCTCCGATGACCTAGCTCTCCCCGCCGTCCCCGTTGACATTCAGTGTTCCCGTGGAAAGTTGACCAGAGAAGCCACCCCAGTTTTCTCCTTCCATGAGGTGATTTTGATTCTTCTTTTTAGGCTTACTGATTCAGCTATGTGAGCAATTTCCTTGTCCTTCTTCAATTTGAGAGTTTGTTAGCTTAGGTTTGTGTATGAATTCTGGTGCGTAGTTTTCTATGACATTATGAGTAGACGTTGATTGAAACCTATTTCAGCATGATTGTAACAATTAAGCTAAAAAGGAAAGCTTAGCTCTGATGCACAGTAGTCTCGTGATGATCTTAGATGGATTTATGGCTAACAGTTCATTTTTGTGCCAATACTGCACCTATAATTAGCTGTCAATGCATATATGACATGTTCAAATTAGGAAATCTAGCAGATAGACTGCTGGAAAATAGCTGATTCTCAGCCAATCACTTCATCAATCAATTTCAGAACGTGGAAGCTTATTAATATAGTTATATTTGGAGAAAGTTTCTCATATAGAGATATTATTAGTTCTTGCTAGCATTGCCCTAGATTTTTTCAGAGTAAAAAAACTATGTGAACTCATCCTTATCTTTGATTACTTGAACCCATGAAGTTACCTTGATATGTTTTCTGTAGATGTCAAGATACTTCAATCAGAAGTCAGGCTTAGCTGGCGATGTACCACTTGGGAGCTTCAATGCAATGTTCAATTTTAGTGGCAGTTGGCAAGTTGATGCAGCGGGTACAAAGTCCCTTGCTATGGTTGGATACTTTATACCGTTGTATACGATTATGCTTTCAAGACCAGATTTAGTTCTACATGAGGAGATAAAGCAAGCTGTTCCTCAATCTTGGAATCCAGCAGCTTTGGCAAGGCAAGTCCACCACTCTTTATATCAATCTGATGCATTTACGTTTTGGCTTATGTTTCAGGTTTACATTTGCATGGAGTAAATTAGTTACTTTTGGCTACCAGATCCCTTCAAAAACCAAAAGCCAGTACAAAAGTTAGGCTTTGCCATTGCATTCTGTAAACCATAGTCAAAGATATAGCATAGTCAAATAACTTAACTTCTTGTTGAGGAGTTCCACTATATCTATTTCCTTGCCACTTGTACATCACGACCTTCAAATGCCTGTCCTTTTTGAAGCGTGGCTGTCTGATTCTTCTCGTCTTTCTTGAAAGTATTAGTCATTGAAAGGAAAAAAAAAGGTGGATTTCCTCAGTCTATGGAGTAACATGTCTATAATGCAGATAGTTGGGATTTGCAGTTTCACAATTCACATGATAACCCTGATAGCTGATTTTATATTTTGAGAACCAATATGTGCATGGACAGATTAATGAAATTCAGATCATATGGTATTAGTACTGTATCTGTTTTCCTTATTGTCACACTTGGTGTTGCGGTTCAAATATGGATTAAACAGAACTTAGTGGAGACTTATAGCTATTGTATGTGTCCTAATTTGAAGAACTTGAAACTGAGACTCTTTCTGTTTTGTTGGTTAATTCTTTTCAGTTTTATAGAAAATTATGGCACCCATGTTGTTGTATCTGCAACCATTGGTGGAAGAGATGTAGTTTATGTTAGGCAACACCAATCTTCTCCCTTGCAAACAATTGACGTTGAGAACTATGTAAAAGAAATAGTGGAACAGAGATTTATGGACAATCAGCCAAGTGCTGCCCCTGTGAAGTACAAGGAGAAGGTTAGTGTTACAATGCTTTATGACTCTGCTCCTTTAAGATGGTCTTCACGTGAAGTATCCTGTATTCTTTACTACATAGGGTGGTTAGTTAGGTTTGCTAGTTAGGGGATTGTTTAATCTGCTTCTGATGAATGGACATTGAACATGGCTCAGGATGTCACCATCATCTTGAGAAGGAGAGGAGGAGATGATCTTGAGCAGAGTCCGGCCAAATGGGCAGAGACTGTACAACTTGCACCAGATGTAATCAACATGACATTTACGCCTATTGTATCTCTCCTCGACGAAGTGCCTGGTTTAAAGCATTTAGCCCGTGCCATTGAGCTGTATTTGGAGTGTAAGGTCTTCATTACATCCATTTTCACTTATACCTTATGTTTTGTGTTTCTGCCCTTAGTTTGGTTTCTGTCTACAATTAGTTCCTGTCTCCCATAATGTCAGGATGATCATGCTTTTTAAAATCCATCATTTATTTGGAATAAATTCATGGAAAGTTCAAGCCCGTCTGCAAAATAAGAAGTTTTAAGTACAAACTTTGCTTAAACCACTTTGTTATAGTCTCAAAGTTAATATGCCACTCTGTCAAACAGTAGTCTGAAAAAAAACATCATGGGAAGATGTTCTGCTTTGAAGCTAGCTATGTTGAGAGTAAGAGAGCTACGTGTATCCTTGGTTGATTGATAAATTGATTAAATTCCTTGGTTTTGCAGTCAAGCCTCCAATTGAGGATCTTCAATATTTCCTAGAGTTTCAAATTCCTCGAGTCTGGGCTCCAGAACAGACCAACATTCAGAGGAAAGAGCCAGTATGTCCATACCTACAGTTCAGCTTGATGGGACCAAAATTGTATATCAGCCCAGACCAGGTAACATTTCCTCATTGCTGAGATATAATCTTGGCTTTGTGTTTTCCTATGGACCGAAGAGTTAGAAACAATGTGCCTTCATATAACTGTTCAATTACTCTTTCAGGTGACAGTAGGGCGTAAGCCAGTAACCGGCCTGAGACTGAGACTGGAAGGCACCAAACAAAACCGTCTAGCCATCAATCTGCAGCATCTAGTCTCCCTCCCCAAAATCCTGCAACCTCACTGGGACTCCCACATGGCAATCGGGGCCCAGAAATGGCAAGGCCCAGAGGAGCAAGACAGCCGTTGGTTCGAGCCAATCAAGTGGAAGCACTTCTCCCACGTCAGCACGGCTCCCATTGAGCTTAAAGAAAGCTGCATAGGCGACCTCTCCGGGGTCCACATTGTCACCGGCGCTCAGCTTGGGGTCTGGAATTTCGGGTCCAAGAGCGTCTTGTACCTCAAGCTCCTCTTCTCCAAGGTGCCAGGCTGTACAATCAGGCGGTCCGTGTGGGACCACAGCCCTTCCAACCTCCCTGCCCCACAAAGGCCCGATGGGGGCCTGCCACCGGCCAATGAAGATAGTAATAGCTTGTCTGCTAAGCTAATTAAGCTTGTGGACTCTACTGAGATGATGAAGGGTGCTCAGGATGTTCCTGGGCACTGGCTCGTTACGGGTGCAAAGCTTGGGGTTGATAAAGGCAAGATCGTTTTGCGAGTTAAGTATTCCCTGCTTAACTACTAAAACCCAGATATATCTTTGATCTGATGCTCACTTGGGAAGGTGAAAATCGATCTTAAGCTGTCGTTGACTGTCTCATCACAGCTGTGTTTTACATAATTACTTACTGCCCATTTCTATAGCTAGGTGTTGTGTAAATGAACGTTAAGGTTCATTGTTTGTGTACATTAAGAAATTATGCAGGTGTTTCGGGTTCGGGGAGGGAATTTTTTGTTCTTTTGATGGTTAATTTGGAATCATGGTGCTCTTCAACGTCTTCTTCTTCGTCCTGTTCGAGCTGTTTCTGTGTAATTATTTTTGGCTCGGTTGAAGCCATGGTTTAATTTAGTTGTTTGAACCAGAATAAAATAATACAAAGTCTAATATATGTGTTGCCGTTGTATGAAGTACGTACTTAGTTTCATGAATTTGGATCCGGATATGGTTGTGAACAAAATGAGGTCAGATCTATCATGTATGGCTGCTTGATCATGCATAAAACGGGTGGATTTAAATGCTGATGACACGTGTGCACCTGAACTCGCATGCACACAATGCAAGTGTCTTCGTTGTCCACTTGTCCTTGCATGCCCTCCTCCCAGGTGTCCTCTTCTCGACTAATTCTTCCCATCATATAAACCAGATCCCTGATTTTGGATCGATCAGATGTGATCAGCATAGTGTCTGTTGGGCAAATTGATAGGAATGATGGCCTCCACAGAGAGCAAGAAGTCGACGGAGACACCAGGAAAGCCGATGACGATGGGCCAACACATGGTGGACAAGGGCGCCCAGATGATGCAGTCTCTTAAGCCCATCAAGGAGATCTCGGAGCACGTTTGCACGTTCGCCTTCTACAGCCACGACATGTCTCGCCAGATCGAGACCCACCACTTTGTCACCCGCCTCACTCAGGACGTCCTCCAGTGCGCCGTCTACGACTCCGACGATCGCTCTGGTCGCCTCATCGGTACACTCATTTCATTTCCCTAGCTACCTCCCTTTAATTAAATTAATTAGCTCTTTCATTTAGGTTAATCAAAGCGTTAATATTCTGCATGCAGGAGTGGAGTACATAATTTCGTCCGACGTCTTCGAGACGCTCCCTACGGACGAACAGAAGCTCTGGCATTCCCATGATTACGAGGTCGGTCTGTCGGTCTCACCTGTCTAATTTTCTTAATGGATATATGACCATGCAAATATGAATTGGTGGGTAATAACTGATGACAGATCAAGGCGGGGCTTTGGGCGAACCCAAGGGTACCGGAGGCGGTGGTGAAGACGGAGTTGGAAAATCTGGCGAAGTCGTACGGCAAGTTCTGGTGCACCTGGCAGGTGGACAGAGGCGACAAGCTCCCGTTAGGGGAGCCGTCGCTCATGGTGTCCCCACAGGAGGAGAACGTTGGAATGCTCAACCCTGAGCTCGTCAAGAGCCGAGACGAGAGGTACAAATTCTCGTCCGAGAGGCTCCGAGAGCTCAGAGCCAACATCGCGAGTCCGAAGTGGATTAACCCAAACGCCGACTACTGGAAGAAGCACGGCAAAGGATTTGCGGTCGATGTCGTGCCGGTTGAGATGAAGCTTCGTGCTCCGTTTCCTTGATGTTTTTTAGCATGATCGTGTTTATTATATATAAGCTACTTTGCTAAGCTAAATCGATCGGTGCATCTAGTCCGAATCAATAATGTGGATCGATCGATGTCTTGTATTTGGAAGTCCCTGTTATAAAAAAGTATGCCAAGTTAAGGTTGAAGGCAAGGTACAAATTGGAGTGTGTTGACATGATAGTTCTTGGTGCTCTAAACTAATGATATTCTTGTGCCGGCACTATAGCTAATTGAATACTTTCTAATTCTACCAAAAAAAAAAAAAAATTGAATACTTTCTAAATAAGTTTCTACCAAAAAAAAAACTTTCTAAATAAGTAATCAAAGAAGCTAAAAAAGTATCAACAAGCATGAGTTTTATATTCGAATTTAATTCGTTGCGTTGCGTCTACATTAATCAAGACTTGCGTACGCGTAAGACTGGAATAATCTTTGCTGGATCCTTCCAATTTCCGGTATTCAGCAATAGATTAGGATTAAGATATTGTATATATCGGTGTCCGGCCATGTGCTGCACGCGGATTGGCATAAAGATGTCGTCTTATGATGATTCTTGTAAAGATGCTTTGTTCGGATAGAATTGAATATTTGAATGATTAGTGTCCGCCCACTAGACAGATCACAGTGTCCGTGTATATATATAGGTCGTGGTTTGTGTTTGAGTCCCACTACTCTTCAGCCTTCCAAGCCGAACAAGTAAGTCGTAAGTCGGCCTCATCATATTGCTCAACCATGGCTTCCACACCTCCAATTGATCCCAATGGTGAGCCTCTCTTCCTCCTACGTTGCCATCTTTCTCATCAGATTTCTGGGTTTTGTAGGAATCCTGAGCTCTTCATTCCTCCTCTGGTCAATCTCCATGGATCCACAACAAGTGAATTCGGACCCGGGTCAGCCCAAGTTCTGGTTCGCGATATTAGGTCTTCCGTCTGACGATGCGATGGACAGGGTGAAGAAGCTGAGTCAGGGGCTGCAGGCGGAGTTCGGTGGGCCCGAAGTCGAGCCCCACCTCACGGTGGTGGGGCTCACCATGTTGACCGAACAAGATGCGGTCAACCGGTTCCGATCAGCCGTTCATGGGATGAAGGCGTACGCAGCTAAGGTGGACCGCGTCGCCACTGGACCCTCTTACTACCAATGTGTTTACCTGCTCCTTGAGCCTTCCCCTGAGGTAAAAATTTGGCCTTGTTTGGTTTACCGTTCTTGATCGATTACCTTTGTGTGCAAGGAAGATCCTCTGCTTTATCTGTTTGAGCTAGCATCTTGTTGATTGGTGGAATTGTAGAATATGTGAACAACCAAACGTAGCCTAACAAAGTAGTACTTGGGATTTTGCAGGTCATGGAAGCCAGTGTGCATTGCTCATCTCATTTTGGCTACAAGAGCAGTACCCGTGGGTTAATTATATATATTTTGCTTAGGAATACATAAACTATATGCAGATTTTACTTAACTTATTGATTAATTGCAGCTTACATGCCACACATGAGCCTCATTTATGGGGATTTGTCTGACAAAGAAAAGAAGGCTGCCGAAGAGAAGGCAAACATTCTGGATGAGTGCATCAATAAATGGGAATTTACCATAACCCGCTTGGTACTTCAGAAAGTTCCACGTCTGGATGATAAATCCACTAAATCCTGGGAAAATATTACCGAATGCAAGCTCATCACCAACGGATGAAAAATCCTATGTTACAAGTTTTATGTTACACTATAGCCCGTCCAACGGATCTATAGAGAATAAATAAATGTCTTTGTTATATATATTTATATTTATATTATTATGTGTAGATTTTATAATTAAGTTATTGAGATTGTAAACTTATATGCTTTAAAAAAATAAAAAATCAAACTAAGAAAAGAGCATTTATTTTTTTTTTGAGGAAGAAAAGAGCATTTATTTAATCTCAAAGAAGAGATTTAAGTGTATACTTGTAATTGGAAATAAGAAACGTCTTGATTTTCGGTAGGTTTTTAGAGGGGGAAGTGAACTGAAAATCTTTTCAATTCGAAATCTGTATCGGGGATTCGGGGATTGTTTATGATATTTCAGAATCCACAATATCTCACACTCAGAGAAAGAAGAGATACAAAGAGGAGAGAATTGATAAAATTTCATTAAGTGCTGAAAGTTAACTGACCATGTTCAACTCGCAACATAGTCTTCTAGCACCTCTAGGTCATGCCAACATGGAAGAGGGTCTTCTCCTATCCCATCTGCTCCTAACAATCGAATAAGGTCCAATTGTGCAGCATTATACTCCTCCGCTTTTAAATTTATACTGTAGTAAGTAATAATTTTTTCAAAAACATAAAATGCCATTTCAAATTCTTTGGTAGTAATTAACTACATTCACGCCGATCTTTTGTCCCCTCTTGGTGTCCCTTGAATCCTATTGATTTACATCCTCTTTAACTAATCTCATCCGATTCACACCACATATCTTGAATTTTCATCTCTAGCAAAGATTTTCTTTTACGGTAACGAGCCGTCTCAAAGTGTATACGATCATTGAAAATTTTAATTAGTACTCCCTCCGTTTCATAAAATGTGTCTTTTTAGCTCTAAAATTTTGTTTCAAAATACATGTCTTTTTACACTTTTAGCACTTACTTTACAAATTTACCCTTATAATCATTAGCAGTTTATTAGTAGTGGTTTTCAATAAAGTAAAAAAGTGAGGTAATAATTAGGGGTATAATAGTACATTTGATAGTTTCCTTAATATATGTGCAAATTGCTAAAATGACACATTTAATGAAACGGAGGGAGTATATAAGCATAGGGTTCGTTTTATTTCAAACTGTTTCCATCCAAACCCATTTTATTTCCTCGTCTTTGCATTAGCCTGAAAAAAAAAAAGAAGAAACCCTCCCCTTCTCCTAGGACTCACTCGAAGGTTGCATTTGCTCCGGTTCTCTACCGACCTTTGCACTCTCTTAATGAGATTGTTGCCTCCATCGACACTCATTGGTCCTTCTCTGGCATTGGTGAAGTCGGCGTACTCTGATTCTAGCTTTCCGATGAGTATCTGATTTTTGGAAATTGTTCGTGACCTGCTCTTTGCTTCTTTACTGCTTGTTTTGAAGTTTTTGAGTTTCGAAGTTTGACGATCCAGACTGTGTAATGCGTATGACGATTCAGATTGTGTAACTTATTAGACAAAAACTAGTAGAACAGACCCGTGCTATCGCACGGGACATGAGTTTTATGTTATAATTAAGACATGTAGTTAACTTACGAGGTGTGTTACAACCTAAAAAGATAAGTTAAAAAAACCTATCCTAGTACAATAGAACCATATAAAAACAAATCATGATCAAACTTTTAGGTGAAACAACTACCATTTTATTTCATGAAATTATAAAAACCATATAATATGAAATAACTAATAATTAACAAAGTACGTAGTTATTATCAAATTTATTGAATTCTTTCTTAAAGACAATATATAAACTAAATATTTATCATTACCCTCACTTATGAGTTATAACACTTGACTATTGTGCGATCGATCATATAAAGTACTTATGTTTGTATATATATTAGACAAAAATCATACCCAAACACACAGTTTATCATTCAGTGTATTGAGCTTTCCTTGTATCACGTCCCCTACAATAAGTTTTTGCATGTGCCTATATGCAAATTCTGTAGATAATAATAAAGCTATTTTTATTTTGCATTATATATTTTAAAGTATATATTAAATAATTCCATATCTTATAACACTTGACTTATTATGTTTTTTTAAGTTTCAACATTCCACTTTCGGTGGACTGTTGAAAACAATAACATTCTTTACAATGTCTTACATAGACAAATATTTAGCATTTTATGCAAAATACAATAATGTATATAATGAGACCATGTATAAGACATCAGATGGATATTATAAGAAGTTTTTTTTTTATCAACAAAAATTTAGGGTGGAATTATTGGATATTATAAGAAGCTAACTGTTCATACAAATGGGGCTTTGAGCAGTCGAGCTCCCTCAAAATGTAGAGCTCGTCTATACTGTCATCTCAATGGCTTTAACACAGAGGCCTTGTTTGACATCGCCATTATAAGGGCTTCATGGGTTGTTTTGTTGTTCTTGTGTAGAGATGCAGTAAACAAAACCTAAACAAGCAAAATTCTTTTTCTATTAATAAATAGGAAGTTAAGCTGCATAGCAAATGCAAGAAAGAAATGAAGGGAAGGAGTTGTTGCGTACAATCCATCTGGTTAGAGTTTGCTACTGATCTTTGCTCAGTTGTGGCTTGCTCCTGTTGATTATCCTCCATAGAGTAAAATAAGAGATCATAACATTTAGACAATGAATCAACTTTGACATATTTGCTCATCAAATATATTAATCCCAAGCTGAGCATAGATTGGAGAAAAGAATCCATCCACTAAGCGTATGAGCCACCATATATGTTATATAGAAGGTGACAACTATTGAAAAAAAGATAACACTGCAAAAGAAATGGAAATGAGAAATTGTAAAAGCTAATAGAAAACAAGCAACAAAGCACATATGAATTGTTTCCTTCTCAAGTTAATGAATCACAAAGAACAAATAGTAAATAAAGCCATGTAAGCGAAGCATTGTAAATTTAGCCAATACAAGACCAATAACAGATTAAGATGAAGTACACATACCATTCAGTCATAAACTTCTTGGAAGCCTAGGATAAACCTCTTTCAATTTCTTGGAAGCGTGTATATATACATATGTACATCAAATTCTCGTGGTTTTCGAATTGAAGTTACACACGTTACAAATTACACTGGTCAAATGGCTGTTTTGTTTTAGGTGATATGAATGCTCAACATGTAGAAAGGTGTATGGGACATGAGCAAATATTAATAAACCAAGTTGAATAATTGGATATGGAAAAATAAGATGTAGAAATGTGTGGAAAAAAATAATTCCAAAAATGATAAACTTCAGACTCGAACCTTGGATCTACAAGACAACTAAGATGACTTCAACCATTACGCCAAATTGATAATGTTGATAATTCATACGATTGACACCATATGAGTATAATGTTTATTCTGTGCAATAAATGCACTTCGTACACAACTTTTTAATGTATTATATAGATTGTTAAAATAAAAGATTAAAGAAAATATAAATATAAACCTATCATATAAAAAATTAAAGAAAATATAAATATAAAATTATGAGTTATTTTTACACATAATTTTTTTTTGATTGTGTAAGAAATCTATCTTATCATACGCTCTATAAAATTCTTTCAAAAAAAAAAAAGGAAAAAAATATGATCGGTCAATGCGTATGACTTGGTCAATACTCTTTATTAAGGGCAAAGTTCGTGGTCTATTTGAACGGGGCTGCCAAATTCGCGGTTGGTTCTACAAATCTTTCTTCCAGTTAGACCTCAAATGGCAAACAATATCAAATCAGCGTGTTCGGTTGGTGTTCCCTTCCATGAATTGTGTACGAATTCTGGCCGATCGCACCGCAAAAGAGGTTCGGAGTCGACAAAATACCCTTTCGCCGACGAAGGTGAGACCTAATTTATCATTCTCATCAGCCAATGAAGAAATCCGCGTCGATTAGGTTTAGGAGAGGGAGGCAGTCGTCGTTGGCCAACTCCTTCCAATTGAAGGCGGCGGAGGAGGCGGAGGCGGAGCCAGATGCGGAGTTACACGCCGAGTTCCTCGACGTCACGGACGAGTCGTCGGAGGGGGTCGAAGAGGACAACGAATCTTACGACATTCCGGCCGAAGTCAAGCTGATGTTCGCCGCCCATGAGGGCGATTTGAAGGAGATCGAAGAGCTATTGGCTGCCGGCGTCGATGTTAACTACAGGGATATCGATGATCGGACGGCGATGCATGTGGCAGCCTGCCAGGGCTACCAGGAGGTCATGGAGCTCTTGATCGGGCATGGGGCTGAGGTCGACGCCATTGATAAGTGGGGAAGCACGGTATGGAGCTCTAATTAGGTTTGGATGGATTGTGTGGCTTAATTTGAGTTGGTAAGATGGTCTTTGTGCCCTGTTTTTAATAAGGTTTCTTGAACAGCCACTAGCAGATGCTGTTCATTATAAGAACCATGGGGTGGCAAAGCTTTTGGAGAATCACGGTGCCGCTCCTCCGGTATCACATGCTAAATGATCTATATGGTTTTTGTACAAAGTTACTAAATATGTGCTAATTCTGTATTTGTTGACATGATTCTCTACTTTATTAGAAAAGGGCTCCATCTCTAAAGAATGAGGCCAATGTCCCAGATTATGAGATTGATCCTCAGGAGATTGATTCCGCAGGCGACGTTCATACCGCCAAGGTATATCTTTTTAATTGAAATGGCATTAGAATTGGCCTTATTATGTTTTCTTGATATTCCGTTTTGTTGATACAAAAGGGAAAATTAGCAACTTGGAGAGGAATAGAAGTTTCTATTAAAAAGATTGATGATATAGTTGATGAGGATAGAAGGTGCATCTTCGATGTCCCAAATTCTAGCTTTTTTGTTATTATATTTTGTTTAATCTCGTAGGTCATTATTCAGGAGTTTTATGTTATTTCAGGACGGCCTTCATAGATGAACTTGCTTTACTTCAACGAGTTCGGCATCCAAATGTAGTGCAATTCTTGGGTGCTGTGACTCAAAGTAATGAAAAGATGATTGTTACAGAATTTTTTCCCAAGGTGTGTTACTGATACTCTATGCTGGCAATGATTGAAGGCTAATGTATTTTCTGATGCAAGAACTGAAAGCAAAAGCAACTTTTCTTATTTTAACAACAGACTAGAACTGTAACATAATACTAATTGAAAATGATCAACGCCTGACTCAAAATAGGTTTTGGCTCTACTTGAATATAAAAGGTTTGAACCTGAAAAGTTCGAATATTAACTCATTCTTTCTTATCTTGACTACTTGTCATCTTAATTTTGTTCAGTTTATGTCATGCTAATAGTATATTTTCTCACTGAAAGAATAATATGAAAATGTATGTGCTATGTGCAATATGATATGATTTACAAAATTGCTGAATATGCATCCTTCACAATCTGTGATGTGTTTCAGGGAGATCTTCGTCAGTTATTGCAAGAAAAAGGACAGCTACATCCAAGAACGGCAGTCAAGTTTTCACTTGACATTGCAAGGTTAGCATAGATGTCAGTGCTTACTACTTCCATGTATATGGACAAGGGATTATTGGTTGAAGTATCTATCAGACTTTGCGAAAGGTGAAGATGCATAACCTTACACAAATGATGTTTGAATGACTTTACAGGGGAGCAGGATACCTGCATGAGCATAAGCCAGAAGCAATAATTCATGGTGCTCTTGAACCTTCGTGAGTTTTCGTCTATGACCTGCTAAACATTATGTATTCTATTTCATGTTGATGCTATTCATTTGTCCTCCTTGGTCTGAATACACTAACTGTTTCGATTGCACCCCTGTAAGATGACAGGAACATATTGAGGGATACCTCTGAAACCCTTAAAGTTGCTGGCTTTGGAATGAGCAAGCTACTGAAAGCTGCCAAAGAAGCTGACGAAGACGGGACTGATGAATCACTATTATGTCATCCAGGTAAAACGAAAACAGACATGTACTTATATTAGCCCCATTTTTATTTGTTTGATCACATATGCTTATACAGTTATGCAATTTGCAATGCGTATAGGTCGATATATGGCTCCTGAGCTGTTCAGAAATGAAGGATTTGACACCAAAGTGGATGTATTTTCATTTGCTCTGATTCTTCAAGAGGTAATGAATTGCCCTACATCTTCATTTTGGAATCCTTTTGACCTTTATCCTCTAATTGCCGTTACTTTGTTTTGGAATACATAGTTCCTTATTGTGCCATAATATGTTTGGTTTAGATGCAACATAAAGATCGATAGTTGAAAAGCACAAACCTAATAATCATTAGTTATCACACGGCTAATCCACTGCTTGGGGCTTTTCTTTCCATTAAATTTTTGAATTTGAGCAGCAGTTTAGGAATTGAGTAGGGAGGTGGGTTTATTCTGTGGATATGCATCATCAAGTTCACCGGCTCACTGACGGAATATAGGAGGCATTGCTGTTTGCTGAAGTGGTATAAGTGGTTATATGTACTTTTCGGAGTAACATTTGGTCTGAGTGTTCAGTGGCCTTTTCTATATCTTATTCTAAATAAGCTGTCAGTTGTGTTGTGAACTATATAGCGTTAACATTGTCAATGATGATATTGATTAGTTGATTACTCGTAGCTTATCAACTTTCTGCAGCTTACCCCGTAAATTACATGACCTGGACTTCAGGATTGTGTGTTGTATACTTGTCTCAGATGATTGAGGGATGCCCTCCATTCTCGGAGAAGGATGGCACGGAAGTGGCACAAGCATATGTGGACAAACAACGTCCTCCTTTTAGAGCTTCAGGAAAGCTTTATCCTCACGGACTTAAGGAGTGCGTCCACATATCTCTTGTATTTTCTGTTTCTTAATGAGAAAATATGAACTTATTGTGGTCAGCTTATAACTATGTTCTTATAAAGAAATCTTTCTACATTTTATATGGATACCTCTTATTAACTTTCAAGATGGTGATCTCTAGCATCTGTGTTATGAATGCTGAACTTGTATTTTCATGATATGCACTATGCACTGAGCTTACATGTTCATGTACTTCCATTTTCCGCAAGTAAAGCTTCTTTTGAGGGGAAACAGATGGAGTTACATATTTTACTATAAGCAGGTTAATTGAAAGATGTTGGAGTGAGGATCCAGAAGACAGGCCTACCTTCAGAGAGATAATTGCCAGGCTTGATAAAATAAGTCATCATATTGGGCATGGGAGGCGTTGGAAGGTTCCCCCTTTCTCTCTTTGTGGTCGTTCATTTTTGTATTTTTAGCATTTGTGTCATGTTGAAATAGCATGTGGAAAAGGCAGGGTCAAGAAGGGTTTTCTCTTTCTGTATATAGTCTGGAATCAAGGTTTCTTAAAGAAATTTTAAAGGATTTGGGTAAATTTGGAAATACAATTTTACCTTCTGAGTTGCTTTTCAACTTGAAATTCAAATTACCATTAATTGTAGCAAAGTTGCTTTCATAATTAATTTAACTGTTAATAATTTACAGATCCGAGAAAGCATATCCAAAAACCTGTCTAGTGGGGTGCAGCTTTTCAAGTTTCATCATCGGAAGTGACCCATCACCATAACGTCATCAAATCCCACCATGAACGTTTGGCTTTGGAGTCTGATCACGGTGGTGTTTATGGAGCTGGGAAGAACGAGATTTTGCCCTGCGTCGGGCACTGGATATTGTTCTTAGTTCTTACCAATGCAGGGTGGTAATAGCAAGCATGTCGTTCTTTTTGAAGGGTTCTTCTCAATGCTTCAATTCCTTATTGATAAACAAATACAATGTACTGTATTAGGCTGCCTTCGCATATCCGTTAGGAAGAGTCAAAGAGAAGAGCGCTAAGAATTGGATAGTAACTGTCATTCC
This sequence comes from Polygonum maritimum, assembly GCA_963924305.1. Taxonomy (NCBI): domain Eukaryota; kingdom Viridiplantae; phylum Streptophyta; class Magnoliopsida; order Caryophyllales; family Polygonaceae; genus Polygonum; species Polygonum maritimum. The sequence goes on from OZ002733.1 coordinate 3,923,782, forward strand.
AATTAATGAGTCAAATTTATTGTATGATTCCATATAGTTTCTTACTTTTCTATAATGAGAATAATGTAAAGCTCTATTGGGGTATGCATCATTCTTTTTTGTAATCTACATTTCTTATTTTCTCTTCCACTCTGATCTTCTTTAAGCATCACTTATCTTTATTTTGTTGCTCGTGGAACTAGGGTTGGCTGACAAGGCCTTTGATGTCTGTAGGGTGGCAATCCCCTGAGTCTTTTGCAGTGTAAGCTCTGTCAGCCAGCACCTTGTTAGCTGCCTCGGTAGTGTGAGCGTCGTCCCAGAAGACAAAGGTTTTTCGATCTGGGCAAGGAGCCGAGAATGGCATGCACCATATTTGACCAATCCCGCAACACGGAGCATTCTTAACTGTCATACCAACTAAACAAGTAACAATTCATGTCAAAATTTATTTTCCCACAAAGCTCAATTATACGTGTGTATACATATCTTTCATAATTCATACCCATAGATTGAAGATTAGGACCAACGATCTTCATGCTATCCACAAAGATGAACTTAGCACCAGCAAGTTTTTTGTTGTAATCATCAACAAGTGCCTTAACTCTGCTGTTGAACATCTTATCAAGGACGCCGTTGACGTAAGCATTACACATTCCTCCTACCTGACCCAAAGGCAAGCACCCTAATGGACTGAGTCCCATCACAACAAACTTCCTTCCTCCGTTATCATATATTTGCTTGATTTGGTCAGCATATTTTGGCATTACGGAATCAGTGAACTGCTGAGGCGTGACGGTTGTCGCCTTAAACATGAAATAGTTGAGCATGTAGTCGTTGCTCCCTGCGTAGACCCAATACAAGCACTTGTTCAAGTGAGCCTGCACTTTGTCCTTGCCTAGAATGCCAGTGATTTTTGATATTGTTGTTTGGTGATTCTTCAGCTGTTGGACCATCGGTACCCGTTGTCCCTTCAAAATGAAAGATCCACACCACCACATTAATAAACCGGGTAGCGTCAAGTATAACATGCTTAATGATCATACAAGCCAATGATGGTCTTTCTGACCTATAAGGCTATAACCTTATATTTTCCTGTTTCCTAACAAATCAATCTAGTTTAGTCCACAAGAATTGATGAATCCTACCACTTGGCTACCGGTCTCCTCAAGGATTCCGGCAGAGCCAGACGCGTAGTTTACACCCTTGACCATTTCTTGCGGAGTTATACTGGCGAATGGTTTGATGTATCCCTCCAACCCCAGATGATCACCTACAAAAACCACAAAGAAAATTTCATCAATGTTCATGAACAGAGGAAGTTTATTGACTTGTGAGGCAAGGTATTAATAGAGGTGGCTTGCCAACGAGGTCAACGGTGGTACGTCCGTTGGTGAATCGTCCGGTGGGGCCCCCGGGAAAGTCGACCCCATAGGGAGGGTAATTGCACTTGGCCGTACTGGCCAGGGGGTTGTTGTTGCCACTGTCCGATAAAGAGTCCCCGAAGATGAACAAGCATGGCACCTGAGGCGCTGCTCCGGCGGAACCAGCCACAATCAGAACTAATATTGACGTTACAAGAGCTAGCATTTCTCCTTTTTAGCAGATCACAGCTTCTTTTTTTGTTACAAGAAATTCGACTAGAAGTCATTAATGGGATGGGCAATTAAAGGTTGCTGTGAGCAAGTTGAGAACGTACGTACGTATTAAAGAGAATTTGCGTTGTTTAGTGCAATCGAATAACTAACCAACTAACGGCTTTGCGTTGCGTTGCTAATATTCTTATTTGAAATGCTTTGCGTTGCTAATATTCTTACTTGATCATTCACTTTGATACAACTTCTTATCGTACGAGAATCTCGGAGGAATCGTTCTTTTTCAATTATCTGCTACATTTCTCTCTTTCTCTACCACACTGATTTTCTCTCACGTATATGCAATCCACACTAAAACTAGTTATAGATACAGAAAAATCATGTGCCTTTGAGAGCCACAGAGAAGAATTGTACACAAGACAACGCACATGAAGGCCAACAATTTGCCTAATTTGGCTGCTTGGGAGCTCACGGAATCAGGTTTGGCATTGACAAGGTGTTTAATGTCCATAGGGTACACGTCATCTGGGTCCTGAGCATTGTAAGCTCTATCAGCCAGGAATCTGTTAGCAGCCTCAGTAGGGTGCGCGTTATCCCAGTAAGCGTATGTGTTTCGATCCGAACATGGAGCTGTGTATGGCAAGCAGAATATTTGTTTGACTCCGCAACATGGAGCATCAGTTACTTTTAATCCTGTAAAACAAGAGCAAAATACACATGAAACTTTGGATAACTAACTTCTGTGTATGCTTGTAATATTTTTGTTAAAATTGTATGGTTTTCAGGTTAGATGGAATATCCTAGAGTCCATAACTGTAAATTTACCTAATACACTATGTGGGTTTGGAGCTTTCTCATCCAACCCCAACTACTCTATTAAAGTAGGTTAGAATGATCTCACTGAGCATTTTTTTTCTTATGAACATACGTGTCAAAGTTACAAAATTGTATGTAACATAAAAGTCTTCATCATACCTAGAGCAGAAAGATCAGGAGACACAATCTTCATGGTATCCACAAAGATGAACTGTGCACCTGTTAGATTCTGATTGAATTCATCTACAAGCGACCTGACCTTGGTGTTGAAAAGTTGAAGGGCATTGTTGATGTCGTCTGAACACTTTCCTGTTTGGTTAACCAAAGGCAGGCATCCCAAGGGACCGAGCCCGAACACGACCACCTTCCTTGCTCCGAATCCGTGCAATGTCTATGAAATCAACAAGCCATTTTATTACAACCATCACATTAACTAAAAAGCTGGATAGAGCAATTAGAGTATTAGACTGATCAAATGATCAATTGTAAATAAGAAAATAAATTAACCTTGAGCTGCTCGGAATATTGCGAGATTAAGGAGTCAGTGAACTGCTCAGGCTTAACATTCGTCTGCAAAATTCCGGCGGTTACAATGGAGGTTGCCGTCTTCGACATGAAATAGTTGAGCATGTAATCGTTGCTCCCTGCGTAAACCGAATATAGGCACTTGCTCAAGTGATCATCCACTTTGTCCTTGCCTAAAATGTCAGAGATTTTGGATATTGTTTGTTGGTGGTTCTGAAGTTGTTTGTCCATTGCTATCCTTGCTCCCTACAATAAGCACACATCATGCACACACACACACACACACACACACACACACACACACACACACACACACACACACACACACACACACACACACACACACACACACACACACACACACACACACACACACACACACACACACACACACACACACACACACACACACTAAGGAGTTTATAAGAGCTCATTACATAAGTTGGACTAATTAACATAGTTAATTTTGTTCATGAGATCAAGGAAGGAAGGAATTACCACGCCACTACCAGTGGCCTTGAGGATTCCAGAAGAGCCCGACGCGTAGTTTACACCCTTAAGCATGTCGTCTCCGCTTGCGCTAGCAAACGGAGGTATATAGCCTTCCAATTCTAGATGATCACCTTCAAAATCAAAGCAGAGAATGCAACAGAGTTTCAAGAACAGAGGAGGTGGAAGAAGAATTGTTATATGAATTCTTGAGAGGGTATATAGAGGCTTGCCAATGAGATCAACGGTGGTCCGGCCATTGGTGAATCGTCCGGTGGGGCCACCAGGGAAGTCGACGCCGTAAGGGAAGAAGTTGGCCTTGGCTAGTGATGAGAGGCGGTTGTTGTTGCCACTGTCCGATAACGAGTCTCCAAAGATGAAGAAGCAAGGCACCTGCGGATCGCCACGTGTGCCGACAGAGGCCGCCAGCAACACCAACGCTGTTGCAAGGGCCACGCTAGTGCTCTTCACAGGCATTTTAGTGATGTCAGTGTTTTTGTTGCAAGGAATTGACACCAAATAGTGATAGGCTTGTGTAAGAAAAGGTGGTATAGAAATAAGTAAGGGCAGATGGAGAAAGTGGCCGAATGGAGGGGCCCCTTATGGCCTTTTGTATGTGTTGTGTGATTAATAAGTAGCTAAAAAAAGCTTGTTGATTACTGTTTTTTTTTAATATAGAGAGAGAGGTCTTCAAGTCATTAGCTTACTAAGGTCTTCAAGCTTTTTTAAAAAAAACTTGTAGAAAAGTCGGTGTTGTTTAGTTAAATAAGTTACCCTAACAGTTTGACCGATGCAGAGTGACAACGGTCTTCAAGTCATTAGCTTACTAATTTTAGATGGCAATTAAATAACGGTAGTTGTGAGCAGGTGAAGTGGTAAACAATAGCCTTCTTTTTTTCAGATGTGTTTGGTCGAACTGATTGAAATATATCTAGATGTGCCAAACCTTGAGTGCTAGTTTTTTCGGCCCATTAATGCTTTAGTGAAGTCCACACTACCCGCTCTTTCTAGACAGTATCGATGTTATTTCTTAATGGAATCCTGTTGCTTATTTTCCAAAGAGCTACAAACTTTTAGTGTTTGTTGATTTGAGCACGAAATTACTTGAACTTAATTTACGAGACGACCAGAATAGATAATCTCAATTAGTACTTTATTTAGTTGGTACACTTCCAAGCTCACAAATCACGTACACGTCGTGATTTAACTTATTTGAGAAAACACTTCAAATGAACAATCATAACGGATGACTTGGTGTGAACGTAGGACAATTTAAGCCCTTAATGCTACTAGGCTTGGATGAGGGTCCGGATATCAACGGGATGCACGTCATCCGGAGTCGACGCAACGTAAGCTCTACGCCCTGTAAGCGTATTCATGGCTTCCGTTGGGTGGAAGCTATCGAAGAACACGTACTCGTTTCTGTTTGCGCACGGTGTGCTTCCCTGTGTGCACAGCCCAACCGACGTTACTTCACAACACTCTTTCGCCGATTGTGCAAACCCTAAATACACGCGCGCGAAACATGCAACATACAACATAAATGTATGTACGTACTCGATCTCATCAATGAAGAACCCATATATGTACCTTGAGACGACGAAGAAGATATGACATCCATGTTTATGCAAGTGAAATTGGCGTCACTTAGCTTCGAATTGAGCTCGTCTACTAGCTTCCGTAGCTGGTTGTTGAAAAGTAGATACGCATTGTTTATTCCACCGGAACATGCTACTTCGCGAGGCCCGCTCGTTGACTGTGGATCGCATCCTTGCTCACTCAATCCAAACAAGGCCACTTTTCTTGCTCCAATCCCATACAACGTCTATCAATCAAACTCCAGAAAAAATGTCATATTGGCTAGATAGATAGCTAGGGTAATCAACTCGGTCATGTATACTACTACTTGCAAATGAATTAACCTGAATTTGTTGAGAGTATTGTTGGATTAGTGCTTGTGCAAATTGTTGTGGGTTGTACTGTTGGCTTGTTGTGTAGTGTTCTGGAATGTAATAGTTGTCCACGTAATCTTGAGTGCCCATGTTCATCGTGTACAAGCAACGTTTCAAGTAAGATGCGCTCTCATTTCCTAGGCTGCTGGAAATTCTTGAGACCACCGCTCGATGATGATTTGCTAGCTGCTCATCTAAGGGAACCGTAACACCCTGCAATCGCAACCGTTCGATCACCTTATAATCATGTACAATCATATCCGCATCTATGTACCCATGACTCGATCTAGCCTTTTCTATAACCCTTTGTTTAACAAAGCTTGGTTAGTTAACTACCAAATATTGACCAGTTTCGCGGCGAATGCCAGCTGATCCAGACGCGTAATTGACGCCTTTAAGCAAGGCCTCTTGATTCATCGTGGCGTTCGAAGCAAATGGTGGGACGGATTCTTCGAATCCCAAATGTCCAGCTGCAGGCATATGATATGATCAAGACTTAAACATCCATTCCATCACTGACAGTCATGGCGCCACTCACACTACTCCGGTTGGCATCTCGGGTGCATTGGTTAGTCATTTTGAAACTTTATTGGGCAGAGTTGACCCCGTCAGCCCACTAATTAGCCGCTTCTTCGAGCTCGGCCCCCTTCTCTCTGATGAGGCTGCTGACACTCTTACCGGGGAGATCACTGCCCAAGAAATTAAGCGTGCTTTTCACTGTATCGTAAAAAATAGAACTCCGGGGCCTGACGGTTTCGGTGCTCACTTCTTTAAGCGCGCTTGGGGTGTTATTGGCCACGAAGTCACTGTTGCTGTTATGGACTTCTTCAAAGAATCCAAGCTCCTCAGTTCTGTCAACCACTCAGCCATCTCCCTTGTCCCAAAAATTCCCAATCCCACAGAAATCAGCCACTTCCGACCCATATCTTGTTGTTCCACCATCTACAAAGCTATCGCCAAAGTTATTGCGAACAGGCTGAAAGTGGTTCTCCCCGACCTCGTTGCCAGTAACCAAGGGGCGTTCGTCCCGAGCCGCTCCATCCGCCATAACTCCCTCCTTTGCCAGGAGCTTCTTAAGCATTATGAGCGTGCCAATATCTCTCCTCGATGTGCTATCAAGATTGACATTCGTAGAGCCTTTGATACCATAAGCCACAGCTTCATTCTCCAAGCCCTTGCTGCCTTCAGGTTCCCTCAAAAGTTGATCCAGTGGGTCAAGGTGTGTATTACCACAGCCAGATTTTCCATCAATGTCAATGGGGTGCTCGAGGGCTACTTTCAGGGGAAAAGGGGGCTTCGCCAAGGCTGTCCTATGTCGCCCTATCTCTTTGTTCTTGCTATGGAATACCTCTCCAGGCTCGTCAAGGCCAAGACCCAGCAGGGCAATTTTAATTTCCACCCAAAGTGTGAAAAGCTGAATATCACGCACTTGTGTTTCGCCGATGACCTCATATTCTTTTCGAGGGGCGACATTGAATCTGTACGAATTCTTAAGGAAGCCATTGACCTTTTTGGCAACATCTCAGGCCTTCAGATCAACCAAGCCAAGTCGAGCATTTTTTTTGGAGGGGTTCCTAACCCTGTTCAAGCCAACATTGCCAATCTCCTTAACTTCTCCACTGGAACCTTACCCATGACCTACCTTGGGGTTCCCATGGGATCTAAGAGACTCGCTGTCGCGGATTTCGGCCCACTCATAAATAAGATCACCAGCAGAGTTCAGTCCTGGTCAGCTAGAACCCTTTCTTATGCTGGCCGGGTCCAACTCATCTCCTCAGTTCTCATGAACATCCAAAGCTATTGGAGTTGTATTTTTGTCTTCCCTGTTGCTGTCACAGATAAAATTGTCTCTATTCTCAGGAACTTTCTATGGACGGGTAAAGAGGATGGCAAGCGCAACCCGCTCGCCTGGGATGCCGTTACGAAACCGAAGGAAGAAGGGGGACTTGGCTTCAAAGAGCTCCTCGCCTGGAACAGAGCATCCTCAGCTAGATCCCTCTACGAGCTCGACTCAGGCAACCAAAGCTTGTGGGCTTCATGGAGTTTCGAGCATCTTCTGAAGCGGCATTCCATTTGGACAGTCCGCCCTCGCAACAATGACTCATGGGTTTGGCGGACTACCCTACAGACGCGCGATGAACTCCTCTCTTTCCAAAACCCAACCGACCTTTCCGAGGCGATGCGTGGACCTGGCGGCAAGTACAACACCGCTCAGATCTATGACCTTTTGCGGACTAGGGCTGGTCTTGTCGAGTGGAGCAGCTGCATCTGGGGTGGGTTGCATTCCCAGCGGTGCAGCTTCATCACCTGGCTCGCCTTCCACCGAAAGCTCCCAACTTTGGCCAGGCTTAGCAGCTGGGGGTTCACTACTGACTCTACTTGCAAGTTCTGCAACAGCGCCGCTGAAACCGAAGATCACCTATGGATCCAATGCTCCTTCACCAATTCTGTCCTTGACGCCAGTTTTACCTGGCTGCGCATCAGCTCCAGATTCCGCAGCATCTTCGATTGGGCTCAATGGCTCTCTAGCGATTCCAGCAAGGGCACATTCCTCTACAAGTTCGGATGCAGCGCTATCTCTACCTTTGTCTACTACACTTGGCAAGCGAGAAACAAACTACTTCATCAACAAATCATACCTACAGTAGACGCATGTGCCCAGCAAATTATGTACTCCATGAAGGCAACAGCTAGAGTGAATTGGAAGTGGAGCAATGGAACCTTTGATACGTGGCGTAGTACTTTTGATATATAACTTGTCCCCTCTGGAGATTGCTCCATTTTTGTACCCTAACATTTGGATTCAGCAGCTTTTTGATCATGCTTGCTGATTTGTAAATCCTTTATCTTTTCAATATATCTTAACAATTTCCAAAAAAAAAAAAAAGAATGGTATAACTAATTAGACAAACTAACTAATTAGGCAAACTAGCTAGACATAGTAAATATACCTATAACATCAACTAAGTTTCGGCCATTAGTAAACCTTCCAGTGGGTACTTGATCGGGATAATCGATCCCGTAAGGCAGGTGATCGGCTCTGGACTTTGTTGGTAGGTCGTTGTTGTTTCTGATATCGGATAGAGAGTCCCCAAACACAAAGTAGCAAGGAATTTGTGGATCAGAGTGAGCAGATTGTAGCACAAGGCTAAGGGTCCAAAGGATGATATAAGGCGTTGAAAATGTTATCAATTGCATTCTTTGTGCTTTATTTAGCCTCTACTTGGTTGGAGATTTGTTGGTTTAAGGGTGCTAGTCTATAACCAGCTTGAAAGTACGTTGTATATGTGATTATGTGAATCGAGGTTTATATAGTGTTTCTAGATGTACTTTTTTTCAAAACTCTCACATAAATAAGTTTGATGTGGATTTGATTTTTAACTTCATTTGATTTTATTTGTCGAGCTTTTATTCGAAATTGGATTTTATCTATTTTTTTGCAAAGGCAATGTATTAGAATTTGACGAGGCACTGAATTGTGCTTAGGAAGGTCAAGAAGAGGCTCGGTAAGGTTGTGATTTGAAACCCAACACGCCCATCAATCTCATCATTTACTTACGCCTCACATAAATTAACATTACTATCATTCATAACTAAATTATTTGTGATCGATTCGGATGTTGCACTATAAATACATATATAATTAGGTAATATGGGACTACCTCTAAAGAATTTTGTAGCCTGAAAGCTTGAGTTTTCATTACTGGAATTGAAGAGAATATATACAAACTCATCTATCTAGAAACTAGGAAAGAATATTAACAAATTACATAATTACGGAAACTACGGGATATGCAATATCTGCTAATATACATGAATCCCTAAATATCCTCTATTACTCCCCCTCAAGTTGGAGCATGGGGATCTCGAATGCCCAACTTGCCCAAAAGATACTGAAACTGCTGAGAACCAAGGGCTTTGGTGAAGATATCAGCTGGCTGAGAGTGAGTGCGTATGTGAGAAGTCTGAACTGTCCCGGCAAGAAGGAGATCTCGAATGAAGTGACAATCAACCTCAATGTGCTTCGTCCGATCATGAAAGACTGGATTTGCAGCAATGTGAAGAGCAGCCTGACTGTCGCAAAACAGGCGCATAGGAGCGAGATGAGAAACACCAAGAAAACGAAGCAGCTCCTTCAACCATAAGAGCTCGCAACACGCACTAGCCATAGCACGATATTCGGCTTCAGCAGAAGACCTAGAGACCGTGTGTTGTTTCTTAGTCTTCCAAGAAACCGGAGAAGAGCCAAGCTGAACGAAGTAGCCCGTGACTGAACGCCGAGTGAGAGGGCATGTGGCATAATCAGAATCACAGAAAGCGGTAAGATCAAGAGTACCACTGGAGGACAAAAATATACCCTGACCTGGATGTCCTTTGAGATATCGAAGGACACGAACAGCAACATCCCAATGATCAACGGTAGGCTCTTGCATGAACTGAGCAAGAGTGTGAACAGCGAAGCAGATCTCAGGACGAGTAAGAGTCAAGTAAATCAGCCGCCCAATCAAGCGTCGATACCTGTCAAGAGCCTCAAATAAAGGAGCAGTAGAAAGAGCAAGCTTATGATTTTGTTCCATGGGGAACTCACACGGCTTACTCCCGAGCATACCTGCTTCAGTCAGAATATCCAATGTGTATTTCCGCTGAGACAGAAAGAGCCCCTCAGCTGATCTGGCTATCTCAATCCCAAGAAAGTACTTAAGACGACCAAGATCCTTCATATGAAAGCAAGAACTCAATTGCCCTTTGAACTTGGCAATAGTAGCAGAATCATTCCCAGCAATAATCAGATCATCAACATACACCAGAACATGAATACGAACAGCAGAGCTAGTGTAAGAGAATAGAGAATAATCAGCTCGATACTGTGTGAAACCGAACCTGCGCAGAGCGGCAGTCAACTTAGCAAACCAATTCCGGGGCGCTTGCCTGAGCCCATACAAGGAACGGTTCAGCCTGCAAAATTTGCCAGAAGCACTAGCAAAACCAGGAGGAGGTCTCATGTAGACCTCTTCATGCAAATCACCATGGAGAAAAGCATTATGGACATCCATCTGATGCAATTCCCAACTCTGAATAGCAGCAACAGCAAGAAAAGTCCGAACTGAAACCATCTTGGCTACAGGAGCAAATGTCTCCTTGTAGTCAATACCGGCCTTCTGATTGTTACCCAGAACGACCAATCTAGCTTTGTACCGTTCAACAGTACCATCAGACTTGTACTTGACCCGAAAGACCCACTTACACCCGATGGGTTTCTTGCCAGGAGGAAGATCAGAAAGCGTCCAAGTCCCATTACGCTTCAAAGCGTCAATCTCAGCTTGCATAGCAGCTTTCCACAGAGGATCAGAAGCAGCCGCAGCAAAAGTAGTAGGCTCTGGAATAGACTGAACAACAACAATAAAAGCAGTATGGGCAGGAGAAAATCGTGAACAGTTAACATAATTAGCTATGGGATAGGATGTACCTGATGACCGTGACGGTTGAGATGAAGAAGACGATAAAGCTACACAATTGCGCACAGTGTTACATATGTAGTCCCTTAACTTCATAGAAGGAGTCCGTTCTCGGGTTGAACGACGGGGCATTTCTTGGACAGCAACAGGAGAGGATTGAACCCCACCTCCCCCGTCAACTGTTTGCGTTGGGGCCAATGTGGAGCTAGGGTCAGAGTTGACTTGAACAGCGTCAGAAGGAGATTGAACCCCACTCCCACTGACGTCTGTCTGCGGTGGGGCATTTGTGGAGTTGAGGTCAGGTTCTTGAACAGTGACAGGGGGAGATTGAACCCCACTCCCCCTGACGTCTGTCTGCGGATAGGAAAGAGGGTCATGGGTATCATCAAAAGAAGAAGGGTGTGGCTCTGCACTAGATTGTACATGTGGAGTTAACAGGGCTTGAAATGGGAAATGTGTCTCATAAAAGGTAACATCAGCAGATACAAAATACTCATTGGTCCCTAGATCATAGACTTTCCAACCTTTTTGACTTTTAGGATAACCTACAAAAATGCACTTTCTAGACCTAGGTGCAAACTTATCAGAATGACGAGGTATAGTGGATGCAAAACACAAAGAACCAAAAACACGTAATCGGTCATATGATGGGGGCTGACCATACAGAGATTCAAATGGTGTTTTGTTCTTAAGAAGAGGAGTGGGAGTCCTGTTTATCAAGTAAGCAGCTGTCAAAATGCAATCTCCCCAAAATTGTAAAGGTAAATGAGCATGAAAACGAAGAGCGCGAGCTACATTTAAAATATGCCTGTGTTTTCTTTCAGCCCGACCATTTTGTTGAGGTGTTCCAACACAAGAGGTTTGAAACTCAATACCATTTTGATCAAAATAGGAACGCATGCAAGTAAATTCGGTTCCGTTATCACTTCGAAAACATTTAACTTGCTTTTGAAATTGCTGCAATGTCATGGCACAAAAATTTGAAATTAGAGACACAACCTCACTTTTATTGACCATAAGATAAATCCAAACACCTCTAGAAAAATCATCAACTAGAGTCAAAAAATAACGAGCACCCGATGCAGTGGGGGTCCGATAAGGTCCCCATACATCACAATGAACAATGTCAAAGCAGTTTGAAGAGTGCGACTGACTAATAGGAAAGCTAGATCTAGTTTGCTTAGCCCTATGACAACTATCACATGGGTCTAAGTGACCATTTATTTGAACATTAGGTAACTGCTGAAGTACAGAAAGGGAAGGATGACCAATACGGGAATGCCAAAGGGTTGTAGAGTCGGTCTCAATCCGTGAAGCAAGCGCCACTGCAGGCGCCACACGCAGCCAGTAGACTCCATTTCGCTCCTCACCCGCTCCAATCAAGGTCATCGAAGTGCGATCCTGCACAATGCATAGCTTATCAGTTATCGTCACAATACAATTCTGATGTTTCAATAATTGAGAGCATGAAATCAAGTTGCAAGTCAATTGAGGAACAAGCAAAACATCTCTCAAAGTCAATCTATCACTGAAACGAACAATCCCGGCACGGCAAGCTATGGTAGACGATCCATTTGGCAACAAAATCGTTGATGTATCGACATTTTTTAGATCAGAGAGTAAAGACGAATCACCCGTCATGTGAAAGGATGCGCCGGTATCCAAAATCCAGTTGGAAAACATACCCGAACTCATACATCCATTACCAGAGTTACCAGATTGCACCATCTGCATTAGGTGCTGAAATTGGGAGTTGGATAGCCCTGTCCCGACGCGATCAGCAGCTGAAAAATTGGCTAACCCGAGCTCGAGCCTCTGTGGGAAGATGAATCCGCATTCGACGGATTCTGCTGAATGCCCGCGACCGCGGCTGCCAGCCCGCGATCGCGGCCCTGCCCGTAACCTTGCGAAGAACTCACGACCCGCGGTCGCGGGACACCATGCCGCGGTCGCGTCATCCCGCGCTCACCCGCGGTCGCGTGTTCTCGTCCCGCGGTCGCGGGTCCGGCGATTCCGCGAACTTCGTTCGCGATCGCCTGGTCTTCGTTATTGTGCGTAGTGATTCGTTCTTCCGACCACCACTCCGTGCACCCTATCACTTGGAAGCACCGGTCAGTGTTGTGTCCGGGCTCGCCGCACTTGCCACAGATTGGGCGGCGCCGCCTATCACCACGCCCCTGCCCGCCATCGCGATCTGAAGTCGCGTCCTCCTGGCGACGATATGGACCGCGACCGGCCTGCGTAGAATTGAGTTTGAGAGTTTCATCCTTGCCCGGCATTATTGCACACGGGGAGGAGAGATTTACGCCGTGAGGGCGATGACGCTAGAGGTTTTCCGGTGAGAACCGGTGGTGGCTAGCGCCCTAAGAAAGCAAATCGGGATCGGAAATCTCCCTTTGCTCTGATACCATAAAGAATTTTGTAGCCTGAAAGCTTGAGTTTTCATTACTGGAATTGAAGAGAATATATACAAACTCATCTATCTAGAAACTAGGAAAGAATATTAACAAATTACATAATTACGGAAACTACGGGATATGCAATATCCGCTAATATACATGAATCCCTAAATATCCTCTAATAACCTCACACCAAATTTGACAACCCCGATTATGTTTCAAAATTTTTGGCAGCACAAGAAATGAATACTACTAGCTGTATGAAATAACATAAAGGGAATAACAAAAACTGGGCACTATGAAATAAGGCAACAGGACATTAAATTACAAGAAATTAGATCTCCACCTTATGCATATATGGAATGCCAATATAATGTTTAGTGTATACTTTTGTGATGATTTGACTAATTTTAGGCGATCACTAAACCATGCAATATATATATAAAAAACTAGGCTAACATAATATAACTTGAAATAATTTAATTATTGTAACGAGAAATTAGGTTAACATGATATGATGTATCACAAGTAAACTTCCACGACAATAATCTATTATAATTAATAAGAAAAAATAGGCCAACAAGAATTAACAAAATATATTCAACCAAAAAAAAAAGAATTAGCACAATACAAATTTAATGTACACAAAATTAATCTATTAGAATCAATGTGGCTAATCTTGATAATAAATAAAGTCACCCTTACAAACAATACTTTATTTGGTACATATGAACATCACATTAAATCAATAGATCCCCAACATCATTCCCGAACTAGAATCTATTTTTTTTTTGGTTGAAAGAACTAGAATCTATTTACAAAGACGTATACTTCCAATTAACATAAGAGTTGACGTGCATGTCATTTAACTTTGTTCAGAAAATTGATAAGGGAAATAACCAAACATAACGAATGACTTGGTGCATGGTATATAACTACAAAGCCCCCTTAAAGCCAGGCTAGGACGACAGGACGAGGGTCCGGATATCAATGGGATGCACGTCGAGCGGAGTTGAAGCTTTGTAAGATCTGCCTCCAACTCGTTTGTTCATGGCTTCCGTCGGGTGGAAGTTATCAAAGAACACGTACTGATCTCTGTTAGCGCACGGTGTGCTGCCTTCTTCTTCGCACTGCCCATCCGACCTCACTTTACAACATGCTTTTGTCGAATGCAAAAACCCTGTGCGCAGATTGAACAAGTACCATAAGTATTAAACCCGGCAAAAACATAAAACTATACGCCTTATACGTACTCTAATCATATGAAGAAGCCATGTCCATACCTAGAGACGAAGCAGGAGATATGACATCCATGTTTATGCAGGTGAATTTCGCGTCAGTTAGCTCCGAATTGAGCTCGTCTACAAGATCCCGTAGCTGCTTGTTGAAAAGCAAGGCCGCAGCGTTCATTTTGGTGGAAATAATTATTCCTTTGCTGATTGATTGTGGAATGAGCCCGAGTTCACCCACTCCAAACAAGGCCACCTTTCTTGCTCCCATTCCATACAGCGTCTAACAAACAAAAGTACTCCCAAGCATTAGTTAATTGTTATAAGAAAAAAAAGAAAGCCATAGTGGCTACGGTAACGTACTAATTCATGTATATACACTACAAATAAACGTACATGAACTTGTTGAGAGTATTGTTTGATTAGTTCTTTTGCATATTGTTTTATTGTATACTGCTGGCTTGTTTTGTAGTTCTCCGGTAGGAAATAGTTGTTCAAGTAGTCGTTACTGCCGACGTTGATCATGTAAAGGCAACGTTTCAAGTAAGACGTCGTCGCACCTTCACTCCCTAGGCTGCTGGAAATTCTTGAGACCACCGTTTGGTGATTTACTAGTTGCTCATCTAAAGGTATCCGAACGCCCTGCCATCAAAACCGTCCGATAGCTTTAGTAATCACAATCTGTGTATCCATGACTTTTATTTAGTTTCTAACCCTTTATTGATATGATTGATTAAGCTTGTTTACCAAATGTTGACCGGTTTCTTGGCGAATACCAGCTGACCCAGATGCATAGTTGACACCTTTAAGTAAGATCTCTTGATTCATCTTGGCGGTTGAAGCAAATGGTGGGACGGATTCTTCAAAGCCCAGATGTCCAGCTGCACACATGATCGATTATAAACATAAGATCAAAATATATGGAGTTTGAAGCTGGACTTGTATAAAATGTCAAATGATTAACAGACACAAATTAGGTAGCTAGCTAGCTATACATGAATACATGTACGTACGCAAGTACCTATAACATCAACTATGTTTAGGCCATTACTAAACCTTCCGGTGGGCACTTGACCAGGATAGTCGATCCCATAAGGCGAAAAGTTGACTTTGGCCGTAGTTTGTAGATCGTTGTTGTTGCCGTTGTCGGATAAAGAGTCTCCAAACATGAAGTAGCAAGGAACTTGAGGTTCCGAACGAGCAGATTGCAGGACAAGACTAAGAGTCCAAAGGATGAAATAAGGAGCAGAAGAGGCTGTGAGTTGCATTCTTTGGGGTTTATTTGAGCTATGTTTAGCCATTTGGCTTAGCTGATCAATGAATGGTACAAAGAAACGGTGTAAAGAACTTGGAACTCTTATATAGTTATATGTGGATCGGGGATCGATGACAATCTTTGAAATGGTTAGAGCAGGAATATATAGAAAGAAGATGATGAACAATAACGTGGTTCCTGGTAAATGCACGCCTCCGTGACGGTATGCTGAAAAGCCTACAAATATATTATAGAATTGTCAACGAACGTGTAAGTGGAGGAGTCAATATATATATTCAAAGAGAAGTTTGAACTTTTTATTGAAGGAAAGTGTCCGTTGAATACCAAGATTGGGCTTGTAGCGCGCCCTCAATTCCTCGTTCATACAGAGCCAACAAAACAAAAACTTATAATGAACTTATTCGCGATATGTGTTTCCTCGATATCTAAGAAGCATTTTACCCTTAAAAGTTAAAAATGAAAAGATAATTAACAGTGAAAATAGCCGTTCATCCTTTCCGGCAGATAACAAAGATACATGAGGAGATATGGAAGCCATGGTAAAAAAGAGAGAAATTAATTTCAAAGGAGGATAACTAACGAGGAACAATTGAACGATATTCAGAGACAGACGGATTTGGATTTATTCATAAAAAGGACTGTTCATTCGTGCTAAATAATTTGAGAAGGAGAAAAGATAGAAGGAAACGATGGGTCATGGTCACATAGCAAATTGCTTAATTACAGAACGCATGTCATGAGAGGTGGTTTAGTGGTTGTATAATTTTTTGGTAGAAAATCCGGCATCCATCTCAAGGTTATAGATCGAATCGGATAAATAATTGGATATGCAAGATGATTAACGTGTTTAATAAGAAGCTAATCAAAGTTTAAGATAAATAATTGCTATACAGAATATGGAATGATTTTGATATGATAAAGATGGCAATGAGTTGGTGGAAAGATTTGCCAAGTGGAAATCATGTGTGCCCTACTGCCTACCTGGCTTGCTACTCAATTAGAAGTGTTCATCCTCAATAATTTCCAATGTTAAAAGTACTTGAAGAATCAAGGAAACTGGATGGATATTATTTTAATATGGGCTAGCTAGTTTATAACAATAAACAATCAAGGAAACCGAATGATGAACTTTATATAATATTCACATGTTATATTTGAGCAAAATAAATTAATCACACGTGATATGCAAGATATGTGGATACTGGTCTCTCATTCTTCTTGTTTTCTTTTGTTTTCCATCAATCAAAGTGACAAAATATAATGGATGCACACGCCTTTGACTTTCATCTATATATTGCCGAGTCAAAGTGCTGTAGCATACTGGTGTTGAAGCAATAATCAATCGACGTGGTGGAACACGTTAATTTGATAATTACTCCTTATATATTATGTTGGCTAGGTAAATGCTTGCTTCCAGAGTTCCAGGCCACACCTGCTTTCAGAAGGGTGAAATATGTATCAAACAAAGCTTGTACAAAACCGCCATAAATCGCTACAAAGATGCATTACATCTTGTCTCTGTTTAAGGCTAACACATACCTTCAAAACAGACATAGTTGGAGAAATAAAATGGCAAATCAGAGTACGTATTCACGGGTTGGGTTCGGTTTGTCTTGAGAGTCTCCATCATGATATTGGCATTCTCAGCCTAAGAGCTTCTCGCTCATGGCGTTGGCTTTCTCAGCCTTCTTCACAGTAGCTTAAGAAGGTTAGTAAATCATACTAGGCTACATTTCAACAGCTTCTGATATTCCTATACCATTCAGGATCCAGAGAATGACCCAACTACACATCTCTTTCGAAGATCCACACATGTTGGACATAACCACCTACCTCATTCCTTAAGCAAACTACTAAATGTGCAAAACACATCAGAGTATATAAAATGCAATTATTCCATTGCATTGCATACACCATGTCTAGCAATGGCAATACTTCAACCATGACCTAGGCTTTCATTCTGGTATGAAGAAGTAAAACAGTTTTTTTTTTTGTTAATTTGACAGATAAGCAAGGATCTTGTGTTGAAAGGGAAAAAAAAACTCACATGTACACTGAAATGATGCAATGACAATGAGGCGCCTTCAAGAGTAGTTTTATAGCACCTAATGTGTTTGTGACGCTCAAACACTTCTCTAAAACACCTATAGATTAGATACAGCATCTAATGATACTGAATTGCTCAAATGTGATATGTACAGCATACCAAACGCTCATCAAAACCAGTCTCACTAAGAGGAAAGAAGATTAGGCCAGACGCAGAGCTAAGTGATGCATACTCCAACTTACTAGCTATTCTACTCGTGCAATGTTGGAACAGAATGAAATACAAGGCCCAACAATCAAACACTCAAATCTCAACATATAGAGCCTTAACCAAGATCACTGTTGATAAACTGCATAGTTAACCAAAAGGTCTACAACTGGATTTTCCATTTATAGATAGACACAAATCTGCGCAAGTTCCACATTGTGATACATGTTAAGCAAACTAACTTAGCCTAGATACCAAAATTGAACACTGTTGGCATAACTATAGCTACCAATGTTCAGCCAGTTAGCAATTGGCTCCAACTCAAGGGATCCAAATCCTTCCAAATAAAACAGAAAGCCAGAAAAATGCCCACTCTCACTCTGAATCTTATACCAGTAGTTACACACAATTTATCACTACAGCTCAAGCATCAAAATTTGCTATCACTCATGCTGATTCAGAGAGTCTCAATCCTCATTCACAACTCTTGCGATTCAGACGAAGTATATTGTAATGCTAAATCCTTCAAAATTCGAATCAAACCTTTCAAATCATTGGCTCCCACTTCAATACAATCCCTTAGCAGATCGCCCTCCATTTCTGTCTTCAATGTCTCCACCATTTCTCTCAACGGCCCCTGCAAACAAAACCACAGACATTCAATTACGAATCATCCAAAAGCAAACTTGCTACCAATTTGAAAAGGGAAAGCTGAAAAAATTGCTCACCGATTTTCGGAAAACTGTGAGCAGCCTCCCAAAGAGAGAATTCGAGATCCTGAGAACATTCTTGTAATTCCTCCCAACCCAGGCAGCCCGCTCGGAATCCGATCGCAAACGAGTCAACTCGTTGAGCGCACTCAGCAACTCATTAGCGTCATAGACGACACCGGCGAGCACTTGAAACGACGTCGTTGGGTCCCTCCAGGAGTAATTTCGGACATAATCCCAGCCCATGGACAACAACAGTCTCCAAAACCCTAACCCTAGCCCTCTCTCAAGCTTATCGGCAATGAACCGAGCCCGGCGGACGCCCTCGATGTCGCCCCTAGCGGCGCGTAGGTTTGAGACGCGCGTGACCAAGGAGTGAGCGAGTGAGAAAAGAGTGCGAAGTTGTTTGTACGAAACGGCGTCGGATGAGATCGGAGAAGACAGCAGGAGGCAGAGGCAGAGGAGAGCTGGTATCATTCGAGAGGATCTCGCCATGGATCTCTCGCCTTGTCGAAGAATTTGCAGAGAAGTTGTTTTGTTAATCAAGGAAGAATTCCGTACACGGTGATTTCGGTCTTCTGAGTTGGGCTGGGCTGGGCTCGTATATATGGGCCTTACTCTTATGAAAAAGCCCAAATAAAAATAGCGTGCAAAGTACAAATAACTAATAACGGTCGGGAAATAAAAAAAAAAAGAAAGAGCGTTCATATGACGCAAAACACGTCACCGAGTTTATAACGACTTGGGGCACAACCGCACAAGGCTTGAAAT
Organism: Polygonum maritimum; assembly: GCA_963924305.1. Classification (NCBI taxonomy): domain Eukaryota; kingdom Viridiplantae; phylum Streptophyta; class Magnoliopsida; order Caryophyllales; family Polygonaceae; genus Polygonum; species Polygonum maritimum. Next base: position 3,943,230 of record OZ002733.1, read on the forward strand.
CTTAAGGTTAAACCCTAAGTAAGGTAAGAATTGGATTTCGCTCTCTCCGCTCTATTTGCGGCGTACTATAATCCCTCTCCCGCTCCCACTCTTCACAATTTGCCGTCTGTTTGATGATTCTTCGCTCCAGGTAATTTGTTTATTTCTGTGTTTGCTCTGCATTAATGTGTCTACTTTCTCTGTGATCGTTTGTGGACGACTTGAGGAATTCGCGTTGAAGTTTGCATTTACCTGTTGATGATGTATCTGTTCGGATTGTTTTCTTGTTTCCGGCATTCTGCTAACCCTAATTTCACTATAGTGCATCCTATGTTTCATCGATTGATGTTTGATCGGCATAAAATTAGGTCGTCGCAATCTCAAATTAGAGCAATTTTATAGCTTTGTGTTCGATCTGATGTAGCTCCCTATTAATGATTATTATGTAGATATATGTTTTCGAAATTTGTGCTTTTTAGATGCAAAACGTGCGATGCTGATCTTCCATGTACTTCTCTCTTGTATGTATATAGTTGTGGTGATCTCCATTCACCGGCCTGGAGATTGAGACATTGAACCGCTCTGTTTGATCCGTCTCAAGTATTAATTATGTCGATGGTTTCATCAACCAAGCTAGTGAAGATCAAGATCATTGCGAAAAAGCCTGGCCCAAGCACACTAGAATTAGCCAAGCCATCCTTGAATGAGGTTGGTCATGCCATTGCTGCAAATAGGAGTAAGAAATCAGAGTTGGGTGTAGCAAAGAGTTGTGGCGCTCATGGATCTGGAGACGGAAAAACAATCAAAACCTGTAATGGGAAACAACTGAAATCTGTGTGTGGAATTAAGCGTGGCTCTGAAGAGATGTTAGATCGTTGCAGAATTAAGTATGATCCAGAAGAGATGGTAAATTCGTGTGGGATTAAGCGTGGCCCAAAGGAGATGGATCGCTGTAGAGAGAAGAGGCTTAAGCTGGATCAAAATATGGCTCTGAAGTGTTTAATGATTCTCAAGAAGCTTATGACACATCCATATGGGCAACCGTTCAACCAGCCAGTAGATCCTGTTGCTTATAATATACCAGATTATTTCTCCATAATCTCTAATCCTATGGATCTGGGTACGATAAAGTCCATGTTGGTGAAGGGTCTCTACGCCACTCCTGACGAATTCGAAGCTGATGTCAGGCTTACCTTCTCCAATGCTATGCTGTATAACCCCCCTGGGAACCCTTTCCACAAGATGGCTCAAGAACTGAATTCATTATTCAGTGCACAGTGGAGGCTTTTGGAGTCAGTTATGAAGAGAGGAAGAATAAAAAGTAAAGGATGTAATTTGTTGGATGAGGGGAATAAGAAATTGGGAGATGTGGACAGTGGTTGTAGAAGAATGTGTGCACCACCTCCTACTAAGGCCTTAAATGAAGAAAAAGGAGGGATGAGTGTTAAGGGGCCAAAGCAACAAACACTCATGAAGGATCCAGCCAAAGAAATTAGAACTACAACAGTAAGTTTACATATGTGACTATATCTTATTTTATTATGTCTATTCATTTGGATTTGTTTCTTTTCCTTCTGGAGATTTCATTGAGAGCTGTATTGATTCTCTTGGAAACTCTAGGGGGAGGAGAATCAAATCAGCAAGGCAGCATCCAAGTTGAGTAGTTCGTATGCACTTTCTATTGGTAAGGATTTTCAATAATATGTTCTTACATTTGTGGAGCCAAATCTTGTAATATTCCCATTAATAGTGTTAAGAACAATATCCACAGGTGCCAAGGGACCTACGAAAAAGATGGAACCTAAGGAAAAGAACGACGTGTCATCAATTGGCAAGAATATTCCATTGAGCAGAGCAAGAACTTCTGATTTAAAGGCACCAATTGATTTGGAAAAAGGTGGAACTGAATCTCTGTCCAAAAGAAGAAGATTAACTGAGTCTATCAAAAAGATGGAACCCAAGGAAAAGAAGGAATCATTAATTGGCAAGAAGGCTCCATTGAGCAGTGCAAAAACTTCTGATATAAAGGTACAATCAAGTGATTTAATTTTTTTGGTAATTTGTGCTTTTTTCCAGATATAGCATGTGTTTTCTTTTTCTGTTTCACTAATGCCTCTTTCCATTTCAATTCGGTAATCTGTGCTTTTTCCCAGAAATAGTCATATGTTTTCCTATTTTCTGTTTGACTGATGCCTCTCTCCATTTCAATTTGGCTTGTAATACGAACTAGACTGACACTTGTTCTCTTGCAGGAAACATCACGTGAGGGGGCTAATAACAGTAAACCTTTGATTAATAGCTCTCAATTTTCTTACCCTACTTCTAGAGGTGAGTAGTTTTGCAATTTCAACGTGGAATTAATAGCTCTCAATTTATGAATTCCTTACCAAAGCCCTTCCATTTTCTTTTGTATAGGAATACTTAATGGAGCTTTGAGTTGGTTGGACAAAGAGCCTACCTTTGGTGATCAGCATTCCTCAAACACCCATGCTGCCTTCAACTGTAATGGTCAGTCAAGGAAAACTTTTGTACCAAGTACCAACTGTTGCTTATATATAATAAAGAACTCATGAATATGAAACTGAAATTGTATACCCCATTCTTCAATTAGATTGGAGACCTCCCGTTTGTGAAATCCAGCTTTCTCCTACCAAGGCCTACCGTGCTGAGATGCTAAAAAGGCGGTTTGCAGACACTATATCGAAAGCCCAAAAGCTGACACATCTATGCCATGTAATCCCATGTCCCTCATATCTATTCATTTTGGTTCATTGTGGTGGGTTGCTCAAAATTTTGCTTGTTGTGCAGGGTGAAAAAATGGATCTAGTGAAAATGGAGTTAGAGATGCAGAGGATGGAGAGGCGCCATGCTGAAGGTGACTCCAAAATGCTTGTTTTTGTTCTTGTGTGTGTTTACATCCTCACACATGCATAATCAAGCACTTACTTGCACAGTTTCGTGTCTCCCTTTGCACAAACACCCTATCATTTGTTGTACTGTGTAGACATTCTGATTTATATACAAAAAAAGAAGGTAAATTTTTATTTTATTTGTTGCACTAACTGTCAAGAACATGCTTTTACATGTTATCTCTATATGGCTTTTCTTCTGTTACTCAACCTCCTGCTTGCATCTGCTAATTAATTTCTTTTGCTCATTATAGAGAAATCGAAAACTAAAGATGGATTCAAAACCTCCCAAGATAGGCAAAGAGAAAGAGAGGCCGCCCGGATCGCCCTAAACAAGGTTAGTTTCTCTTGTTTCACCAGCTAATATTACATTGAAAGGTTGAGAAAGTGCTTCTTGTGAGATGTCTTACCAACCCTTGTTTACAGATGGAAAGATCAGTTGAATTTGAGGACAATATATCCTGCTTGAAAGATCTTGCCTACATAATCGGCGATTCCTCTTTCGCTGGCCCTTTGAGTGCTTGTGGTGGGATGTATGTGTCAGCAAAGCAGTTTGTGGATGGCAAGCTGAAGAGTCCGTTGGAACGCTTTGGTTTGTACCTCAAAGAGGATGATGACTACATAATCGGTTGAATTTGAGGACAATATATCCTGCTTGAAAGATCTTGCCTACATAATCGGCGATTCCTCTTTCGCTGGCCCTTTGAGTGCTTGTGGTGGGATGTATGTGTCAGCAAAGCAGTTTGTGGATGGCAAGCTGAAGAGTCCGTTGGAACGCTTTGGTTTGTACCTCAAAGAGGATGATGACTTTATGTTTGGAGATGACCAAGGCCATGATATGAACACAGACGATTACGAGGAAAGAGAGATATTAGCCTGAAGCTTGTGACTGGACTGTTCATTTCTCTTTGAACTTCCTGGTCCTGTTCTGTCTTATATCTTGCTAGATAGAGCAGATAACTCCTAAGTGTATATTTTTGAGTATTTTTTGTTGCGGGAGGAAAAGGGATAGCAAATGAGAAGTGACGAAATTTTGATGTTGCAGGGGTATATATGAAAGTAGAGATTTCTTAACCCAGTGGCAATGCTAATATCTAGCTAACTTGTATATAGTAGAGCAAGGCTGCTGCAATTCTGTAAAATGATGCTTTGCAAGCCTCCAATTGCTTTGTATCTTCAATCTTATATTTTGTCGTTGTAATGAAGCAACTTTTTACATTGCTTGAATCTAATAGGAGTAAAAGAAGAAGTAATTACTTAAAATGAAGCAACTTTTTTCATTGCGTTAATCATATAGAAGTAAAAGAAGAAGGTAATTACTTAGAACTCTTATGTACGTTTCTGAGAGCCCTAAGTTGACAACTACTGCTATTCAAGGAAACGTTTTGCACTAGGCCCTGACCCACTCAACTTCCAAGCAACCCATTAAAATTGGGCTTCACCTACTGGGCCAAAGGCTAGAAGATAAATTTGTTCTTGTACAGATAAATGCTCCTAACAAGTGAACCTCTACATCCATGAATAGTACAACAAGAAAATGGAAAACAGCACATGGGAGGAAAAGATTCAGGCCACAACACACATCCTGACAGCCCCATCAATCGCACCTCCTCTGCATTCACAGCTCTTCATCTCCGCCCAAATCCCCTGCTACCGGAACTGGGACTACCCGCCTCTGCTTCCGTGCCCGCGATCGGCGTCGGCTCATTCGACACCGCCCGATCATTGGAAATGGGCATTGGGCTACCTTTTCTTGAAAAAGGCGCCAACGTTTGGGATTCCGGAGACGTCTTGGAGGAGCAAGTGCCCGTACTTTCAGCCGCCTCCTCTGATTCTGGCAGACGGAGTCGACGAGGCGGGCTGGGGAGACGACTATAAGAGGGAGTATGTCAGAAAACGGCGTCTTCACAGGAAGAGAGCAAAGGGGATCAAGGTGAACCCTCTGATTCCGGTGTTGCTTCCGAATCTGTTACTTCTTTCGACTCTACTATGGAACCCTTATCCTCAGTATGATTGACCGATTGATCGATTGATCTTAATTTGTTGCAAGTGTTGGAAGAGAAGGAAATTTAGTATGTGTGGTGGAGATGAGTCGTAGGTGTTGTGGATAATGGATGTATTTTTTGAGAGTTTGGTGGAATGATTGTATTGAAAGTAATGTAATATATGATGTATTTGTCCAAACATGATACGTCCAGTGTTGAACACATTGTCAATTAATCTTCATAAATACGTGCACATGACACTCGATCATGTGTGAAAAAGTCGTAATTAATTAACGGGACTACTTCTTAACTGCATCACAATTTGGCAACTTCTCGATCTTCTAAAGGTGCTACATTTAAAGTGCTAAACTTCACACCACTTTTTTTCTTTCTTCACACTTTATCAATTTCTTTACCATTAAACCCCTAATCTAACTTTGGAAATAATCAATTAGTCTATAACTATGAGAACATAAGGAAACCTATTTAATAATTACTTACAAATCTTTTAATTATAACTTACCATCAATAAATCATACAATATATGTCATATGTATGTATGACTTAATTTGTTACCTTTATTTTTTGGATGCACTTAGTTTATTAGCTTTATTATATAGGATTTAGCACATTAAAAAACTTTACATTCAAGAAAGCTTACGTACATTGAAGCTTTGAAGAGCTTACATGTACTTGTTTTCAAATTTTTTTCATTTTTTTTTCTTACTTTGAGATGGTACCTTTATTTTTCTTACATGTACTTGTTTTCAAATTTTTTTCAATTTTTTTCTTACTTTGAGATGGTACCTTTATTTTTTTCTCCCAAAATTTTGGGTGATGATTCTGAAGTGTGATGATTGTTGTTTTTTTGGTTTCCGGATTATTATAATCAAGTATCCTTTTTATTTTGTTTTTATGGTTTAAGAGTAAAAAGTATATTGTTAGAATAAGTAGCTAAATTATATAGGATTATTAGTTTTATTAATCAATTCAGCCTTTTTATTTCCTAAATATGGTTCATATGGTGAAGTTTAGTAAATATATTTATAAATGGGAAGAATCTTATAAGATACTTTTTAATATGCTATCTTCCCTAGTTTTGGTATTTTGAAGAAAAAAAAAGAGCATTGAAGTAATTTCATGGTGTAGTATTTAGTAAAATGATATGATGTATAGCATCCCAAAAAAAAAAGGTGCAACATTTTTTGATCTTGCAAGATCTCTAGTTAAGGAGAGAACGTTGCAATATACCCGCTCCTATGAGCTGATTTAAGCTGATTGGTTTTAAACCTGATTATGAATTACTATCACATATCTTTCGATATTTTTACTTTCTATAGCTTAGCTACAGATGCTTTTTTAGGTGCGGTTTTACATTCACTGAAAAGTTAGCCACCTGCCAATCTGTCATCTGATCTACTATCCGCTAATCACGCAACAAATTGAACCAAACTTATGAATAATGAGCTATATGAGCTGGGTTGGGTGCAAAGTAGTTACTCCATTTAGCAAATTTTATTCAGTGCATAGTCAAAATCGGGGTTGACTAACTTATCAGTGCATAGTCAAAATTTTACTTATTAGTGATATCAGAATATTCTTCTAGAGACTTTATCTTAGACTTACCATGATAATTATATTAAGTGCTACGTAATTAGTAATCCTTTGTTTTTCTACTCTCCTTTTGTAACTTATGTTTATAGCTAGCTAGATACAATTATATGCGTGGTCTACGAACTAACAACTACTGTATTGTGCAAACACCATATAGATCCCATTAATTTTCCAGTGTATAAATGATTAGGTGCGCCGTGAAAGTGAAGGCGACCTAACTACATGTTTTTCCAATATCACGCATTTGTCAAATCTTAGTTAATTATGTGTTTGTTTGACAATGAGAGTACTATTGTAAGTTTGTAACATGACATTGTCCGACCTTTACCCTTAATATAATTTTAAGACAAAAGACAACCAAGTGTTGCTAGTTAAGTACGCAACAATCTTGTTCAGTTACGTGTTCGTTTGAGGGCTATACCTCTCATTAAGTTCCAATTCGCACTAAAGCTAATTAGATAAGTTATAACTTTGAAATTTTGATTAGTGATAAATTTATCATTAAAAAAAATCGACTAATTCATCAACTGTTAATTGCTACATACCATAAGTTGTAATGATTTCCTTCAAAAAGTTACCAAATTGGAGAGGATATCGAATGGTAAATCAAATCTCAATCGACCATCGATGACCCATCTTTCTTAAAGATGAATCAAACAATTGCCAAAAGTGAAATTAAAGAGATCTCTGCAATCGAGCAGTACGTTCAATTATGATCAACTTTCCCTTTTCCAATTATCAAATTTAACAGGTACATTTCGGCCTTGTCTCATGCCTCGATTGGTGAGAGGAAAGGAGGGCACCCTATGAACATTTTCACAGGAATCCCAGAATTATCTAATGTGGAGTATATTTCCCACTAACAGTGTTCAACCATTTGATTTTTTTGGCTTGATATTGTGCCAAATGGAGAGTATTTTTAGTGATTTTTTTTACATTTATTTTTTTTAGAAAACAGTAGGGAAATGGGTAGGGGCCTGCACAGTCTGCACTACACAAAGACATATCAAAACGCACATCCTATATAAACCATACTCCAAATCCATTACACACACCTCCCATCCACTTAATTAAATTGTCCACTTCTTCAATATGGCTACCTTCTCAAAATCTCTCCCTCTCTTTCTCCTTGTAATAACCCTCCTCTTGGTTGGCCAAACCCTAGCCAGGGAAAGCCGTTTCTTCAGCAAAGTCACTAGAGAATCCACCGAAACCACCAAACCCACCACCGTCGTCGTCGAAGCCAAGGAGGAAGAAGAACAACCCGCCTTCCTCCCTCAAACCTCCGAAAACGCCCCCTACGGTCTCTACGGTCGCCAAACCGACCTCGACTTCTCCCCTTCCACAACCACCACCACCAAGAAATACAACCAACCACAATACCAACCCCAAAAGGAAGTGCCCGCTTTCGACAACAACAAAAATAGGTACTTCCTCAACTTTATACTATATACATCATATTTTGTTACGAGTTTTTGTTACTAACTTAGTCGTGGTACGTAACTTAATGTTGGCCTTGTAATGTTTTTAATAAAGCAAGTACTTGGGGAATATGGAGACTTTTGAGACCAAAGAGGGGGCCACCCCGGCAACCACGGAGCCGGAGTTCTACAACTCCGGTGACCGGAAAAACTACGCGACCGAGCTTCAAGGGCTCGACGGTTACTCCAAAGGAGACGCTTACGGGGGCAACGGCTACTACTATAAGAACAGGGTTAAGAATGGTGGGTCGTCCTACTACACCGGCGAGAAACAAGGGATGAGCGACACCAGGTTCATGGAGAAGGGAAGGTATTTCTACGACGTCAACAATGAGAAGCCGGCCACTTACAACTACGGCGCCGGAACTTACGAGACTAGGGGCGAGAGGGCGCCCGAGTATTATAACAATGACGGATATTACAGCGGAAGTACAGAGGGTTTTAAGAACAAGTATTACAACTATAAGAGCTTACGCCCTACCTTTGTAGGAGGACAGCAGAGTTTGCAAGAGGAGGAGGACTTTGATTTTGATCCTTAATTAGAAAATCTTGAATATGGCTTAAGTCAGTTTCGTCTCCTTTAAATCGTTTCCTCTCGATCTCTTTTTTTTTTGCAAGTGTTTGGAGTTATGGATTTTCGTTACTTAAGTATCAGTCATCGTTGTATGTAAGGAATTTGATATACACTAGAACCGTACCAATTATATATATATGAATATGCAAGATCGATTAATGTATGCTCTTAGTTAATGTTCGCCTATGATTTTCTTCACGTAATGGTTTAATGGCATAATAATGTATTGTCCTCTGTACTCGATGATCTTATCGTTACAAAATGGAAACGGAGTAGAGTGGCGAGGAAAAAATGTATTCCGGGAGATTGTGTCCTTATTCACTTAGAGATGTAAGGGGAGAAAATGTAAACACGAAGATCTAAAAATAAGGAAATGATACACTGTAGACAAAAGGCAGAGATAACGGAAACTAATGGGGAAAAAAAAGAAGCTAATAGTACTAAAGTGATCGGAAGGGTTGAAAATAAGGGTATTTTAATGTGGTCTTATGATGGTAGTGAAGAGAATTCTACTTGTATATTGAATTGAATTGTTGATGGGGTAACCTAACCAACCCTATCTTCAAATTTTGACTTTCTTCCCAAATCCTTGCGACAAGTGTATGATACGAAGCATGTCATATTGGATGTCCACTTTATTTTCTTAGTTGGAAATAGTACTCCCATTTAGGAAAAGGGTATACATTAAGTGGAAGTCTATAGTTATTATCCAAGAATCAAAACTTAGGGAAATTACTATAGTAGTTACTACGAAGCATACCCATAACTTAGCTCGTGGAAAGGTAGGAATGTGCTTTGGCCTTTTTTGAGGGAGTTGGAATTAAATTAATAAGGTAGCAATGTAGGATGGGTACGTGTGTACCATGTTCAATAAACTCTGCCTCTTAAATGCTCTATATTGAGCTACCTAGCCCGGCCGCTTTATCGTGTTTCGTCAAGTTGTGATGCAAAGACCAAACTTGCATTTGGTCACCATGATGACCAAATTGATGGTCAATTCACCCGTTTTTATAGTATTTTAGAGTAAAAAATAGTCTTTCTTCCAATACCAAAATTTTGGTTAACTATTGGGCATGCTCTAATAACAACATTATTGAATTCACCCAAAAAGTATAGTTCCTTTCAACAAGAAGGCCTTCAAATTAAATCTTACCTATACAACATGGGTCTTGGTGAAATTTTGAACTATAACTTGTTACTATCTTGGTAATGTTAAGAAAAGACTAGAAAAGTTTCTTATATAAAGTGGGCATATTGGTTAAAGCTGCACTGCCTAATATGGTCCTAATTAGTTAGTCCTAACGTCATAATTAATAACCCAGAAACGGAGTGGCCCAACACACAACAAATGTTTATAAGGTGGGTGATTAAGTTTATCGAATTATGGATCAACTAAAGTTGCTTTTTATCATGGATCATCACCCGCAATTGACGGGAAGAGGCTTCTTGGAATCATGGCTTTGACTTGTGTTTACGACAAGCCGCTCGCTTCCTTTTGTCCGCTTGCTAAATCCCATGTTTCCTAAATCCTAAGTATGTGTGATGTAAATTTGTACTCCAAAATTGGTAGGGTAAGTGCTAAGTAGGTTATCTCCTCCCTTAATAATTGGGGTAATTTATTTGTTATTCACTTAAAATTGCTGTTATATACTTCATCTGCAAAACAATTTCTTGGATTTTTCTCTGTAATTTATTAAACTATCACTTATGAACATATATGTCATATATTTGCTCAGCTGTGATTTGTACGTGTCAGGGAAAGTACAACAGTCAACAACTACCTAATTTAATGCTCAAGAGCGGTTGGTTCAGCAGAGCAAAATCCGCCATGTTCGTTGAGCTCACCTTGTGGATATATCTTCATGCATTAATTGTAACATTGGATACTGTGGCATTTTTGTTTTCTTAATTAAGAGTATATTTATTCCAGCAACATTTTATCATCTTGTTCCACGAATCCATGACAGATATAATTAAAAAACTCAACTACGTATTCTAATATTTGCGAGGCAAAAGCAACATTTTTTTGAAAATGGGTTGGGGAATTATGCAGTTATTTTTAGAAATATGCAGTAATTTTTTTTGAAAAGAAGAAAAACATATATATATAGATTAAAGTTCAAGAATAATGCTCAAGTAAAACATCTCATTATGGTACAACATGCAATAAGAGGGGAGTTATTAGATCATACATATTGGACGGTTTAGATTAAAAAAAAAGAGGTGCAAATAGATGATATGGGTGAGCAACACTAGATTGTACCATAATATCTCTATAGCATGATTTTAGGGATTTGATTTACACAATTTTCTCCATATCTTTAATTCATTCCAAATTTGAATAATCAACCATATTTACTCAAATTTATCTCTCCGCCTCTCTCTTCGTCTCTTCTCTTCGGTTTAATTCTCTCTCCATTCGAATACCTCCAAATCTTCACGATCAGAAGTTCTACCGGAGTTCGACAAGAAAGATTGAAACATGCAACATGGTCGAGCATAATCAATTTCTACACAAATTTCTCAAGATTGGTGGAAAAAATTGGTAAGTTACATATGTTATTGTCAAGATTTCTCCCCCTTCTTCATTATCGTACTTGTTCTATTTCAAATCTAAAATTTTACTTTCATGGTTTGATTGTATTCCCCACAAAATTGTGATTTTTATGACAATTGTGCTTGCTTTTAGGGTTTGATTACATTCGTTAAGGTCTGATTTGGGTTCTTGTGATTTGAATTCATGGACAAAGATGTGTATGGATGCAGCTTGAAAGAGATCGTCGGAAAGACGGGTATGGTTTCACTCTTTGAATCTTTTTCAACTATTTACACGGATATATTCATTACGAGATAAAATGAATGTTTTCTGTTTTATGTATGTCTAATGTGTTTTTCAACATTTTGATAACGATTTTTCAAATAACGAATATAGACCTTTCTGTGTTTTTCATGTTGTACAACAATGTTTTTCAATGATTATACGACAACTTTTTAACATATTAGTTACAAATATGTAATGGTTTATCTCATTGAATCTTTTTCAAATACTTACATGAACTTATTCATTACATGATGAAAAGAGTGTTTTTTCATTTCCGTTTCATGTGTGTCTATTGTGTTTTTCAACATACTGATAATACTTTTTCAAATAACAGATATTAATTGTTCTGTATTTTTCATCTTGTATAATAGTGTTTTTCATTAATTATAAGACAACTTTTACAATAGTGTTTTTCGTTTTGATAGTTATGCATTGTATGATGAACGCTTGTTCAACAATATTAGTACATATTCGTTATTCAAACTCAACTTCTAGTAAAATGCAACATATAATTATTCTACACAAAATATGTACTTATTCATAAATATCAGCATTTTCCAGCATTGATTTCAACTTATTCAAAGTATAAAATGCACTTATGCATAAATTGTTATTCATATATGTGTGTTTTGTTATGCAGTTGTTCAAGAAGGGATATGAAGTAGTAATGGATGAAGTTTGAAGACAAAGACAATGACTCTTTTTTTTAATCATATCAGTGTATGATGAAAAGTAGATATACTTTTTCAACCTTATTGTAGCATGTGTTCGAGTTGTAACAATCCTTTTTTTCATGTTATTCAATGCATTACATTTACATATTCAATGCTTACATAAGGTCCCTATTTTCATTTTTATTTTAATTTGTAATGATTCAACTTATAATGAATTGATTTTCATGTGAAGACAAGTACTTATTCAACTTTAGTTTATATGAAAACACCAAATTAGCAAAGGTATCATAAAACAATAAAACATGTTCAAGCCACTGTACAGAGTTATTCAAACACTGGCTAACAGATTTTATATAATTCACTAACGGCTTTTGAATTTTATGGTAAATTATTTATTTTTCAAAAAAATCTTCTCACTCTTGTTAATCCCTAGAATCAAGGAAATTTACTTTTAAAAAAACGTGGCTTTTAATTTGAATATGCAATCAAATCTCCTCCTACAAATCCGCTACCTTCCTTTTTTAAAATTAATCCCCACTAATCCAATACTCCCTTCATAATTTTCTTATCATGTTGCCTAATTAATCACCCTTGATTATCTCCAATCCAACGTCCCTCATTAATCCGCATGTTGCACCACAAAACCTATTGTACCTGAGCGTTTCTCTAAAGTTCAATAGTGAACAATTAAATATGAGTGAACAAGTGAATAATTGTAGGCCTTTAGATGCTATTCCATTGGATGGTCCAGATTACATATTAAAATTTGACCCAAATTCAAATTTGAACATCATCCCTTAATTATAGGGAGTGTTAATTAATTTTCGAATTTATAGAAAAATCACAAAAAGAAATCCCTTAATTATAGCAAGTGTTACTTAATTTTCAAATTTCAACTCAATCTCGTAATTATAGCAAGTGTTAATTATATATTGGATATCCACACGTCTTGTACGAATTATTAAATATATATATACATGTTATAGTCTTGTATATACATCCTGGGATCATTATATACACTATATTTACAGTATTATTAAATATATATCTGTAGAAATAGGTCACATAAACAATCCAACTACAAGAAATTTCGTATATACATGCTTTAGATTGTCATATACAATATTACTGTACATATGTACATCTTCATCTGTAGAAATAGGTTACATAAATAATCCAACCACAACAAATTTCGTATATACATTCATCAAGTCGTCATATACAATATTACTGTACATATATACAATAATTGGCAACGTGGTGTTAGTTGGTGCTTTGGCGACGTGGTGGTTCAATATGGTGGTTCCGACGGCCGGCGCAATGGTGGTTCGAGGTGGCCAGCGCAATGGTGGTGGCCGGCAAAGTGGTTATTCCGAGCGCAATGGTGGTTCGATGTGGTGGTGAGATTAGTGTCCGGAACAATGGTGGTGGCCGGCGAAATACGGTTGAGGCCAACGAAGTGGTGGTTCTGCGAAGTGGTTACACCGGTGGCGAAGTTGTGGTTCGGCAAAATTCGTATACATATTAATCTGTATGAAAAGATCACATAAATAATCCGGCCACAACAAATTTCGCATATACATTCATCAGGTTGTTATATACAAAAGTACTGTACATATATACATCTTTATCTGTAGCAGTAGGTCACATGAACAATCCAGTCACAACAAATTTTGTATATACATTCCTTAGGTTATTATATACAAAATAATGGCACATATATACATCTTGATAGGTAGGAATAGGTCAAATAAAAAATCCAGCCACAACAAATTTTGTATATACATTCCTCATGTTTTCGTATACATTATTACTATACATATATACATCTTGATCTATAGGAATATGTCACAAATTAATCCAGCCACAACAAATTTCGTATATACGCTTATTAGATTGTCATATACATTATTAATGTACATATATACATCTTGATCTGTATGAATAAGTCAAATAAACAATTTACACATAAATTCACGACATATACAAAATCAAATCAATTATATACATAATGAAAAAATTTTATACAAAAATTACCTGATGTCATATTTATACTATTAATAATTCTCAACGTGGTGGTTCGTGGTGCCTTTGGCGACGTGGTGGTTCGATGTGGTGGTTTCAGCGACTTGGTGTCTTCCAACGGTGAATGGCCGGCGCAAAGGAGGTGAACGGCGATACCTAGTGGTGGAGGCCGGCGACTTGTTGGTGGCCGGTTTTTGACGGCCGGTTTTTTCGATTTTTGAACGCCGACGATTTTGACGGCCGGTTTCCACGGTTTTTTAACGCCGGTTTGTGTTGTTGGTGGCCGGTTTCCAGCGAATTGGTGGTTCCGACGGCGAATTGGTGGTTCCGACGATGCTGATCGAAGTGGTGGTTCGGTGGAGGATTCTCTCGTGGTGGTTCGCCGGAGGCTTGTCTCGTGGTGGCTCGCCGAAGGTTTATGGGATGGATTTCTGCACAGCGTCAAAATCTCCCAATTTGCACAGCGTAGAATTGGAACTAACGTGAATTATGGGAGGTAGGTTATATTGCTGATTTTTCCAAAATAAAAATAATTTAAATATGGTAGTTACAAATCAGGGAGTAAATCACGTTATTGTGGATGCAAATCAATCTTTTTTTGATTTTTTTTGATATTTCCTATTTTTGTTTATTGGGATGTAAATCCCACCATCTATTACAAATCACAACCTACGGATGAGATTTGTTCACTTATTCTCTATAGAAGATTGTTCACTATAGAACCTACTTCTATATATATATATAGTGGTACCAACGTAGCCCAGAAAGATATCAGGCGTGCAAATAATAAGATGGATGTCCCGGATTTGAGTAAAGGAAGCAAAGCTATGATCGATTAATGTTAGGTATTATGTATGATATTGATGGATCGATGAGGTCAATCTATTTGCGTATTGTCTTCCTTCCAACATCACATCAATGAATTATGTACACATGACATGTCTCTTTTTGTAGCACTACCATTCCTTTGTGCTTTTATTTCATCGGCTCATCCATACTTCATTTAATTCTATCAAACATAGTATGGCATATAAGTTTTTCCCGGAGTATTGCTAGACCAATACATATAGTTTATACAAGCTAATAAATGGTTTTAATATCGTCAAATACTAGCAAGTGGAAGACAGAGAAGCGAGAGATTGGAAACGTACAAGCTAAGTGGGGGGGGAAAAGCACTATCAAACTTAAGTATGTAGACTTTAGTGTGTGTGTGCGTGTATGTGTACATAATGGAAGAGCAATTATGAAATATAAGAAACTTGCAAAATAGCACTTCTTAAATACGGTTCTCTCAAACAGACGCAAATTGTGATGGACAACGATTAATCATGCGTACACCTAAAAAAAAGCCACCTCACGAATCGTATTGCATGATTGTGGATGCATCGACTAACAACTTTCCCACTCATTATGTTGGTGCTACTTAGGCCCCGTTTGGTAACACTGTCAGAATCGGATTGGAATCAGGCATCGGAATGGAATCAGGAATCGGAATGAACCATTCCAGAGACATGTTGTTTGGTATGCTGTCGGAATGAACTATTCATAATAATTATAGTTTAAAATTCTTTAGATTTAGGGTTCTTAATTATGATTTCAAGGGCTTATGACTTTTAGAAATTATAGTTTAAGGTTGTGGAGTTTTAGGATTTAAGATGAATAATTAGAATTCTTGGAAATGGATGATACCGGCCATTTTCAACTGGAATCAAATTAGTCTGCAGCCTTGGAATGAGCCATTTCTGAGAATGAAATCGATTCCACAATTTTCTCTGTCAAACATCATACTGAAATCATTTATTCCTGATTCCCATTCCTCACTCCCAGAAAATCAAACCAAACGGGACCTTACTTACTTGGAGGAATCAGTTTCACACATGCCTAGCTGCTTCATCCATCTTCGATCTTTCATGGATCAGGAGTCCGGAGTATCCGAATTCGTTGTTTTTCTATTGGGCCTTTGTTTGGACCCAGCCTAGTAGGCCCAAAAAATGTCAATTAACGCCACTAAAACTATAGCCGTACCAAGACTTTTTCAATAATGTAAACAATAATTAAGAGTACGTTAAGACAACAAACAGATAAGCTAAAAAATGTGATTACCTACCCAGGGCGGCTGAGAGGACGGCGCTGTGCTTTTTCAGCAGTAATTCAATAAAGAAACAACAAAATACCTAATCTTACCCTCCACTTCAAAGTTCAAAACACAGAAGAACTTAACATACTAACCAGGTTTCATGAATCAAAGCTAAAACTACACGGCCAAGAAAAATCCCTTTTCCCTGAAAACTTACTTCTGTTTAATGTTTTAAAACAGGGTAACCACTAACAAAGACTTGACATTGTGCTAAGCTGAAAGTGTTAACAACCCAAGAAAGAAATATTTGTTCTCAGAATTCGTCACTTGTTTTCCACGTGCTAGTATACAGCCCAAAAGTGTCGGTTACCTCTAACCATATTAGCTAATCATATCTTATTTTGTGGGCGGTGATATTAATTACTGCACTGTGGAAAATGAAATATACATTGTTGGAAGAACTGAATGTTATTTAAGGTTGACTTTCGCCATCTCCCTCCGCCAAAGTCCTAGCAGACGCTTCTTCAAAACTCTCCCGAATACACAAGCCAAGATCATTAAATTCTTCAAGTTATGTGCTTGAATTGTTAGCTAGATAAGGAAGAGGGGAAACCATTGAAGATGATGGTGGAGCTGTTGGTGCTAGGATGCACAGGGATGGTAGTTTTTCTGCACGGAGCTCATTTCATGTTCAATTTCCTCTCTCATCACATGGCCATTCGTACCATCAGGTCATTCACTTAACAATACTCATAATATATAGATATATCAAAGTGTTGATCTCTGTTTTGTTTCTCAATCGATTTTACAGTACAGATGATCATTTACAAGTATTTGTTCTGGCTTCCTGCTATTTAATTGATCATGTTTTACTCTTCAATGGTTTCCCAAGTTTGTATCGATAAACGGCTCGGCCTTCAATGGTTTGCTATTAATCAAGCATGAATTTTGAGCCAAATGGTCCTTGTGTATTTTGCAGCTTCTTGGGATCTGTTGGATGGTAGAGGAGAAGTTATACTTACTGCAATAAATTCAAGAGCATCCAGATACTGTTTATCCAAAGCTCATCAGAGAAGACAGTCAGCTGGTGAATTTAGGGGGTTATTATCTGTATTCTGTAAATATTTCATGCTCTGGCGCCTATGTATTAACAAAAAATGTACATCAGAAGTCAGAACTATCCATTTCAGACCTTTTTCTTCATTGCATCACTTTCAGAACAAGCAATGATCAGTTTCCCCTTGGATTCAGATGCTTGGGTTAAGGTGTTTACCTAACATCAATGATCTTGAATCTGACATATATTATACAGCAAGTGTGAACCTAGCTTACTATTCTACAAATACATCTTGGATCTTTACAGAGAGATTTGCATCTTTGGACAAAATATGAATGATCCTGTATCAAATTTATGACAAAAGAATAAAATTGTACAAACTTGCCTCACTCATCATCCATTAGCATAGAATCCTCTGTCAAAACGGCCAGCAACGAATACTTCACTTTGATCGATACTTTTCCATTCTCTACGCACAGCTTGGCTCCCGTAACCACCCAATATCCAGGATAATCTTCTGGGCCTCTGACCATCTCCTTCATATCCACAATAGTTGCAAGCTTAGGTGCCTTGGCAGGCAAGGGTGGGCCTCCAGGAAAGAGGGCTGAGTTTATATCCGGCTTCTGAGGCTCAGTCGGCTGTGGTGTAAGACCCGTGCTAAATCTTCCACTGATCAGATTTGAAAACATGCCTGATTTTTTAGACGATGATGAAGGCTCATCCCACTCCGACCTTCGGATTTTGACAGATGGGACTGTTGAGAAACCGAGCCTCAGAAAAAGGACTTTCTTCATCCCAACATGCTTAACCTCAAGCTGAGCCTTGGTCACAATGGACGCGGTTTCTTCCATTGTTGTGCCATGGTGCTCAACCGGTGCTGTGCAGACGTGGGAAAAGATGCTCAATTTGAGAGGCTCATAATATTCCTTATCACTGGTGAGGTCAAGATTTTTCTTGTAGGTGTAATGATAATCAGTGTCGTCTGAGAGATGGAGGAGGATCTTGGGAATGGATGAGAGGTGCTGGAGATGGATTGCTAGGTGATTACTCTTCTTTCCTTCTAAGAATAGACGCATCCCAGTTACTGGAAGGTTTCCAGTGTTGACCTATAATGAATTTTATCTAAATCCATTAGAACAAACTGGTTTCAATCATGAGGTTATGCTTTGTTATGATGATTTCTGAAACATGTATGGGTGCTTTAGATATGCATATATTACAAATTCGGAGTTGTTAGTCTCTATTTCTTTGAAGCAACTATTTTAATTGGGGATCACAAACAAGTTGAAACTTCCTCAAGTTTAACCAAGTCCCCAAGCTCTAGGCACCAAGAGGTTTCCATCATACAAATGTGTGTAACAGAAAGGCAGCATAAGCAAGTTACCTGGTCAGTGTTAACAGAAAGCTTTGGTCCCATAAAAGAGAACTGGAGCTTGGGTGAAATGCCTCTCTTACGATGGAGTCCTAAAGGTAGATCATTGAATTGAGGTGCCCATTGTCGAGGCAATTGAAACTCGAGAAATTCAGCAAGTTCCTCAATTGGTGGTTTATCTGCATGCAGAATTTGAAAACACGTGAGTTGAATGTTGAATCAGAAAAGTAATATAATTTTCCTTGCATGATTCACTTTATAAATGGAAAATTCAAGATGTAAATGAGGAATACTCACATCTCAGATACAAATTGACAGCATGGCTGAGAAATCCACAGCCCTGCACTCCATACAGAAGTGAAGTTATGGGCACAAATGACATTGATATTACAGTTGGAGACTCTGATATGGTTGAGAGCCATTGCTTGTGGTTACCCAAATCAACTCCACCCCTTCTGACCCTAATGCTCAGTACATCCTGCACAAACATGAGATAATTAAAATGAATAAGCAGGAACTGTGTAATCATCGTGTCAAATCATACGACGAAATATTATATGAGGACCTATGCAGAAGGGTACATAAGAAATCTTACATTATCCTTTGAGTGAATAGATACATTTGGTCGAAATGAGTTGGCTAATGCTAGTCGGAGCTCCCAGTCGGTACCTCTTTTGTCCTAATGAATAACAAAGGAGTGAGATTCCTTCTGTCGCATTTCAAAACTCAAAAGAAATTTCCAGAATAATTCATTGACATAAAATTCATAAGCCAATATTCAGGTCTAGAAAGATTGGATCTTCCTCGCATATATTTCACCTTTTTCCAGTATACTTTGTTATACCAGCAAACAGATGCATGATTAATTGGTTAAGGATATCCATACCCTGCGCTGTCCCATGGATGAAGCTGGGGAGTGTTGTGAGGAGTTTTCTTCTTGAGAAAATCTCTCATCGGCTAATTTCTTCATAAGCATCTGTAACTCAGTTGGCGGAAGATTGGAGTTATGAAGTTGCTTCATGTGGATTACATCTTTGCCTCCCATCTTCACCCCAACAATAACATGAGTGCCATACTTCTCAATGAACCTGTGTAACCAAGAACTTGTAGTACTTAGACTCCTAGCACCTTGAATTCTACAAATATGGAAGCATAACCGGATACCGCCTCTCAAACATCTAAACAAAAACAGCCTTACTTCTCATGACAATGAAAGATGCAATTCAAATGAGTAGCATGAACATCTCACATCAGAAACAAGCAACATATACAGAAGTAGGAAGAGCATACGAATCAAAGTGAAGTAGTCATACTCGGCCAATGCAACAGGGTCCCATGAAGACGGCACATCCCGCTTGACATCCTCGGACAGCTTAACCTGCGACTTTGCTAACTCGACGGTGTATAAGCTTATCCACCATCCGTTTAAAGCCAGAGCTTTTGTAACAGCTGCATCCTTCTGCCAGCTCCCCTTCATATTGAACATAGTGTTGAAGTGGCCACATGGAATCTTACCAGAGAGGTTCATTTCTTGATTGAACTGCTCTGACATCTGTAATTCATCACAAGCTCACTTAGTTGCTTTCTTAATCAATGTCTTCTTTATGTGTATGGTTTGGATAAGCAAAGAATAGTCTCCAACAACATCCACTCTCAACTCAAATCAACAAGACTTTCCAATTTTGCTAATTACTTGACAAAACCTGAAATTGACGAAAGCAGAGAACGGAATTCCAACAAAACAAAAACACTCTGGCCAAAATTAGGGCTAGGAACTCAAAAACCCTAACAACCTGGTTAAAAGTGAGGACGTCAGAGCAGAATCGGGTGCGTTCGCCTTTATCGCACTTGATGGAGGCCGAAACCCTAGGGACGACGATACCGCCGGGAAGAACGAGGTCTCTGGTGACGCTATGATCCAACTCAATCAAGCTGGTTCCGGCGCCGGAGGACTTTGACTTGCAGGAGGTGAGTCGGAAATCGGCGGTGAGGTCGTATCCGCAGCCAATAGCGGCCACGGCCTTGTCGGCCGCCGCCTGAGCATTCATCCCCCTCCTTAAATCGGAGAGATCCATCGCCAATTTTCAGGTTGCCACAGTAATCGGAATTTCCGGTCTAAAAATTAGGGATTCGTCAGAAAGATATTAATCATGAAATAGGGATTGGAAAGGGAGAGTGGAATCGGTCGTAGGGGTAGTAATGGTGGCGATAATTGAAAAATAAATGAAGTATGGAACCTGAGAGAAGCGGATGGTGGTAGAGAAGGTTCGTCCATTGACAAACAGAACTAAATACGGGGGTTTTGAAATGACGGGCGCAATTGTCAGTAGTAGATTTTTGATGAGGCGGGCGGGCGGAGAAGGACGTCACGTAGGGAGCGGGTTGTCAACGGTCAAAAACGAGTGGGAGAATTGACTTGTGGTGGGAGAGCGTAGGACCCGCTCCCCGTCTGCTACGGATTCGCATATGATTCAGCACCACCGCCACGTCGTCCTGGCTGCTGACTCGGACCGCCGGGAGAGGGGTGCCAACGGGGTTTAGATGACCCCCGCCCTTTACCTTTTTTAATATTTTTTTTGGTGGAAGGAGAGGCAGTAGTCTCCGTGTCCTCGAGGGGCGTTTTATTAAATAAAAGAACAGGGTTAATTAGTACGCAAACGGGGGATAATCCGACCCCTTACATCATTCAAAAGCAAAGAGTTCACTCCTACAAGAGGTTCAAGCAAACAATGCAAACCAATAGAAAAGGAAAAAGCAAAGGAAGCCAGAAAATCCGCAACACAATTCGCTTCCCTGTAAACATGACGGTACTAGATAACCCATTCCCTACCAAGCTAGCTAAAGGATGACTATAGATTGTACTTTATTATTTGCTGGTACTTTATTATTTGTCGTTAATGAACCTTATTTTTGTTATGTGGGGGGATTACCTGCTACGTTTCACGTGTTGACCGGTTCCAAAGTGTGCTGGATCGATCACATTTGGTATTGGAAAGTAGCGGTATTCTTTGCGTGCTGGAGGAGTTGAGAAAACAGTTTGAGTGAACTTTATTTTCCTTATGAGGTAAAATTTTCAGTATCAAAATGGTAGATAGATAATCAGATAAAATGAAACGAGTACACCATAAGGTCATGAAAAATGACTCTACACATCTAACCAATTTTGTGGTTGTAAAAAAATAATTCCAATTTGCTACCATTGAATAGAAATAGTACGTTATTATATAATTTGAGGTTGCATTGATTGTCATATTTTTTTTGTTGGAATTTTGAGGTTACACTCTAGTGTAATGCATGTGACTTTATGAGGACGACTTTTGCGTGTTTGGACACTCAATTCCACAGGAAAAAGTGCTAGTTTACATACTAGAAACAAAAAACATTGACCAGTACGATTCTTTCATGACTTACAAAAAACGGATCCGAAGGAAAGAAGACTAATGAGCATGATTTGTGTGAATCTTCAAACTTATTGCAACTACTACCCGTACTTTTCGGTGTTAAATCAAAGATGCAATTATGTAATTTGGATATCACGGAGCCGAGCCTTTTCCTTGGATTGGACCAAAGCTAATTATTTCTTGGGTTTCATAGAAGCCCAATGATAACGTTTTTGGTGATCCTTGAGCCCAATTTTGTTAAGCCCAAAAGCACAAAGTTGGTTGGATCATGTCATGTTATGACCCCAAGTTTTGGTGATGTGTTTGTGTACTCCTCTTCCTCTCCTTCCATGCATTATTATTCACCACGTTTGGACATTCGTTAACATATGTTATAGCAACTAAAATCCACCAATATATCTCAGATTATCTATGTGAAAAATCGTAGGATCAACACTAGTGCAGCAGCTTTCACCCAAATCTTGAAAGAAATTTATTGTGTCCATGTATCACCCGTGGAGCCATAGGGTATAAAAACCCCCTGCACACTCGTAGCCAAATTTGACTTTCTATAAATCATTTTCATGTAAACTATAAAATCCTCATTGTAGTAGAAAAAACCAGCAAATAAGTTCCGATATTATTTTATACATCAAATACAGACAGTAAACCTTATTTCATGGAAAGTTGTACGTCCTGAATAATTTATTTTAACCCAAACAAGCCCTTGAGTTACAAAAAAAGAAGTCAGAACATTTATTAAACAACACATTATGAAGCTAGTAGTTATTTGTTATACTCGCGACTTGCGAGTAACTGGAACGTGGACCATACAGCTTTGTGCAATTCAAGACCAAATTTTATATTACATTGACAGCTATTTTGGAATATTTTTCATGGCCCTAAGTTTTCTTATCCTCTCACAATTCTGTATACCAGTAATACTATAAAATATAATTACAGGCAAAAGGCTAAGCATGATTTTCAATTATTAGATACGTATGTATCTTAGGAAAATAGATTGAGTTGTGAAATGGTAAGAGGGGACAGGCTTCGTACCAAATGGGTCGGGCCAGATTAATGATTAATTTGATTCCTATACTAGTTAAACTAGTCATAAAGCATAACTTGTTAAGAAATATACTTCTATATATAATACTATTGAATTATTGTCACGTATCATCATTAATATATAATCTGCAAGACAATGTATTGTTGGGCCAAATATTATAATATGCACTCAATAATCTGTATTAGCTCACTGTAGTCGATCAGCAACGTGTTTCACCAGGACGGCTAAAATAGCGGGACCCACACGTCGATTGTGATTGTGTCGTTTTGCATGACCCCACAGAAATACAATGCTCCCTATTATACCAGGACACGTTATCAAAAATTGCAAATCCAATCCAAACTTTACAGATTGTGAAGATCTTGGGATAATATTATTATTATTATGAGCGTCGCTTATGTTGAAAAGTGCGGCCGTTTTCATATATGCTTCTCCCGTGAGCAGTTATGGAATTCCTGTGCACCTTATATCGTGGAGCATCTACCTCAAAAAGCAAACATTAGAGCATATAGAATGGTTAGCTAAACTTTTGTCATCACAGTGAATTTACTCCGTGGCAAACCCATGTGAAGACGGGAATCTCGACTACTTACGAACAATTTGGTGGCAACTGATAGGCCTAGTTGAATACAGGAGCTCTAGCACGCTCACCTAAAGTGAATAACAAACAACTTAGCAAACTGAAGATTTGAGCCCAACCCAAAACAAATATAAGCAGAGATTTCATTGAGCGTCGAACTAGTGAGACCATGAAGACACAACTAACATAGTATCGTTCATGCAAGAGACCTCTAAATATGAGAGCTTCATACACCACATGCAGTTGGGAACAACACCTCGTGTTGCAGGTCATGGCACAAGGGAGACTAGATGGTGACAATGTGGGAGGTACCAAAGGTTGGGCCGCAAGATCCGGCCACCAAGGCATCGTACGTACAATCAGTGGTGATCCACGATTAGACCAAAGTAAGAGAAGGGCTTGTCATGGTACTATTATCTTCTACCATGTAAATCAATCTCCAAAAGATTCATTGGCCGGATTCTAAATAAAGCCTGGGCTCCAAATCTTTTATTTCCAAATGTATGGTGTCCAGATAATTTGACCAAAAATGACCGTATAGGATTCAAAGAAAATAGGAATAGTAATCACTACGTATTAAATAGGGAGTAGCATATTCTTCATGGCATGCATGCACAAGAAATGTAATTGGACATTACACAACACCTCAACCTTATCCCTTAAATTAATTACCGGTTACAACAACTCCTCCCCACAGTTTACAAGACAGTAAGAAAAAAGCCGGATTAATTGAATGCATTTAATTACTCTACTGTAAAAGGGGAAAGACGTTATAAAAAGCAAGCTAGTACTCCATAAAAAAAAGATGGGCTACGTTGACGATTAATGTTTTTAACTTGTGAGGTAATGGTATGGTATGTAGAAAGCGAGCGTGCGGGGTACGATTAGACGAAACGCGTAGGCGAAAAGCTGTCGGAGAAAAAGGATACCTCCTGAAATAAACCAGCAACGCAAGAAATTCATTGTGCTGTTCTTCACCACGTGTCTCCCTCCCATTAGCTCTCTTGTATCTACCAATCACCTGTTTGGGTCAATGGAGCGTTTCATTAGCACTTATTTTCTACTCCCATCAATCACGACAGAAACCATTTTTAAAAGCATTTCCTTAATTTATTACTTTTTCCAGAATACCATAAATTATTAACCTTTTTCCGGCAAGCAGAGCGAATTCAACTGCACGCGCCGGAATAAAAGAAAGAGTTATCCTGCCACGTCATATTCCAATAATGGTGAGAGGGACGCGCTGAAACATGGGTTTGGGGGGCATGGGAGGCGGGTCTGCAAGCACGCAAAAAAGCAGAGCCGTTAGATAAGGTGGTGGGCAATAATGCCGCTTCCCCCGTGCGCGCATTTCTCTGTCTGCACAATGGGACACGGTGTCGCTCCCCGGGCGCAATCCCATACGCTGCGCCCACAGTAGACGTTTCCATGCACCTGCGCATCATCAAATCTTGGCCGGATATCCCACGCCCCATTATTGCTGTTGACTCGTACAACACAACCGGACGAAATCGTAGCAAAACACTCAAACCGACACGTAATCGTGGGCGGGGCAAAACAGTCAATTCGTAGGCCTTGGAGGCAGAGAAGACGACGGGGGCGGCTGCCCCAGATCAGTCAAATCCCCACCTTTAAAACAATTCTTTTTTTCCTTTCTTCTCTGCTTCCACAATAAAATCTCTATAAAACACATCCTTTCGCCGCCCCACCCGCACTCGCCCACTCCTTCGTTTTCTTCCTCTAACGTCGCCGTATCCTTCAGTTCCATCTATTCTTGTTACGCGTGCCGGAGACATGGCGCCGAAGGACAAGCCAGCGGCCGTTGACGGTGGCGCACCCAGGCCGCTGACCGTTAAGGAGCACCATTTCCGAGGCGTCCGCAAGAGGCCGTGGGGCCGCTACGCCGCCGAGATCCGCGACCCCAACAAAAAAAGCCGAGTCTGGCTGGGCACGTTCGACACCGCGGAGGAGGCCGCCCGCGCCTACGACACCGCCGCTAGGGAGTTCCGCGGAGCCAAGGCCAAGACCAACTTCTCCCTCCCTTCCGACGCCCTCACCCTCAATTTAAACACGAAGCCAACCCCCCGCCGGAGCCCCAGCCAGGGGAGCACCGTGGAGTCCTCCGGCCACGCCGATCCTCCCTCTCCGCCTCTGGATCTGAATCTCTCCACCGGCCCTAGCGCCGGAGCCAGATTCGGCTCCGCCACCAGGCTCCCGTTCCAGTCTCAACAGAGCCAGATGCGACTCTTTCCGTCCGGAGGAGTCTTCGCCGGATATCCGCCGGCGTCTAACCAATTTTTGCTCTTCGACGCGATGGGACGCCCCGGGATCGTGAACCACCGCCAGATTCATGCTCCTAGTCACCACTTCCACCACCAGCAACTCGTGCAACAACAGAATCAGCTCAAGAGCCACCACCACTCGGTTGCGAAGCCTGTAGCTGTCGAATTCCTGGCGCCCCCGGCCGGCAGAGCCCTGAGCGACTCCGATTCGTCGTCGGTGGTTGATCTCAACGGTCCAGATCTGAACAGTGCCCCTGCGGTGTTCAACATCGATTTGAACGAACCTCCGCCGTCAGATCTGGCTTGATATCGGCATCTCTACCGTCCGATCTTTTGCTTAGCTCTTTTGAAGTCCGCCTGCACGGGTCGCCGGCCGTCGGAGGTGTTTCTTTATTTAGGAATTTTAGACTCTGATAAACAAAAAGTATGATTTGGCGTGAGACGTCCTTAATTAGTTAATTAGGCGATGATCTGCTGTGTTTTTAGTCTTGCATCGATCAACAGATCAAAATCGCCTATATCAATGTCTTGTGAGGGGTATCAAAGTATGTAAATAGCACCTAATCTGTTCCCTTTTTGAGTTTTATGTTTTAACTTTTGCCCCCAGAGATGAGAAAAAGCTTGAGACGACGTTCTTGGTGTAATTTTTGCACGGGGGCTTATGTCGCCGTCTGCCGGCGTTGTTATCTTTGTCATAATTATAATATATGCTCTGATCAATGTACAATCCGGCAATGAATCAAGCAATTTGGACCGTCGGCTCCCAAATAGTAATTACAGTGCTCCTAATTTGATATGCAAATCTGAATTAATTAATTATGTGATCGATTGTGTTGGTGGACCAGAGTAATTTGAGATTTGTATGCTTTGAATATTGAGGGAGAGAGTGAGGGCCGTGTTGGGAACAGGGAAGGAATACAAAGTGGTTGTTTGGTGCTCCACGTGTCGGCGCTTTGTGATTTTGTTGCGACCTGCGCATTACGCATGCAAGTGTCTCTCTCCCAATTTTTTTTCCCAAAAGCCGGAATGGAAAATTCATTACTTTTTTTTTTGGTAAGAAATGGAAAATGCATAACGTTGGAATTATGAGTATTTCTTTTTTACTTGAAAGGTACTTTATTTTATCCAACAAAAGAAAGCGTACCTAGAAATTCAAACGGAGAAAGATTGGGGTAAAACGGGCGCTATTACGGCGATTTCTAGGGTTTGGTTTTTGAAGCAATTCACCGATGAGCGTGCCGCCGGGCACGGGGGCTGGGGGTCCGGTAGCGGACCCGACTGGAGACCGAGTCATGATGGAGGCAACTTCTGGTCCTCCCGTGGATCCGACTGTAGCGGCCGGGACAACCGTTGCTGATTTTCCATGGAAACAAGTTCTGAACAACGAGGGAAGAGTTGAACGTATGATTTTGAAACCGGAGTTTGTCCGGGAAAGAGTCGCATTGTCATACCCGGATGGGGAGGATGGAGACCCGGTCTTCAACATTAAGACCGACATGCTTAACACGCTCGCAACTGTCTGGCAATCTTCCCTTGTTATCAAACCGCTGGGAAGTCTTGTGCAACACGCAATGATGGACAAGAAACTACGGGAGCTATGGAAACCGGTTGGAAAGTTCTCTGTTGCGGACCTTCCGAATGGCTACTATGTTGCTAAGTTCTCGGTAGAGGACGACTACATACGTGCTCTCATGGGTGGTCCATGGATGGTATTTGGTAACTACTTAATTGTTCGGCCCTGGAACTCTAAGTTTGATCCCTTCACCGACGTCATCAATACGACTCCGGTGTGGATCCGTATATCGGGACTTCCCATGGTGTTGTATGAAGAAACGACTATACTCGAGTTGGCGGCAGGCGTGGGGCACCCCATAAGTTTTACAAGACGACTTTATTTTCTGATCGGTGCCGTTTTGCTCGGGTGTGTGTTGAGGTGAACATCACGAGACCCCTGAAGGGAAACGTCACAATCAATGGGCGCCGATTTAGAGTGGAGTACGAAGGTTTACACATTATATGCATTAAATGTGGTAAATATGGACATCAGGAATCCCGCTGCCCTGTTGTCTTTACTGCCGGGAATCCGGAGCTCGCCCCGAACGTCACACCGACCCCTATTGTTCATGCCCGGAATCCCGCGATTCCTTCGGCCAATGATCCTAGGTATGGCGATTGGACGGTGGTCCAGCGACGTCGCCGTAACAAACCCGGTGTAGGCCAAGACAACACTCCGCAGAAACCGGCTGAGGGTCGGGTGGGCTTGGCCAAGGCGACCTCGAGCAACGCTGATCAGAGAACTAATACTCAGGTCAAGACCGCTCCTGGTAATACGGGTGGTTCCAACCCCACGACAACCAAGGGTGGGAAGGGGACTGCCACTGATAAGGGCAAGGCTGTCGTCAGCATGGCCAACCCAAGTAGTACCCAAGCGGCGTCAAAATCCTCAGGAGACAAGGACCCTAAGGCCCGCTCTAACGCCTCAGGTACGAACGGTCCTCGAAGCAACTGCAGGAACAACCGAAAGGGTGGACCTAATGTTGAGAGGCAAAGTGTCAATTTCTCAATTTCGGCCCCAACCCCGAACACTGACATCACCAAGGGTAAACGTGCACGGACGTCTGATTCGCTGGAAAC
Organism: Polygonum maritimum; assembly: GCA_963924305.1. NCBI lineage: Eukaryota > Viridiplantae > Streptophyta > Magnoliopsida > Caryophyllales > Polygonaceae > Polygonum > Polygonum maritimum. The sequence continues at coordinate 3,971,746 of OZ002733.1, forward strand.
GTTGTTTGATGTTACCGAGTTTCCAGCCTTGGAATCGCGCCTTGGTGTGGGAGGAGGTGATACTGACAAACCTCCTGGTTCTTCGGATCACACTCAAGGTCAGGTTTCGCCTAATCCCTTTTCTCAAGTTGTTACTTCCGGGTCCGAAGCAGCCCGCTCTTCCCCCGGTTGCTAATGAATTGCATTCTTTGGAATTGTTTTGGAACCGGTAAACCCGGCTTTCGTAGGGCTGCGAAGTACATGGCGCGGCGCTACAAAGTGGATGTTCTAGCTATCTTTGAACCTCGTATTTCAGGCGATCAAGCTGAAGAACTCTGTAAGAAGTTGAAGTTCTCAAACTTTGTCCGTGTTGAGGCACACAACAGAGCGGGTGGTATTTGGCTGCTATGGAACGGTGGGCAAGTGAATTTGCAAATCATTAAGGTGACTAACACTTTCATTCATGCCACGTTCATGCGGGGATCAGTTACCATGTACCTGGTCACTACGTATGCTCCCCCGACTCCGGGTGGGAGACGTGAGTATTGGAAAGAGCTGACTACTGAGATTGAACAGATTTCTGAGCCTTTGTTTGTCGGTGGCGATTTTAATTGTATCCTCCACACCGACGAGAGGAAGGGGGGCTCGGGCAGACTTTCTGTAGACACTGCTGAGTTCTCGGATTTTGTGGAAAACTGTGGTCTCATTGACATGGGCTGTGTTGGGCAGCCTTTCTCTTGGTTTCGCGGTTCCACGCCGCACACGTTCGTTGCCAAACGCCTGGACCGTTGCTTCGTCAACCCGGCAGGTCGGGTCCTTTGGCCGAGTGCTTCGATCCGCCATCTCCCTAGATTGGCTTCGGATCATGTTCCGTTGCTTTTATCCTTGGAACCAAAGGTGGTATTTGACCGCTCTCGTCGCCCGTTTCGGTTCGAAGCAGCTTGGTTTACTCACCCGGGCTTCATGGACGTTATTAAGGCTACGTGGAGAGCGGATTTGCCGGCGACTCAGGCTCTTGCTCTGCTTAAAAGTCAGCTCCTTGAGTGGAACAAGAATGAGTTCGGGCATATCTCTGCTAGAAAGAATGATCTGACACGCCGTATTGAATGCGTTCAGCAGGATCTTGCAATTCAACCTTCTCCACAGCTTATTTCTTGTATGGCTGATTTACAATCGGAGCTGGAAAAAACTCTTGAACAAGAAGAGATTTTGTGGCTCCAAAAATCTCGTATTCAGTGGCTTCAAGCAGGGGACCGAAACACCAAATTTTTTCACATGTCTACTGTGGTGAGAAGGAGGAAAAATTGTGTTGAGACTCTTTGCAAGCAAGATGATGTGTGGATTAGTGATAGAAAAGAGCTGGAACAACACGCAATTGGGTTCTTTTCTGACTTGTACAGATTGCCTGCTAATGAGTGGAGGCCGATTAGTCTTGATCATGGCGCCTTCCCGGTGCTTGAGGCTTCTCTTTGGGAGGACCTTGCGCGCCCATGCTCGGACAGGGACATATTGGAGGCTGTCAATTCTATGGGCTCATTAAAAGCCCCAGGTCCTGACGGATTTCAGCCCATATTCTATCAAAAATGCTGGCCAACAGTAGGGTCTTCGGTGATTCAGCTCGTTAGGTCTTTTTTTGATTCTGCTCAGCTTCCAGAAGGACTTAATGATACTCTTATCACCCTAATTCCCAAGGTTGATGAGCCTCAGCGTATCAACCAATTTAGACCGATAAGCCTCTGTAATGTCTTATATAAGATCATCACGAAAGTTCTTGTTAAAAAAATGCAGTTCATTTTGCCCCAACTGATCAGCCCCACTCAAGGGAGTTTCATCAAGGGCAGGTTGATTTCAGACAACATTGTTATTGTCCAGGAAGTCGTCGACTCAATGAAGACGAAAACTGGTAATAAGGGTTGGATGCTGCTTAAACTTGATCTCGAGAAAGCTTACGATAGAATCCGATGGGATTTTGTACTTGATACTTTGACGGATGCAGGGTTTCCCGACACTTGGTGTAACTGGATCTCGGAGTGTATGCGATCTGCGGCCTTCCGCCTGATTTGGAATGGGGAGGTGACTGACTCTTTCTCTCCCTCGAGAGGTATTCGTCAAGGTGATCCTATGTCCCCATACTTGTTTGTTTTGTGTATGGAGAAGCTCAGCCAGTTGATTGAAAAGGCAGTGGCGCAGCGTACTTGGAAGCCTATTCAGCTCGCTCGTGGTGGCCCGGAACTTTCACATTTGTTTTTCGCGGATGACATCATTCTCCTTGCAGAAGCTTCTGTGAACCAGATCCGTCTCATCAAGGATATTTTGGATGACTTTTGTGTTAATTCGGGGCAGCGGGTTAATGCGTCAAAGTCAAAGATATTCGTCTCGGCCAACGTCAATGCGGATATGTGTGAAGCGTTGTGTGCTGAAAGTGGTTTTGAAATAACCACAAATCTTGGCAATTATCTAGGTATGCCGATATTCCATGAACAAGTGAAGGCTCAGACTTTTGAGCCCCTATTGGAGAAATTTTCAACCCGGCTTCGTGGCTGGAAAGGGCGGTTTTTAAACATTGCGGGGAGAGTTCAGCTCACGAAGTCTATCTTGGCCTCGCTACCGGTGTACACAATGGCTCATGTCTCGTTGCCCAATGAAGTTTGTTTAAAACTGGACAGTTTAATGGCACGGTTTGTGTGGGGAGGGTCCGAAGAGAGGCGACGTATCCATCTTATGAGCTGGGAGGAGTTATGTCTCCCGACAAATCAAGGGGGCATCGGTTTGAGAAAGATGAGCGAGGTACACATGGCTATGATTGGTAAGCTCAGCTGGCGGTTTCTCTCGGGGAAGAATTGCTTATGGGCGGATGTTTTGAAAACTAAGTATGTCAGGGCCTCGGCTGTTGAGCGAAGTCACACTTCGTATGTGTGGAAGAGCGTGAAAAAAGGTGTGGATCGAGTAGTCATTCCAGGTTCAAAGTGGTGCGTTCGAGGCGGAATGGAGACTTGCTTCTGGCTCGATTGCTGGCTGACGGATCAGCCCCTTGCTGAGATGTGCTCTGGGGTCTTGGGTGACTTGGACCGACAGAAAGTAGTCAGGGAATATTGGTTGCTGGATAATGGGTGGAATTGGGCTGCTCTTACTCATCTGTTGCCGCACACTATTTTACTTCAGCTGGTTGCTTTGAACCTGAGTGCTGCTGCTGCAGATTCGGATATCCTGAGCTGGCGACTGTCACCTGACGGGGCTTATTCTGTAAAGTCCGCCATGGTGTTAGTCTCCAACAGTCGGCTTCTTCTTTCTCCGGATTGCACGGTGTTCCGTGCGGCTTGGCTTTGCAATGTTCCCGAGCGACAGAAATTCTTCCTTTGGATGGCTATTAAAGGTGTTGTCTTGACAAACCAAGAGCGGGTGAGACGACACTTAGCTGTTGACGCCCTTTGCTCGAAGTGTTCTACCGAGGAGGAGTCGTTGATTCACCTACTGCGTGATTGTGATATCACTAAACGCTTGTGGGTCGATCTTCACCCTCCTCTTGCCAGGGAAGTATTTTTCGAGTCCGATTTTGCTTTTTGGATTCGAGTTAACATTACTTGCTCTACGCTGGTGTATGGCGGCATCACTTGGGCGAGCTTGTTTGCTACCACCATTTGGTGGATTTGGCGTTGGCGTAACTCTTTCGTGTTTGAACAGGTTACTTTCAATGGCGACAGAGCAGCGTTTGTTCGAAGCTACACGAAAGAGTACAAAGATGCCGTGGCTCTTTTGAAACCTAGTGTGGCCAGACATATTGAGTGCGTGGAGGTGGCTTGGACAAGACCTCGAAATGGTTGGGTGAAACTCAATACGGATGGATCAGTGAAGGATGGGGGCCTCGCTGCTGCGGCGGGTGTTATCCGGGACGAAGCAGGAAGGTGGATGTTCGGATTTGTACACAACATTGGGATATGTTCTGTTCCCATGGCGGAGTTATGGGGTGTTGCTAAGGGTCTTGAGCTTGTTTGGAACAAGGGTTACAGGAGGGTGTCTCTTGAAGTGGATTCGCAGCTGGTGATTCTTCTTTTAGGTCGACCTATGGATTGTAACCATCCTTTAGCCAGCTTGGTTCACAAATGCCAAAGCTTTATTCGTAGGAACTGGGATGTCCAGTTTCGTCATGTTTTTCGGGAAGCAAACCGTGTAGCGGATTTTTTAGCGTCTTTAGCTTTTTCTTTTAGCATTGGTTTTCATGTATTGCTTGACCCTCCCGAGGGTGTTTCTGTTCTGCTTTCTGATGATGTTAGGGGTCGGTTTATCCCCCGCTTGCGTACTACTTAACCCTTTTAATTATTAATAAAACGCCCTTAGAGGGTACGGAGAGTGCCGCCTCTCCTTCAACCAAAAAAAAAAAAGAAATTCAAACGGAGAATTGGTTTGAAAGGAAACTAGCGAAATTGTTGTAGTGTAGTGTATGTATGAATAGGGTGAAACGTATCGTGCATGCTAGATGAAACCGGTAAATTATAAAGAGCGAGTAACGAGCTTTAATTGTCTGAATAGTGAATCCTTATTGAATGAGTGTGTACTTAATTTGTGGGATTGGGCGGTGGAATTACCACATTGATCGATCTCCATTTACAAAGACAGTCAGTCAATCCTATCAAAATTTGAAAACTCTTTACTACTGTTAGTTCATTAAAGACTTCTTTACTCCATGCATGTCATAAGTAGTGTCGACGTTCAAATTTAACTTTTACTGTTTTACATCACACAGTTTTTCATCTTTCAGTTTCAAAGTCGCTAGCGGCTGGTTTTAGCCCAAGCTTGTACAATGCTCACAAACATTCCCTTTTCCGATTCTGGCCTTTCATTCTCGAGAACATTTTGTAGATACATACGCTCATTCCTATTTATAACGAACAAGAGATCTTGACCAAAAAAAAAAAAAATAACGAACAAGAGATTCAACGAGAACAATAAACAAAATCGGCACAAAAAATTTAGTAACAGCGTGTTACATAAATCCACAGAGAGAAACAACATATTATAATGAAAGATAGTATTCAAATTACATTATATATATTACAAGAGTTTATATATATATATATAGACTCAAAAAACCCTAATTATAAATATGAACCGAAGGTACAAATAGATTGTGACAGACCAATAAAATAGAAAATATAGTAAATATAGTATACCAATTAACATTGAGAATTCTATGTAAGTGATAACAATTAACAACTGTTATGGAGTTTTAGAGAGCAATCAGTTGGATTAAATAACGGGATTTGGTGTTTGGTATGATCAAATCATCAACTAGTAAAATAAAGTAGAGTACATAAAACACGTTAGAAAAATCGCAATGGGCCGAATGTTATTCAAAAGGTGGGTCCCACGAGGATGAAGCTAGACTAGTTGACCACATACCCTTTGGACCGACGTTCCAAATTACAGAAAAAAAATCCGCGTGGCCACTTTCCATTAGTCGAGCGACAAACTCAAAGTGACAGAAGCAAAAACCATTTCATTTGAGGATCTCAATCCATTTTTCAGTTGATTTGCGCACAGTCGCATGTTAATGCGACAGCTATTTGTATGACGTTGTCATTCCCACTCACTCTAATCCTTATCAAAGTTGTAACTAAAAAATGTAAGATGTCCAATGGTCGATGTTTAACGTGTAAATTGAGAATCTTTAAAACCCTGACACCCCAAATTCATCCATTATATGACATGTGTGTATGCTGTATTTTAGATGCTTGTAACGTGAATGTCATGAAATTATCACATGATATACTGATATAAGTTGTTTCATCCACTAATAAAGTACTCCACTTCAGTACAATCATACTGTATAATTTAATTTCAATATCTCAATTATGCAGAGAGAAAAGAGTACTACCAACATAAAAGTGATACCCCCTCCATTTCTTCTTAGAAGTCGGCTGGAACAATGGCATAAGAATTAAGAGGAGATTAAATTAGCCATGAAATTCATGTTTTGATCTTGTAAACTTGTAACTTTTTCAGAACACTCAACTAGTGTATTTTCTCTATGGACTTTTTATTGGAAGATACCGACAGTGCTGTTCCGGTTGTGTGCTTTTGACATCAACCTTTCAAGGCATTGCATGATGGTATTCTTGAGAGGATTAAATTCAACTCGAACAACAACTGATTTGGAAAAATTACAATTTGACTAAAACTACAGAATAATTTGGAAAATTGATATTTGATTGAAACAACATATAAAAAGAACATGGGAATATTTTAAAAGATGTTGCTAAACCGTCTAATATTAATGGGTAAGAAACTGAATCTACTCCGACCTAATTGATTGTATTTGTAAGTAAATGAGATTTATATAGAATATGCTAATATTTCCCACTATACAAAAATAATTAAATATTATGGATTTGATTTAAGCATAATTATATATTAATAGTGTAAAATAGATTGATACATAGGACCGGCGACTATTAACCATATACGTAATCAATACGAAACCAAAAGGACCAAATCCGACCCGCCCATTTAAAGCATAGAGCAGCAAAATTAAGGGTGTTGGGTGAGAAATGACGTGTCGGATTTTGACGGACAATAACGCCGTCGAATCGCCGTTGGGTTGGTGGGTAAATGTGGATATGTGGGGACAACCAATCAAGTGGGGCCCAGCAAAACGCCGCGTTTGGACGTGGGAAAAGGAGTAAACGACGAACGGATTTGGTTTGGTGGGAACGGGGAAGAAGAGGGCGGCCGCTGTCTTTCGAATGCGGGAATCTGTTGCCGTCTGAGGTTACACCTCACAACTCACAACTCACAACTCACCACATCTCTCTCTCTCTCTACTCTCAATCTCCCTCTTACTTTTTTCATTTTCGTGTCCTTGTTTTTAATTAATTACTTAAGGTGGTGTGTACTAAATCACTTTATTTGTAGAGATTAGCAACTCATAATTATTTAATGACTCTGGATTAGTCGTACACAGTGTATTCGCTAATCAGGTGCTTTTGTTTAGCAGTAGTAGTTGGTGGCCACAGACTTTTTAGGACTCGAGAAGATAAGGTGGGAGATTGTGGGACGATACCACGAGCAACGTGTTAGGGCTTCTTTTTGAGTAAATATATTTAAAATTAACACACACTTTTGAGCTCAATTATGAATTATAAAGACAAGCCCTAAATTTAAAAAAAAATTAACCGTTCACCGATGCATGATAACAGGCAACTTTATCTTTGTAATTATATGCTATATATTTTGGTATGATGTTGATGTAAGTTGTTATATATAGACCATAAAGTACTTGATAATTTTTATTTTAAAAACTACAGTATATATACTGATCGGTATTTGATTTTCAGAACATGAAAGTCATCAAACCTAAACTAGTGGCATGGTAGATGGGGACGGAAATGTGGAATCTCATTCCATCACTTACCCACCGTACCAAACATTAATGTGTGTTACTATTGCCACTCTCCATTACTCATCAATGGTTTAGGTTTGAACCTCTGTTTTCTTTTTCATCTCTATCACATCGCCAAAATGATCCTAGATATATCAACTTTTATCATTTTACCAACGAATCTTATATTTTTTAAACCTAAACATTTACCCTCGATCATTTTGGATATCTCATGATTGGATTTTAAATATATCCCCATCAGTATGGTATATGATAACTATTTTCTAAATATCAGGTTATTCTATATAAATAATAGAAGACCAAAAAAATAAATTAGCCAAGCTATATAAACCAGTCAAAATTTTGAATTAATGTTTTTGTATGTTTTTTCTCGTTAGTCCACCCATTTAAGGCTAAATTTTTCTCGCTAAATCATGAAGACTACATTATGTTTTAAGTTTCTTAAAATGGATAAAAATAACTACACTCAACGTATTGGATACTGTTGAAGTCCGAAAACACCGATAGGAGTATAACGCGATGAGAGTACCAGATTAGAACTCAACCGAGTCAACGGACGAAGAGATGGGAAGTAGGTGATCGCTAGTACGCAACGCGATGAGGGTAGTGTGAAGGATCTTTTATATTAGCTGTGGGATTACAACAATAGACAGATGGCTTCTATCGCGTTTAGGTGTATCGGGTTACAACAGTGATCTTTAGCTCGAGATTTAGTGTATGTGGTTCGCGAGTTTTTCGATCCCCGCTCTGGTGCACCGAGCTCGCTATTTATAGCCGAGCTCCGGGCTGAGACTGATCGAGAGATCGATGTGGGACGAGGGCCGCCCAAGTACGTGTCGCCCTCTGAATGGTTCTTGGAGCGGTGCCCGCGGAACTGGCCAATCACGGACCAGGATGGGACGTTGCCGCCCACCGCTCGCCCGATGGGACGCGGCCGCCCACCGCTCGTTTGATGGGACGCTGCCGCCCACCCACTTGCGTGGATGGGACGGGCCCCTCCCCCCGCGGTCACAACGCTCGAAGTGCAATGCAGACAGGGCCATTTTGAGAGCCGTGCGGCCGGGAGTCGGTTTTGGGACAGGGGCGTATGGTGATCGCGATAGAGCCCAATGCCGCGTTTGAGGAGTTTATACTTGGTGATATTTTGCTTTGGAGGGGTGTCATTACCGCGTTGACGGTTCCTGGTATCAACACAACCCCATGGACCGGGACTCGATGTCCTTCCGAGGACGGGTCCAAAAAAGTACCTCGAACCGGAAACGTGCCGCGCGGAACTTGTTATCGCTTAGAGTTCGGGCAAATGAGGGTGACGGGGTGAGTGTGGCGAAGAAAACGGCCTTGGGCCGCTTTTGTTTTATGGGCCGTCTGCCAGCCGAAGCCCACGTATTTGCGGCCCGCTGGAATCTGAACAAAAAGAGAGGTTTCCGCCCTTCGTCCTCTTCATCTCGCCAATTCCATCTCCCCCCAACACCATTTTCGCTCTCGTTCCTGCCCACTCGCCCTTGCTTGGCCGGAAACTGCCCGCCAGCGCCGCCTTCTACGCTTGCTTCCGTCTCCTCGTGACTACCCGGTACGTCCCCCTTCTCTCTCCTTTCTCTTTTCTTCTTCTGTGTTTTTCTAGGCTTTCGGGGTTTTTTGGGGATTTTTGTGGATTTTCCGGGGAACACCAAAGCTTCAGCGGCGGGACCGCCGCTGGGTACCGGTGGTGTTTGGGATGGTGGAGAGTGACGGATGCCCCCGACCTAGCCCCGGCTCGGATTTGGCCATGGCCGTCCCCTCGTGCCATGGGTGGCGGAGCGGCCGAAAAACCGTGGGAGGCGAAACGCCGTGGGAGGCGAAACGCCATGGGAGGCGAAGCGTCGTGGGAGGCGAAACGTCATGGGAGGCGAAGAAGACGCGCTCAGCGCGATGTCCCGTCCTACCAACGTCCCGTCGCCTCGGCCTATTCCTGGAAACGCGTGTCGAGAGCGGCGGAATGTTCCTCTGACACACATCTCGCGCGCCCCTATGCCTTTTTTGACAGGGCTTCCTGCCCTATTGCGATATGACACCTGCCCGTGGTTGGGGTACCGCGTTTTTTGTCTTTACTTGCCTTTCTTGCTCATGAGCTTGTTCACTGTGTATTTATCGCGCTACATGCTTCTCCTTTTTTGTTCTTTTCCCCATGCATATCATCTCCTTTTTGTCCTTCCTCCGGGAGCCTCTTTGCTTCCGTGCCTTGGATTTGGGGTTTTCCAGCGACTCCTGCCCCTCAGGCGTGGATCGCGGTGACAGGATAGCGAACTGGGACGACTTCTACGCGCCCGACTCCTCGCTTGAATACCGGGAGATGTCCGCGAGTGACTCTCAGAACAACTTCCGTGAGCCCGCCGGTTTGAGCAAAAGCGACCCTACCACAGTGTCCGCCGCTCGCACGCGGAGTGCCTCGTCGTCGCGATCAATGGCCCGGTGCGCACCTTACAACCCCCAAGACGAGGCTGGTGACGAGGCATCCACCTCTGGGACCGCAAGAAGCTTTCCCTCGCGGTACCTGATGCGGGTCAAGGTAGAGATCCCCCGCTTCCGACAGACCAGGCCTAGGCGCCTGGCCGAGTACGAAAACCCGACGATGCTGGCAAAGGGTAGTGCCTCCATCCTCACTCTCGAGGAGCTGGACGTTATCGCGTCGGAATACCCCTGGCCAGCTGGGGTGGAACTCTTGCTGCCGCTCGACGGGGGAAACAGTTACGCTGTTTACGAAGCCGGTGCCGTCATGTACGCGGCGAGCCTTGTCGCGGGCTTTCGGGCCCCGCTGCCGCGCTACGTCTCGGATTTTTTATTTCACTATGATCTTGCCCCGGCCTCGATGGCGCCCAACTACTGGAGCGTCATCGCGGCCTACCACATGCGGTGTCTTTAGCTTGGGCGTCCTCCCTCCGTGGAGCACATGCTACAGATTGTGACGGTAAAGGCAGACAGTAGGGGCATCGTTAATTTTAGCCTTACGCATTGCAATTTGTTGATCACTCCTTCCAACGTCGGCCCAAAGTGGAAAGAGAAGTGGTTTATCGTACACGACTTCTCGGGCGACGAACTGCTTTGCCCCATTGTCCCTGACCAGTTCTGCCCCCACAAGCGCAAACGCGGTGAGTCGAAAAAGGCCGCCGCGGCGAAGAAAGCCTTCTCCGCGCCTTTTAAGAGGGACCAAAGTGTTTGGATCACACAAGAGCGCCTCGAACGCGCTGGGCTCAGTCTGAGGCCGGCACTGTCCCGGGAAGACGTGGTGCCCTTGTCGGCACCCTCGTCCCCGTTGCCCGAGGGCGAGGGTATTCCTATTTTCCTTGGATTAGTTTTATTTTATCGCATGCCTCATTAGTGTTTTGAACGCGTCTAGTCTAAACGTTCGTGACTTGTTTTTGCAGATATGGATGTTTTTGATATTCTCACCGGCAAATCCGCCGCCACGACCTCTGGCGCACCCACCACTGCCAAAACTGGGGGTCAGAAAGGAGCTACCGCGAAGGGCGCACTCAGCCCAAAAGGGAAGGACCCCCCAGCAGACAACAGGGGCAAACGCGCGCTGGGGGATGCCTCGAAGCGCAAGGGGGCCGATGACGCGGCCCATGCCGAGCGAGCGCTCGCCAAGAAATCCAAGCGGGAGTTGGTCCGCGTTGAGGAGGAACCCTTGAGCCCGTCGCGAAGGGTCCTGCCCAGATTACGACGGGCACCGGGAGTCGCCGCCACTGGTCCCGAAGGGCCGAGGTGGCGGGCTTTGCCTGTTCCGGGCCGGCTTGGGGTACCTTCCAGGACGGGCAGTACCCCTACGAGGAAGAGAGGGAATGGTTCCAAACCCTCAACGCGGCAGAGGTCGGAGGGGAGTGTATGAAGTACGGCCATATGGTATGCGTCCCCTAGCTTTTTGGTGCCGACCCTTTATAACCTTTACTCGGGCTAAAGATGTCCTTTTATTTGCAGGTCAACGCGTGGTTGAACTACCTCCCCGACCGTTTGTGCGTTGCGGAGGCCGATTTGGAGGAGGCGACCAAGGCCAAGGAGGCGGCCGAAACAACCCTCGCGGAGGTACGCGCGCAAGCGGAGCGGGACGCCTCAGAGCTTGAAACGGTCAAAGCCCAACTTGCCGTGACCAAGAAGGAGGCGGCGGGGCTTAAGGCAACGTGTGCGAAGCAGCGGCGTCAATTGGAGGAGGTCCAGGCCAGGGCCGAGAACGCGGTTCCCGAGTTTCTCAAATCGGAAGAGTACATGGACCGTCGCGTTGAGGATGCGAGAGCGGTCCAAGCTCTTAGTGCAGTCACCGCGGCCCTCCAATACGTTGAGAGGTACAAGGTCAAGTACTTCGCTCCCGGTCTCCATCGTAAAATGGGGGTTGTCTGGGAGGGCGGAGTGGCAAAGCCGCCGCCGGGTGTCGAGGGGGACGACGCGGAGGGTCATGATGATCCGGAGGGCCAGGTCAATCCGGAGCTCCCCGCCGCCGGTCCCGAGAGCGAGAAAACCAATGAGGCTCCCCCGCCCTCCGAGACCGCGGCCGATGCCAACGTTGATGCCGATGTTAATGCCAATGCCCCCACCGCGTGAGGCCTTTGTCTTTGTGTGTTTTTTTGTTTCTTGCTTTTCTAAGTTCTGATATTACTCTCTGGCCGTATGGGCCCATGTACTTTGGTGTTTGCCGCGATGCGGCTGTAATTGTATTAGATTTTTGACGCGAAATAAGCGTCGTAACTTTGTTAGCCGCCCTGCGGCATTGTGATTATTCCTTGATTGTTTTCTGTCTTTTAAACTTTGTGCATATTCGCCGTACCCTACCCTATGCCAAGCTAGGTGCTAGGACCGCGCTCGACACTAGGATATTGTAACTAGATTTTTGCGAAAGCTTCGCCGTACCCAACCCCATGCCAAGCTAGGTGCTAGGACCGCGCTTGACACTAGGATATAGTAACTAGATTTTTGCGAAAACTTCGCCGTACCCAACCCCATGCCAAGCTAGGTGCTAGGACCGCGCTTGACACTAGGATATAGTAACTAGATTTTTGCGAAAACTTCGCCGTTTCCAACCCCATGCCAAGCTAGGTGCTAGGACCACGCTTGACACTAGGATATAGTAACTAGATTTTTACTGTATTTAAGGCTTTATGCAACTGCGAGGGGTGGAACCCAACTCGAGTGTGCCTATGCGCATCGCGCGCGTTAGCGGACAACCCCAAGCGAGGACGGCAACTCGGGTTTCCCTAACGATTGGAGTTTTGATGTTTTAAGGCTTTATGCAACTACGAGGGGTATAACCCAACTCGAGTGCGCCTATGCGCATCGCGCGCGTTAGCGGACAACCCCAAGCGAGGACGGCAACTCGGGTTTCCCTAACGACTGGAGTTTTGATGTTTTAAGGCTTTATGCAACTACGAGGGGTATAACCCAACTCGAGTGCGCCTATGCGCATCGCGCGCGTTAGCGGACAACCCCAAGCGAGGACGGCAACTCGGGTTTCCCTAACGACTGTGGAGTTTTGATGTTTTAAGGCTTTATGCAACTACGAGGGGTATAACCTAACTTGAGTGCGCCTATGCGCATCGCGTGCGTTAGCGGACAACCCCAAGCGAGGACGGCAACTCGGGTTTCCCTAACGACTGTGGAGTTTTGATGTTTTAAGGCTTTATGCAACTACGAGGGGTATAACCCAACTCGAGTGCGCCTATGCGCATCGCGCGCGTTAGCGGACAACCCCAAGCGAGGACGGCAACTCGGGTTTCCCTAACGACTGGAGTTTTGATGTTTTAAGGCGTTATGCAACTACGAGGGGTATAACCCAACTCGAGTGCGCCTATGCGCATCGCGCGCGTTAGCGGACAACCCCAAGCGAGGACGGCAACTCGGGTTTCCCTAACGACTGTGGAGTTTTGATGTTTTAAGGCTTTATGCAACTACGAGGGGTATAACCCAACTCGAGTGCGCCTATGCGCATCGCGCGCGTTAGCGGACAACCCCAAGCGAGGACGGCTACTCGGGTTTCCCTAACGACTGTGGAGTTTTGATGTTTTAAGGCTTTATGCAACTACGAGGGGTATAACCCAACTCGAGTGCGCCTATGCGCATCGCGCGCGTTAGCGGACAACCCCAAGCGAGGACGGCAACTCGGGTTTCCCTAACGACTGTGGAGTTTTGATGTTTTAAGGCTTTATGCAACTACGAGGGGTATAACCCAACTCGAGTGCGCCTATGCGCATCGCGCGAGTTAGCGGACAACCCCAAGCGAGGACGGCAACTCGGGTTTCCCTAACGATTGTGGAGTTTTGATTTTTTAAGGCTCTATGCAACTACGAGGGGTATAACCCAACTCGAGTGCGCCTATGCGCATCGCGCGCGTTAGCGGATAACCCAAAGCGAGGACGGCAACTCGGGTTTCCCTAACGATGAATTCATTATTTGGACAGAGTACGGTAGTCGTCTCGTTTTATTCACATGAAAATAGGTAGGATAGAGACATTACAACCGACCACCACGCGGTGATAACCCTAGCTTATTTACACAAAGTATTTTTTGAGGCGTGCCTCATTCCATGTCTTGGCGAGGGTTTGCCTCGTCGTCGGATCTGTGAGCTTGAAAGCCCCCGGGACGACCTCGTTGGAGAGGAGGTAAGGTCCCTCCCACTTTGCGTCAAGCTTGCCCCCGTCGGCCCTTCGGAGGGCTAGGTCGCCCACCTTGAGGCCGCGGGGCTTGATCCTCTTGTTGTAGTACGCCGCGGTCCTTCTCTTGTATTCGACCGAGCGCAGCTCGGCCGCCTCCCTGCGTTCATCGCGAAGGTACATTTCCACCTTGAGAGCCTCGTCGTTGGTGAACTGGTCGTACCCCGCGACTCGCTCCGTGGGTAACATGGACTCAACGGGCACGACGGCGTCACTGCCGTATGCCATCGCGAAGGGTGTTTCTCCTGTCGCCCTGCGCGGCGTGGTGCGGTTTGTCCATAAAACAAGAGGCAACAGCTCGGCCCACCGGCCCTGTACGCCATCCAGCCTGCGGTGGAGGTCGTCGAGTATCCTTGCGTTCACATTCTCCACCAGTCCGTTGGACTGAGGGTGTGCAACCGAAGAAAACCTCAACTCTATGCTCAAACTTGCGCAAAAGTCTCGCGTCTCCTCACTGTCAAACTGAGGGCCGTGGTCTGTCATTATCGCGATGGGGACGCCGAAACGACAAACCACATTTTTCTAGAGAAAGACGCATACCTTCGCGCTTGTGATTCGTGCCATGGCCTCGGCCTCCACCCACTTGGTGTAGTAATCGACCAGAACCAGGATGAACTGCACTTGCCCGGCGGCTTTAGGGAAGGGACCCAGGATGTCCATACCCCACATCGCGAACGGATAGGCCGGCTGGATGCCGCGCAGCTCTCGTGCCGGAGCGTGCTGAACGTTTTCGTAGCGCTGGCACTTGTCACACTTTTGTACGTATGCCGCCGCATCGCGGCGCAGGGTAGGCCAATAGATCCCCATCTGGACTATTTTGTGGACCAGAGTCCGCCAGCCCGGGTGGCCTCCGCATATGCCCTCATGCACCTCCTCGAAGACGGTGGCCTCGTCTACGCAGAGCAGGTTGGGCTCCGCGTAGCCGCGACGATACAACCTGTCGCCTTCGATGCAGTACCGCGCCGCCTTGAGCTTGAGTTTGCGCGCGCTCATGGCATCGTCCCGGGGCAACTCCCCGGTTTGGATATATCGGACTATGGGAGCCATCCACCCTTCCGTGGCCAGCGCGAACACTGCCTGAGTGACACCGCGCTGCATCTTCCTCTCGATTATGACCTTGTTGCCGACCTCAGGCGGGAGGGCCGAACCCATCTTGGCCAGTGCGTCGGCCTTGGCATTTGCCGCACGCGGTATGGACTCAATGGCAAAAGTCTCGAGGCACGCGATCAACGCCTTGACCTTGGCGCGATATTGAGGCAGAAAACCCGTGGTACACTCGTACTGGCCACTGACCTGTCGCGCGACAAGCTCAGAATCTGTGAAAACCCTTATTCTCCGCACGCCCACCAGTAGGGCCATCTCAATTCCCGCGATCACTACCTCATACTCGGCCTCGTTGTTGGTTGCCTCAAAGCCGAAGTTGAGGGCATGTTCGGACGAGTAGGAGGGTCCCTCGAGCACCACTGCCGCGCCCGACCCCAGGTCGCAGTGCGAGCCGTCCACGAAGACCCTCCACTCGTCGGGGCTCTTGTCTGTGTCGGGGAAAGTGACCTCTACCACGAAGTCGACAAGGGCCTGCGCCTTGATCGCGGTTCGCGGGTGGTACGAGATGTCAAACTCCAACAACTCGACCGCCCACTTGGTCATTCTCCCCGACAACGCGGGCTGATGTAGGATTTGGCACAGAGGGAGGTCTGAAAGGACCTGGATGGGGTGCGCCTGGAAGTAGGGGCGTAACTTTCTTGCCGCCACCACCACCGTAAGAGACATCTTCTCCGCAGGTCAGTATCGTTGTTCTGCCGGCTGAAGCACCCTGCTGGTGAAGTACACCGGGTAACTGAAATCGCGGGTGAGGACCGCGCTGACAGTATGCTAGCTCACGGCAATATACAACTGCAAATCCTCTCCCGGGACGGGCGGGGAGAGTGTTGGAAGATTGGCGAGGTAGACCTTTAGAGCCTGGAACGCGCTCTCCATCTCCTCTGTCCAGGTGAAGGTGGTGGTGCTCTTGAGACAAGAGAAAAAAGGGAGGGCGCGGTCCGACAACCTGGAGCAAAAACGGCCAAGATAATTTACTGCTCTCGCCAATCGCTGGACTTCGTTGCGCGAAGCCGGTGAGCGCAGCTCTAACACCGCGGCGACCTTGGCGGGGTTGACGTCTATGCCCCTCGCGCTGATCATGAATCCAAGGAACTTCCCCGATTTCACCCCGAAGACGCACTTTTCTGGGTTTAGGCTCATTCGGTGGGCGCGTAGGGTTTGGAAAACCTCGGCCAGATCGGCCAAGTGCTACTGCGCGCTGTGGCTCTTGACCACAATGTAGTCGACGTAAGCCGAGACGCTGCGCTTCAACTGCTTCCGGAAGACATGATCCACCAGGCGTTGGAAAGTGGCCCCCGCGTTCTTCAAACCGAAGGGCATCACCCTGTAACAGAAAATCCCGCGTTGAGTGATGAACGCGGTGGACTCCTGATCCAGAGGATCCATGGTTATTTGATTGTAGCCGGAATAGGCGTCGAGGAAGCTCAGCGCGGTGTGACCGGCGGTGGAGTCGACCAGATCATCAATGGAGGGAAGGGGGTAGCTGTCTTTGGGGCAGGCTTTGTTGAGGTCCTTGAAGTCGACACACATCCGCCACCTCCCGTTGGACTTCTTCACCAATACGACATTGGAGAGCCAAGTAGGATACTTGACCTCGCGGATGAAGTTGGCGCGTAGGAGCTTCTCAACCTCCTCATTCGCCGCGCTGGCGCGCTCCTCGTTAGTCTTTCGGCGTCTTTGGCAGATGGGCCGGGACCCCGGCCTCACGCGAAGCGAGTGGAGCGCCACCTCGGGAGGGACGCCCTTTAGGTCCGTCGCCGTCCACGCGAACACATCGCGAGAACGGGCCAGGAGACTCTGCAGGCTTTCGGCGTCCGCCCCGGTCATGCAGTCCCCGACAAATAGTTTCTCGGCTGCGTCGGGGAAGGGGATGATGGCGACCTTCTCGAAGTCACCGAGGGGCTCGCGCTCACGCTCCTGTCGCACGTCCAACTCCGCGCTGGCCCCACCCGTGATAACATATGCGGCAGGGCGAGCGCGTGTTGACGCCTCATAGCACTTTCGTGCCTCAATCTGCTGGCCATGGGCGACACCGACCCGGTCCTCCACGGGAAACTTCAAGACTAGGTGATAGATGGACGCAACAGCCTGGAACTTCATCAATGAGGTCCGTCCCATTATCGCGTTGTAGATGGAAGGGAGCCGGACGACAGTGAACTCGATGGGCTTAGTCCGGCGGGCGTCTTTACTGTCCCCCAGGGTCATGTCCAGAGTGACCAACCCTGCGACGTCGACCTCGTTGTCGGAAAAGCATGTGAGCTTCCCGGCGTATGGCAGGAGCATGGCAGGGGAGATGCGAAGCTGTGCGAACGCGTCGTAGTATAGGATGTCCACCGATGCTCCCGTATCCACCATGATCCTCTTGACTATCTTGGTGGCGATAACCGCGTGCACAACCAGAGGGTCTATGTGCGGAGTGATGAGCTCGCGGGAATCGCCGGGTCGGAAGGTGATGTCGGCATGAGGGATTCCCGCCGCACCCAAACTGTTGATGGAGCCGCCGGAGGTCGAAGCGCGAGCATAACGCTTCCTTTCCCCGCCGCTAGACCCCGCGAGGGTGGATCCCCCCGCAATGGTGTTGATGTAGAGGTTGGGGTCATTTGGATTGACCCCCCCTCTCGCGGGCGCGGTGCCGGCCAAAGTGTTTGCCTGTGCCGGCTGACCACCGTCGTTGCGGGGCCCGAGGGCCGTGGTGTTAGCCCCGGTGTATGGGTCGTTGTTGTTTGGCCCGTTGCCACCGCGGTAGTTGCGTGGCCCGCGGTATCCCTGATACCCGCGGCCACAACGGCCTCCACCACGGTTATGACCGCCGCGCTGGCCACCCTGAGGCTTTGTTGGTGTGGTGGACACGGTGAGGGCCTCCGGGGTGGGTTTGGCCTTTCCCTTGCCGCAATCCTGCGCGGGCTTTCCTGCCGCGTCCTCCGCGAAGACGCGCTTGGTGATGGCGTTGCAGGCGTCCTCGTAGGTGTGCAGGGTTTTCCCGCACATCTTGACCTTGAAGGTCCAGTCGCGGAGGTTGTGGATTAACATATCGCGGGCGGAGGTGTCGTTGAGGTGAGGCACCTCCGACGCCGCGTTGACGAACCGGGTGAAGAAGGCCGCCAGGGTCTCCTCCTCCCCTTGTGTCACACCCATGAGATCCTTCGTCGTCTTCATGCGCGTTCGAGACCCGCTAAAGTGGGACATGAACCGCCGCGTTAGGTCCTTAAAAGACGTGATGGAGCCCACGGGGAGGTTGGTGAACCACCTCATCCCGGCGGTCTTAAGGGTGGAGGGAAAGACCCGCCAGTACATGGCGTCATTGTAGGTGTTGAACGTCATGTGGGCGAAAAACTGCCTGACGTGCTCTCCCGGGTCCTTCGTGCCGTCGAACTGTATTGTTGCCGACGGCCTCTGGAACGCCTTTGGCATGGGCTCCTCCTGGATGAAGTCCGCGAAGGGGCTGCCGTAGGTGGTGTCGCGATCGTCCATCATCATGTTGCTTCGGGAGCCGGAGCGTGTGGACTGAGGCCTAGAGGTGGAGCGCCCTCGTGACACGCTCATATCCTCACTCGAGCTCCCTGGAGGCGGGGTGTGGTATGCCTGACCCGGCCCGTAACCCGCGGCGTAAGCGGGTACATACGGCTGGTGCGGCATCGGGTAAGCCCCCTGGCCGTGTTGCATGGGATACGCGCCTTGGCCGTAGTGGTACGCGGGGGCATAGCCTTGGAAGTGGGGGTTGGGGGGTGACAACGCGTTGGGAGCGTCCTGCTCCACCTCCTGCCCGGTCGAACTCCCGTTGGTGGTGGAGTATTCCTCCACATAGGGCTCCTGCGCGGGTGCGTACTCTTGGAAGTACTGCGCATGGACATACCCCTGGAACGGGGCCTGCGGCTGGAAACCTTGCTGGAAACCCGGGTTCCAGCCCGGCATGGCCTGTGGCTGTTGCACGGGCGGTGACCCGTAATACCACGGAGGCGGCGGCTGCATCCCGAAGGCCGCGCCGTCAGCGTAGTAAGCGTTGTTGTTGTTAGCGTCCATCACTCTGCGTCGGTTGAAGCGGTGCCTGCCTAGTTTGAGGAAATCCCCACGGACGGCGCCAATGTTGAAGTCCGAAAACACCGATAGGAGTATAACGCGATGAGAGTACCAGATTAGAACTCAACCGAGTCAACGGACGAAGAGATGGGAAGTAGGTGATCGCTAGTATGCAACGCGATGAGGGTAGTGTGAAGGATCTTTTATATTAGCTGTGGGATTACAACAATAGACAGATGGCTTCTATCGCGTTTAGGTGTATCGGGTTACAACAGTGATCTTTAGCTCGAGATTTAGTGTATGTGGTTCGCGAGTTTTTCGATCCCCGCTCTGGTGCACCGAGCTCGCTATTTATAGCCGAGCTCCGGGCTGAGACTGATCGAGAGATCGATGTGGGACGAGGGCCGCCCAAGTACGTGTCGCCCTCTGAATGGTTCTTGGAGCGGTGCCCGCGGAACTGGCCAATCACGGACCAGGATGGGACGTTGCCGCCCACCGCTCGCCCGATGGGACGCGGCCGCCCACCGCTCGTTTGATGGGACGCTGCCGCCCACCCACTTGCGTGGATGGGACGGGCCCCTCCCCCCGCGGTCACAACGCTCGAAGTGCAACGCAAACAGGGCCATTTTGAGAGCCGTGCGGCCGGGAGTCGGTTTTGGGACAGGGGCGTATGGTGATCGCGATAGAGCCCAATGCCGCGTTTGAGGAGTTTATACTTGGTGATATTTTGCTTTGGAGAGGTGTCATTACCGCGTTGACGGTTCCTGGTATCAACAGATACATGCGTATATAAGGCCTTGTTTCGCTTTTTTGATTAAAAAGTAAAATTTTGGGTGAAACTTTTATCTTGAAAAATATAAAATTAAAGATGTGATACCTATATTAAAATATATATATATAATATTTTTGAAGGAAAAAATTATATAGATGAGCATAGTCCGCTTTTCCCATAATGAAATGATCCATCATATTTATTGATAAAATAATTTAAGTGAAATTTCGCGTGATAATTAAGAGGTTTTGCAAATTCCGTGTGGTACACAAACATTTCTGCCATGTGTGTTATAACCTTGTTATATTATAAAAAGCTAAAAAAATATAAAACTCACCCCTAATATTTACTTAATTACATAAAATCTCCCTATATATTATTTTTTTCAACAAAAGTAGCAAATCTATATTCTTAAAACACTTAATGATAACTATCACTTGATATGCTCATATGCATAATATTTATTATTTTAAATGTTATAAAAACATTTACCTAAATTTGTACATCTTATAAAAAAACTCTATAATTTTTGCAAATTTTTTTCATCTCACTATATATGCACATTATATTTAGAAAACCAATTTTATATTAATAAAAAAAAATTACTTGAATTAGTGTACCCACTTTTTAAAAAAACTCCCTTAATATATGAAATATTATAAATTTTGAAAATGTGATTCTTTTTATACTAACAAAAATTGGTTAATTTTTTAGAAAATAACATATAGTGACATGGAAAAAGATTAAATAAGAGAATATATATGATTCTATAATTATAAACTTATGTATTTTAATAAAATAGATTTGCTAGTTTTGCTGAAAAAAATATAGGGTGATTTTATGTAATTAAGTAAATATTAGGGGTGATTTTATATATTTTTAGCTTTTTATAATATAACAAGGTTATAATACGGAATGCAAAACCTCAAGATCACGACGTGGAATGTCAAAAACCTTTGTATACCACGCGAAATTCACAAAACATCGTGATTAGCGCGCGGAATATCCCTTAATTTAATGTCATACCAATGGCCCAAAAGTCATCCCCACCACCAAAAATGCACCCAATATGAAAGTTTATAAATTTTCCAATAGATTTCGTAAGTCCGTGTGCTGTTTCCCAAAATTAATTATTTAATATTATTCACTAGTATATTAAACCAGGTGTCAATTTCTGATCCTACCCACCGAACAAAAAATTGAGGGTCACCAGCAGATGAAAATTCCCAATTTTTTACCACAAGAAATTTCAGAAGCGAGTAGAATGGGGCGAGTCTTCCTGGTGGAGGTCGAAGGCAGAGCTTTTCGTTGCCGATTCTGCGAGATCCCTCTTGCACATGCCGATCATGTCATTTCCCGGGTACCCTTTTCCCTCTTCTTGTTAATTTCGTTACGTGGGTGAACAATTTCTGCAAAGTTTGAGCCTTTTTAGCATCTTTTGACATGAATTACATGTCTGAATTACTTGGTTGGTTCGGACTTTTGTGACGTTATTATTTGGATGGCCGGTTCTTGTATACTCTAATCACAATACTGGTTTCAAATTACTTGAGAAGGGAATTGTAGGGAAGTGATTGTGTGCCTTGGGGGCATGAGGTTTCTTCCGAGTTCTGATCCAATTCGCCCTTCTGATGTGTAAATTGACACTTGAAAATTGTAGAACTGGCACTTTCAGGCAAAGATTGTAGCTAAGGTAACTAGATTAAGGTGTTTTTGAGCTTCCTTTGGGTTTTGATTTCTGGGAGCTTGAATTCTGTTATCTGTTAGGCTGTTGGATTCATCATTCTTTTCTAAGAACTAGACTAATTTGATTACTGTATGAGGTAACCTGCTAAAATGGCCTAGCTATATTCAAAGCTTTGTGTTTCTTTTCTGTTTCAATTATGCTATTCTTGGATTGCACACACTTTATTGCTCTCCATGAATGATAAGGCTTCCTCTATTGAAAGGGTTTTTCAATTTATAATCATGACTTTGTTAAGTACTGTGGTTAAGTCCTGTATCCAGAGAAAAAAAAATTGCTCTGTTAGTACTATTCCTCCCAAACAGATCAGGGCTTCATCATTCTTAACTATGGTGATAATTCGGACCATAAGAAACATCATGAGGACGCCGACATGTGTTAAGATTTGTTCATTTTTCCTCTGCCAAGCTTCTTTGCATTTGAGTGTATCTAATCATATACTTTATCATGTTGTTACTTGTTAGTCCTTCAACTGCAGGCAAGGGAGAGCATACCTCTTTGAAAATGCGTACGTTACCATACATCCTTCGGGTTATTAGTTTAACGTATAGTCTAATATAGGATTGACTATACGAAGGTTGGTAGGATTTTGTAAAGTTTCATTCTTGATGCAGTGTGAATATATTCATCGGTGCGGCCGAAGAGAGAGTGATGCTATCCGGTGTACATACCGTGGCTGATATCTTTTGTTGCTCCTGTGGTCAACTTCTCGGCTGGAAATATGTAAGCTTTTGAAACCTTAAACTTCATATTGACTAATCGGATTACCTACGTGAATCAGTAAATGTTATGAGCCTTCTGTTTAATTTACTGTTCTTGTTAGATGGAAGCTCGGGACAAGAACCAGAAGTACAAGGAAGGAAAGGTTGTTTTAGAAAGGTAAAAATAAACATCCTGTACAATGTGCAATTCGACGTGGATTCTTGATTTCTTGTTCTGTCTTGAATTTATATGAACTGATCATCCATGTTGTTGAATGTGGTACGTGGATGATGCCAGATGGAGGATAACCGAAGACAGTGTCCCTGAATATAATTTACTGGACATTCGCCAAAGTTCTAGCGATGCTGAGTATACCTAGCAACCGAGAGCGAAGACTGTTTTTACAAATCAGAGTAAGTCTGTGGAAACTTCATACATGTCATGCATCCCAATAGTTTCAATAACAACCATGTCAAGGGTTGTTTGATGTAAATTTCGGAGGCCTTGAGGTAGTTTATTGCTCAGCTGAAGTCCATTTTGTACATGGTAAAGTTGCTTCATAAAAAGAAATGTGCCAGTTGGTATGTGGGATCGTCAGGGTGAAATTAGAATCCTTAAGGTTGAGGCTGAGATGGGTTTTGAAAGAAAGCTTAAAGGCTGAAATTTTCATTTCCCCATAGATGTTTGTGTGAAAAATGTCTTGATAATGGAATGCATAAATAGTACTTCCTCGCCCATGTTGTTTGTTCATCTTTCTATTTCAGTTGTTCAATAAGCGTGCCCATCTTTCTATTTCAGTTGTTCAATAAGCGTGCCCATCTTTCAAACTCTTCATTAATACCGTATTAGCATTATTTAATCTCATATATTATTCCTATTATCCATCTTTTTTATCAACTTTATCACTTTTAATTTTTTATAAAATTATAAAATTATTCACATCCAATCTTATATATTATCTTTAATTATCCACATTTCTCATCAACTTTATCACTTGTTAGCTCATTTATTCTTATATATTACCCTAATTAATTAATTAATCCAACTTTTATTAAATACCGTGTCGATTATACTTTATGGACAAATGTTTAAAGACAGAGGGAGTACTAAGAGCATCTCCAATGGGAGACGTCCCTCAATGGGCCTCTACCCCCTCCAATAGTAGAGACTTATTTGGGTTTCTCATATTTTTTTTTACATTTAATATTTGACATAAATTAATTTTATACTTCCAAATAATATTATAATAATTATTGTATTGTAAATAATACTAATATATATATAATCATTTTTTATGATTAATTTTTTTAATAAAACGTAATTAATGGGTGTCTATAGATAGGTAATTTTATTTTATATATTTTTTAAAAAAAAAACAATTGAAAAAAACAATTTAAATAATATTGAAAAGTAATTTATAGTTTAAGATACAAAAAAAATATAATCAATATAACCAATACCTAATGAGGGGTTGCCATGTGTCTAATAAAGCAAGGGCTCTCACCGTAGAAACGCCCCTCATCGATTTGGGGGCTTTCTTTTCAATTTTTTTTTTTTTTTTAATGGGCTTTATTTGGTCGAGAGAATCTCTTAAAACCCCCATTGAAGATGATCCAAGGATGAAATAGGCCTTTGTGAGCAACTGAACATAATAAATCACCAACTCGGTTAATTTGGTTGAGTGTGGTCAGTAATGCATTATTCATGTTGGATAGTTCGGTAAAAACAACAACAGGGAAAGAGACGGAAGAAGGTGACGTGAGGTGAAGAGTGTGACAGTCACCAAACTACAAAGTAGTCAAAAATATAAGGCAGTCAACACACTCCACTTCTCTCTCTACTCACACCTCTGCATATTCTCTTGTTTTTTAAACTTCAACCCTACGCTGTCCACCTCATCCAATTTATGATGCATGTTACATCACAGACCAATTTACCATTATCATAAATTAGGGTAATACGATGCGCCCCGCTCAGGATTGCGAGGCGTCTCGGTTTTTTCATCGGGTGTAGTGGCCGAATGACTTGTCCATCGGTCACCTTGACCGATGAGTTTTTTCTTTGTTTTTTAAAGCTTTCCATCGATCATTTTAACCGATGAGCTTTCACATTTTTTTAAGTTTCCGTTGCTCACTTTGATTAATGAACTTTGATTTTTATCATTTATAATCATTATTTTTCTTCAAAATATAATAACGTGGCTTGTCTAGGAGATTACATGTATTTTAATAGTAAAAGGAAGCATGCTATACTTAATTTAAAAATGTTTAATTTTGATAAAAAAAAATAATTTCAAACTAGAAATAATAGGTCAAAAATACTTGATTCAAAATAAGTTAGATTTCAATTGTTAAAACTAGAGCTGTCAAAACCTGACCCAAACCGACCGAAATTTTTTGGGTTGAAATCCGACCCGAATAGTAGCGAGCAAAGAAAAAAACCGAACCCGATTAACCCGAACCCGATTGGGTTAAAACCCGAGACCGACCTGACCGACCCGATATATTATATATATGTAGAATAAATATATTATATTGTAAATATTAAAATATATTTTATCATAAAACTTATTATAAATAAAATATTATTATAAAAATCTATTAAAAATAATATTTTATTATTAAGTATTATTATTTAACCATAATATTATTTTAATAATCATTAAAAATTCAAATTCTTGACGTGTTAGGTCGATCCGAACCCACACGATAACCTGTCAAGACCCGACCCGGCTTGACCTGTAACCTGATAGACCCGAACCCGCACTCAACCCGAATCCGAAAAGACCGAACCCAAATCCACCCGACCCGACCTGTTTGACACCTCTAGTTAAAACCCTTTAACGACTAGCATAATGAAAAGCAACTACATGATAGAAATAATCTATCATATTGACTTGTTGTAAAAAAAATCAATTTAAAACTATAACTTTGTTATTTAAACAACTTAAATTGAAAGTGAACCACTTATATTAAATTATCTTAAGACTAGAGTTGTACATCGATATAAGTTTAAACATATAATATATTGTAGGTGTTATCATTTTGAAGAGGTAACAATTAATATGTAAGCTAAAACTTAAAGTGTACATAATATGTAAAATAGTGATGGGAGTTGATCATGTATTGTCATTTGTATATGCTAACTATGGTAGATGCTTAGTGACACCGTGTTAATAAGATGCGGTTCTTTATTTATAAAATAATAATATTGTTGGTCATAAAGGTGAACATTATAGAATTACTTCATTTTTTCTGATTAGTACCATATACTGATAACATATGTCTATATCTTCCTTTCAAGATTCATGTAATGACATAACCCTTATAAATATATATTATTTTTTTGAAAATATAAGTCTACATATAATTAAATGCTTAGTGTTAAAATGATATGGTAGAAGAGAGATTAGGGAAGAAAAAACGTTTATGTTTAAATTTCACGTAAGTTATACAAGTTCACGAAGGTTCTAGAGCGGAAGTTGATAATTAACAATTAGACGATGATATCTCAATGAGTTCATGGAAACACAAGATTGAACGAGATAAAAACGAGGGTCAAGTATTAAGGATATGATATTGTTGAATAGGCGGATTGAAAAAGTGTGTTAATGAGGAGGGTTCTGCATTATGGTTTTAACGAATCTAAACGATTATAAATGAGCTCTTATGATTATAGTGATTGTAACAAGTTATAAGTGACTTTTTGTGATTAACGATTCTAATCGATGATTAGATTATGAACAATTAACAATCTCTTATTATCATAACTATTAATTCCAAACGCTTATAACCATTTTAAGCAAGCATAACAATTCTAAGAAATATAACCAATCACTTTTAGCTATAGCAAATCTAAATGATCTTGGATGACCTCTTATGATTATAACAACTCTAAATGATTATGAATGATTATGAACGATTATAAATGATTATGAACGGCATCTTACGATAATAAGGATTCTAAATGACTATGATTATCATAACAAATTCTTATGATTATAACTATTCTAAATGATTATAAAGATGATAAATGATTTCTAATGATTATAACTATTCTAAATGGTTGTAAAGATTATAAGTGAGTTCTTATGATTATAACAATACTATGGTTATGAATGATCACAACGATTATAACAACCTGAAATAATTTCAAATTTTTAACGATTTTAAAGAATTATAGCAAGTATGAACAATTATTAAAGATTTCTTATGAGTATCAGGGTTTCTAATGACTATGAACAACTATATCAAATTTTCATGATTATAACAAGTCTAAACGATTACAAGAATACTAAAAAATCCATTATAATTATAATGAACCTAAATGACCCTAAACAATTTCTTATGATTATAAGGATTCTAATTGACTATTACAGTTTATTTTTATTATAACGAGTCTAAACGATTATAAACACGTGTACAATTTTTTAGCCTAAGGGTCCGTTCGGTAGGAAGCTTAACGAAGCTTAATGGAGCTTGTTGAAGCTTAACTTTTTAAAAGAAAGTATTTTTGTTGTTCGGTGGATCATTATAGTTAGAACTTGTCTAGCTAAATTCACCGGACTTAAGCTACATATAAAAAGTTGCCTCCCCCAAGCTTAACAAAGCTGAATTGAGCTAAATTCAACTCCTAATTCAGTTTCTGCTAGTTTTACCGAACAGACCCTAACACCCATATATATATATATTAAGTTAACATATTATATATATCTACAGGTGGCAAATTCTGATCCGATCCGAACTAACCGAATTATCCGATTCGAGAACCGACCGAGATTCGGGAAAAAAGTTATAAAATGAAATCCGGAACTGACTCAATCCGACCGAATCAGACTCGGAGGTATAAACAACCCAATTAAGAATGACCCGAATTCGATTACATCCGAAAAGCTCATCCGGGTCAAGCCGAAACCCGAATAAACCGAACCAAATATAACCGACCTGAGTTACATCCGAAACCCGAAACAATCCGAACCCGGTTATCCCCGATATCCAAAAGAATCGGAACCCGATCATATCCGACAATTATGTAATAACCGCTATTTTTATAAATAAGAGAAATGAAGTTTTCTTAAAATCCTTATTCGTACAACGATTAAAATGTCGTCAATAGTAAATTCCTCGCCCAATTAAGTGTAAAACTCGTGCAAATTCAATTATGGAAAAACGAGTCCTTATATTAAATTATTATTTTGAAACAAATTATTTAAAAATATAAGAAGAATGAATTAAGAAAAAGAAATTTAATGAAAGAGGAAAACAATAAGCAGATGAGTAACCGATTCAATAATCGGGTAGTTATATTTTTATTAAAAACCAACCTATTAATAGCCCTAAATAAAAAGGGAAATTAAGGGAAGCGATTAGGACTCGAACCCTCAACCTTTCTGACCCTTTCCTTTCTCTTACCAGTTGAACTGCGGGAGCTCTTTGTTGAGTTACGGGACGAAGCTGATATTTTTTTTTTCCCGCTGAATTGGATCAGCTTGAACCTCTGCCGATCAATTACCGTATGCCAGCAAATAAGATTTTCTGAGCAAATAAAATCGGTGAAATCCACCCTCATCATTACGAGTCTGCTCCGTGTGCTTAAATTGCACTGAAGGCCAACCATTTCGTTTGTGTTCCTTTGCTCTGCCCATACCCATTTCTACTCATAAAAGCCTCCTCCCGATCGTTGCCTGCCCCTGCTCATCCTCACCGCCCATCGTCTTCCTCCCTCGTCGTCGTCATCCCCGTCGCCCGTGCGCCGCCGCCTGGCTTGTCGTCGTCGCTCCCGTACGCCGACGTCCCCTGCCCTGCTCAGCCGCCGGCCTGCAGTCGCCTGCCGCTGCTCGTGGCCACCCAGCCGTCGTTGCTTCCTTCCGCTCGCTGCCGCTTCGCTCGTCCCCGCCGTCGTCCGCCACAGCCTGCCGCCACCGCGGGTTTGCCGGCGTTGCCCTGCATCGACGTGCCTTGTTTTTGGCCGACGGGTTGCTGCCTCTGCTCGCCTCTGCTTGCTCGTCGCCGCCGCCCATCGCCAAGTGCCGGCCGAAGGTCGCTGCCGGTGCCGAGCGCAGCCGCCGTCGTGGTCGTCGAAGTTGCCGAGTTGTTGTTGTGTGTGGGTGTTGGGCTACAGTTGTGGAAGGCAGAGCAAACAACAAAAAGAAGGTGAACAGTGTAATTTTTCTAGCTAGTGTCGTTCACCGAATTAGAGTGATCATTAAGGCTAATCAAGGTTTAATGAGTTTTCTTTTCCTAATTAGCCAATAAAATCCGGTTTTGTTAGTAAATAAATAAACTAAGTAATAATTTATTTTACCCTTACTGCAAAACACTAAGTTATTATTGTTGGAAGCCTTGAAGTTATTTTATAAGGGGTTTAATAAACGGTTCCTTGAACGACGGGTAAAAATAAATTGTAAATCGTTAACGAAAATAATTTATTTTCACCTCATTAAACTATCATAAGGAAAATGATAATAAGAGGAAGTATTTTCTTTAAGTCAAGAAGTAAATTAAAAATCTATTTATTTTGTGTTCGCTCATTTTGGAAACCCCGCCTAATTTAGGTCGAGTGATCGGATCGTCGTACTCTCGCGAATCGAATCCGTAGAACTCCGATCTCGAAAATCTAAGGCAAGTGAATGGTTCTCCCTTACTACTCGATATTTGTGAATTCCATTTCCTCCGTTATCATATCCATTTTGTTGGGAACACCTTGTTTGCTGAATAAAATGAACTTAGGGTTATTTGCTGTTTAGAAATAATGACCCCATTGTTACTATACTACGTTAGTACTTGGACTTAGGACCGATTGATTGCGGCCTTTATGTGTTTAAATGTCTCGTTTGAGACTTTGCAATGGACTAGAATAGGGATTAGGGGTGAGAGCTCGTCTCTGAAAACACCTCTCAAAAACGTATTAGGATGTACCTATACCCTAATACTGGGTCATGACTCTGCCCGCTCTACCGCTCAGAGGGGTGATAGCACCCTAGCTAGGTGCTCAACTATGTGGCTCTAGGCTCGCTCAAGGGGTCGCCGCATATAAAAATCATTAATTGAATTGTTGAATGGATATTCCTCGGGTGGCTCTTGACTCTTATGAGTTGCCACATCCGAAAATCGTTAAAACAAGATGTATTGGGTGTGGCCCTTGACTCTTATGAGTTGCTACATCCGGAAATCGTTAAAATAAAATGTATTGTTGTATTACTCAGAGAGGATAAGTTGATGAAGGTGTTTACTAAACTTTGATGTGCATTAATAAGTTCCCAACAAAAATCTTAATCATCTCTCGTTCCTAGGAATCACTTTCTTGTGATTTCCTATGTTCAAAAGAAAGCTCGTTCTTCACCTCCCTTCGGATTTGTTCCTTTCATTATCATCTGAGTTGTATTCGAATAAAGCCTCGTTCTCTAAATTATATCACACTCTTAACCTCAAAAGAACCTGATTTGTCGGGCATCGCTCAACTCCCTTTGGACCTTGATGCCGACATACTTAGCCTTTTAAGAACCTAGTCATATTCTACCATTTGCTTAGTCTCGCGTTAGACTAATACCACTTTCTTTTCTTCCCGACATTGGTCGGCTGGTATTTCTTGCTTTTATGGAAATATCAGGAAGTAAAGACAGGCTTGTCAGAGACCAAGGACGAAGACTCGAGGATTTAAAGGAATGAAGATTTTCAAGAGGTTTCAAGTTATTTTAAATATTTTGGAATTTCCTATTTTGTTTTTGTGAAGAATCTTTTAACCGTCATTATAATTCCGCTGCAAAACAATTTATATTTCTTCTTCACCCAAACATTGTTATTTTGTATCATTGATCATTGACTTTCAATCATGTATCAAACGTTGGATCACTTTTGATGTAATATAAGTTCAATATGTTGTTTTCTATGAATCGAGTTATGTTACCAACCGCCTTGGGTGACTTTGGATGGAAAAATCCGAGGTCACTGGCATGTAATACCCTGGGGTTCAAAATAGGGGTGTTACAAATTATATATGATACCTGAAACAATCCGAACATAATATAAAATATATATATACACTATGAATTCTTTTTTGATTCATTAAAATATTTTTTCATCATGATCTATCTTTAATGTGGATGAGTGGTACAACAATTAATAAGGATCAAAAAATATAGATACACATAAATAACATATGACATTTTAGGAATGTATATGATTTGAAGAATGTATAAGAGCTAGATATAATAATATCATTATATTGATATATGCTTATTGATGTTGTATGTTTGAAATATGGAAAAAAAATGCGTTATGTAAAATATAGTTAAATCAAAATTAGACTTATCCGCTATTCGAACGATCAAAACCTAATTTTATTAAGATCCAATTCAATCAAAATTTGATTTAATAAAAACCGATTCAACCAAAACCGATTCAATCGAAACCGATTCAACCGAAAGCCGAGTTAAATTAACCGGTTTTAACCCGAATATACACGATTATCCGTCACTATTCACATCCGAATAACTCGAAACCTAATTATCCGACCGAAACCCGACTGATTATCCAAATTACCACCCCTAATTATATCTTTATAATTCTTAATATAAAAAATTATATATGCGATACGAGGGATTGTTTTTTTGTTTTATAGTGATAGAGGTGCAATCCTCGAAAAATAAATATGCAACGGACAAATCGGTCAAGATGACCGATGGTGAATCGGTTGAAGTGCCCGATGAAAATGCATCGTAAAAATAAAAAGCAAATTCTGCACATCGGTCATGGTGACCGATGGGGGCGCCTCGCAATTTGACCTGGGGCGCTTCGACGATCCGATAAATTAAGAGAAAATGTGAAGAAGTTTGCCGTAATAATCAGGGTCTTACTATTAACGTTGAAAAGACTGAAAAGCGAATTTTGTAGGATGGTTAAAGTAACTACGTTTTGAATAACGTAAACAAAAAGGAGAGAAAGACAAAGAGGGGGTACCACTGGAGAAAAACGGGAGCATTAGGTAACGGCGCCGTTAAAAGTGGGGGCTACCAGCCGGCGGAACACTTAAGACTGGAAATACATACACAAAGTACGAAACATGCACACAAAAAAAGAATAAAGAATTTGCTCAAAAAAAAAAAAAAAAAAGAATAAAGAAAAAAAGAAAAAAGCAGAAAGAGACGACCGTCAACCGTATAATCGTGGCCGGCGCCGTTACCGACAGCAAAGGCGGATGCTTTCTCGTCTTGTGGGCGTAGTTGGGATTTCTCCTTATTTGTTATGTACCCATGTAGTGGAGTAATAGGAGTATTTTATTGACATACTATGTATTTCAAGTTTCCATGAATTTTAAAATTAATTTACGTGTACCATTGGAACCAGATTTGTTGAATGGATCAGGCTTTAATCGTCATTGTTTTAAACTTTTTGAATTATTATAATTCGGGGCATTATGAGGTTGGTTCGTGTTTATGTCGATCCAACGGGTCAAATATATAACAGAGTATTTATTTAAAATATATATTTTCTAGACGGAATATTCGAAATTCAAAGTTTTTCTCTTTCCCAAACATTGCATTAAAAAAATCTAGATAGTATTCAAAATGATTTATAAATTTCTGTTGTATTTCATTTTTAGATTTTTCTTTACTTTTGTGATTAGAAAAAACTAAAAGTTTTTTTTTTATTTCCTTATAGATGTCAATAGAAAATGAGATTTACTTCAATATTCAATTGTGAAATCAATCAATAGCTACACATTAAATAAAGGGGGTAGATTTACCAAAAGTTGATGATTGTTTATTTATCCTTTTTTTCATTTTTGTTTTTTTAAGATTTTTCCGATCTTTCGTCTAAGAAACGAGGAATTGAGGTTTGGCTCCCCTGACTTCAAGTAGCTAGTATGAATAAGTTGTATATAGTGTCTTTTTTCATTCTTTTGTCGGGATAGTTGTGGTGAGCAACAAGTAGTAATTAGCAAATCAAAACTTCCACCCTGGAGAGAGAAGAAGAATTAGCAAAGTGATTCATGTACATAACATAGGAAAGCGGTTAGTATATCCAAGCTTTGGCTATGGAGTGATTGAATTATGGTTAGCAGTGGGTTTAATTTTAAAATGTTTTGATAGATAGATCTACGAGAACGCCGTGAAGGACCGACTGGTGCCGACATATCAGGTGTCAGATGTCAGCTCTGACCGTCGGAGTGGGGCCCACTTCTGCCCTCTTTCTTTCTGCCACGTGTCCACTGTGTCTCTTTCCCCTCTCTCCCTTTCCATCTTTCTGGTGCACACCAAGCACCCATTTATTGTCAGGATTTTACATATTCCCCATTATTTGTGTCATTCATTCAAACCACGGTCCCATGCTACCATTTCATTATTTCCTTATTTTAGTTTCACAATATGTCCTTTAAATTGTTACTCCCTCCGTTTCACAATAAGTGTCGTTTTAGCATTTAAAATTTGTTTCATAATATGTGTCGTTTTAGGTTTTCAAAGTGATTTATTAGAGGTAATAAAGATAATTTTATTGGAATGTGTATTTGTTGACTAAAGTTGTTCATTCATTGGCCAAAAAAATGTAATGACTGGTAAGATTAAGAAAAAGTTGTAAGTTTTAAAGTGAATGATTGCTTTTCTTAAAAACTGTGTTAAGAGCTAAAACGACACTTATTATGAAACGGAGGGAGTATTTTAGTTTCTCAATTTTCTTAAACAATGTAGTACGGAGTATTTATCATTTCAGTTAATGAATTGGATACGGAATACTGCCTCCGTTTCAATATATATGTCGTTTTAGCTCTAAAATTTTGTTTCAAAATACATGTCGTTTTACATTTTTGGGCATTTACTTTACAGATTTACCCTTATAATCATTAGGAGTTTATTAGTAGTGGTTTTCAATAAAGTGAAAACGTGAGGTAATAATTAGGGGTATAATAGTCCATTTAATAGCTTCCTTAATATATGTGCAAATGGCTAAAACGACATGTTTATTGAAACGGAGGGAGTATATAATAAAAAGGAGTATGCCTTTTCCGCTTTATGCAATCTTATTAAAAGTTACTAGTCTTTCCGCCCTCAAAAATTTATCTTATATTCTTTTTTCCGTGTCTCTAAAATTTTATCTATCTTTGGATCTTTTCATTCACGTTCTAATCTACTACTTCAATCTTTGAAATTTTGTCCGTATACTACTTCATATGTTGTAAGGACTTCATAACTTTCACTTAAGTCAGATTTTTGTAAATTTATGTTTTAAAATCTCACAAAACGTAATGATACCATATAAAGTTATCTCACTTACGTACTTTTCTTATCAAAAATATTAAAACACACAAATTAAAATATATATAGAAAAACCAAACCAAATAGTACATAAATTTAACTATCGAATTAATAACACTCCCACTGCCCCAAATTAGTTGTCTATAAATTATTGTTTGCATGATAATCAATAAAATATAAAACGTTGAATAATTGGGATAATATATGAGAATGATACGAGTAATTTTGTAATTTTATAGAGAAAAAATGTGAGAGAATTGATGTGAAAGGTCGATAATGGGCTAATATTTGAGATTGGACGAGGGTAGTTTTATAATGTTATAGAAAAGAATGATAAAGTTAATGAAAAATTGAATAATAAAGATAATATATAAGATTTAATAAAGATAAGATTATAAAAAAATTATAAATTAAATGAGAAGATAGACATATAATATGAGACCGAAGAAATGTTTGGATTATAAGAAAATAATACTCAAATATGTGAATTATTGTTTGAAATGATCGTAGGACAAAGAGGAAGGTAGTAAGCACGCGCGCGCCGGGGCAAGAAGAGTGGTTGGTGGAGTGAGGAATCATTCAGAAAGTGACGCGGTTGCTGACGTGAGAGCACTGTCGTCTAACCCAGTTCAGGCATAGCCCTGTTGCTGCCCGCTGCCGCTGCTGCTCTGCTCTACTTATTAGCTTGGGGGATCCCTTTCACTTTGCTATGCTAAATTGCTATTGCTAGCTCCATCCACTCAATAATGCCGCTGCTATTATTATCGGACCAAAATGCCCCTATCCGTTTCCTGCATTTGCTAACAAAGTACTGTACGTAGCGTGTTGTGTGCAACCTTCTACTAAATTTTAAATCTAAATATTACTGACAATCCATACAGCCTATGTAGTCATGGTAAAATTTTGTTTGGCTGTATCTGCTTTTTCTGCCCCCATTTGGCCATTTTAATCTGAAAAGCTGTGGCCTTTTTCATCCCCCACTCTGCCCTTTTTCTACACTTTCCCCGCTCAAAGCGTTACCACTCGCATTAATTTCCAAAAGGTTTTAACGTTTCTGATCACGTTCTAATCACAGTATTGATTATAGATCTAGCAACAGATATTAGGACATTTCAACGTTTTGGTCCTTTGATGAGGAACCGAGTTGAAGCTCATATCAATCACGCTCACATTGTTACAGCAAGTAATAGAGGCCTGGTTTTCTTATAATAACGGAAATTTAAAGTTCATGATTTTCGGATAGGTCCACCCACCCACATTGGTTTTGCCTAGAGTAGAAGATTACACTTAATCACATTCATGATTAAGTGTGAATGTGATTAATTGTCCGTATTTGACTATCAAATGAATCATGAATGTGATTAATTGTCCGTATTTGACTCTATTACTTGCTGTAACAATGTGAGCGTAACAATGTGAGCGTGATTAGAACGTGATCAGAAAAACAATTCCTTGGCGCGTATTCCACACACACGCACAGTCGCACACATACATACACACATCATCATCGGTCATAAATGGTCGACGCCAAGTGGGATCCATGCCACGAGACCCCACGAATAGTCAAATACGGACAATTAATCACATTCATGATTCATTTGATTCGACATTTGCGAAAAACAAATAGTGGTGGATGAATGCAATGTCATTAGTTTAGTCAAAAGTAGGATGTCAAAAATGGAGTGATTAAGCAACCATTAACAGCGACTTAAAACAAACAAACATAGAAAAAGACCACCAAAACAAACGTAACTGGCATAGATCACTACTCCAATAATAATAGTAATAAGAACCATACAACAAGTCTAACACAGGCGGGCTAATAAGTCTGTACGCTAGCAGCTTAATTAAGAAGAAAGAGCAACAACACAATGGAGTAATTGAGATATACACAGAGTCAAAACGACGTCGCAGGGGGGAAAACCTTGAAAAAACAAGACGACAATCTCTCAAACGGTCAAACCTCCTCTCTAGTCAAGCTAAAAGTTAGGGCCTCCAAATTCCAACGTACACACACACGCACCTCACTCACATGACATCCATAGAGGCGGCGGCTCGTTCAAATCAAAAGCCAAGCCGCCGCCGCCGTTGCCATTACCCGGCTTGCTGCCCATCCCAAGAAACGGCGCCGTTACGGGGGCTCCACCAACCACGACCCGGGTCATGTTGCCCGTGGCGAAGGCGAGCGTGGGCGGGCCACTGGGCCTGCAATGGGCCACAACCGGGCCCGGGTGCTGCAAGTACTCCATGAAGCAGCCCGGGTAGAAGCGTGGGCCCCAGCGGGGGTAGGGCGGCGGTGGGTCGCCGGAGGGGAGGTTGAGGTCGAGTGAGAGTGAGACGTTGGGGGAGGATGAGTGAGGGGGCGGCGGCGGCGGCGGGGGAGGAGGCGGCGGTGGGAAGTTGGTCTTGGCCTTGGGGCCGCGGAGGGAGCGGGCGGCGCCGTCGTAGGCGAGGGCGGCCTCCTCGGGGGTGTCGAAGGTGCCGAGCCAGACGCGGGTCTTCTTCCAGGGGTCGCGGATCTCGGCGGCGTAGCGGCCCCACGGCCTCTTACGGACGCCTCTGTAGTGGGCTTCTCTTGTGGCGGCGGCGGCGGAGGCCATGGTGGTTATGACAACTTATATGAGTTAGAGGTAAAAGGGAGAAAAGGGGGAAACTTGTAAAGGATTTGGAGAAAGTGGGGAGCGTGGAAAAGTGGGGGCAAATGAGCGTATAATTAAGAGGAGGGAGTGGGGGGCCCGCCCTTGGAAGTGTTGTCCCTTCCACCAATCTTCTCTTCTCCTCCTCCCGTAATCGTCGCCTGAACGGCACACCTTTTTCTTTTTTCCTAGATTATTTTAATTAGTTTTGGTTTAACGTAATTCTGGAGTAAAATGGGAAACGTTATCCGGTGGTTTGATATTGGGAGAAGCTAGGGAGTGTAAGCTGTATGTGTAGTAGTAGGGCTTGTAGCCTAAGTAGAGGCCTAAAACGCACTATAGTATAGGGGGATTGTGTATAACGTGTCACATGCATATATGTGCATCTTTTCAACCCGATGTTTTTTTAATTGTAGGTTGTACAGTTGTACGTAGAAGATGGATGGGGAAGGAAACAAAAGCATAGATTGTTGTTGAAGAAACAACTTGGAGGAGCAATGCGATCAGGGTTCTTGCGTTAGGAGTAATAATGAAGCTGAAGCTGATCGATCGTATTCAATAAAGGCAGGCTTAATGGTAGGAAATTGGCGCGTTCTTCTTAGCTTAATGGTATTGTTTTTTTTTTTTTTTTTGGTCGAAAGCTTAATGGTATTGTTAGACAAGGGGGGAAAAGATTAGGAAAACGAGGAGGCCGGAAAGAGCCGGCGCTTTGGGAAGGGGAGCGTGGTACAGTGGTACGTAGAGCGTTACATATGCATGCAACTACACTATAGATGTAGTCTGTGACAGTGTGTAGTAGGAGGAGGAATAGAATCGAAAAAAGAAAAGCAGCGAGCTGAGAGAAGGTAGGTTTGTAGGCATGTAACGTGACAAGTCACAAGAGGAGGCTGGCATAGTAGCATGGCATGACGTCCCTCTCCTCCCTATATACGCTGTGGCCGCTGCGCCTACATTTATGTCCAGCCTTTTACTCAATTAAATTTCCTCCCGCTGCCCATTGTTTTTTGTTTCATCTATTGCCAATATATACAAGTACAACAACTTTTTTATCCCAAATTATAAACCAGCTAGGCATGAAGATATACACATAACACGTACACTGCCACTAGAAACTACAACATCTTATGTTTCAAAATATTTTACTACTATCAGGAAAAATCGAATGGAGTTGTTATACTTGTTGTTTTGTTTCCTTCCTGCTATGCAAACTACGACATCTTATGATCCAGCAGTATACATTATATAAAAATGTATCAAGGGCTATTCACGTATGTACACTAGATCACTAGATTGCAATTTACATTATAAAGTGTATACATGCATGCAGTATTGGCATTGATTCATGTGGGGTTTTGAACTTAGGTATAAATAAAATAAATACGGAGTAAGTAAATAAATGTGGTATGGAGTAGTCCGTATATGAGAAATTAAGGGAGGTGAGGTGTCGGCATGGGAGTGGATGGGAAGTATAAAACTGGTTTCTGAGTGGTGGTCGTGGGGGGGAAGATTGAAGATGTCAGGCGGTCAGGTGATGAGAGGACTGCGACGTCACCCTGAACCCATCCCACATGTACAGGTCCCCCCACGTGGACTCTTCCTCCTCCTATTTGTAAGCTGCTGCTTTGTTTAAATTTACAGTAGTACGGAGTATATTTATTTCTCTGGCTCTCTGACCTCTCTCTTTTATACTCCGTATTTTTAAACATTATGCGAAGAAATTAGAGAAATTATTTTGGTACCCTCGTGGTATCAACTATTCCTTTTGGTGTCCAACGAATTTTTTTTTTCTTTTGATACCTCCGAACTTTACAAATTTTCCTTTCCGTAGTCAAAAGTCTCTCCAAACCCCTTTTCCATCCAAAACAACCCATTTGCCGTTTAAAATTTAAATAACAATTTAAGAAAATAAAAATAAAAATCAAGCAATCACGTAAGAAAAGAGAAAGCAGAGAAACACGCAAGGGGCTGATTGCCTGATTCTCGTCGGCCATCGTCGGGCATATTCTCGTCTGGCGACATCGTCGGGCATTCACGGCGACGGGACGGGGCTGCTACATCCACTGCGGCGACGAAGGATGTAGAGCATGGCGACGACGAAGAACGACGGTGGCGGGGCTGCTACATCCACCAGCAACGACGAAGAACGGCGGGGACCGGACCAATGAGACGAGGTGACGAACAAGACGACTCAAGAGGTGGCTTCCACCACACAATTTCCTCGCCAATTCGTGATCTGTAAGCTCAATTGCAAGTCCCAATTTATACGTATTAGGGTTTCAATTTCGATTTTTTAAAATCTGAGATTATAATTTGGGGAAAACGCAAAATTAGCAGAAATTGGTGAAATTTAATGTCAATCCATGCTTCAATTTCACCTAATAGACAATTTGGGTAGTTGAATGATTCCATGTATGTTTGTATTTCATGCTACTGTATACGTAGACATCTGCGGGATTGGGTTCCTGGTTCGGGATTGGGAGGGGACGATCATGTTGGCGGGATGCAAAAGAGTCTCTATGTCGGATGCGGTGGAGCTGTTGGAAGCGGAGGCTGTTCTATGGGCGCTCCAGGTCTGTACAGAGTACGACATCTCTCACGTCTTGCCTGATGCTCATCTCTAAACTGAAGAAGAGCTTGCTTGGTGAGGATCCTTAGGAGTTGTCTTGGAGGGAATACATACGATTGCAAGGGGGCTCACTGTATGCTGTTGGAGCCATGTCAAATGAGGTTGAACAAATTCAACCAAAAAAAGAAGAAGAGGGGGAACAAAGCTGCACGTTGAACTTTTGCTGAACTTTTTCTTGCTGATGTTTCAAATATTACATTAGAATTGAAACAGATTGTAATCGATGACATTGTCTAATCAATGCAGTTGGATTTACTTTTAAAAAAAAAAAGAGACATCTCATAGCATGTACAATGGTAAGGAGGTTCAATCCTCTCTCAATTTTCTCTCTTCCTTTCTCCTCTTGACACATCATCTTCTTTTTCATCCACCTCATTTCCCACTATCTCATTCCTCTTCCTCATCCTCTTTCTCCATTTTCATCCACAACAAAGAGGATCCTCTTTGTATCCTTTTTGTTTTTTCATTTCTAGTTTTACATATACATCAAACACATAATTTATGTCAATCAAATATTTTTAACAAATTGAATTACTCTAATTAAGTAATAATAAAATGTTTTTATTTGCCTAACTCAACATAATTAATTAATAAATAAATAATGATATATACTACACAAAATAACACTATTTTTCAACATAAAAAATTATTACACTTGTTATTTTATTACCTAATCAAATTATTACAAAATTTTTAAGTACAAAAAAATATTTCAATTGTTTACATAATATAAGTTGTTATAATAGAAAATTAAATAAAAAAGAAGATTTATGTGAAAATAGTGCAAAATTAGACTCTTTTTATAGATTAAAAAAATTTATAAGCATTGGTTTTATTGTTTTTGTAAAAAATAACATCATATTTTTTTTAACTCAGAATTAGAACTTATTATTTGTAAATGGAAGTGAAATAAAAAAAAAACAAGTTTGACCACATGTCAACAAGTAATTGGATGTTGATTGCTTTTTTACACAAGGGTCAAGGTGAGAAATCCTCTACAGAAGGAGGATTTCAAGCAATCCTCTTTCAAAGAGGATCCTCTTTCATTTGCCCACAACAACAAGGATGTCCTCTAAGAGGTGAGAGAGTGCTAAGAGGATGGTAAATCCTCACCATTGTACATGCTCTCACAACATTGCCTACTTAATAGTTAATACAGTGGATTTCCAAAATTAAACTTTGATTATGGAAATTGGCCAATTACTAAAAGCAATATTTATTCTCTAACCTCCTCCGTATAACATTCAGCTAATCTGTTACGTGTTTGCTTGTTTTTTAATTATTTATTTTATTTTCTTCATTTGTTATTTAAAATTTAAAGGAAAAATGGATTGTTTTGGATGGAAAAGGGGTTTGTAGAGACTTTTGGCTACGGAAAGGAAAATTTGTAAAGTTTGGAGGTACCAAAAGGAAAAGTTTTTTACATTGGACACCAAAAGGAATAGTCTATACCACGGGGGTACCAAAAGGAATTTCCCAAGAAATTAATAAGAAGGGAAAATACTGGGGAAATGTTAAAAGAAGGAGACATGCCCGTCTTTTGTTGCTGTTTCTCCCACACACCCTCACATTCTGTATCACTGATTTTGGTACTACTCTACTCATAAACCACTCCCCACTTTTCCAAATACAAAAATATTTATGATATACCTTATGTTTTTATAAATAAATTAATAAGTTTTCGACCAAAAAAAAATAATTTAATAAGTTATGAAGAAACATGCCAGCCGGTGTGCGCTGCTCTATAAATCTTCTGATCTTTGTTTGGTAGGATTTGGGGCTCTTTTAGATGTTTTGTAACCAATATGGGTTTAAAATAGATAGAAAGAATAGGCGACATGGGCTCACGGGCCTTACTCACAATGTGGCCCAGGTTTCACTTCTTGTTAGAGATCAAGATTTTAAAGGATCTCAGGCATGCTCTGCATGTTCCAGATGGCCATCATCTTATGCATTATCTAAAATAGCCAGAAAATACTCGGTATTTACAAGTTTGTACATTTACAAAAAATCAAAAAATACAATCTCTATATATATTTAAAAGCATTAAGGATTAGAACCTCCTTATTGCGCCACATAGGATTTTACCACATGGCGAATCCACATTAAGCCACCTAGGATTTCTCCACATGTCATTTTCTTCTTAATTTTTAAAATTTACACATCACTAATTTGATTCCATGTCATATGCCACGTATTATCTCTATATATATTTAAAAGCATTAAGGATTAGAATCTCCTTATTGCGCCACATAGGATTTTGCCACATGGCGAATCCACATTAAGCCACCTAGGATTTCTCCACATGTCATTTTCTCCTTAATTTTTAAAATTTACACATCACTAATTTGACTCCATGTCATATGCCACGTATTAATTTATTTATTTTCTTTTGCAATTTTCCAAAATTTGATTTACATACAATTGTAAGTTTGTAACCTGTTTTTTCGTTTTTAGTTAACACAATACTTTTTCCCAGATCTTTCGTGATTGTTTCAATTTTTTGGTAACACTTTCTAATTTCTTTCATTTTCCAAATCAAACGTGATGGATTGGTTGTTCCAATTCAAATTTCAAATACAAAGTGGAAATTTTTAAAGATTGTTTTATTCATCCTATATGTAAAATATTTTCAACCAATTATCTTTTTCTAATTTATGTCCAACTATCATTAATTTATATCCAAGAGTATGTATGAAAAATCCATTTGGTTGAATCTTTAAATTTATAACCATATAATAATTTTGAACTTAATTATGTACAATATATATTTTCTATAACAAATCAAATCTTTTTAATAACTTCTTTCCCTTTTAAATTTCGTATGAATTATTAGTCAGATTCATTCTTAGAGTTATCAATTATCAAAATTAGAATTTAACTTAACCTCTTCCTAATTTTACAAGATTAGTTATTAAACAACTTACATGATTTTTATCTATTAGGTTCAATTTTTGATATAGTTGTGTAACTAATTAGCATATTTATCAACTGTTAAAGTGGAAAATAATCTAAAAAATGTTGAAATATGATTTTTACTTACCAAATTCAAATTTTAAAATATGTACGTAATTATTTAGTGTATTTATATTCAAAAAGTTGTTAGGGTAAATTAAAAAGATGCACTAAATCAACTTTCCATATATATTTGGAAGCATGTTAAATATAAAATCCCCAAGATATTTTGGAAACATGTAATTGTGTATGCTATTGTGGTGGGTTTTTATTTCTTTCCGTGTTATTATTTTTATATTTTTCTTTTAGGGTTTTAGTTTCCTAAATCGGAAAACATATCATATGCTCTAAGGCTATAGATTAGAAAAGTCAACTATAAAATGTAGATCTAATAAAATATTATAAGTTTATAACATATATATTATTTCGAGTCTCCATGTACAATAAGTCCATGTAATTCGTATGTGGAAGTCTAAGAATAAAGATAACTCAAATATCCCTTTTAGCTGTATAAAATCTATTCCATTCTACTATTCAAGTTATTAATGTATCATTCTTTCAAACAAAAAACAAATTCATAATATATTATATAACTTTTGAAGAAAAATGATCCAAAAAGTACTTCAAAACTAATATAGATAAAATTTAATTAAAATTTTGCGCGGGAAACTTCACTAGTTTTGATGTTAAAACTGGTATATTTAGGATGGCTTACCTGTATTTTTGGTGTATCCAGCTGTACATTTAAAAAAAATACTCAGTATTTACAAGTTTGTACATTTACAGAAAATCAAAAAATACAAATTTTGACGTTAAAACTTGCATATTTAGGATATAGCTTACCTGTATTTTTGGTGTATCCAGCTGTACAAAAGTTAGCGTAAAAACGACGGGGCAAAAATTGCCCATATACAGCTGTACGAAAGTGGGCTTAGTAACGGTTATAAATCGGGCCAAAACTTAGCGTGAAAGTTACGGTGAGGTCCAAAGGCCCATATAGTATAGTCGGCTTATAAAGTCGGTCCTTCTGGCCTCCTCCCAATGGTCTTATAAATCTGTCCTTAGCGGAGCCCATGTTTCCTTCAAGTCATTCAGGAATTCGAAAGAAAACCCCGCTCCGGTTGATACGACGCGTTTTGGCCCCTTACCTCTCAACTTTGCGCTCAAGGTATCCTCAATTCAAATCAGGCGAAATTTTCAATTTTCGGTCGTTATCCCGCCACCAAAGTAATCTCAATCAATCCGTTCCAAACTCCTGAGGTATCTGTTCAAAACCCTAAAACCCACGATGTTGATCTGTTTTTCGGGAGCGATTGTATGATCAGTCCAATTGTCGATTTTTATGTAAATTGCGCCTTTGGTTTGTTTCGCGATTAAAGATTGTTGGCTTCCTGATCGTTTTTAAGTCGATTTGTGATGTTTCCTCATGCCGATTTTGTTTGTTTGCTTGTTTAAGTGCTTGTCTGATAGAACTAGTAACAATTAGGAAGAAAGTAATTGAGGTGAAAACCATTGAAGCCTTACATTCATGGAATGAACTCTGGAACTTATAAATTCTGCTTGATTTAGCTGTTAAGTCAGTTAGGGCTACAGAAACCTTGGGTTACATTGATAATGATGGTGATGGTGGGAATCATGAACATTGTTAAGGGTGGCCAACAACGGAGGGTCTGTGTAACTTGCCCAAATACATATAGTTCAGGTATTGTTTCTGCATCTCACTTGTTCATGGCTTGCTTCCTTTTCTGGCCTGCATTTTGCTAATTGCCTGTTTACTAGAGCAAATAAATAAATTATTTATAAAACACACACTAAAGAAAGTCTAATTTTGATTTGGATGAATCTTATAGTCTAATTTTGATTTGGATGAATCTTATAGTCTAAAGAAAGTCTAATTTTGATTTGGATGAATCTTATAGTCTAAAGAAAGTCTAATTATGATTTGGATGAATCTTATAGTCTACATATATATTCATGTTCATGTTACTTTGTTCATATGAGTCATAACTCTTACGTTGGTGCAGAGTCTGTTCTACCATTTACTTTGGCAAAGATATGACAAAACACGTGAGGTATCATACTTTATCTTTGTTATCTTGGAATCAAATGATTAAATTATTATATTCTTGTAATCCTATAGCAAGGTGAAGTTTTTCATGTGCTTTTGCAGGTAGAAAACATGTGCTTTTCGGTTAACTATTTGTACTTGGGTTAGGGCTCAACAGTATGAAAGAGTAAGACTATCTTGTTTTCTTGTCAATTGTTTTATTTGAGAAAAAATTATTCAGCTTCAATGCTTTATTGATCCTTCTTAATTAATACTCATAAACAACAGCTGCATTGGCTTTCAACTGGCATTCCCAAGCTGAGTGACAATAATGGTAACATGTGTAACACATGAGCTTTAATTACACTTGCTCAAGT
This sequence comes from Polygonum maritimum, assembly GCA_963924305.1. Lineage (NCBI taxonomy): Eukaryota > Viridiplantae > Streptophyta > Magnoliopsida > Caryophyllales > Polygonaceae > Polygonum > Polygonum maritimum. Next base: position 4,016,023 of record OZ002733.1, read on the forward strand.
TGATGAACAAGGGCTTCCAACCTTGCTGTCCATCCAACTTTAAGACATTTACATTTTCACTGCCTTGATTCAGATGATGTTGCCAGCTAACATGGCTCTCTTTGGTTTGCAGGTGGAGTAGACAAAAGGGAAATCGAAGCCGATTTCAGAGGAAGAGCGAGGTAGATTCCGGTGACAGCTACCCTTGTTCATGATTCATGTGGGTTGCCCAAAATCAGGTTGACTAAGGCTAAGAGATCATGATTGTCTTATTTATTTACCTCTTCTTGAGTGTCTCTTTTATGGTCTATTGCAGTACTAATTGCTGTGTGATCCTTCCATATTAGGTGGGCTTGTTATTAGTTGAGAAGAAACTATTCAGCTTCAAATCCTTCAATGCTTTCTTCAATGTTTTACTGATCCTTCTTAATTTATATAAACAACCACAGCATTGGCTTTCAACGGCATTCCCAAGCTGAGTGACGATAACGGTAACACGTGTAACACATGAGCTTAATTACACTTGCTTCAGCTGATAAGCCAGAGTTTCCAACCTTACTGTCCATCGAATTTTAAGACATTTACATTTTCACTGTCTTGATTCAGATGCTGTTGTTCTCTTTGTTTTGCAGGTGGAGTGGACAAAAGGGAAATCGAAGCCAATTTTACCATAGTTCAGGATTCTTGTGGGTTGCCCGAAATCAGGTTGACTAAGGCTAAGGGATCATCAGTTGAGGTGTTCTTTTGATTTCTCTTACATATTTACCTCTTCTTGACTATCTCTTTAATGGGCAATTGCAGTACTAATTGTTGTGTGATCCCTTCATAAGGCGGGCTTGTTATTGCTAATAAAATGCTGAAATCCTGATCTACTATAAAACTTGAGTGCATATGGCAAGAATATTATAAAGCCATGCCGGTGAAGATTTTAAAGTCAACCTGCTTGCTGTATATTTGTTTTTTTGTCAATAGAGACTTGAGTCTCTCTCTCTCTCTTTTATAATTTCTACGGCTGCTGCAAAAATCTTGATACCACACTGGTGAACGAATCCTTGAGCAGAGGACGATGGAGCTAGCGGAGATTGTTGGATTCGCTCGCAATTTTGCTACCATGGTCAGAGTCAAAGGCGCTGTATGCTCTCTCCCTCTCCTCTAAATCTCTAGACTATTACAATCCACTTGCTGTTGGAATACTGAATTCTGGTATTCCCCTAAATCAATTTCAGGATCCAAAGGGTTTAAAGGCCAGAAATCACGCTTTCCACAACTACAAGTAAGTAGTGCTAGCCCTAATTGGTTTGTTTATCCTTAAAGCTATACTGGTGCTCTCTCCTTTGGGTTTTCCATCCTCTGATGATTGTGTATTTGCTTATTAGCTCGGGCATCACCACCATCTCTGCTTCAGGGATGTTGCTACCCGATAACCTCCGCAACGCTTGTTTGCTTACAGATGGCAGGAACACACCGAATTTGGCCCCCGGTTGTGCTGTTGTGGTCTCTGTGGCTTCAATCGTCGAGCCGTTTCTTGCAATTAAGACGAAAGAGGCTAATGTGAGGTTTGGTTTTCTTAAAAGTCTATCATTTGCTCTTCCTTCCTCTACTTTCTCCCCTTGCAAATTTTTATGTTTGACTCTCTGGCTTGATAACCTAGGCTCCACCAGAGCTGATTCCACATGCTCAAATTGATGTCATGATTGAGGTATGCTTAAGAATATGTTTTTGTAAACTCTGAATACAATCTTTACTAGATGATGATGATCTGTTTTGTGGTTGCAGCAGAAAGGACTTATGAAGCAAAGTGTGGAGGGCATGGACAATCATGCATCACAGTGGCTCCCTGCTAAAATTTTGAAGTTGGTATGTGGTTTTAATACATCCGGAGTTGTCCTATGAAACCGCTCTCCTAGGAGAATACATTGTGATTGTGGTCTGATAATGCGCGTGAATGATAGTCTAACCACTTGGGTTCTTGAACAGGTTGATGTACCTGTATCGTCACGGGCAGTTAGGTTGCTAATGGAATCTTCATCTCCATCTCTGGAGCATAGTTGGGAGGTTGGCTGGTCCTTGGGTTCAAATGCAAATCATCCAAAGGGAGCAGTTAATGAAATTCATAGTCAGGTTGGTTAGCTTGGAGCTTTTATTCTTTCCTTGGATAGTAACTTGTTTGGTTTTGGTTGTTCTGCGTTTATATTGAGGAAAAAGTTGATTTTATGTCCTCCAACAAGAGTGAAATGCAGCAAAGCCGTCAACCTGATCTAATGGCCAAGTCAATAACCAGAATGGTTTTTCTTCAAGTTCCTGATTTATGCAAGAAGGTGACCTCTTTTAAGCTTTATCACCTGCATCTAGTTTTGTCTGAAAATTCCTACGTCCATTCAGCTATAGATTCATCATAATGACAGGACAGGTTGTTGTTGTCGTCTAGGATATGCCTGAGGTCAATATATCACCGTCTTGTAACAGAGGAGATTTATTCGTGGCCTTGGGCTCCCCTTTTGGCATTCTTTCTCCAGTGCACTTTTTTAATAGGTATAATCCTCTAATATAGTGTTAATTGTTTCTTATCAGTTGTGCACTCAAACAATAACAATAAAAAATAAAAAAGGAAGATGTTGATACTCATTATTTAACAGTAAATGCATGGAGAGTGTTAGTCATGTGTTGGTGCAATTCTTCTTTTGACTTCTTTCATTTTCAGCTCTTAACTTTAAACTTGAACCATGAGTGATCTTAATATGTTTATTACTTGAGCCAGTGTATCAGCTGGCTTCATTGCAAACTGCTACCCGCCGACCACATATGATAAATCATTGTTGATGGCTGACATTCATTGCCTTCCTGGTATGCATGTTCTTCTCCTCCACTATGTTATCTTTGCTCAGTAGCTGGAGATTTTTACCAGCTGTATACATATGATGTGATTGTCAGGTATGGAGGGTGCTCCAATCATTAGTCATCAATCAAACTTGATTGGTCTCCTTACTAAACCCTTAAGTCAAAATGGAGGGGCTGAGATACAGGTTGCTCAATGTTTATGCTACTGTGACTGAAAATTTAAACTCTATTTGGTTATTTAAGATTAATCTTTGGATTTCAGTTAATAATACCATGGAAAGCAATTGAAGCTGCTTGTAGAGATTCGTGTATGCTAGTGTGTCAAAATGAGTGGAAGGAAATCCAATCTATTAAAGAGATACAAAATTCCGACATGATTATGCCTGCCACTTCTATCAAGAAGCAGCTTACAAGCTGCTCTGATCCATCATTAGTGGAGCAAGCTATGGCTTCTGTTTGTCTTGTCACGGTTGGTAATGGAGTATGGGCATCTGGTATTGTACTGAACAGTGATGGATTAATTCTCACAAACGCTCACCTAATTGAACCATGGAGATTTGGTGGTGCCACACTCAGTAGTGGATGTGATGAAAACAAAGCAGTGGAGCCCATTACGTTCTTCAAGGATTCTGCAGCTGCAAATAAAAAGGCAAATGACTCTCATCCTGCATTCAGAGGGGTGAGACAAATTTCGGTTCGCCTGGATCATGTTGACCCATGGATTTGGTGTCCTGCAAAAGTAGTGTATGTTTGCCAAGGAACTCTGGATATTGCCTTGTTGCTGCTGGAATCTGCTCCTACTCAGCTTTGTCCTATAAATGTTGATCTTAGCCACCCAACTCAAGGATCAAAGGCATTCGTTATAGGACATGGCTTGTTTGGGCCTCGTTGTGGTAAGGCCACAAATTACTTCTCTTGGTTTCATGTGTAGTACCGTTTTTGTGTGATTAAATTGCCGATTTTTAAGCTTAGCACAAATGTTGAATATTGGTTCTATACCAGGGCTGTATCCATCCGTTTCCTCTGGTGTGGTTGCCCAAGTTGTAAAATCCGGTTTAGGTCCTGCATCTTCACCATCTTTAGTGGACAATGTACGTGGAGAGCTTCCGGCAATGATTCAAACAACTGCTGCTGTTCATCCAGGTAGCAGTGGCGGTGCTGTTGTTAATTCTATAGGCAGTATGATTGGACTCGTGACAAGGTACATATAATAACAAATTTTACATTAGTTTTGTGAGTTCATCATGCTTTGACAACGCTTCTCAGTCTTTTACTAATTTTTAGCTGAGGATTTCTACAAAATCTTGACCAATCAATATCCTAGTTTTGTGTTTTGTAGCAATGAGGTTGCTGTTTTTCATTGTTTATCTTGCTGGGATGAATTTATGCTGACCTCTAGCTATTAACTCATGGGTGTAGCAATGTCAAACATGGTGGACAAACAATTATACCGCATTTGAACTTCAGCATCCCTTGTGCTGCTATGGAGCCCATATTCAAGTTCGCTGCAGGTACAAATTTAATCACACATCAGTTGTTCTGATTGTTATCATTATTATTTCTATTGTTATTGATTTAAATTCATTGTTAATTCAAATATGAATCCTAGATATGAAGAACACGTCGGTCCTCCATGAACTGGATAAGCCAAACAAGAAGCTTTCTTCAGTGTGGTCCCTAGTTCCACCATTGCCTGCGGAACCAAGACCCTCAATTCCAAGTGTGCAAGAAATGTTGAAGAAGGATAAGCAAGGAAAAGGCTCTCAGTTTGCAAAGTTTATAGCTGAAAAGGAAGGCTTGTTCAAGAAATTTAATCAAGTGAAGACTAGTGCAAGTCTTTCCCGCGATACAATTCCTAGCAAGTTATGACTTGACTCACTTGGTTGCTTACGTGTCCTTAGTCTTGGCATTTGATTGAATCTGAGCAACCAAGTTTTATATACAAAATTTGGTTGCCTCCATTGACTTTGGTTCCCACGATACAATGAGCTTTGCCAAGTGTATGGCTTTTCTTCTTGTGAAGTCAATTTGATCTCTATCAATTAGCTATCATAAGGTGCTTGGTTTTTAAATTATCACGTTTTATATGATATTGTCATTGTTTCATATGCATTTTCATAATATAACTATAGAACTTTTCAATATATTATTTTTCTAAATTTTATTTGGGTAGAATACCATATCGTATTTTCTCTAAGATCTATATATTTTAATGATTAAAAATATTAAATCTGAAATTTACAATATTAAACTAGTCTCTAGAAAAAAATCAGTGAATTCAATTTATATTGGGCCGACATTTCCACAGGCCCATTCACCCCTCCGAACAATCTCTCGGGCGGGGTCTGATTTGGGGAAGTCCATGAGAAAGTAGAGAGAAAGATGGCGGAGGATGGTGGTGCTAGGGGTGATGGCTACAAAGAGTACGTCGCCGGCTTGCTCGCCGGCGTATCTAGCGTCATCATCGGCCATCCCTTCGACACCGTCAAGGTTACTCTTTTTTTTTCTCACCTCTGTCTTATCGTATTTGAGTTTCTGAGACACGAATTGTCATTGGATTTAGGTTTACTGAGAGGAATGCCGTTCTTGATTAGGATGATTGCAGAATTCACTGATTGAGTTATCATGTTGGATACTTTCTGTGGTGGTATTTCTTGCTAATGGAGTTTTGTGCTCTACTGACAGGTGAAGTTGCAAAAGCACAACACAGATACACATGGAATCAAGTACAGAAATGGGCTGCATTGTGCTGCTAGGATATTCAAATATGAAGGGGTATATATTTAGCAGTTATTGCATAATCATTTATGGTTAATTGAAGTCTATATATGCGTTGTACTGTCTTAGTGGTTTTTGGATTAGGGGCGTTCACCAATTAAACAGACCTAATTTGGACAGTGTGAAGTAACTAGGAAGTCTAGTAGTATCCCTGAATCATTGCTTTGAATCTCTGTATCTAGTGACTCATCTGTTTGGTGTCAAGTTAACAATGAATAAGTAATCTGAGGTAACTGGATGTGAAATAAAGATTTTGACTTGTTTTATGTAAGGGTAGATTATGAAGGGATTATGGCATGTTTTAACTCTTCAGATGGAGGCTTTATGTGAACTCTGATTAGTTTCTCTTTGTTATAATTGTTTGTCGTACTTTCTTCGTAGGTCAGTGGCCTTTACCGTGGTGCAACATCGTCTTTTGTTGGGATGGCATTTGAAAGTTCTCTTCTTTTTGGCATATATTCTCAAATGAAGCAGTCTCTCCAGGTAGCTGGCTTCACACTAAATACTCAAGTTTGAATAAATTACTGCATTTCATATCACTAGAAGTAGTAGTTTGTGATTTTAAAATCCATGTTTTAGGAAGAATTCTTATGTCTGCATTCTTATAGGGAAAGAGGCTAAGCAGTGGCCCAGAACCCCTTGTAATAATTCCTTCAGCTGCATTTGGTGGATCCATAATCAGCTTTATTCTGTGCCCATCTGAATTGGTGAAGGTAAGTAATTCATGTAAGTGGAATTCCAGTTTACCTATTTTTGTAGGTTTGTGACTGTGAACTTCTGCAGTGTAGGATGCAAGTTCAAGGCACGGATTCATTGGTTCCAAGGTCCAACTTATATGCAGGCCCCATTGATTGTGCCCTTCAAACCGTAAAAGCTGACGGGGTGAGTAACTTCTCATTTAACTTGAGCATCATCTGATTTGTCTTGTTTAATCGAGCATATAAATACAACTGCAGGTTACAGGAATATTCCGTGGAGGTGTTGCAACTTTTATGAGAGAATCTATTGGAAATGCAGTGTTCTTCAGTGTTTATGAGTATGTCAAGCATTCCATGAATCTACAACTAACACATGCTTCAGAAGATCACCGTAGCTTGACGGACATGGGAATTGGGATTGCTAGTGGTGGTCTTGCTGGTGTTGCTGTATGTATACTTTACACATTTACAGATCTTTGATAATAGTATTGTTAGTGTTTTCATTACTACGTATTGATTGGGTCAAAGTTTACTTTGAAATTTACAGTTCTGGTGTGCTGTTCTACCCTTGGATGTGGCTAAGACTATTATCCAGACTGATCCTGATAGGAGCTGCTCTAGAAATCCTTTGCGAGTTCTGCAATCAGTAAGATTTCTTTCTCTGTAAATGATCTTGCTTCATTCCCAAAATCCTTTGAGAGTTCTGCAATCAGTAAGATTTCTTTCTTTGTAAATGATCTTGCAGACACATATTATTTGAATTTCTGCTTGCTAATTGCTATTTTCATACTGGATATTGCTGTAGGTTTACGGCAGGGCTGGATTAGGAGGATGCTATGCAGGTTTAGGCCCCACAATTTTAAGGGCATTCCCTGCAAATGCTGCTGCAATTGTCACCTGGGAGTTTGCTATGAAAATCATGGGGCTCAAGCATGACTGAATGTTTTCCTTGTGTGGTTGCTGACCAATTGTACACAACCATTTTCAGAGGAAACTTCTGATCTAGCTGATATAAGGAGTTATTCGTCAAATGCTGGTTGCTCGCCACAATATGATAAGTTAACTCTAGCTGTTGTTTCTCTATGAAGCATTTTCAACTAGCAAGTTCATATATTACCTTCTTTATTCCTATGTAGTGTGACTAGATTAGCTCAAATTCAGAGGTCGTTCCCCATTGTTTATTTTAGCGATTGTGTTTGCCAGATTGGTTAATTCTCAGGGTTTTGGCTGTAAACTGTCACTATCTGATGAATGAAAAAGTATTGATTAAAAGTTAAAAACACTTCTTGATTTGTCTCATTGTGTTGCTTGCTTTTGTTAAATTTTACCCTCTACAAGTGAAAAAAGGAAAGGTGATTGCATTCATAACCAGAACAACAGAGCTTACATAGTGATTGACAGAAGACAGAGAGCATGAGTACTTTCAACTTTGGCATTTATTTTGACATTGACATGCACAGCGCACACACACACACAGGTGATTGACAGAAGACAGAGAGCATCTCATCTAGAGATCAGCAACCATCAGGGAATCCTCTGAGCAGGTGGAAATCCCCAGCTGCTACTTGGCCCCTTTTTCAGTTTGGGCTTTCCCCGTAAACCCGCTCCGACGAGGTTCTACGCCTGCGTTCATTGTGCCCTGCCAGCCTCCTCCGACAACTTCTCTTGGTATCATCAAACTCTGAGACCTCATGGAACCTACACGTAGTGGCAGAGTTCTAAATTACTCTATGAGATGATGATGCCCAGGTTTCTCACTTCTCTACTTTGATCAAGTTGATACTACTTGGTATTGTATTATTTAAAATTCTAAATTATGATATGAAAAACCCTATGACATAATAATCAAGTTCAATGAAAGAATAGATTAAGAAACTAGACCATGCAACCTGCTGCATTGCTGACAGAACCTCTGCTGGAGGCCGGAGACGATGACAACAGGAGCCTTGGCATGGAACTCACAGACCTTGTGCCTCTGGTGATAGCGCTTGGCGTCGGTGAGATCCGCAGTGCAGTTCTCAGCTTGGCAGAATACAATATTGTGTGACCTTTCATCATAGGACTCCATAGTGTTTGCCTTGTGCTATAGTTGGTTGTTCTTGAGAAAGGAAAACTTAAATAGAAGAGTAGGGCTCTGGACCAAAGATATATGCCCAAGTGGTAGCCAGATGGAGGAGAAGAAAATGAAGGAGGGGCCATACAAATACAAAAACTAGTTGTACTGTTTAGGGAATGAAATGAGTTCTTTTTTGGTAAATAGGACTACAATAATGTATGAGGTCTGTGGACCACAACCTCACCAGTTATCATAGACTCTTCAGCTCTTCCCATTCCTGCCAATGGAATGATAATTGGTGTGACATTAATTATTTAAGCCTAATAGTGTCTCCATGAGGTGTTTTTTTCAACCTGCCATGTTATATCATTAGTCTAAAAATAGGAAAATTTTACAAAAACTGATCAAACTTGTGTTTTTCTTTCTTATGTGAACAAAAAATTGCCTGACCAACAACAACAACAAAAACACAAGGGTGTATGTGGAGTTAAGATATACACAACCATATTTCAAACAAGTGAAGATGGAGTTTCCAATAAACTCATCAGAATTACGACCAAAGAGCAATTGAACAAGATCAATATACCTACTGTTTGTTCTTACAACCTTTTGAATTACTAATCCGGTTGTATGACTTGACGTTGAAATTATTTTAAATTGAGTGTTTAGTATGGGAAAAAAATAAATATGTTTTTGTAAGCTCTCATAAGTTGGGGAAGAGTCATTATTTTTTCGGCAAATTTAAGCTTCTACGGAGTATAAGTTTCTATAAGCTACGATGAGCTAGTTTTGCCGAACACATATTCACGAGCTTATTTTTTTCGGTATGCTCTGATAAGCTTCCATAAGTATCATTTAGGCACTGCCGAATGGAGCATTAGTATTCTGGTTTTGTTCATCAAAATACAAACAAAAAACCAATATTAATGGAACACATAAAATATGAAGAAAATTGCTTAAAATAATAATGCTAGTAAATTCGACCAAAAAAAATATAATAATACTGAATAAAAAATGGAGAATTGTAGGATCTAACATAATGAAAATTGCCTAAAATGATAATAACTCTAATAAAGGAATATTATAGGGCCCAGCATAGGGGGTGGGGTGATTAGTACTCCGAATTACAGTAGTGAACATCTCTCTCCAAATTTAGTTGGCTTGTAAGCTGAAAATCATCCAAACATTTTGTCGGGACAACACCATGACCGAATGTAAAAAGGTTCTTAGAAGATAGAACCATCTAAAGTTGGGATTATTTTACAACCTTCAAAAGTTCGATCTATGCAAAATTTTCATGATTTGCTTACTATTCAAGTGTTGAATTTTCTTCTCAATTATATTTAATGTTGGTTAGTTACAACCGAACAATAAAGAATAGCGTTATTCCACTAACACTTTGTACCAGACAGGCCGACACTCAATATCAAGCCGCCACCTTTATGTTGAACTAGGTGGAATACTAAGACTCGGTTCCTTAAATTGGAGCTTATTGTTATACTCCGTAGTTGATAGTAGATGTTTCTTGTTGTAGGTGATGAAACTAGATATTCATATGGTACATAATCTATGAGGATGTTCGTTCATTAAGATGGCTAACTAAGTAATATATATAGATACTGATTGGATAAAAATGTATTATATATATATTGGGATCATAAATTCATAATACTTATAAAAGGAAGGGTAAGAACGATATATAAACATCTCTAGAAGTGATATAAGTGCGTATAATAACTTATATTTTATTGAACTTGATCAAGGTTTATAGTATTTATTCTCTTCCCTATGAACACCATAAACGATGTTTGTAGCTAAGGCTTAAGAGGTAGACAATTATGTTTATGTTTTATGATTAAATTTATATGTATTTTCTCTAATAAGGTAAGGAATTAGACAAAACACATCAACTATTAATGAATTTGAAGAGAAGAAACTCGATTGAAGGAGTTTATAATAAAATCCACGACCAAGCTAATCTCTCAAAAGGCGAGATTAATATAACAAGATCACAAAAGTAAAATTGACAGATCTTGCAAAGAATTTGTCCGACACTACGATCTCAATCACCCACAAGTAATTCCAACCACCTACTTGTTGAAACTGATACATCATACATGCTTAAAATCACAACTTTCATTACCTTTTTCATGGATGACTTGCGGAGGAACCCTTCATATATACAACTTGTTGATTGTTGCATGGTTTTGTAGTTTGCTTGTAGATCAAATTCGAAGTGAAAACCTAAATCCTTGGATGTAACATGCAAGAACTAAATCATGTATATCATAAATTCATAATAAAAGAGATAATGCATGTTTAAATTGTCGTTGATATTGTACAAATGTGATCGAAAATGGAGTTGTTCCTTTTGCAGATAAGAGATGACGGTAACCTAACTTAAACGATACATTATGATAGCTATTAGCTAGTGGGTGACATTGCCAATTTGCTAAATCATTCAATTCATATACGTGGATCTATTCAATTTTTGGGTGGTCCTTTAATTTGGCTCTTCGATTGTACAACTTCTTGAATCAATCACATTTTCACGATGTATATTTTAACACTTAGCTTTTAAAAGTGAAATAGAAAAGAATCTTACTGTATATGTCTATATCTTAATCATCTCATCTTTCTGTCCATTATAAATGCGAAAAAGGATCTTATTTCATCATCTAGCCATCCAATTCATTATCGAGATAAGTTGAGTAGTGTCGAATATTCCAATTTAACCACAAATAGGTAGCACATAAAACATATATTTATTCTCTTAAATCTTAACTTTAGGGTTGCAAACGAGCCCATTTGGCAAGATGTCCTGTATTATTGACTCCTTTGAGTGGTGCTTACTGCTTATAATTTTTACAAATTCAAGCAACGCTCCACTCGTTTAAATCCAACGTGTTACTATTATATATAAATTAAAAGGGATAACCCTTTTAAATAAAATATTAATCCTTTGACCAAAAATAAAATAAAATATTAATCTGTATTTTAAGCTACAATTCCATATCAACTTCTATTTATGTTAAATTTCGGTGAGTCATATATGACGTGGGGGGTTCACACGTCGGTTTGTGCGCATATGTGCGGTAGACCCAACACATAAGCCCATAAAGTTCATACTTATATGATGGGTGGTTTAGGTTCTAATTCCTGATATGACGTCTCGGTGAGCCATATATGACGTGGGGGTTCATACGTCAGTTCGTGCGCATATGCGCGATAGGCCCAACACATAAGTCCATGAGGTTCCACCCTAAAACCAATTGGTAATAGGGAAAGTATCTCATGTACTTATATGATGGGTGGTTTAGATTCTAATTCCCAATAAGAGATAAATTTAGTCTCAACAATTTAGAAGAGTGATTAAGAACACAACCACATATCAGCAGAGAAATTAGTAATTAACAGCAAAATGCAAGACAATTTACATACCATATAACGTATAATGTGAAGATGTCCCAAGTTGAAGGGTATTATCTGAATTTTTAGTGAAAACCATGGGCTAAAAAGTGAATAGTACATCAATGACTGGACTGGACAATTTTTATTTTGTTTTTTTTTCACACAATCTTGTCAGGACATGTAACTTGTAGTGTAGTCCCTGAATGGAGCAAGAATAGTTACTAGGAGGATTTGGGTAAGGGCCACTTGCGGAGGTGGTAAGCCCCCATCAAAAATAAATAACCTATGGGGCCGGTTTGCCCATTTTATCCCCGTCCCCATTAATTCCATTAATTCCAAAATTTCCCCCATTTATTGCGAAATCCCCTCGCCTCCCGTGTACCTTCTTCCCTCTCTTCGAAAAACGGCGCTCGTGCGCTACCACTTTTCGCTGCTCCCTCCACCATCTCTCTGGTTCGCCGGCAAACGGAGGTGTGAAAAGCGGGGTCGTCACACGACAGGAAGCGACTAGGGGACGCCCTCGACCGGACCTCGCACGGGTTGTCACACACATTTGCGACTGTGCTAAGTGATTTCGAAGGAGAAATTACGACGTTCGAGTTTGGAAGATTTGGCAGCCGATTTATACGCAAACCAGGTATATGAACTCGAACACATTAAACCATGGCTTTGAGGAGTGTTTGTGTTGGATTGGAAACACAAACGCAATGACCATGAGTTTGCTTGTCTTGGTGAGGAATCACGTATGACATGGTTTATGTGTGACACCTCCATGCTCAAATATCCATACGTAAACGTGTAACCGTATGACAGGGTTTTTGTGTGACAACAACTAACGAGAAAAACGTTACAATGTATGACACTTCTTTGTTTGTGCGACACGTTTGTTTCAACTTAAAAGTGGATGAAATGAATGACACTTGTTTCAGTGTGTGACACGTATGTTTTCACGCTTATGGGTTTATGTGGTGACAGCCTCAAAAGTTGAATGTGGTGACATGGTATGACTGATAGTGTATGTGTGACAGATTTGTTTTATTTTATTTTATTGAAACATGTGGGTGTATGACAATAATGTAGAATTAGCTTCAACACATGGTTGTTTTGTATGTTTTTGTATGACTTTGTGTGACATGGTTGTTTGGAAGATTATGTGTGACATAGTTGTTTTCCAGTGTGTGACAGTTTTGTTTGATCACAGTTTTTGCTTGGAAAGTAATGTGTGACATGTATGTTTGGTAGATGACATGCTTGTTCTTGACATGTTTTCTGTTTCTATTGTATGACATGCATGGTTTTGAATGTGTGACAGGGTTGTACAAATGAAGATCCTCACTGTTTCGTATGGTGGAATGTGGACCTCTGAATGTGAGTATGTAGGTGACATATCCTCCAAGGCCGTATTACTAAAAGATGATATCAGCTTAGATGAGTTGAAGAGCACAATAAACCAAAGGTGCAACATGTTGTCACCAGCCAAGAATATGATCTTGTCACACCTCCATCCATTTCAAAAATTGAAGAACCCTTTCAAAGTGGAGAACGAAGAGGATTTCAGTTCATTCCTACATATCAATGCAGCTCCAGGAATTGATTGGAAAATGCCTCTGTATGTGAGTTTCAATGAGAACAAGGTAATGCCTTTGTATGTGTGTTGGGTAAAGTGTCATTCAGTGTCATACATTCATTCACACCATTGTCATTCAATTGTGTGACAGGATGTAGCAGAACATGTGTGTGTGACAACTCCAAATGCAATGATACATTGTGTGACACCTCCAACTGCAGTGATACATTGTGTGACACCTCCAACTACATTGATATAGTGTGTGACAAGTCCAGTTGCAACTGTTGCACCTATTCAGCTTCTAGATGAACCTATTTTGGCAGCACTTCCAGCTATTGAACCTCCAGTTGCAGCTATTGAGGATGAATACCAACCAATAGATGTTGATGTGGAGGTGACAAGAGCTCATGAAGATATTGATGACATTGCTGATAAAGAGGTTGGGAAAGTGACAAGAGCTCATGAAGATATCGATGACATTGCTGATAAAGATATGGATGAAGAGGGCTACTGTGGTGAAAGGTTTATTGCCAGTGGAGATTTCATAGAGGTTGGGAAAGTGTACCAGTCCAAGAAACATCTGCAAGATGTTGTGGAGAACTGCTTCTCATAAGAGGTATGGGTTTCGTGTAAGAAAATCAAACAAAGAAAGATACAAAGTGAAGTGCGTGGATCCTGAATGTGCATGGCAAATGATGGCGTCAATAATTAAAGGAACAAACAACTTTATGGTTAGAAAGATCACAGACAAGCATACTTGTGCATTCGACATCAGATTTAAAAAGCAACATAAGCCGTCATACAAAAGTATTGCTGACAAGATTAGAACAAGGTCAGTCAAGTTTTGCACTATCTTGCAACTACATTTAAAGAAATTGTGAGATTGTGTATGTACGTATGACAGGCTGTGTATGTATGACAGGCTGGTGTTGTGAGATTGTGTATGTATGACAGGCTGGTGTTGTGCACATATGCAGGTATGAAGGTGTGAAAAATGGGCCAGATGCAGCTCAAATACGGAATGATGTCCAGAAGGAGTACCATGCATCAATCAGCATGTGGAAGGCTAGGAAAGCAAGATCCACAGCTCAAAATTTGATAAGGGGAACACCAGATGAAAACTATGCTCTTTTCCCATCATATTGCCACATGCTGAAGCAAGTGAATGAGGGGACACATTACAAGCTTGTCATTGACAGTTCTAACAGATTCAAATATGTCTTCATCTCATTTGGAGTGTCCATAAGAGGTTTCCAACACCTAAGAAAGGTACATCCCTTGTGACACAACTATATTACAGGCTGTCATACCAACTAGTTAAGTGTGTGACACAAAGTTGACTTGTATGACATTATGTTCTTGTATGACAGCCACTATTTTGTTGTATGACATAAACGATTTAGGTGTATGACAGCAAATTTTTTGTTGTATGACAACCACTAGTTGGATTGCATGACACTTATTTGTTGTAGGTTATATCAGTTGATTCAACTAGTTACGTGTGTGAAACATGTTGTTTGTATGACACTATTTGGATAGTGATCCTGACACTATTGTAAGTGTATGACAGCCACTATATTGTTGTGTGACAATAGTTTTAATTGTATGAAACTTATTAAGTTTTGTTGTATGACAGCCACTATTTTGTTGTATGACACTAGTTTAATTGCATGACACTTTTTTTTTTGTAGGTCATATCAGTTGATTCTACATTCCTTCATGGCAAATATTTAGGGCAATTGATGAGCGCTGTAGGTCAAGATGCAAACCAACAAGTATACCCTCTTGCCTTTGCTATAGTGGATTCTGAAAATGATAAAGCATGGCACTGGTTTTTTGAGCAACTGCTTAATGTGGTACCACATACAAAGGACCTGGTTGTTGTGTCAGATCGACATGCCAGCATAAAAAATGTAGTAGCAAATGTGTACCCATTAGCTAAGCATGTTTGTTGCAAAAGACATTTGCAAATGAACCTCAGGCAAAGATTCCATGATGTTGGTGTTCTAAGCTTGTTTGAAAAGGCTGTAGAGGCATACACTAAGGCAGAATTTGAGGTTCACTTTCTGGACATATGCAAGGCAAATGCAGAAATAGGGAAATATCTACAAGAAGCTGATTTTTCCAAATGGAGTAGGGCTTACTGTCTTGGTGAAAGGTAATGAATTGTATGACAACACTTAATTGTATGACATGTACTTATTTTGTATGACAGTAGGTCATTTTCTTGTATGACAGGTACAACATGATGACTTCAAACAACTCTGAGTGTGTAAATGGAGCCTTGAAGATTGCTACGTCATATCAGTTGGTATCCCTGTTTGAGTTCATCAGGGACATGGTCACCCGATGGTTTCAGACACGTAGAAAAGATGCTGCAAAACACCAGAACCAACCCCCTTTGAATGTCAGGGCAATCTTGTTGGAAAGGATGAGGATTTCCAAAAGGTATGACATCAAGCCTTTGAATGATGCACAATTTGAGATTTGTGGTGGAGATTTCTCTGGCATTGTTGATCTAGCAAGGAAGACATGCAGCTGTAGGGTATTTGATCTGGATCACATGCCTTGTGTGCATGCAATTTGTGCAATAGAATACATGGAGTACAATTGCTCAGAATTCTTAGGTGAGTACTACACAGCTGCAGCTTGGTTGAAGGCTTACCATGAGACTATATACCCTACACCATCTAGATCTGAATGGGATGTACCAGAGGAAATCAGCGAGGTGGTATGCAAACCACCACTTGTACGCAGGCCAGTTGGAAGACCAAGGGTGAATAGGCTGCCATCACTTGGAGAATTTAAACCCATTGTGAAGAAAAGGAAGTTGTCCACATACAAGTGCAGCTTGTGTGGGAAATCTGGCCACAACAAGAAGACTTGCCCAAGAAGAGAACAAGCAATCACTTGCAAGCTACCATTCTGAAGCTGTCACACAATTATGCACTACCACTTTCATGGTTACTTTTGATATTAGGCATATTACTGATGTTTGCACAGTTATCATATGATTCTGCATTTTTTTGGGGATATATTGGCATGAATAGAACATTGCTGGTGTAAGTAAAGAAGTATTTTAGGTAAATGACTATGGGTGACAAGTCCTACTTTTGTAACTAGATAGAAATACTTGGTGGTGACAGGTTGATATTTTGTATGACAACGATTAAATGTTGCAGCTGTGTTTTTTATATTTTCAGACTTTTATGTTGTTTTTAGATCTGAATGTCTGATATGGACAAAAAACACACATTCAACAAAAACACTGCTGCCATTACATATACTTGTCACCAACAAGTGACAAGTATGATTTCCATACAAACCTAAACAAGAAACGAACCCTTAAAAAAACCATAACAGTCCTTAAACCTAAACCATAACAGCTGAATATAACAGCTCAACATTTAGAAAACAAGAGACGAACAGAAGTAGGAAATGATGCAAGGTTGTCACACAATCAAACATCTTGTCGTTGTGGTGTGGATGGTGCCGGCTCCAGGGGTGGAATCCTGTGGCCTGGTGGGAGGTGTTGTGCCCTGAACTCGCTCCCATCTTCAAGGCCAAACTGGTGGGACATAAACCAAGGGTCAAGATAGTACTTGGAAACATGGCATTTAAGTTGGATATTTGAGTGACATGGGTACCTGAATGCAAGTCTGCTCCATTTGATCGTGTGACACACGATCAACATTGTCATTGTAGAAAAATTCCACCCAGCCAGGAGGGACATGAACCTGCAAGCAATAATACTTATAGATCTTGGCCACCTTCTGTGTGGGATTGATAAGGAAACCAATCCTGTTATCCTGTTACATATGCCCAAAACAAAACAAATGTCATCCTTGGAATGCCAGAGAAAGGGAAGATGGAGAAAACAGAAATTAAAGTTGTCACCACCCCATGGTTGACATAGACAGTGATCCTTTGGGGTGGAGCGGGAACCCTTTGTTGTGCGTTGGCTGGTCTGGGGCCTTGGGAGCTCATAGCTGAAGGTTTGAGGAAGAGGTGGATGGTATGAAAATGGTGCAAAGGTGTATTTGAGGCTGATTGTATTTATAGCCAAACACCATACCTGTCATACGTTTTTTAACATGTATGGCCAAAAAAATGTATGACAATTGATGGTGTCATAAAAAACTGACAAGAATAGGCATTGGGTTTGGTGGTCAATAGGAGCCATTAAATAATAGGCATACTAATGTGGTCAAAGCAAAAAAGAATCTCAAAAGATTGAGAAGATTAGGCATGGGCTTAGAAAAGACAAGTTGGTCAAAATGGCAATAAATAATGACACAACTGCCACCAAAGATCCCCTTTGAATTTAGAGGTATACCCTATGAAATCAGGCCCCCAATACCCTAAGGCTCATCAGTTGTCACACCAGCTGTAAAAAATAAAATAACTGCACCTGTCACACAGAGGCTCATCAGTTGTCACACAAGCATTCACCAAAGCTGTGGATGTCGATCCTAGTGAAATTACTAAACTGTGATGCACTATGAAATCAGGGACACAATCCCCAATACCCTAAGGCTCATCAGTTGTCACACAAGCTGTAAAAAACAACAAAACTGCACCTGTCACACAGAGGCTCATCAGTTGTCAGACAAGCATTCACCAAAGCTGTGCATGTCATTCCTAGTGAAATTACTAAACTGTGATGCACACACATGCATTCACCAGAGTAAAAAAAGTCATTCAGGGAAAACACACCCACATGCAGAAATTGCTCAAAGAGCCTATCATTCATAACTACAATGTGTCCTCCAACAATTCATAACCTTGTCATACATACACTCAATCGATTGCTATTCTAACTAATGCTAAACCAATTACAGCAACCTTTGTCATACACAATGTTTTTTCAAACTAGCTAACATATGTTACATTGTCACAGGTTTTCACTCTCAGTAAAGATCCATGTGCCCCTCTGCAACTCTATTGCCATCTTCTCCCTATGGGCATCAATGTTGTTCTCATCAACATTGAATTCCTCGTTAAAAGCCAGGGCTTCCATGTACTTGAGAGTAAACAGACCACAATTTCCCCTGCAAAATAATGAGGATACATTAGCATCAGCAATAAAATGGATCAGGGAAAATAAAAAGTTATGTGACTTTGATGCATTACCCTTGCTTGTCCACTGGAGCATCTTTGGCCCTAGCACAAGTGAAGGGGGGTCCCCAAATCCTTCACCAGATGCTTCATTCTTTCACTGGCATCAAGGAAGTAAGGAAACAAAACACAGAGTGGTCCCAGCATGGACTGCATCTGCTCATCAGTGAAGAGGTTTGGAGCACAATCATATATGTCAATATGATTCCCAGGCAAGTCTATCTCCAGGCAAGAGGTTTGGAGCACAATCATAGGATGTTAAAGGGTGCATAAACCTTTTTTGCATCAAACCATTGTTTCCCATACGTTAAAGGCAGCAATCCATCCATGTAGTCTGTCCAACCCTTGCAGAATTCAAAGCCCCCATCCCATAGACTTTTCAGAACACCTTCATTGAACCTATTAACCAAAACACAGTCAGCCACAACAACATCTTTCCAGCGTTCAAGCTCATTATGAATCCTCTTCATGTAATGGTGCATTCCCTCATTGATATGCTGCAGTAAAACAAGGGAAGCATATCAGATTCTGTACCTGTCACTCATGGTATTAGCTGTCACACAAAACTCAAACTAAAACCCTACACATTGAAACCCTAAACCCAAACTAAAACCCTACACACAACAAAGCATAAACCCTGTCACACTAAAGCCCTATAACAGTAAAGGCCTATAATTCATACCCTGTCACACAATTCAGTGGCTATCACACAATTCAATACTTCCCTAAACCAAAACTAAGACCCTACACATTGAAACCCTAAACCCAAACTAAAACCCTACACACAACAAAGCATAAACCCTGTCACACTAAAGCCCTATAACAATAAAGGCCTATATTTCAAACCCTGTCACACAATTCAAACCCTGTCACACAATTCAATGGCCGTCACACAATTCAATACTTCCCTAAACCCAAACTAAGACCCTACACATTGAAACCCTAAACCCAAACTAAAACCCTACACACAACAAAGCATAAACCCTGTCACACTAAAGCCCTATAACAGTAAAGGCCTATATTTCAAACCCTGTCACACAATTCAGTGGCTGTCACACAATTCAATACTTCCCTAAACCAAAACTAAGACCCTACACATTGAAACCCTAAACCCAAACTAAAACCCTACACACAACAAAGCATAAACCCTGTCACACTAAAGCCCTATAACAGTAAAGGCCTATATTTCAAACCCTGTCACACAATTGCAATACCTGTCACACAATTCAGTGCTTCCCTAAACCCAAACTAAAACCCTACACATTGAAACCCTAAACCCAAACTAAAACCCTACACATTGAAACCCTAAACCCAAACTAAAACCCTACACACAACAAAGCATAAACCCTGTCACACTAAAGCCCTATAACAGTAAAGGCCTATAATTCATACCCTGTCACACAATTCAGTGGCTGTCACACAATTATAGGCCTTTCACTGAATTACAGACATGTCACTCATAACAGAGGCTGGCAACTCCCCCTAAACCCTAAACCCTTAACCCTAAACCCTAAATCCTAAACCCTAAACACTAAACCCTAAACCCTAACTCAAACAATACACACAACAAAGCATAAACCCTGTCATAGTAAAGCATAAACTCTAAGGCCTATAATTCAAACCATGTCACACAATTCAATACCTGCCACACAATTTAGTGGCTGTCACACAATTCAGTACCTGTCACTGAATTAGACATGTCACTCAATACAGAGGCTGGCAACCCTAAACCCTAAAACCTAAAGCCTAAACCGTAAACCCTAAACCCTAACTAAAACAATACACACAACAAAGCATAAACCCTGTCACTCAATTGAATAACTGTCACACAATGCACAACCTGTCACACAATACACAACCTGTCACACAATGCATTAAAACAGAGTAAGGTTATGTACCTCATCAGCCAACCAGCACTTACTTGTTATGAGCTCTCTGAAGAACTTCTTGTCAAGTGTTGTCTGATACCCAGGCACGCCCATGTGTGTACTATATAAGACAAAAAAATGGAACCATTACGGGCTTGAAAAACAAACAGAGAACAAGTTCATATGAAGAGGGCAGTGTATCAGACCTTGAATCATAATACCAATCATAGAAAGCTCGTCTGTCTTTTGTATCATAGAAAGAATTCTTGGGTCTTCTAGGCATTGGTTTAACCTTCTTCTTCTTTTCCTTTTTTTTTCTTCTCTGCAGTGTAAGGAGAGACTAGCTTGTCACTGGGCTTGCTGTTCCTTGTAGACTTCCTCACAACTGTAGGTACAACTTGCTTTTCAGTTTCTTCTTTTTCTTCTTCCTCTTCAGACTCATCAGATTCATCAGATTCATCGCATTCATCAGATTCATCAGACTTCCTCACAACTGTATGTACCTCAACAGATTCTTTTTCTTCTTCTTCCTTCTCTTGTGTGACTGTCATGACAAGGCCCTCATCATCCACTTTGTGGCCCTCCCCTGTCACACCAACCTTCTCAGCCACCTCTGTCACACAAACCTCATTTTTCTCAGCAGAATCCACATGTACAGGCTTGTCACCTACATCTGGCACAACCTCATCCACCTTCTCATCAACCTGGACACCAACCTCACCAACCTCCTCAACTTGCACACCAACCTTCTCATCAACTTCAGTTCTCTCAATTTGAGGAGAAGTTTGCTCAACTTGCACACCAACCTTATCAGCAAGCTCAACCTTCTCAGCAAGCTGAAACAAACTGGCATTCTCATCAAATTTCTGGCTTTGAGCATGTATGTCCTCCAACACTTCAGCAAAATTCTCCTCAAATTCTCCCTCTTGTCTTTCAGCCTGCTGAGTGGTGGTCTCTTCTTGAACCAGCCCACAGCTTCTTAAATCCTTCCTCAATGCATACATCTGGGTGAGGAGGTCAACTTGCCTATCATTAAGCCGTAGAAGTTGCATGTTCATGTCTTGTTGTATCGCTTGTGTTGATTTCAGAGAACGAGCTAAAATCCTAACATCATCTCTCAATGTCTTGGCCCACAGAGGCTCATCAGACATGGGCAACTGACCTGTCACCACCAGTAGTCTTTTCTTGTTGATCCACAGCTCCCTTCTTCTTGTGTTGAGGCTTGGTATGAACATTAACTACTGGTGCAACTTTGGCTCCTCTGCCACTTCTCAGCCTGGAGGAAATGCCAGTGGCTGCACTCTTTGGCCTCTCAGCACCCTTTTCTTTCTTGTTCACCTTCTTCTTCTTGGCCTCCTTGTTCACCTTCACAGCAACTTCTTCAACTGAGCAATCTTCAACATCCATGCTGTGAGCAGGCATGTTGTCACCTACTTCATTCCCTTCTTCTTTCCCCTCCTTCTCACCATCTTCCATTTGCTGTCATACAGACACATGTCATACATAATCATGTCATACATATATCAAGCTGTCATACAATACAATTGTAATCACATGTCATACATATAACAATTGTTGTTGACCTACCTTTTCTGGAACCTTTTCTTCTTCCACAACAATTTCTTCCTCCACAGCTTTGTCTCCTTCATTCACATCCTTCTCTTCATCATTCCCTGATTTCTTCACAAACTTAACCTTCTTGGCTGATTTTTTGGGGGATTTGGTTGCAGCAGGCACACGCCTTGGGAGCTTGAACTTGTCACCAAGTATGTGCTTACGCATATCAGCAAGGCTCTCAAAGTCATCACCAGAATCATCTTGTACTTCCTCCTCCACCTTCCTTTTCCTGGATGGTGTCTTGACCTTCCCTTCCTTCTCCCCACTCTTCTCCACCTTCTCCTGCCTCTTCTCCTCCTTACCAATTGAAGTGTTGTGCCTGTGGGTAGCCACTGCATACTTCATCCTCATCCTCATTGCCTTTGACCCCAAAACACTGTCCTTCTCCTCAGAATCCAAAAGCTTCTGCTCAAGCTCTGCAGACATTACAACCTGAGGCAGCCTCCATGTAATATAGCTGTCGATTACAGGGTCTTTCTCCTCGTCTGACCATGAGAAATCACCAAAATGGCAAGAGTCATACCTGTACACATCACCCTGAAAACAACAGAAATGAAAGAACCTGTCATACAAGGGAAAATGGGAGTTGTAAGACAACTGTAATAGACAACAATTTAAGTACACATTAGCCTACCAATTCCTCAAGTGCATTCTCCAATTGTTTGATGGACAGACCTTTGTCAGTTGAAACAGAATACCATATAGGACCAGAGATGGTGTTCTCATCCAAACTGTAATTAACCTTACACATGTCACACAGCCCTGGAAAAGTTTCAAAGATCCATATCTGACATGACAAAAATACAACAAATGGTTACAATATGTCATACAACAGTTTTCATCCAATCTCCAACAAACTGAAATACAACAGTTGTCACACAACACAATTGTAATCACATGTCATACATATAACAATATGTCATACAACACAACTGTTGTAACATGTCATACATATATAAAGCTGTCATACAGTCTCATGTCATACATAAACATGTCATACATATTCAATTTCTCATGACTCAGAAATTTACCTCAAAGGACAGAGGATAACCACCCAAATTGAATCCTGTCCTGGTATTAGGAGAAGTATGCTTGGCTTAAGAAATCTTGGATAATGCATCTATGGTGGCTAGGTAAATCTCCCTACCCCAAGGGTACCTTTGGAATTTGTCCATATCAGACACTAATGCAGCATGCTCAGTGCTTATATTTGTGTTAGGCCTGTGAGGAAGCAGCACACCCTCAACCACCAACAAATAGGCTAGCATCATCTTCCTTTTGCTGTTTTTCTCCTTGCAGAGCATGTCTTTCAAATCCCCCAGCTTGCATTTATCTACTCCCAGAACATCTTCCATAGAAACCTCTGGGACATCCACATCCACTTCTGCACAGTTTAACCCAGTAATGGCAGCAAACTCGACCATAGAGAATCTAGCTACCTCATCCTTGACCTTGAACCACAACTCTTTGGACTTCTTTGTCTTTACTTCATGCATCATCATAGCATGGACAGCCGTTCCTAAGAAAGCCAGCTTGTCCCCAATCCTAAAAATTGTACCAAAGCATCCACACTTCAAGGCCTCCCATTGCTCTTTAGATACATTTTTCTTTATTGTTTTGAAGACAGAGACATCTGAAAAAACATTGTATCTGCCCCTGAAACGATGGCTCTCTGGGTAATAGTACTTCAATGACTGTAATTACTGCATGTCAAATTCAGCTGGAGGAGCATATGGAACTATCTGTGACATTATCACACCTGTCACACAAAAAATGCAAACCAAACTGAAATACAACAGTTGTCATACAACACAATTGTAATCACATGTCATACATATAACAATCTGTCATACAGTCACATGTCATACCTAAACATGTCATACATAACCCTGCTACACAACAATTGTCATACAACACAATTGAAATCCAAAAACCTGTCATACAGTTGTGCTACAAACAAAAGACATCCATATTCATGTCATACAACGGTTGTCATACAGACCAATAATCAACCAGATTCATGTCATACAATGAATTGCATTACAAACACCTGTCATACACAATAATTTTGTTCCTAATAGGTTGTTATCACTAACCCTGTCATTCCAATACTTGTCCTAGCCTAAACCAAACCCTGTCATACAAAGTAACCGCAATTTTCACACATGCATTCTCCACAGAACATTCACAACAACCAACCATTACTCCATGTCCAACCTAAAACATGCATTTCAGGCAACCATTGCATTGTGTCATACACTGAACTACGACTTTCGAAAATGCCTAAAGCATGCCTTTCAGGCAGTTAAACGATTATGCACAAAACATCCACAACAACCAACCATTACTCCATTAAACCTAATTGAACACAATGCAAGCACACACATTGGAAAACAAAGACGGAAGAAGCCTGAAAACCTACATTCCACTAAGATTACACACAGAAATTGCTCCAGTTCGTTCCAACCCTAAAAACGAAAGAGGAACTACCGCGGGGAAGACGATGGAGGAGATGATACAGCGGGGGAAGTCGTGGAAGCAAAGCGAGACCGATGCGACGGGAATACAGCGGTGGAACGGCCGGAATTTGGTCGAAGTCGGAGGCGGTTGAGGGCGGTTTCCGGCTGGAACGACTTTACGCGAGAGAATAGAGAGAGAGAAGAGAGAGAGGGAAAAAAGTTGAAATGGGCTTATTAATTGCCTTTTATACGCGCGGAAAACGGCCTCATACCACATTTAATTTTGAGGGGGATTACATGCTACGGGAAAGTATCTCTCCTTATTAATTGCCTTTTATACGTGCGGAAAACGGCCTCATACCACATTTAATTTTGAGGGGGATTACATGCTACGGGAAAGTTACTACTTTACCAAAAGTTAGAAATATCAAATGTATCAATATTCAATACGTCGTGCTTAGAATCTTCCAGCTGTAGAATATATATCATATATAGTGATAGCCAATTCAACCACATGCAGTACACAATTGTCAAGCCTAAGTTTCAATAAAATTCGAGTTATAAGCTATATATATGACACTGTTCACGCATTAGTGATCGAGCATCCAAGCTATGGAGCTACTATGGAATGGAATCTCGTGCTATATATTGATCACAATCAATTTATAATTGCCAAATTGCATGTCAAACAGTAACCATAGAATTCTTGTAGCCCATTGTATTGCATGTACGTGCACATTGTTCATTGACAAGTACAATGTTTATTTCAAGGAATTTGATCTCTAGAAATTCCATCGTTATATTTGCCCAAATATAGAGGGAATCACAAGGGAGGATAATATGGGCCTGTAAAGTGGGCTCGAGTAAGCATTTTCAGCCTAAAAAGGCCGTTTTTTTCAAAGTAGTTTTGGGCCTTGTGTGTTGATTTCAAGCTCAGCATGACAAATAATAACTTTTGCCCGAGATGAATAAAAGAAACTAGCGTATTTTCCCGGGCTTTACGCGGATTTTGTTCAAATTTTAATTGAACTAGATTATTGCCCGTACCATGTACGGGAAACGACCGATAACCCTTTTTTGACATATTATTTAATTGATAAAAAAATGCAAAATAATATTATTAAGAATTCGATATCGATATCTTTTTTTTATTTGAAATCGTTATAATATTTTGTTGATCCAAAATCATGATTTGATGTTAACAATAAATTTAAATTTAACTTTTCTATAATATAAATTAAATACTATCATTTCATTTCAAGATATATTTGATTAATTTAAAAATTCATATGTTATATGATATGAAATCTCAAGTGAAATATTTTATCAACATATATCTTGTTATAACTAATAAGATTTTTATATGGTGATAGAAATAAAAAACTAAGTTAATTATGATTTATTTACATATCTCTTTTAGAAAAATAGACTTGTATAAGTAATAATATTTTTTGAAATAAAATGATTTTAATACAACTTATAAAATTATAACCCAATTTATAAACGAATAGTATAACACATATATAGTTTATTTATTTTTTAGATATTTTACAGATATATTTTGATATTGTTATTTAAACTATAAATTTATGGAACAAAAAAGATTGACAAAAAATATGGTAAATATATGAGATTATAAAAATACAATAAAAATAGAATTTTAGAAGGACAAATAAGTTTAACAAATCCATTTATTATATTATAAAACGCGGCCGTTTTAAAGTCACCACGTTGATTAACTTTGGGCCGCCTCATATTTAATAAAAAAAACTATTTTATCACTTTATTATTTTATTTTCTTAAATAAATTTATCATTTTAAAACTTAAGTTATTTTCTATATTTACATTATCAACTATATTTGTTTTACATATTATATTTGATTTTATAACAAATTTGATTTTTTAGCCTAAAACAATCCCACAATTTTAAATAAGTCAATGTTTTGTCATGCTCCATGATCTTATGTTTTGTATTGAGGCTACGCTTATTTTTTCAAATGATTCGTACTTAATGTTTGGTTTTTCTTATCAAGATTCTTTTGGCCAATTCTATATACCAAATTTAGTTTTATCCATAAGATTGGATCGTGTTATTTTGTCAATAATTTTCACTTATTTGAAAAACAAATCCATAATTTTCTTAAATTATATAAATAGATGTCTAAGTAAATAGTGAAAAAAGATAGATATAATTAGGTGAAAAAAGATAGATATTAGAAAAAGAAGAAGATATATGATAGACAATTAATAAGAATAAGAAAGATTTTAAAAATTTCTTTTCTAAATTAAATTGTTTTACATGAAGTGGGGCCAGAATTAACGTGGAGGCTCGAAATTCTCCGACTTTAATATATAGTATAGATTTTATTCGAAAATAAATCATTTATCATACTTACTTAATGTACATACGGAGTATATACTATATATGTACAAATCTTGATTGATTTTGGAGCATTCCTCTTTCACGACGGAGGTTTCATTGGTCACCGATTTGTGGTGTTTTAGTAGGCTTACGCGCTCTGTTAGGGGATCTTGGAGAGCATCGACCGTGGTATTTCCCGCTTGATTATTGAAGGTGACAATCTGCAAGTCATTAATGTGGTGCAAGGAAGCTGGAGCTGTCCGTGGGAAGTGAAGATGATGCGGACAGACATTCTTGGGTTGCTGGGGAAACTGGTTGGACGATCTCACATGTCCCGCGTGAAGCGAATGCATCTGCTGATCATGTCGTCAACTCCTTCCGATGCGTGTTGACTCTGCCTATTTGATCTGATTAGGGTCTTCGGGACCCATCCGTAATGATGCTCTAGGGTAGTGTCTTTTCGCTTGTATTTGACCTAACATAATCTCTTTCCTTATCAATACATATATATATATACACTATAAATATCGGTATAATAAACATATATTAAGCCATTATTATATATTCATCAATCATAGATATATATGTATACTAAGTCCATAGAAATAATAGGATATGATAGAATATCCATTTTTTAAACTAAAATCCTATTAGAAAATTCATAAATTATTTTTAAAAATAATATAAAATTCCTTAAATATTAGGATAGGATAGTTAGTTACCAAGAAAATCACATTGTACATGACTCACGAGTCACGAGCGTGGGCGAAACTACATGGTACCCAGTGGGGGCTGGATGCTTCTTGTTTACTTTGCTGATTTAGTCGTTTTACGAGTAAAGAATTTGACTTTTCATTTTTTTTACCGATCAGATTGAAATTCGTAACCAGTAATTTTTGTTGCTTTTGGTGATTATTATAATATTCGTACTGTCAATTTAATGTTTCCAGTTATGTTTGATTTTGAATGTCCCACGTAATTTATATTGTAGATCAATGTTTTTTTTTCTATCTTCCTTTTTTTTCGGTCGAATTTTTCTGTTGTCCTTTATATCCATTTGTTTCAATTATTTTTCATAAACAATGATCTAATTGATTTGTGCTTTTTTTTTTGTTAGTTTTTGGGAGAAAGATGGACACACTGGGAAATTAAGTTTCTAAAAATCTTGATTCTGGTTGATTTTGTTTAGTCGTAGTAGGACTAATTTTATACTAAGATTAAAACAATTTTTTTAAACCTTGTGAAAAATATATATACAGGTTTGATTTTGGTCACTCATAGTAGGACTAATTTTATACTAAGATTAAACAATTTTGAAACTGAAAACATTATTAAGAAAGATACTATAAGATGCGTTGAAACTGAAGATATTATTTTACGATTTAAAGATATGACAACTTGAAGAGTGTTATTGTAAGAAAAATATTAATGTAATTTTAGTATTTTTTCATATTTAGACCCCGTTGAGACAAATTTCTGGTTCCACCACAGTCACGAGGGTGATCAACTATTGAAGGAAATAATAATAGGATTAGGATAGTTAATTACCAAGAAAATCACATACATGGTTAATTTGGATGGAGTTAATCGGTAAATTAATTTTACTATTGTAAATTGTGAATGCTAGAGATTTCGTGGAAAATGTTTGTGAGTTTGCTTGGTAAAAACTAAAAAGTGAAGAGAAGAATAATGATGGGAAGATCCCTTGGGAGCCTACAAAATCCATTTGCATCCACTGGCCTGTGTTTGTACCCCATGCTTATTTATTTTATTTAATTATAATATATACTCCGTATTTTCTATTGCCTTTATATATTCTAATTAATCTTCATGTCTCAATGGCAAAATTGGGGAAAAAAAAGGAAGAGAAATACGCAATCATATATGGGCAGGCAATGACCGAAAATGAGCTGCCCACCGTGGCAACACATGCTCACCAGGCCTAAAGTGGCCTTGTTTACATGATAACCTTCATGCCCATCGACTGTTCAATCTGGAGTTATTATTAATTATAATTGTCCACTACGTACTCGTGTACATAAGTAGCTATAATATCGTCTTCCATTATAGCAAAATTTCCTTCAATAGTTGATCACGCTCGTGAGTCTTGTACAAAGTTTTATGGTGGTTGTTATAATCATAGTGGACGGCCTACATGTCACTAGCTTGTGCTAACCGGTTTGGTACGGATAATTCAAGTCTTAATAATCCTTAACCTAAGTATATATAATAACATCTACAACCATTAGGTCACAATTAAGTTTAATGTCCGCTGAATGCATGTAAACAGAAAAATAGGCCGGGTAATTTTGATCAATTAATCTATTAATGTACGTGTCTCGATGAATTTCGGGTTTCGGGTGAATCTAGTATCAAACATGTTAGGTACGAATATGATGTGTGATCGACTGGTGTCTTGTGATAGGTATAATATAGTTGTAGCTAGTAACTTTCGGTTTCTGTTGGGATCTTCGAAGTTCTCGCTTAGATAGGCATGGGGAAAAAGACGTAAAATAAAACTACCCTACCATGCGGTACAATGTTACGTAAGAGAATTAATGTGCATTGTGTTAGATTTCGGTGGGCTGTGTTTAGACGGGTGACGTGTCGGGTAGAGAATTAATGTGCATTGTGTTAGATTCCGGTGGGTTGTGTTTAGACGGGTGACGTGTCGGGTAAATTTAGGTACTTCTTATATAAGGTCGGGATTCACCATTTAACCCAAAAGCTTAAGCCAATGGATAGAGTTTCACCTCCCCTTATATACTAGTGTACCCTTTGCTCATACCACCGATGTGGGAAGAGTTTAATATCTCCAACACATTGTTTGCATCTTTTTGGATGGTATTGTACGTGGTTTCGTACACATAACGCATGCAAACAATGGTGACGACGAAAATGGCATTATTAGGCATGCATGTAGAATTTTAGTTTATGTGTTTGGATGGTAATTTGAAAGGCGTGGAACTTACTCTCCTTGGTTGTCTTGTTTCTTTTGGAGTTTTGTTTAACTTGCCATTCGAGACAAGCACATACATACAAATACAATACAATACAAGTCAGTAAAACCGCACTCTTTTGTATTTGTTTCAACTGACTGGCTAGCATGAGTGGCCGGCGACTTTGATTATTAGTACTTCAAATTCCAGTTCCATGACTTTCAACGCTCCAATCCCTGTTCATCTCGTTGAATTGGACGGATCGGGGGTTTAGCGGTTGTACTATTAATTTGAATGTAAAATAAATACTCCTATATGATTATATTAATTCGACTTGACCCCTAAATTCTGCGGGACAATTTCTTCAGAAAGTTAATCAAGAAACTATATACATGTACTCAGGGACGGAGGTTGGAAAAAAATATTGGGTGGGCTGTGAGTATGGATAGAACCTTGGTTTACAGACAGTATATAAATGCTCTCTACCATCCTTGCTATGAATTGCTTTATACCCATAATTAGCTTTACTACTAAATATTTTCTATTTTTTGGGGTGGGCTGTAGCACACTCCAGCCCACCTCAAGATTCGTGTCTCCATGTACTTATGACATGGGTTGAGACTCTTCGATCTCTAACCTGTACGGCCCTTAGCTAAGTTGAACATGCTTGATTGGCTAAGTCAGACCTTGTCCCAATGAGTTAAGATGGATTTTGTGGGAAAGAGAACTTTATATTACACAAGAGAATATTACAAGGGTGCTTTACAAATGTACTTTGGTGGCTAAGTTGGTGGGTTGTGGGATGATTCATGGATGCCCTCCCAAATGAGGGGTGAGGCCTCTTTATAGTTGAGGCCCCTTCCTACAAGAGAATATTCTAGATACATAAGGCCCTAGACCCATCTGAAGCTAACCTACTAAAGATGGTCCGTGTAAAATGCCTCTAGAGAATTCTAGCCCACGCGTACAGTGGAAGTCTCTAGAAGGCCCAGTGGGGCACATTGGCCTGCGCTGACCTCTAGCGGCACCTAGAATGCGCACGGCCCCTCTTGAACTCTCCAGAAGGGCGCACTCGTGTCCAAAAGAGACGGGACACCTTTGTAAGCCTCTAGAAGCGCTCACCCAGGGCGCGCTTATGTCCGGACGCGGCGCGTCTCTCCTAAAAGCCTCTAGAAGAGCCCGTCTTGGCGTGCTTCACCCAGCCTGTTTGGGGCGTGCCTACCTCTAGAAGGCTCTGCGCTGACCTCTTGCCTCACCTAGGCTTCATGCCTAGGTGACTTAGCCCGTATTTAATTTGGCATGTGAAACGTGGCACGTGACACTTACATATATAGACAAATATACACGCTAGTTTTCATAAGTTGATATAATATAGAATTTCAATAACTATTTTTTTATAACGTAACGCGTGGTTAACCAGTGAGCTGATGCACTATTCCAATAACTAATCATACTTTGGTAACCTTTATTTTATATTTTTTTTTTTACTTTTATTGCTACCGATCATGCTTTGAAAATTGTCCTAGCTATTCGATATCTCCTATACATACTATTCCCTCCGCTCCTTTATGTTTGTCTTAAAACACCAATTTTGTAATTATTAAGGAAAAGATAAAGTTGTATTGGAATAACGAATAAGAGAAAGGTAGATAATATGGGTATAAGTTGAAATTAAATGGGTGTAGTTTTGTAACTTTGTATGGGTAAAAAGTTGAAAGGAAATAAATTACTTTGTAGAAGAAAATGTTGGATGATGAGGGTAAAAAAGTGAGATTAAACTTTGCTAAAAAAAAAAGTGAGATTGAAAGAAGATATTAATAAATTATTGTATGAATTTATTGATATAAAAGGAAAGGACATTTTGGAAAGACAAAATTGAAAATGGTTTGACAACAAAAGATGAAAAGAAATACTTATAAGAGAGTGTATTGTTAATCATATCGTTGTTAATTGGTAATTTGGTACATGCACTATAATTACATTTTGTTTTTTTTTAATCCTACGTGGGTAGTGGACTAGTGGGTACTAATTAACGAAATTAACTAAAACTTTATGTAAAACCCGTTTAATTTTTTTATATAACTATATAAGTTCTATATAAATATAAAACACAAATATGTTTAAGATACAGTTTAGAAAAATTGATTAAACTTGTATATAAAGCTTTAAACTTGTAGAAGCACTAGCAATGTACATAGTAACATACTACCATGCATACAGTTTGATTAATACAACACCTTTTGCAATACTCCATTTTGGTAGCATATATAAGGTGTGTTTTTTATATAATCTATTACTAGAATAGCACTCCAATATGAAGGTCAGATATTATAATGCGAACATTCGATGATATCTTGAATGTACACCAAAAAGAATATTTGAAATAGATCTTATAATATGACCACTTAACGTTTACAAGAAAAGAATATAGCTAGGCCTCAAAGTAAGTGAAGTGGGATTTTGTTTGTTTGATCGATTAGTGGGATTAGCTATATTTGACAAGGATACGTATGAATATCCTAGGGTAATGGACTCTAGAGATTTCCCTTGTCCCATGTTTTCATTTAACTTACCAAAAATCACACTTATTAACCCTAAGTTGTGTGTCTATTTTAATTATAAAATCATTTATTTAATACATTATATGCTTTCAATCCCCTCCTCTTTGATTTAAAGTTTTCAACATCTAATTAATAAATATAAGCAAACATGTGACAAGTTGAGAAAAACATGTATTTTCATCAATTTGTCCAACTAATTTATGCTATCTTCTTAATAGATACTCCCTCCGTTTCATAATAAGTGTCGTTTTAGCATTTAAAATTTGTTTCATAATATGTGTCGTTTTAGGTTTTCAAAGTGATTTAATAGGGGTGAATAATGATAATTTTTATTGGAATGTGTAATTGTTGACTAAAGTTGTTCATTCATTGGCCAAAAAAATGTAATGAGTGGTAAGATTAAGAAAAAGTTATAAGTTTTAGAGTGAATGATTGTTTTTCTTAAAAACTGTGTTAAGAGCTAAAACGACACTTATTGTGAAACGGAGGGAGTAGTACAAAACTCGGAATTAGACGTTATGATATTATAAAAAAACAGGATGAAGTCGGAAAGAATATATCATAGTGAGGCGTGTAAGGTGCAACTCTCTCTTTCTCGAACTTGTCGAGAGATTTTCATCTGTTTGTTATCTTCGCTTTATCCTCCTGTCTTGTTCTTGGAATTTTTGAATGCCTCTTTTTCCCTTTGTTAATTCACTAACCTAGCTTCTTTATCATTGCTCCCTCCGTTTCATAATAAGTGTCGTTTTAGCACTTAAAATTTGTTTCATAATATGTGTCGTTTTAGGTTTTCAAAGTGATTTATTAGGGGTGAATAATTATAATTTTTATTGGAATGTGTATTTGTTGACTAAAGTTGTACATTCATTGGCCAAAAATTTGTAATGAGTGGTAAGATTAAGAAAAAGTTGTAAGTTTTAAAGTGAATGATTATTTTTCTTAAAAACTGTATTAAAGGCTAAAACGACACTTATTGTGAAACGGAGGGAGTATTATATTTCCCCATTAAACTATTCATGACGCTCCAGTTTTCACCAGAACCCATCACGTGAATTCATACAAAATTAATCATCAAATTACATATACCTTAATGTATTAGACTATTAGTCCGACAAAATTATGCCCTCATTCTCTCTCTCCCTACCAACTTCAATCTCAAAAAAACACACCCAAATTCTCTCTGGCTAACAATACTAGTAATAATTATAGATCGAGAAGTCCTCATCCTCATCATTCATCGTCATCATATATAAATAGATGGATGGATCGATGATGGTGCAAGTTGAAAACATGCTTTCGGCTTCTAATGAATGGCCACAGGTACGTAGGTATCTCTTTCTCTCACTCGGTCTGCGTTGTCTATTCCTCTCTCCTTCTATCACTTTCACAACCTAGCACCATTATTATTTCTCATCCCACAAATATACCCATTTTATTTGACGACCCCTCTTGTGTTTTGTTCTCTAGCTCTTGGATTCGGAATATCATCCATCACAAACACTACTTCCATTCAATTCTCACCGCCCACATCGAATTAAAATAGGACAAATACAAACATACCCATCATCTATCATCTCAACCTTTCTTATAACTTTGTGGCAGAAGAGCTATCACCAAATCAAACAAGGAGATCAAGATCAAGATGATGAGCAAATCGGATCTCTGAACACCACCACAAACAACAACAAGATGATGATGGTGGCCGAAACTAAAGACCCACAAGGAGGAGGAGCAAGATTGATGGAGAAGCCAACCCAAGAGCAAATCCAACAACAGCAACAACAACAGCCTTTGAAGTGCCCAAGGTGCGAGTCAACCAACACAAAGTTCTGCTACTACAACAACTATTCGCTGTCTCAGCCGAGGCACTTTTGTAAGGCTTGCAAGAGGTATTGGACGAGGGGCGGGACTCTACGGAGCGTGCCCGTTGGAGGTGGGTGCAGGAAGAACAAGAGGATTAGGAGGATCAATACTCCTAATTTCTCCACTAACTCACCAAGTAACAACTCTTCCTCTAATGCTACTAATATGAGTGAATCATCAAACACTTTCAATCATTCTTTGAACCCTAGTAGTGGTGGTGGTGGTGGGGCCCATTTCATTAGTCCTTTGCTTTATGGTCTCCCCACTAA
Organism: Polygonum maritimum; assembly: GCA_963924305.1. Lineage (NCBI taxonomy): Eukaryota > Viridiplantae > Streptophyta > Magnoliopsida > Caryophyllales > Polygonaceae > Polygonum > Polygonum maritimum. The sequence continues at coordinate 4,050,407 of OZ002733.1, forward strand.
TCTTGTGCATCCTAATCATCATCATGGTTCATCTCATGAGGCTATGATCAATGGTTTCCAATTCTCATCTTCTTATGACAGTTTGGGTGGTGGGATTAATGGATTAGGGTTTTCTTCAGGTGGGATGATCTTGGGTAGAAATGGGTACTCTAGTAGTAGCACTCCAAAGGAAATCCTCCAAGATTTGATCTCTAACTCTAACACCTTTCATGGATCTAAAAACTCTAACACCACCACCACTTGTTCTACTAGTACAACTACCTTGCCCACAATGTCGTCCATGTCGGCTTTGCTAACTTCTTCCAGCCTTGAGCAACACCAACAAAAGTTCAACTTTGAAACCCTTTTCCCCTATGAGTCAGATCTACAGATGAAAGGGGTAGGCAGCCATGGGAGGGATCAGGAAGGAGTGTACATGAAGGAGGATAGTGTGAAGTTGGATGGTGATGATCATCCTCATCACGGTCAATGTCAAATCCAAAATGGTTATGACGATCAGATCCATGGCCATGATCATCATCATCAGCAACAGCCCATGGGAGAAACAGATCCATCCATCTTGTGGAACAACAACAACAATTCCACTAGCATTGGTGTTAATTGGCTTGATCCTAACTATTCAAGCTTAGGATCATCATCTTCAGTCCCTTCTTTGATCTGAGTTGACCAAATCCTGGCTTTAGACGCTTCCACACCTCACCACCTTCCTAGCTAGCTTTTGTTTCCTTCTCAAATATTCCTAGTAAACCTTTTGTTGGTACTTCCGAAAATAAAGAGAAAAAAAAAAACGGAAAAACATGAAAGAGGGAATTAATTTGATGTGGGTGAGAGGGATTGGATCGGAGTATCATGTCAGCAGCATATTACTCAAAATGATCGAAGATCACATATGATCGATCAGTAGCTTCATCATAAATCCTAACCCTAGTTAAGTACGTTGCGCTGAGAAGAAACTCGGATCCTCTTGCATCTCACTGTTGACCCCAACCCGAACCTGGATCGTACGTACATCGTCATCGATCAAGCTATTATGGATGTGGAAGACGACCTGGATTGATCAAGCTTGAGATGGAGTGAGTTCGGTGTTAGTTTTAATTTTGTTTTTTCATTAGCTGTTGTATTAAGTATATATAATATGGGTGTGGACAATGCGGACATTGCATGCATGGTTTTTTGCATTTGTAATGTTTTGTTTGTTTTTCTGTAATTGCTAATGCTTGAGGGGGGGCTTAGGAGGGGCAAATGTCTGGTATACGGGATCGGATTAAGTGGTATAGAAAAGGGGGCAGCTAGCTAGATGTGATGGTTAACACTGTTGGGGTGTTGATATTACTTGAGATTAGTTCATGGCTTGTTGTTGGTTTATGCTATTATGTTGTCTATTAACTATTTTAGTTTAATAAGGACTCAGCCTATCAGTGGATTGATGTGGTATTGTTTGTTTTAGTGTATATGCATGTTGTTTTACTGCATTGACTTTCATGGTCAACTTATCGTAACTAACCTACTGCATATGCCATAGTGGCAATGTGGAGTAATCCTTACAAAGAATGATTTTGAAACCTATTGCGCGGATTAGTATTTGTTTGGAAGGATATATTACTCTAGCTAGACTAGGCAATAAGAACAATTACAATTTAGTACAAAATAAGCAGATTTTCGAATTGTCACACTAAAGCAAATTATGAATGCTTGTTGGATATCCATCATTCATGTCATATCTGGACTGGACCTATTAAAGATCAAAATCACAAAATTCCGGTAGGATAAAAGTACTCCGTGATTGGATATGTAGACCAATAACTTCTCCTATAGATATACACCACTGCGTTCGGTAACATATAGCTGAAAGTGGAGCTGATACAAATCCATCAGCTAGCTGGAGCTTGTTACAACAAGCTAGGGTGGAGTGAGGGGACTGAAATGAGCTGAATTGTGCTATTGAACCCGCTCCAGCTCGCACGCCGAACACGGCTGTCAGGTAGCTTGTCGTGTTCAACTCCAGCTTCATCTCCTATTTTCAACTACGCCGAACGGAGCCTTAACTTGCATCGTAATACTATAACTAATCCACCCATTTTACTCTGTTGAAACTTAAAACCCTTAATTAATTTTTTCTTTGGACTTAATCAACTCATGACAACATCTATATGGAGCTTGGGTAGATACCAGGCCAGGCCACCATGAAAAACCAATAGATCAATCATCATAATTTGCAGGTGCTGCATAAAATTTAGCACCCATATATTCCAAGCGCTATGATCCACTCCTTATATACAGTACACTGACATATGGTACTCATCGTACTTTGCATGTATAGTAATAGCACAAACCATGGCTAATTAATTTTTATTACTATACCTAATTCTCTATAAATTAATATTAGGCCAAATCAAAAACATATATGCTAGCTGATAAATTAACTAGACGGAATGCTATATCTATAGTTGGATATTTATATGCAAGTTGGTGATATGTGTGGGATCAGTTTTATTCGGGTGATCGAATGTCACATCTTTTGAGAGAGAGAGGGCATGTGTTGTGTGGTGCATGCCGTTGCCTGTAGAGGGTTCATTAAAGCTGGCACCTCACAGGTGACATGTCAATGTATATGCATCCACCATGCCAATTTAGCTTACATTGTGCACTCGATCGACTTTAATCTTAGACAAAAGTGGGGTTGGCCATATTTGTGGTTGTGGAAACCCTTTAATGTGTCGAAAGTTGACTAAGATTGGTGCTCAACAAGTACTATCCTTCAGCCTACCCATGTGAAACTGGTGTCGGGCACGTGGGTCCAATGTGTCGCCGGTACGGTCTTGGGGCTATTACCGTTTTATAGATCATCAATTATCGTTGCAAGTAAGTACGTTTTGGATCACTACTTGTTAGATAGATAGGCGTGTATGCCTTTTAGGTTTAATGTAGATTTTGCATGGCTTCAAATTCCTGGAGCACTAGAACTGAATTTGGATTCATATATTTGATAACTTTAAAGGCGGTCAGCTCCAAGAGTACAAGTCAGTTAGTTTGGTCTTTTCGGGTGGCCCATGACACGATGAAAGCCCACTCTTTCGGCCCAACAGCTATATGTCAAAATAATAAATGAATATTTACGTGTTTCTTTTTTTTTAGTTGAGGGCACTGCCCATGAGAGTCGAACCGGTGACCTTTGGGTACCACCCTTGGAGGCTTAACCATTTTAACTAAATGCCCGAAGGCATATTTACGTGTTTCTTAAGACATTAGACTTCATGGACGATGGATATATACAAAGAGTTGAAGATACGGTCAAAAATAGGCGCGACAATATCATGGAACCAAAATAAAACAGGCATACCAAATCAGTCAGCTGGGTGATATATAAGGTTAGAACGATTTATTTATTATAGTGTCTGGATCAGTGTTTTAAAAAATGTTAGAAGGATTCTAGATACATGGAAAGGGACCGTTTAACACTCAAACAGTCTATACGGTTGTTTTGACAGTTTAAACGACATTTAAATGCTACCTGAACGGGTTATGAGGCTAGACAGACGGGGATCACCTAACTTGGGACTAAAATAGATTTTTAGAGGAGTGGCTAAGACATTATTTGTATATATACATTGGACCACCAAATTCCCGGTCATTAACCAACCCAACTAAGCACACCTTTGATCCAAGTGGCAGTGTGATAATAAGACTTGTAAATTGGATTAATAAACTAATATTTTTTTTATAAGTCAACGAACTAATGTTTTCCTAAAAAATGGGTTCTATATTTCTCAAAAGAAAAAAGGGTTCTATTAATTAACTGTGACAATCAACGTTAGGCTCCATTTAATTGTGTTTTTCACACCTGAGAAGAATCAGAGATTGTCATTCACATATTATATATCCTTAATATATAAGTACATATAGTATGATTTACGCTTTATCAATATTAATACACGTAGTTGATAATTGATGCTTACTACACGACGGAGGAGTGGACCGAGTGGTGGTGGACAGTTACGTGCACACTTAGCTTGAAGGTTGAATCAAATCAACGTACACAATTCCACAAACCATCAAAGTCTCCATCACTTTGGTTTCCCGGTCTCCCACTACATCTTCTTTCTTTCTTTCTTTCTTGTTAAGAGAGTGACCATTAATAGTGCCTAGCATCATCAATGATGATCTATCATTCCTATCCGCCTTTGGTGCTCTTGTAATATTTTTTCCCGTTTTAACTTATTCACAGTTTAGTTAGTTTTATTGAATCGTATGATGATAAACCACGTTGAATTTAAGTAGTGATATATATACACAATATAGCTACTAATCTTCACTTGATTTTATTAGGATCGCTCTGTAAAACAAGAAAAAAAGTTGTCATATAAAACGGTAGAAGTAATTAACATGCATCATTGCATCAATATATAATGCACTCTTCTACCAAAAGAAATGCATAATTGCTTACCCCTGGTCGAAAAACTTGACCCGGATCGAAGGTTCTACATTTGTTTAGTTGTGTGCATTTATTCCCTAGATGGAGACAGATATCCGTTCATCGAAATACTTTGAAATCAATAATTGAAAACATTTGGGTTTAAATAATTCGATTTACCTAGCTCATGCCTCATTCACAATAGCCCAAAGCATGATCGATCTCGAAGTCGAAAGTGTCTATATATATATATATAATATAGAGTCTACGTAGCCTAAAATCTTCATCTTCCAACATCACTAGCTATATACTCCGTATTATTTTTTTGTCGAAATTAAACATCACTAGCTATATGATAGAAGTAGGATTTAAGTTTATATAAAATTGACTGGTAGACCCTTTTGTCAAACTTGAGACCTCCCATTACAATCAAACGCATGCACCGGCGTCAATTATTTTTGCGGTTCAACCATTTTTCCGTTTAGTGGCCACCTTCTACTCAACTCTTTCCCATGCATCTCCTATACCTACGTCGTCGGCCATTTTATGCGGAAATAACAGAGCACTAAAGTAAATGTGTAATGACATTTCCTTGCACAATTAAAATAATACAGAACATAATAAAACTGATACGGTTTTTATGGGTGAGCTCCAACCACATGTATGTTGGTATCATCTAATTTAGAACACATGTATCATTGGCAAACAAAACAAAGGAAAACTCATGTATACTACTAGTACTCATGGAGACAGGTTTTTCCCACATACAAAGTACGTCACATCACTATGAATGCATTTTACTAATACTAGCAAATGACCCGCGTACGGGATTGTTTTCTGTTTTTATTATCTTGTATATGAATTCACTATAATAATTACAAATATTATCATATGTCTAATTTATTTTAAACCATTGCATATCTTTTAGATTATAAAATAACAGAATTCACATATATCATCAAATATTTAGATAAAACTATTGTATTTATATTTTACTTTTTTAAACATACATAAACATATATATACCAAGAAAGAATGCAATAAGATGAGATACATTATTAAATTTTATAAAAAAATAATAAAAATATTTTGAAATTTACATTAAAGTCCATAAAATAATTTATATAAATAAATCATTCATTTAAAATAAAAATTTGGATTAATATAGTATTACATTTTTAAAAATTGAGAATGTTTAATAAGATAAAAAATCAAACTAAATTATCTTGTATAGATGCTATTATGTTGTAAAAAGAATTAAATAATAAGTATATAAATATCAATAAACATATTCAACGAATCATTATCTTAATAAGAAATCTATCTTTTATCTAAATACATAATCAATGTGTAATGTTATGAATATATTTAGGATAGATATATTATCTAATCTTTTATTCATATTATTATTGAATGTACATTATTTTAATAAATAAAGATGTGACATAAATGTAGTGATAGAATTTGTTACTAATGATGATTTTTTAGAAACTTTTAAATCAAAATTACGAAAAAATATTACTTTTAATATAATATTTAAGTAAATGGGTAAAAATGATTTTTTAAATAAAATATTTAGGATAAATTAATATATTAACTAAATTGGTAGCCATATAATAATAAGATTGAGGTTTATTTGTTAGGATAGGAAAGAACTCAAAATTTAAGATAGAACTAATATTTTAATTAAGAATGTATAAGATCAAGCTTAAAACTAAGATTGATAAGATAATTTTTTCATAAGGGGATGATGTGGCGGAATTTGATTCCGTTTTAATATATAGTAAGAGATAGATAATAATATCAAATATATAATAAATAATTTAAATAATGATGAAAAATTACGTACATGCTTTTGGATCATATATTCATATATGATAAATTTACATGTAATAAGTAGGGAGTAGAAAGATAAATTTTCCAATTTAATAGATAACAAAAGATAAAATTTTCAAATAAGAAGTAGAAATATAAAATTTCCAATTTAATAGATGATAACAAAATTTATATAAAATATATTATTTTAATAAAAGGGGTGATGTGGCGCAATATGGTGGCGAAATTTGCTTCCGCTTTAGTATATAGTAATAGACTAGCGAATGACCCGCACCTTGTACGGGGGTGGTATTATTTATTTATTACATTGTATAAAACTACTTTTATCGATCTTTTGGATTAACATGAGATATTTTTATATACATAAACATATATATAAAAAAATCGAGGAAGAATGTCATAAGATAAGATGCATTATCAGTTTTGTTAAAAATTGATAAACATTTTGGCATTTAAATTAAATTGTGTAAACTTAATTATATAAATAAATCAATATTTAAAAAATCAAATTGATATAGCATTATAGTACTAAAGATATAGAGAGTAATTAATAAGATAAAAAAACAAAGAAAACCAAATTATCCTATATATATTATTATGGTGTGAAAATTTAATTAATATAAAAAATATAAAAATATCTAATAAAAATATCTCAAACTATTATCTTAATTAAGAAATCTATCGTTTATCTAAAATGTAGCCAATATGTAATATTAAAGTTATATCAAATATATCATATACTCTTTTTATTTACATTTAATATGATATGATAATAGAAAAAATATTTAATATATTATTTTAATAGAAAGAATATTTAGCTTAAATATAGTGGTAGAATTTGCTATCATTGATGATTTCTAAAAAATATCATTAAAAAATTACGAAAATAATTTGTAGGTAATACAATATTTAATTAAATGGGTGAAATATTAAGATAATGATCTATACATTATGACCAAATAAAAATATTTTTTGAAAATAAAAAGTTTAAGATAGATTTTTGGTATAATGATAAGATTGAGGTTTATATATGTGGATAGAATTATTAACACAACTCAAATTATAAGATAGAACTAATATCTTAATTAAGTATACATAAGATTATGATAAAATTACGATTAAATAAGATAACTTTTTTAATAAAAGGGTGATGTGGCGCAATATGGTGGCGGAATTTGCTTCAGCTTTAGTATATAGTAATAGATAATAACGCATGAGTCAATGCAAAGTCATGCTTTATAATGCAAATGTAATGCATTTTATATAATGTATACATATGCAATGCAAGTGGTTCTGGCTGCGAATTGCGATTGATATATGCATGGTGTGTACTGTACTTATAAAGAACATTGTAAGTTTGTAACCCTTCAATGGCTGTGTACCAATTTAATACTGAATCCGACCAAAAAAAACCAATTTAATACTGAACCATTAGCGTTTACAGGGTAGAGAGGTGTCCAACAATTTTCATCCCAGGGCCACCACATTATAAATGTACACAGACAAAGTAACATGCTACATCGCTAGTTCAATTAATTCATAACACCCAACTTCCAACAATCAAGCCTCTAATCGACCTCCAAACAAGTTCTAATCAAGAACCCTATCATGATTTGTAAGTTGTACCCCTAAATATCGATCCAAGTTCACCAAAGTAAAAACAAAAAAAATCAGACAAAACCATGAAACCCAATCAGTTATCGCCGTTACCGCCACCGGCCACGGCGGGAAAATTACGCCACTGATCACCAGGGTTGGACCCACACCCACCTTCCTCGCCGGCGCCACCAACGTTTCCACCGAGCGTCCAAAACTGAGCACCGGTCCCGTCACCGCCGATCCAGCCGCCGGCGAGATCACGCCGGCCAAAGGGCGCGAAATCAGGCCGGACCTGCAGCGCCGGCGCCGGCAGGCTCATCGACTGCCCGACAACCAGCGACGACAGAAACCCGCCGCCGTGGAAGGGCAGCATGTTCGGCGGTGGCATCATCACCGAAGCCGTCGCAATCGGCCCGGAATTATTATTATTATTATTATTATAATTATTAGTACTAGCCTCGACGGCAGAAGAAGCCTGTTGAGGTGAGCTGACGGAGGCGCGTGGGCGTTTGGACTTGCGAGACGACCCGCCAACGGGGACGTTGCGGAGGGTCCCGCCGTGGGTCCAATAACGGCGGCAGCCCTTGCAGAAGTACCTGGGCTGAGTAAGGCTGTAGTTGTTGAAGTAGCAGAACTTGGTGTTGTTGGAGTTGCACCGAGGACACGCCCTCGCCGGCTGCTGCCCCTGGTCCACCCTCGCCCCCGTCAGCCCCCCCAGCTCCATCGATCGCGACCGAATGACTAAAAATCGGGCTTTTGCTGCTCTGCTTTTTGACGGAATTGTTTATTCGTTTTTGGGGTCTGGGGTCAACAAGTGAGTGATACAAATCGGGGGCGTTTGTTTATATGGGGACCTGTGGGACTCAAAACCATACGTTACACAACCAAATACCACTTGTTCCTCCTCCCCTGGTTTTTCTTTTCTTGGCGCAAATGGGTTGACCGGAATGGATTAAAGCGCGTATCTTTATTCAATCTGGGGTCGGTGGAGGAGCAGGAGGAAAAGACAAAGCCCAGAAAGGCAAGAATCGCCTGGAAAGTAAAACTGTATTAGCGGTTACGTCGGTTTTTTATCCGCGCAGGCAAGGCGGAGGATTTTGTTGTTTTCAAGCAAGGTGAGACTCAAATCAGAAATTTAAATGCGGAAGATTACGAATCCTGGCAGTGAGTTGAACTTTAAATTAGGAAAGAATCGGAGTAATTGAAGACAAACCAACCACCTGCGCTGGTTCTAGATGAACAAGAACAGGACAAATAAAACAGAGGGCTTTCTGTGAAAGAAGAGAGGAAGAAGAGAAAGACGAGATTGGGATCGGAGGGAAAAGGGTGGAGTTTTTTGGGGGTCGTTTGGATGTATCGGAAGGTGGGTGTGTGATTGGTTGCTTTCTATCGGTATCAAGCTTTAATGGAGTCAAAGATGCTTTGTTTTCGCATTTATTCTGTCACCGAGAAGATGACACATATTTACATTCCACCCCATCGTTTTCCTCCATAGCTCTTGATTAGGTTGGTTCGTAATCGTATGTGTTGTGTGTTCATAGGTTCGGGTTTTCAGTGTCCATGATTTCACCGCCAAACAAGTTTGGTCTCGACAACGCCTTTTGCGGAGGGGCCGGGAAAATTACAGATGGGGCTGTTATTGGTAAGTTAATCATGATACCACTACACCATGCTTGTAAACTCGAGTTGATTTTTCTTCTTTTCACAAAATGTTCAAATTTTCACACTCAGTTCTGGCTCCTCTGTCCTCATTCATCAAATCATGCCCTCATTTCTTCTTTCAAATTAAGGGGTCTATGGGGTTTCACAAACATAACTCTTATTGAGGACCTCGACGGTCGATCGTTTCCCAGCCGTTTGGGGATTCATTCAAAAAAAAAATCATAAACTTAGCGGCCCATTATGAGGGCCCATAAAAGCCCAAAACACCGGACATAAAAAAAACGGGCCGTATTCAGAAGATTACACCCGTTTAATTCGGACTATCCTGAAAATCAAGTGTGGATAAAGCCATTGCAGAGTTTTAGAGCTTGTTGAACCAACAACCACACCCGAGCGCTCTCCGCTACGAGCTCGGCATTCAGGCTTGTCCACCTCCAATGGCTTCCTCTGCAACCTCAATCTGCTCCTCTTTCTCCTCCCTCTCAATTCGCACGCCCCGCCCCTCTCTCCTCTCGGCCACATCTCACCGTCCAACTCCCCTCAACCTCCCAAAACCCCAACCGTTGTCTCTCTCCTCCCACTCCGGCCACCAGCTCCGCGCCACGAACGACATTGAGACCACCTTCTTCGACGACCTAAACCCCGAAGAGGATGTGACCTTCGACCCGCCCGCCAAGCCCGAGGACTTCATCGCGCCCCGCCTCATCGACGAGCCCCCTTTCGAGTCCGAGGACGAAGTTGGGCGCGCCTACGAGGAGCTTTATGGCCCGGCCTACAGCGGCGAGACTTTTATGGGGAAGGATGTTTTTGTCATGGACTCTAAGGTCAAGAAGCGTAGCGGATTCAGAGTCAGGAAGGAGAGGACCCGTGATGGCTTCGAGGAGCGCGTTATCCAGGTTTCCTCAAACCCCTTTGATTGATCCAATTGTGTTGTCTTTTTGGAGGAAATGCGGTATTTGGTTATGCTTGAGGTTCTGAATTAGTTGATTTGGGGGTGTAGTTGTGCAAGAATTAAGCTTTGGTGTGTGGAATTGAGGGTTTTGGTAATGGGAATTGAATTAGGGACTCTTCTAGCGTAGCATAACTCTGGTGGGAATGGATTGTTGTGCATTTGTGCAGGTGAGGAGGGTGACGAAAGTGGTGAAAGGAGGGAAGCAAATGCGGTTCAGGGCAATTGTGGTGGTTGGTGACAAGAAGGGGCAAGTTGGTGTTGGACATGGCAAGGCTAAGGAGGTCATTGAAGCTGTTCAGAAGGCCGCTACCGATGCTCGTCGGAATATTATCACAATTCCCCTTACCAAGTACTCCACGTTTCCCCACAGGTATTCAAGTTTTCAATCTCAAGAAACTATTTTTACTGCTGTTACTTGGTGTTGCTAGTGACTGTGTCTTATGTTTCAACTCCCAATTGTTGCTGCAATGTCTTCCTTATCTTACTGGTGTAGGTTTCTTTCGAGTTACCTTTTGGCATTAGCCACAAGGTACTAGTGTATGTTTAACTAGAGACATGCTTTTCTACTGGAATTACACTAGTATCACTAGTACTTCCTCCTTTGCTGAATCATTAATAAGCAGATAGGAAGGGAAGAGTGAGAAGTTATGGTGAATATTGAGCTTCATCTTTGTCTTCAAATCTTCAGCTCCTACTTATTCAAATGATATTTCTGATGGCCTCATTCAGCCAAATACTATGAGAGCAATCTGTAACTTTTGCCAGCATTATTGATGAGGGATTCTTCCTTCAGCTGTCATATGCACCCGGACTAAGTTTCTCAAACTCTGAAATCCCTACAATGTCTGTTTGTATTGCTATATGCAATGGCAAAGCCGTTTACTAGTCTATGCAGACTGCAAAGTCCAATTGTTTAAGATACAAGGAAGAATGCATTTGCAGTGGCTTCATTATGTTTTCTGACTTCTTGTGTTTTTAGATCTGACGCGGATTATGGAGCAGCTTCTGTGATGCTTCGACCTGCTTCTCCCGGTACAGGAGTTATTGCTGGAGGAGCAGTCAGAATTGTGCTAGAGATGGCTGGAGTAGAAAACGCGTTGGGGAAACAGCTCGGGAGTAACAACGCTCTCAACAATGCAAGAGCTACAGTCTGTGCAGTGCAAAAGATGAGACAGTTTAGCGAGGTGGCTCGTGAACGTGGGATTCCCATGGAGGAGCTCTGGAAGTGAAACTTCCCTCTCGTTTCTGATGTGTTGTATCAATCACGTAGATAAAATTAAGGTTGTGCCTTTCACTGCTCAACAACACCAACACATTTTGCAAGCTTTTTTCTTTTTCTTCATGTTCTAAACTCAGTCATGTTTACCATTTCTTTTTGGGTATCTTCATCTGATCATTGTAGAAAATTTAAATTGTGGGAATATAGTCTACATTTGATCATCCACAAATGCACGTGCAAGAACATACATTGCTTACATTGCGTGTTTTTCAATGATGTGGAACGCATATATACCAATACGAATTACTAAATTCAAACTGCATATGAGAATTGGGGAAATATGAGCCGTCAAGTTTTTCACATACATTGGAGTTGAGAGTGATGCTAAATTGCTAATGAACTTGCTGAAAAGAGTTCAGTGATTAGTGTTACTTGTTTTTTCAGCTGCACAAATAAGCAACAAGTTGCTGTGGTGTAGTGGTTATCACGTCAGTCTTACACACTGAAGGTCTCCAGTTCGATCCTGGGCAGCAACAAATTTAGATACATTTTTTTTGCACTTGGAACTGTTATCTCTTAATTCTACATCCTGCCCGACTGTTAAGAGCAAAATATTACAATTTGGTTACATCAAAACAAACGCATGCTCAGTAGGACTATTCTTCTCATACCTAAGCATTTGGTCACAATGAAACTCATGAATTCCTTGCGTAATTAGAATGTGCATCTTGCTGAATCTTCATCTCTTTCTCCTTAAGATACTGAAGAAGGTGCATCTGCTGACCTGCTCTCACATCCATGTACGGAACCGTTCTCTGATCAAAGAACCCATTTATAAGAGGAGGCGGTGGCGGCGGAGGATGTAACACTGGTTGCATTGGAGCCACTGCCACCGGATACCCCCATCCATCAAACCGAGAAGTCGCCTCTTGGATATGCACATTTCCAGGATACCATGGTGACCCAAAATAATGTTGCTGTTGCATTCCATTGTTGTGGTTCTGAGTTTCCTTCCTAAGGAGGAGCCATTCAGGAGCAGGCTGTATAAAGCCTGAGCCTTTAGTAGTAGGCCCGGAAATCCAGGTGGCGTCTTCGGGTAATAATGGAGCAGAAGGCTCAGGAGCGCGGTAGTTGTGATAAGGATGATGTCTTGATGAGCTGCTTGCTGTAGTTGATGCTGATCTAACAGAGCCTAAACCATCTTGTTTGTCAAGAGACAGACTGTCAAAAGCTATCTCATCAATGGGTTTCAGGATGTTTTTTTCGCCAACCTTTCCAAAACTGTCATCATTGAGAACCCAAGAACTGAGAGATGGAGGAGGACTAGGACCAGCTGAGGTCATAGCCCCAATCAGAGCTCGGTTTTGCGCAATGAGAAGTGACGAAGCGCGACGTAGAGACTCATCAGAAGAAGGCTGCAAATTGGCATCTATGTTTGCACTGTTTTCTTGGGAGATTCTTTGTTTTTGTGTCAAGAAAGCAGGCAAAGGCGCCGAGTTGTACCTGGTGATTGGTTTGAACACAATATCTTCTTCCTCTTCAACCACAGCCAATTTTCCTGCCTTTCTTTGTATTGCTTCTTTAATGTGGAACTTGCCTCCGAACTTCTCATACAAGATCCACCTTTGAGCATCATCATTAGCAAGTTTTGTAGCCGCCTCTATGATGCGTTGAGCACGATGCTCATTTCGTGCTCTATAGTCGGTTGAGACATCTTCCAGCGATAACGCACGCTGAGAAATGGGATTGAAGCCCCTCATTTCATTGTCTTCCCACAGAGTAGTGACATGATCAGAGGATCTAACTTGGCCCAGGGAGTCAACAAGTCGGTTTAGCAGTTTGACATACAAAGTAAAGAAGTAACTCATAGCACATGAAAGCTTTTCCTCCATTTCTATCCTTACCAACTTGCCAAGAACCTCCTCCACCAACCACTCTGAGAACACCAGAACAGCAGGTTGAAGTGGATTTATATGATCACCTTTCAAGCATCTCTCTAAAACGCGGCCCATAATAATAAATGAGGCAGCGAATGCCATCTGTAGCTTCAAGGGCTCAGTTTCAGAGGCTTTAAGTTGGCTGTGGATAGTGAAGATCAGAACAGAAACCAATTGGAGGGCGCGATACGGGCCTGGCCTTGATAAATTCACATTATGGTACGATTCAAGAGCGGTAGATAGTGTAATATCATCATGAGCCAGAAGTGCTTCCATTGCTCTTATGGTTGATCCAAATGTATATGAGAAACACTCCAAACTGTAGCACAGTAGTACTATTATTATGGTTTTTTAACTTGATATGACTTTTGAGTGCTGGAATACCTATAAAATGTGTTACATAACATTGCTTACTTGAATTCTAGGAAGAAGAAACTTGTCATCCTCACAAGTAGAGGCCAGAAATCGGTTTCCACAGCGCCTCCATTGCTTACTCTTTCTTGTGGTTTTACAAAGTTGAATTCTGCTTCAGTAGACAGTGAGTTTATATGAGCTGACTGATTCTGCACCATCACAGAAAGGTTCAATTTTGAACAGGTTAAGTACTATACAATAGTATGGCTTCAGCTATGAAATACTTACCCTCTCAAAGATGACAGAGAGATTATTTGAGGCATCAGGAAAAGGTTCTTTGACAGCCAAGCTTCTAATGCAATGATACAAAGCGAGGAACTCATCGCCAATGTATGTTGCCAGCCACGCCAACTGTCACAAGTCTCATGTTACAACAATGCCACTGAACCTGAGTTAGAAACATGTGGATCAAAACAAGTACCTGGTTGTGGGGATTTCCTCCATCCGGATACATCTTGGCGGCTTCCAAGTAGTGTTTTGCTGCAATAGACCAATTCCTTTCGTGGCTGCTAAACTTTTCTTGTACTTGGACATATCTAGCAAGGTCTCCAACTCTAACCAAAAGGCGATGGCATAAGAACCGACATTTATGCAGTCTTGATTGGTCAACTCGGCTAGACACATCATAAAATCTCTTGACTTTACTGATCAAGGCTTGGTAAAATGTAGAGGATTCCCTGAGAAACACCTTGAATCCTTGTAGAACTTTCTCATGATTCTTTGAAGTTTCGGTTTCTTCTTTTGCAGGATCATGAGATGTTTGCTTGCGGAACTCATCAATGTGTTTGTAATGGAGCTTCCACAGACAATATTCAATTTCTTGTAGCTCTTCTAGCTCCTTGTTTCCAAGTAAGTTTTTTTCGTATAAACCACATGCCTTCCGGTAAAGGTTTTGAACATCAGCATTCAACAGCCCCCTTGAATAAATGTATGTCCAAAGCTGTCTTTCTACATCAAAGATCTGAAGGAAAGAAACAAATCCATCATCAAATGCTATATAAATACTGTATTACTTATTACACAAATATTTCAATATGAATGATCATCCTTTATTACCTCAGCACAACTATTTGGTTTCTCTTTATGATCATTGATAGCCATCAAGGACTCAATGTTCATCATCACTGCATTCAAACTTGTACAAAACTGACTTGAAAACAAAGTATTTTGCTTCCCCTGAACAGAGTTACATCAGAAAGCTTTGGATACTGTGATGTACATAAGAAGCAATTTTGGGTACAAAGATTATGTGCTTATCATTAAATTGCAACATAAAAATATTCATGTGGACCATGCAAAGATAATAAGAAAATGATAAGCTATGAAATTAAAAACAATGGCCCAACAACAGGAGGAAATGCTAGCAAAGCGCAATGACATTCATATTAACAAGCATTATCTTCTGGACCATAAAAGCACATGACAAACTCAATAATGGAAGAAAAGATGAAACAACTCAGGAAGAAAAAAATGGTGGGGATATAGAAACTGTACTCTGCAACACTTTGGAAGTAAAGTGAAAGGGAAAGTTAAAGCCCATACCCCCAAAATTTCCCTTTTTGCACAGACTTCTCCAAGGATGAATTGAAGAACTCCACACCCTGAAGCCCAAAAATTTTTTATGGAAGAATTTGATCACACTAACATCTGAATTCTAAACCATGAAAAGTGGGAATGATCAGTAGGATTTACAAAGGAAAATATGAAAGTAGAAGGAAAATTGGTAAGTGATTACTGATTAGAACAGTTGGCTTTCAACAATCTGACTAGTAACCAGTTATACAGAAAATTCAGCACTGATAAGTACACAAAGAGTACAAATTCAAAGAAAACACGCCCAACTTCACAAACAAGAACCAACCATATTAAGAATACTCGAGCAAAAATCCAAAACCCAGATCAAGATTTGTGAACATGATCCTACAGAAGTCTGAGCAAGAAAGATGAAGAAATTAAATTACCTGATTAAGACATTAGGTAATTAAGTGGGAAAGCAATCACAACTGAATTGAGAAATAAAGGTATTAGATAGCAGCACCTAGTCCTGGCATATGATGCTCCGAAGTAGGGGCCTTTATGGTGAGCATCCAAGAAAGGAACTTGTTTTAAGCGCGGAAGGAAAAGGTAAAAGGGGAAAAAAGAAAGAAAGACAAAGGACAACAACAAGTAGGATATTAATGAGTCTTGTGGTTGCCATCAAGGGTAGAATACAGTTTTTCTTTATTTTGGCATTCTTGACCAATGAAGATATCAGATTTGAGTAATACTTATGTGCTTTAGCTTTTTATATGCATGCAAATAATTAAACCATAAACAATACTCCCTCCGTTTCATAATAAGTGTCGTTTTAGGATTAAAAATTTGTTTCATAATATGTGTCGTTTTAGGTTTTCAAAGTGATTTATTAGGGGTAATGATGATAATTTTTATTGGAATGTGTATTTGTTGACTAAAGTTGTTCATTCATTGGCCAAAAAATGTAATGAGTGGTAAGATTAAGAAAAAGTTGTAAGTTTTAAAGTGAATGATTGGGTTTTCTTAAAAACTGTGTTAAGAGCTAAAACGACACTTATTGTGAAACGGAGGGAGTAGTTTATATTGATTTGATGAGTTTTATTATATTTGTCCTACTTGCATGATCACGATGAGTGATAGCGTGACACCCTAATGATGGCAATGGAATGGATGAGGATGCAAGAAATCTATGAAGAGTGGAAGAGTTTGAAATATGGGCTCGTTGAATAAATTTGATGGAAATTTCGTCAGTTGCTATGGATGATTTTTGTACGCTAATCAGGATCAGCTAATGAGTATTGGTTTCGTGTTCGTTTGAGAGTGACTTATAAATATAAAATTTAGGAATAGATTCGTGAGAGCACCTATTCTTTGTGTAAGTTTTGCATTACCGCCTTAAATAAATTGAATTATAAAGATTTTAAATTCATATAGATTTTTTTCTTGGTGGAATTCAAGTTATATCGATTTAACATGTTTCGAAATAATCTCGTCAATACTTACTTAGAATAAAATTACTTTAAAAATCGACAAATCAAAACTCAAAAATGATAAACTTTATATTGAAGAAATAATTTGCGGAGAATGGGTCAAATTTAAATCAACTATAGGGATTATAAAATATTCATTTTGGAGAATGGGTCAAATTTAAACATAAACATTAAGCATAGTGTATTAACTACTCCGTAGTAAGCATAAATTCAATTAAAATTCCTTAAATTTTTTTTTATCATTGTATGTGAAACTCCAAATCAGATTTATTTACTCTTCATGTACAGTAAACGAATTATATACTACTCTATCTTACTATATTTTACTATAACGTAATTGATCGATCAATTTAAAACCTTATAAAATATATAATTATATTTAAATAATCTTATATATGAAACCTTATAGTTAGAAATATGACATCAATTCAAGTTATAGTATTCATAGATCATATGTAAATTTATATTTTTTATTTAAAAAAAGTTCCCGGACAAACACTAAGTCATTAACTAGGTTCATACTATCAAGTTCAAGTTTATTTTACATAGTTTCATGTCACTAAAATTAACCAATTTTTTTGTTACAACTTTTACGATGCTTATCAGATTCAAATAAATTATTTATTTAATTTATAATAGTTATATCATTTGTAAATTAATATGTTTTTGAATTTTATTTGAAAGATTCCCGGGCCTTGCCCGGGTTATAACTAGTATCAATACTATTTAAGATTTCTCAAGGTGAAAGTATTTTGAGCAATTTAAGACCTCCAAATAATTGAGTGAATAATGTACATAACGGTCAACGATGATAATCCAATTTAATGAGATGGCAGGACCCACATAAGAAGTGGGGCTTCACCATTGACGAGTCAGAAGTTTTGTCCAACACTCAACCGAACAACTCGTTGCCAAATTAATACACGGAATGCAATGTACCTAGAGAGACTTTTAACATTTTTAAGATTCGTAAGCTGATGATGGTTTGTAAACAAAAATTCCAGAGCTAAAAGGCTTCCCCACATTTGGTAGTTACAAGAAGATAGAGAGGTGCTTTATAGACTCAAGCGAGTGAAGTATATGATTGTCGAGACATCTGATAAATTTGGAACGATACAGAAAAGATTAGTGTGGTCGCTAGACTCGCAAAGTAAGGATGACATGCACGAATCGAGAAATGGTCCAGAATTATTAATTTCCGAGTTCAGATTGGTATAAAAGAAAGTTTCTATTGCAATGTAGAATTACACCATTTGGTAGTTACTTACAAGAATGGCATACAACAACAATGGTTACTTTGCAAGGATTGAATTCCCACAGGCAGTCTCAGCATGGTTTCCATCCTTATAGACAAGGTTTCCTCTCACAAATGTTGCAAGGACATTGCCTGACAGCCGTCTTCCTGCGTACGCTGAGATGCTCTGCACAGGTTCATAGACATCATATAAACAACCTCTTCAACCAAATGGTTATTTCAAGTTTGTTTCATAATCTTATTAATCTAAGTTTGTTTAGTATCACAAATGACATACGGGATGCTTCGCGAAAGTAGGATGAGTTTCATCAAGGTCAAACTCCGAGTCAGGCTCCCACGCGACAATGTCTGCATAGTTACCAACTGCGATTGCACCCTGCATATGGTAGTCAGCTTTGCAGTTTAGAAGCAATTTTAGGCTGGTTATATAATAATCTTTCCTGTTTTACCATTCCTATGGTGGAATGATCAATTCTAAGATATTTTTTTACCTTGAGGCGTTGGCCAGACAATTTGGCAGGCTTCTCACTCCACCACACAGCCAGTTGTTCCAACGTTACCCCATATTCGCGTCCAAAGGTCCATGTCACTGGAAGAACAAACTGCACATTTTTTCAGAAGAGTAGTTTCTTACATGTATAATTTTTTTCTTGTAAATCTTGGGAGTTTGCAAAATTATAGTAAGAGAAATCCAACCTGCAAAGATGATACTCCACCCCATGCTTTCAAGAAATCGCCTTGGTGAAGAAGTTTAAGCTCGGGAGTTGTTGGCGAGTGATCCGAACTCAACATATCTATTTCACCTTCCTAAGAAGATGTCATGGTCAGTGAAAACCAATTGACAGCAGATGGAGAGGTGAAAGTTGTTTATAAGGGTTGAATTTGGTTTTACCATCAAAGCCTCCCACAATTTGTTCTTATTCTCTGCACTACGAAGAGGAGGAGCACACTTGAACCTAGTGTCGCCGTCAGGAATGTCTTCTTCAGAGAATGCTAAATAATGTGGGCAAGTCTCCACTGTTAGGCTGTCACCTCTAGCCTTTGCTTCCTACGAGATACATAACATGTCTGTTAGTGAAATCGCAGAGAAAAGTGTTGGTCTTGAGAAGTGTTGATATACCTTTATAAGATCTAAAGAAGCTCCTGAATCCGAGAGGTGAACAACATGAAGGTGAGCACCTTCTGCAGGTCCTCCAACTCTAGTATCTTTAGTTACTGTCAACAGATCTTTGATGGCTGCCTCCTCCCTTTCAGCACCAAAAGAAAGATTAAGAATCACCCCTTTCCAATAATGGTAAAAGCAAGGTAAACTCCATTGAGAAGAGAGAGGCATGTTAAACTAGCTAGAACGCCGTCAATTTCTTACATTGAAGGGGGGCGTGTCTTTAGATATGTAGAATATGATCTGGCATCGACAACCTCTGCATTGGCATCTGAATCTTCAGCAACTTCTGGTTGAATTTCCGCGTGGACTAGCAAAGGTCGTCTGTATTTTGCCAATACAGACAGACCTTGCTTGATATGATTGGCATTTGTCATGGGAAAGTCATTGATCCCAGATGGACACATAAAAGACTGCACATGAGAAAGATGAAGTTCAGTTAATACAGTGTACCAGAACGCTCATCTCACAGGTTACATAGATTCTAAAGAACCTTTAAACCGAGAACACCGGCTTGGAGAAGATGATCTAAGGCGGTTGCATTGAAGGCATTTTCAGGAACTAGGCCACCCCAGAAACCTATTCTTAAAGAAAACACAAACTAAACATTAGCCTTTACACTATAAAGATGTTGATCATCAGGAGTTTTAGGACATACCAACGTCGACATAGATATTACCCTCAGCAGCCTTGATCTGACTCAATTAACAATGTAAGTACTCCTGTCAGGCGTAGGTTGACAAAGTTTTCAGCAATAAAAGTTTAAAAGATTAGCTCCTTGTACCTTGAGATTAAGAGTTTCCACAGACACAGTTGATGGATCACTGTTCAGTGGCATGTCAACCAAAGTTGTTATTCCACCTATAGGAAACACAGAAAGTCTTGATTCAATTTACAATGATTGGATGTTTCATAGCACATAAAAAAAAGAAGACTAAATGAGCAGTTATCAATTTATTTATTCAGACCAGCAGCAGCAGCTCTAGTTCCTGAAGGAAAGCCTTCCCATTCAGCTCTTCCAGGATCATCTAGATGAACATGCCTGCAAAAACACACAACTTACATGAAATTGAAAACAACTTCTATAAGCAAACCAATGACATGTTGCAATACATTCTGACCACTTAACACAAAACATGGAAGAATTACAGAGCTGTAATATTATAGCAGGATAATTACATTAGTTGACATCAAATTTAAGAAAATCAATCCAAATGTTAGAAAATGTACACATCAATAAGGCCTGGCATGACAACAGCATCACCAAAGTCGACAACTTTTTCGGTCTTGGCATGTCCAACCCAATCAGTCTCCTTAACCAAGGATATGATCTTCTCTCCCTTAATCTCAACTGTAAGAAAGAGACATAATGTTATACTTTGACTATTAATTATGAAGTAATGATTATTGTCACAAAGGGAGGGCAGGACAGCAACAAAGAGAAATCGGGCAGCTACCTGCACCGGAGATGACCCCTTGTGGGGTAACGATTCGATTGCTAGATATCCAGTAATGGTCATGAGGAAAGAGGCTACATGCACTTCTTTGAGGTGGCTTTAACAAGCAAATGTAATCAAGGTTAGCACATTATTGCAGTTTAAAGGGCAATAGTGTAGCCCTGTTGCCACTTGCCAGATGTACTTGTTAAGGGCTAGTTTTTAAGCTCTAATAACTCCTCTAAATGAAAGGGAATGTAGACCATGTTTAAACATTACCAAAACCTGTCCATATTAAAACAAATCTGAAACCTCCGGAATGAAGTTCTATAAATTGAGATCCACACACGTTCATAGACGTTACAGAGGTCATTGATAAACAGACGACAAAACAGATTGCCCCAACCAACAGAGAACAGAGTGACTTTAAATAAAAAGTAACATGCTTTCTACACAGTTCCCACTCCTTCCACGCAAACCCCATCGCAAACCCATTGATGATTAAGTTTCCATGATCACGAGCTCCAACTGAGCGATCTGTCCCGGAGAACTTCATGTAAATTTACAATCCAAGAAAACCCGATTCAAACCCAAGAATCGACATCAAGATTAGAGTTGATGATTCTCCCAACTCTCCCCATCAAATCAATCAGCGATGATTGTTTAGATAGCCAACATTAGTCCGCTCTAATTAGACCAAACTATTTATTTATTTTTGGTCGAAATAGACCAAACTATTAATGGCGAAGTAGAGATGCATATTGCTGAGGGCTTACTGACCTTGGGGGAGTTGTTGAAATACAGAAACAGAAAGGAGAGAAGAAGAGGGAGGAATGATAGCATCAATATCTTCCGTTTCTGTGCCTCCATCATTACTGATTTGGGCGGGTTGACTCGTCGCTCACTCACCCTCTCTCTTCTTCTGATTCTGGTCCGTCCATTGCTCACTACTGTTACCTGTCAATTTGCAATACGGACGAGTGGGCCGCACCTGTTCCAAAAACAATTTATTAGAAAATGTCAAAAAAAATACTCCGTACTCCATTGCATAACTCAACATAAACTTTTTTTTATTCCGCACCTGCGACAAATCACTCTTAGGTTTTCGGATCTGTTATCAGAGGCAAGGAAAAAGGGGCCTTTTGGGAGCAATCAACCAGAGAGCTCGACGACGGAGGCCGAGCGCCTCCCCTTGAACAAATTAAAATCGAACCCACCAAGGTTGAGAAAACCATTATTGATGGTGTTGAACAAATTGAACTCGAATCCACCAAGGTTGAGGAAACCATTATTGGTGGCGTTCAACTGAACAACCGGCCTTTTGAACAATACCCCTTGGTTGGGATATGGATATCCAAACTAATCCATGTGATATAAGAATTCCTTATTGAAAATCCATTTTCTTGATCAATATTTTAGAACAAAGTATGCTCGAAGTATGCTCTTTGAGCAATTTGAACCAAAAGGATCATGGTTGAGGAAACCAATTGTGATGAGGCCTTCTTGAACAAAGCCGATTCTAATGGCAAAGAAAATGGAAAAGAAAGTATATGCAATTATGTTAACTTTTGTGCAAGTTGTTTTTGATCAAGCCCCTTCAAAATCAAATTTGACTCCTTTTGATGACAGCCTACCCCTTGAGCAGTACCCTCCAATCATTCTGATTGGAATGATTTGCCGAGCTACAATGATTTGTAGGATGACTTGTGTTCCTCTCTGTACAAATTTTCGAAAATTTGGAGTTTCGTTTGGAATTTTTCGGACCGAGTTTGTCTAGGCCAAGTCGCTTGGTGCTCAGAGGCCTCTGAAGATCCTTCATCACGGTGGAGGGAACGTCAGCTGTCCATTCGCACACCCCAGGATGGGTCGACTTGATGCCGGCGGCACTGTTTTAGTGCTTTACTCACCCCGATTCCAAACTCCTTCTGCTCCTTCTTTTTGAAAATTTGTCTTTCATTTCGTCCATCCTGCTTGCCTTTTGTGGCTCTTTTTGAATCTCCAAGCCGTTCACGGCTGCCGTCTTACGGCCTCTTGGACTACCAAATTTATTTGGTACTCCGAATTATTACCTTTTCAAAAAAAAAACTTTTTTTTATTTATCCAAAAATTATACTACAGTTCATTAGAATATTGCATTAGTTAATACATGTATTTATAACTGGACGTATATATTTATTTCTTATTTTAGAAGGAAGTATATGTATATTTTTTATAAGGGGGGTGAATGTGAGTATAAGCTGTAATGGATGCATAATAGATGGCATGAAAGATAGAGAAATAGAGAAAGTAGAAGTGCATGACGGATACAAATGATCTTAAAACTTATAAAAGTATTTGGCTTTAAAAATTAAACAATTAAGATTCGTGGACCGATGAGATGAAACACCTAAAATGGGGATAATTCATGGCATCTCCATAAACAATTACCTTAAACACATGATTCTCTGAGGCAGTTTATTAAGTGGGCCAAAAAAAATACTAATGAATAGTTTGAGTATCCTAGGCTGCATATTCAATCTAATCAGATTTATGGGATCAGACTACAAATACAACTGAAATTTTCAGGGCAAAAAAACAGATCCGTTGTTGAATAAAATCATATGGGATATCTTGGTTTGCTTGCTCAGCCCTAAGATAATATTTACACTGCTTCAATGCTGCCTCATTCCGAATTGAGAGACATAACGGGCCTCTCCTTGTAGTGGTAGACATTGTCAAAGCCCAAAAGCATCAAGCCCATAAATTTACACATCATTTGTCCAGTTGATGCCCATATGTACGTATTTGTGTTTGTGCACAAACCCACTTGTGAAATAAATTGAAAGTTACCAATTCATGAGTTCAAACACAACATATAATCGCCATTACTAAATAGATCATTACTCATTACTAACCTTCGTTTCTATTTTGGGCCATATACTACAAAATTCCCTCTCTTGACGTGACGATTAATTTAGATAGGGAAAGAATTCGAGAGATTGAGAAGCCAACAAAATCGACAATCGAGGTCACTCTGTTATGAGGGGAAAAAAAACAGACCATACAAACAAACTAACAAGTAACAACAACAAAGACAACATAATGTTGAAATTTTATGCATCTAGAAAAATATGAATAACATTTTAGACTCGTCGACCCACAAATGATTTTGGGGTGCCCACACGGCCACAAGGCCCACAAGCCATCAGAGCAAGCAAACGACATGCTTTAAAGCAGTGCACATGAACACGTTTAAGTGCTGGGCCTTTCTTTCCCAAAAAAACAATGTCCATTTGGTTAGACATTTAAGTTTGTATGCATAATTTGTAGTCCAAGTAAGTGCTGATGTTTATTGGTAGAGATAGAATTGAACTTTTGCGAGAATTGAACCGTCCAAGCGCATCTATACGGTGAGATTTGTAAAGTCGTGAGATAGAGCATCTATCTACACTATATATTAAAGCCGGAGAATTTTGAGCCTCCACGTTAATTCTGGCCCCACTTTATTTACAGTTTTATATGTTTTATTTTCCTTAATTATCTAATCTTTAGTTTTATTTGTTTTTCTTACCCATCAAATATCTATCTTTGAATACATACTATTTATCTTTAAAATTTCTTTAACTATCTAATCTTTAAATTTATTATTTTTCTTACTCATCTAATATTTATCTTTGAACCAATATTATCTATCTTTAAAATTTCCTTCTATAAAAGATACATATTAAATAACTTATATTTTCAATCACCATTTTAATCTATTTATGTAAGAAGTAATATAAGAAATTCGAATTTAAAAAAGAATTTAAAAATGGAAGCCCCTTTTTCTAAATAAATTATTATTTTTATCTTTGACACTAAATCAATTTATATTTATTAACTTTTACTTAAACTATATACTATCATGTTCCTAATAACTTAGCTTTTATCTCTCATAATCAAACAATTAACTTTTTCATGTTATTTTCTTAATCCAATTACATTCTTTATTATCAATTTATATAAAACATATTTTTTTTTAATTTTGATACAATATTCTATCCTTTTTGATATATTAGTTATCTTTTTAATCTCTTTATGTAAGAAGTAATTTAAAATTTTTGAATATAAAATAATTTTAAAAAAGAAGCCCTTTTTTATAATTAAATTAGTATTCCTATATTTAATATTAAATAAATTTATATTTACTATCTTTTACTTAACTTATATATTATCATTTTCATAATAACTTAGCTTATATCTTTCATAATAAAATAATTTTTATTAATATATTTTATTTATTTCAATATATAAAGTCATCAAAATCATGTTGGAATCATTTTATATTTCTAAAATTTGATGTTATATTTTAATATTTTTAATTCAATAAAAATTCATAGTAATTATATCTCATAATACTAAATTATAATATTAAAATAAAAAATAAGATCAAACCAAAATAATCAATTAAAACATCACATTCTATATTAATATTGACTTATATTGTCTCAAAATTGTGATAATAGGGACAATGATGTATATTACCCATTACAGATAAATTTTGAAGGATGAAAAAGTAAGTAAATTTTATTTACTACATTGTTCTATACTTAGAATATGTTTTATATTTGTATAATCTCATACATGTGAAACTACAAATTTGAAAAATATTTTTTTTTGTCTAGAAAAAAAACAACATTTTCATGTGCTAAAATTTTCATTATATGTTTTCACTTATTAATATCCTATTTATAATAAATATAATTTTAAAATGTGAAGCGTGAGTCATTGTCGTGCATGGCACGACGGGTACACCTAGTTAGACCAAAAACCATGGAAAATTCTCTAAAAACGCACACACCAATGTATGTTTGAAACATTCTAAAGAGTTAGATAACGAGATGGTTGCTCTTTGTAGGAAATTAAGCATGGATAATTCCACAATATTCTTATTTCTCCACACCTTGTGAATTATCTTCCTAATCAAAATTCAATATCTCAAGTTCCTACAGTCTTACGAGATTCATAAGATGATATTAGGACACATCAAATCGGAATGACGATGCCAAATTGAAAGCTGAATAGCGAAAAATTGTGCAATATCTCCCTATCTCTAGTATGTCAAAATCATGCAATATTACAATTTCCCCACAACCACCTCTATTCTTTCTCTCTATCACTTGATCATTTTCCGCCGCGTTGTTTTTTCCGAAGGGAGGGGCCCTTTCATTTAAGGTCAAAGGGAGCACTCGAGACACAATTAAGAAAGTGATAAGGAAAATTCAATATGAGGGTATCTCAAAAGGAGTAATGTGATTCTTATTGAGAATTTGATAAGAGTAATGTGATTCTTAAACTCATTCATCTAATAACAAACAACAATCCGCGAGTCCATTAACCAATAAATTGTTACTCATTGAGAGTGTTTTACATGCAAGCGTCGCAATTTTTTACCATTGAATTAAGGTATTCCAAACTTCTTTCCAATCCTATGGTTTCATGGGTCCTCCTTTTGTACTTTACATGCCAAAAATCTAAATTTTTTTTTGGGGTGAAATACATGGCCAAAAATCATTGCAACCCTACATTTTGTGACACTATTTTCTAATCTATAGACCATTTAAGTCAAATTTCTTTCCAAAATGGGGGAAAGAAAGTCAAGCCGTGATAATTAATGATGCATTTAATTGTTAGGAAAGTCCAAAGTTGTATACTAGTATACTGTAACCCAAGAGATCGATGTAACATGTAGCACAACTATTGTGCATGTGACTATGCGAGTATACAACCTCATCAAGTAATGGTCAGTTGCTTATACGCCAAAGAAACGTTTGTCTAAGTCTAGTGCACCAATTAGCTAGCCCCATTGATGTACGTGGTTACTCAAATCTCACATGGCCAATGTAGTCCTATTGACTTCTAAGATCAAGAAAAGACAACCTCGAGGGCAATCCATGACATTAATTTAATACTCACTTTCTAAAGAGTAGACCAAACTTCCCATTAAAGCAAAATAAATTCCCCCATTGTATAAATACTCTATTATAAGGGTATCTGTTGGAGTATATAACTCTTCCAATATCGGATACAAATGCCAAATACCCGCTAAATATATAAAGAAAGGATAAACTCTACCTATTGATAAAAGTTTATCGACCTTGTTGTTAAAATTGTTCTAAAACCCGACAAAACTCGGCTCGTTAACTAAATTTCAAACTAGTAGTTCAAGACTTGATGTTACTCTTCCCTAACAAACAACGCAACAATATTCTTATCCGTATAAATAGGTAAAGTGGTCTCGACTTCCAGTTCTAGTGGGTCACTTGAAATTTACTTTATAAAAAGGGCAAACGAAGACCTAATTTTTTTCCCCTTTTTTTAAATTTTTGTTCGAGAAGGCTGCCTGCAGATCTGCAATATCAAGTGCACTCAACTCAGGCCTTTCTGGTCTTCACGAGATAAGAAAGGGCAAAAACAAACCAAAACAAAACAAACAGGTAAAAAGATTCGAGGCTTGCTTGCTTGCTACTTCCTCCACTCTTTCCTTTTGACAGCTAAGTCTTACCCTCTTTCCCTTCCTTTCTCCGTGTTTTAGTCCAGTCTAGTCCTACTTTTTTCAACCACTCACTCCTTCGTTACCGCAGTAAATCCAGGCCCGTTTTAATGTCAAAAGTGAGTAAATAAACATCTACCCTAGATCAGAATAGATCCTCTCTTCGTCTCATTTACTATCTTCTGTTGACCCTTTCCACCACGGCATCGCCTCCTGATCGTAATAATAGCTTGCAAGCTCCATGAAAATGCAGTACAGATAATCACACACACACAGAGAAGAAGAAAAGAATTGAATGTCAACCGAATTGGTCAGGGCAAAGGGCTCAATTCAAATTTTACAATTGGACCCACAATCATCATCGTCGTTTCGTTTCCTCTCAAATCTCAATCATAGGCGCTTACATAATTACCCATCTCCTCCTCATATCAATTCATGGAAATTCAACAAAGCAAAAAACAAACAAATCATACAATTATTTGTACACTACTAATACAATTGAACAGCATCAGCAACAACATAACAGCAACAACAACATCAATTATTCGAGAACTAAAAACCAAAATTCAATAAGAGCTAGAGGAAGAATAGTCAGATGAACCTGAGAGCCTGGGGGAAGTAAGGGGAAACAGGGGAAGAAGCTTGGGAGGCTCCGATTCGCGAGGGGAGGGGTGGAGGAAGAACCCTTTCTCGGCAATCGCCTTCTCCTCGGCGGCCTTATCCATGAGCCCGCTCTTGGCCCCGTAGCTCCGACCCGGATTGAACGGGTCGGGTATGAGCGGGGTGACAGGGCTGAGGGCCAAGCCCGGGAAGTCGAGGAGGCTCGGGGAGAGAATCTCGGCGTTTCTTGGTGACGAGTTCGACCCGAATCCGGAGACGAGCGGGCTGATCCGGAGGTTTTTGAGGCTGTTACGGCGCTCGTAGAGCTTGGACTTGGAAACGGGTCGGATCGGGGGAATCGGGTTCTTGGGGTGGAGGGTCGGATCCGGAGGGGGGGATTGGGAGGCCAATTTGGCGGTCTCGGAGGATCCGGTGAGCATCTGGACTACTTGTTTGAAGGAGGAGGTGTCCGCCTGCACGAAGGTCGTCGGGTACGGGTTGTTCGGGTCGGATCTGGGGGTGGTGGGCGGAGCTCCTCTTGGTGATCTCTCCATTGACGAATGACGAATTTCCTGCTCTCTCTTCTTGGGTTGTGATTTTTCCTGAGTCGGAGAGAGGAAAGTGGGAGAAAGAGAGAAGGGTTTCGACTTTCTCAATGAAGAAGAGAGAGGGGAGGGGGGTGATTGGCTTTTTGGCGCTTTGCACAATGAGAAGTCTTTTGATTTTATGGTTTTTTTATTTTGTTGCGCATTAAAGAAGGGAAAGGAGAAATTTCTACCAAAAAAAAAAAAGAAGGGAAAGGAGAAAAGGGAATTCAACGCCTTTTATCGTGGTCTTTGGCTTGGATTTGTAGTTTTGTTTGGTTTGGTAGGAGATGTAATTGGGGAGATTAGTGGGCTTTAGGGCTACTTTTCAACCTTTTTGAATATGGTTTTAGGAAGGTTTCTACTTGATGATGTGGTGTGGTGTTGTTCACGCGCTGATGATTTTCAACTAAACTATTATGCAGTTCTAATACTTTGATTAGATATCTGTTTATTATGTCATTGAAGTTGATAATTATAGCGCGTCACATATGCATTAATTACGTTTAACCATACCTTTCGACTAATGTTAAATTGTACTCCATCGGTTTAGTTGATTGGTGATGATATCGGTCGTTATAATGTTTTCTGGTAGTATCCTTCGATGGTTAACCATTTGACTAGATGTACGAAGACCTCTTAGTCATTCGTTATACGTGAGTAGATATGACAAATGGCGTAATAGGGACTGAGGAGGACAAAGAAGAAGAATTAACAAAAATTCAAATTAGTAGGTCAATTATTCAAATACATTATTAGGATATGATGTTATTAACTTTGAATTTTCACTTATTTTGCTAAAAAAAAGTTTTAGAGAAGAAACCTTAAGTTTACAACTGTTCAAAGGCGAAGGGAATTTGATACCCACGATTTTCTAACGGATGGTACTTTTAATGAGCGTAAACCCGAGCATGTGGGAGCATATATTGTCACTTTAATTCAACATGCACATCATAGACCGAATTGTCGTACTTAATCAGCGTTTTACATGTCAACGCATTGCATTAAAAAAGGTATTGACCAATTAGTGTTGATTAGGTACATGCTAATACGGAGTACCAATTTGTATTGAAAACTACATAATGTATTCCAATTGTTTAAAAAATTATAATTCTAATCTACAGGAAGAAGTGATCAAGTCAGTATGACTTTAGAATTGAAATGTAATTGCTGTTATATACGTTCCTATCTAATTGATTATAAATAATAAACGACTAATGATGAACATTGAATTAATCCATGTGGTTAACTGATGATGCTTCCTCCAAAAAAAATTGATAATTCTAAAATAGGTCCATGAGATGAACCTGTTGTTGTGGAATAATTTGCTGGTATGTTAATATTAAAAAAGGGTATAAAAAAGGAGAATGAACAATTCACATCAATTTAACAGCATAATTTTCCCACCTAATAAAAAGAACGGAACACGTATAGATAAAACTTGAGAGATTTTATTTCTACCTACTTCTTACGCCTGGCCTGGGAACCATTTGAGCAATCTCTTGATCTTACAACTTTCGGGTTGCTAGGTTTTGACCTGTGACATGTTTTATGACCATATAGCATACATACTCTATTCCGGTTTCTTAAAAAGGTGATAGTTCACATGGTTACAATAACATTAAAGAAAGTATTTGGGCATCTAATCAAAGGGTTTAATTTTAAAGGTAGTGTCTAAAGGTTATTGATTCGACTATATGGTCAACGTCCTCACCAAAAATAACAAAAAAGAAAGATGGGAAGCCCAATAAACTTTCTTTTTGGGCCCGCAAATCTACACAAATGGGCCACAATGTAACAAATCATCGAACAAACTTATGTATGTTTGGGTCAACAGCGAAAAAGCGTATCGATTTGTTGATCCGAAAAAAAAAAAGCGTATAGATGACAACAAGTTGATATCATAAACACTATGGTACAGAGTCTGGCATTTGACAGTTTGACTAATCCTATAGTTTCTTTCTTTTTCTTAATGGATGTGTTAATAATTGTATATGTTTGATATTTGTTAAATGACTATCGTATAGTTGATTTGTGATATGCATGTGGCGACTGGTAATCTGGGAAGCCGATTTTTTTTATTTTTTTTTTTAAGTCATTTGGTCAAAAGATCTAACTTTACAAAGGGGATTGGGAAGTCCTACATGTGCGGAATTTTATTAATGTCAAATTCCGCCAGCCCCTGATCAAAGTCACAAAGTAGCAATCTGTTCGTTAAATTTATTTGGTTTCTTTTCCGATCTGGGATTCCATCTTATATCTCAAACAATTATTTTATGTTGGGACGTGTATAAACTATAGCATAATTGGGTAAAATAACGGTACAATTCAAGATGGGAAAATCTCTTTAAATAGTTAGAGAGATTTTACATTAATCCCATGACGAGTTTGGTTTAGAAGTTCTTTTTTTTTTTTTTTTTTTTTTTTTTTTTTTTTGGTCGAGGGCACTGCCCATGAGAGTCGAACCGGTGACCTCTGGGTACTACCCTTGGAGGCTTAACCGTTTTGACTAAATGCCCGAAGGCTGGTTTAGAAGTTCTTTAAGGCCGCGGATTTGTTCATTGCCGAATTGAACAAATGGAAACAAAACAAATCTAATCGACTTCATGATCATAATGCATGCATATATTGCAAGAACCTAGTTTTTATTCCTCCATTAGTCATACTATATATTAGAACTTATGGTTAGTCGAAATATGCCTATCATAAAAGCTAGGGTCGATGTATCATAATAGCACATTTCATTTATTCTGCCAACAAATGCACATTAAAATGCATGCTTACAATTTCTCTCAGAGATACTTGAATAAACTGGCCAACCCAACCCAACCCGGCCATTTTGAAATTAACAAACAACCTAATACGGAGTAGTACACTAACAAGTACAATTGAACTGACGAACGTAACTTCCGATACCTAGATACGTACGTACCTACGTTTTTAATTATATAGAAACATAATTATGATAGAGAGAGATCTTTAAAATATCCAAATGTTGAAGCCATGCATTATGGGTGTACGTGACAGACCGAAACTCGATCAGTGTTTGCGGCAAGTACGCTTGGTTGGCTCGAAGGCGAAGGGCCCGACGCTGAAGAGGGAGTAGGGCGTAGGCGCGAACGTTTGCACGGGAGTCAAGATTCCGCCCTTTACACCGCCGTTGAGGTTGGTGCGGCGCTTGCACGACACCCCAAGTGGCGGAGCCACCAGATAGACCCGGCACTTGCTCTTTGCGGAGGCGGCCACCACGCTCTTGGGAGCCAGCATGAAGAAGTAGCCGTTCTTGTCGGTCTGTGCGAATTTGACGCTAACAAATATCTTCTTCTTGCACTTCAACACGACCGTTGCACCTGCACAAGTATGCATGTAACGTACTCTCATTAGATAAAGACAATATGTAACGGATATATGGTTTTTTAATGTTTTGTTTTGATTGAATGAACATATGGTTACGTACCCTTAAGGGGCTTGGCGCCGGTAAGAGAGTCAACGCCGAAGTAGGAGCAGTTTTTGCAATAGACTTGGCCTTGTATGGCGACAAGATCAGGGCTGTAGAGTGGTGGCGGACTTGGTGGCTTCACCGGTGGGTAAGTTGGTGGTTTGGTTGGGGGCTTAACCGGAGGGTGAACCGGGGGTTTACCGGGTGGGTAAGTTGGCGGTTTGGTTGGTGGCTTAACCGGGGGGTGAACCGGGGGTTTAACGGGTGGGTAAGTTGGGGGCTTGGTTGGAGGCTTAACAGGAGGGTGAACCGGGGGTTTAACAGCTGGGTAAGTCGGGGGCTTGGTTGGAGGTTTAACGGGTGGGTAAGTTGGGGGCTTGGTTGGAGGTTTAACGGGTGGGTGAACCGGGGGTTTAACAGGTGGGTAAGTTGGGGGCTTGGTTGGAGGCTTAAGGGGAGGGTGAACCGGAGGTTTGACTGGTGGGTAAACCGGAGGTTTGACTGGGGGTTGAACCGGGGGTTTGGTAGGAGGCTTGATAGGAGGATAAGTAGGGGGAGAGATGGGTGGTTGAGGGTGTTTGGGGTGGTGGTAGTAGTGGTGGTGATGGTGGTGGTGGTGGCGGTGGGACGGTGGCTGAGCAGGCTCACCGGCGGGGGTGGGGTAGGAATGGGAAGTTAGGCCCAACAAAGATAGGTGGAACAGGAAAAAGAGGAGTTTTGAGAGTGGGAAACCCATCTTGGGTTGGGCTAAGAGACCTTTTGGGTTGAGGTTAAGGTGTGTTTACAATGTTAATTGTTACTCGTATTTATAGGGGCCTCAAACCATTAAACAAACCCAAATTTTAAACAAGTTAACTTTTTTTTTTTTTTTTTTTTTTTTTTGAACAGGTGAGAATTAGGGTCTTGCCTTAAGGCGGAATCCCTAGAGCATCCTTGCGGATGAGAGCTAAGAGCTCATGATGGTTCCAAATAGTTTCCCATGAGAGACTGTGGCCCAGAAACGCAATTTTATCGGCCACAGAGTTACATTGTCTGCTCCCATGATAAAAGCGAACTGACTCGAAGCCCCGTAGGGTTACGAGAATGTCTGTGATAATCCTTTCTATCTCCCATGGGCAGCGGATTTGTCCTGTGAGGGCTTTGATAACAGTGATATTATCTCCTTCGATCTCCAACTTTCTGACATTTCTCTGTTTGGCCTTCTTCACTCCATCCCAGAGTGTCAATGTTTCTGCCATCAAGACTGAGATTTTTCCATATGTTCTGGCGCATCCGTCAATCGGGTTTCCGACCTCATCTCTTATAATTGAACCGCCCGCTGAGTTACCATTATTTAGCTTAGATCCATCAAAATTCAATTTTGCATAACTTCGACACGGCTTCTTCCAACCTTGCGCTTTGATTCGTGGTCGGCTCCTTGAACATGTGGCCTTAGTCGGACTCATTTCTTCGTCCTCTACCCATTCTTTCGCCTACTTCCATTGCTTCAAATGATTGCGGATATAAAGGTTGAGGTCTTGTATCACGTCATTGGGCGTTTGTTGGAACAATACCTTAAACAAGTTAACTTCTTTCTTCTGTTCCCTCTTGATTTCTCGGTTTACTGTTAAAGATTCATCTTCTTATGGAAAGATAGTCCTCTATATATTATATAATGGACTGTCTTTTTGAGCAAGTTGGATGCTAGCTTGCGTAGCTTTCATAGCTCAAATTTTTTTTTGGGGGTCAACAGCTTTCATAGTTCAATTAATATAGCAAATTAGCAAAATGTGAGTTATACTTATATCTGACAATTAATTATGTGTGAGGTTCGTTGGTCCAAATGAGTGCATAAACTCTTATAGACTTTTATTTTTGAGCACCAAAAACCATTCATTACTGAATTTTCATTACGTAAAATATCCAGCTATGTTTAGCAAACGAGGATGCATGAGGGACTTGTCCTACATTTTGGCATACATGTCCTACCTGATAACGAGTGCTTTGCTTATGAATTTATCAGGTTAGGACCTTGATGGGAGTTTGGATCTGAGTTTAGGTGTGTTAGCTTGTATTTTGTTTTGTTGGTACATTCTATTATGTTTTCTTCCTCTCAATCAAGTTTTACCATTTACGGAAAAAATACTAAACCAACTGTAAAAACTTTATTTTTAAATGCATGAATTAAGTTATAAATAATTTCAACATTAACAAGTCTACAAACAATTATGTACTCATTGGATTTCTTTATTTTGGTATACAATAGATTAGCTTAATACTAAAGTATTGAAAGTACTTACTAATAAAAGCAAGCGGGTCGATAGGGTTGCTCATCGGTTTGGTTAAACCGAAAACCAAATCGAACCGAACCTAGCATGTTCGGTTCGGTCTTCGAATTATATTTTATATTAGTTCGGTTTTCGGTTCGGTTAAACCGAATTAGTTTTATTTCAAACAAATTTAAAATAAAATAGTGAAAAATGAAAATACCCAAAGTCTCAAAACGGATTGGATCGATTTTGGCTTAAATTTGGTTTTGTTCGGTTTTGTATGGTTCGAGTTTTAATTGGATTTAGGTTTACATGTTATAAAAATAACAAAATATTGAATAATTAGTTTATTCGGTTATAATCCGAACCGAACCGAATAAAACTTAAACCAAACCAAATCAAACCGCGGTAATTTGGTTGGGTTTTGGGTTCGTATACTTCCGATATTCAGTTTTTGGAAAGATTCGGTTTTCTACGGTTTGGCTCGGTTTTGAACCGATGATAAGGCCTACCCGTGTGACTTGGTGATTTCCTCCTTTTTAGAAAAAAATCGTCTTTATACCCATTTTATCGCAGCTTTTTCCGATGATTAAGTTTTCAGACAAATTAATTAACATTACACAGGCGTATTGAATTATGCAAAATCTATTGTTAACTCGATCGGCCTGAGTAGGTTGACCTTGGTACTTGTGCCAATAACTCTTAGAGTTTACTCTTCATTAGCTGTAAGTATATTTTTTTTTGTTGTAAAATGGAGGACTCATCCAAACTTGTTCGATCTAAACGGACATATACTGCCAGATTGTCTAATGTCTAAGCGATTTTCTTCTCCTCAGTATACGTAACCTGAATTTCGACTGATTTCTTTGACATATACTGGTAGCAATTAGGAGGGGGGGAAATGTCTTTACGGTGGATTTGTAGTCTTTTAGGCTCCGTTCGGCTGGTCAGAAAAAGAAGCTAGCTGGAGCTTTTTCTAGCGTTTTTTGTCAAAAAAGCTACCCCTAGAGGGTAGATTTTCAAAAAGATCCTAACTCCTGGGGGTAGCTTTTTTGGCAAAAAAACGCTAGAAAAAGCTCCAACTAGCTTCTTTTTCTGACCAGCTGAACGAAGGCTTAATATGCTGAACAGATTTGTTTTTGAGACCATGCTAAACATATTTTAAGTAAAGGAGGAATGACAAAAAAAAAATACCGTAATTATCTCAGTACAAAATCGGTTTTTTTATTGTATGTACTAAGGACACATAATAAGCATGCAAAAAAACAGAAACTAAAACCCTAAAATCAGTGGCGGAACCAGAAATTGGAGTGAGAGGGGGCTAAATATTCAAAAAAATTTAAAGTTTCATACATTCAAAAATAAATTGATTCATCTTTTCGTACATTCAACAATAAAATCCAATTAAGAACATCAGACAAATAAAAAATCCAAATCAATTTGGAAATCTGAAATCCCCTAGTCGATTACATACTTTCATACATTCAATTGAGAAAACCAAAACAATAATAGATTCCTAAATCGATTTGGAAATCCAAAATCCCCAAATCGATTTCATACTTTCATACATTTAACAATAAACTTTCATTGAGAACATCAGAACAGCCATAAATCCTTAAGTTGATTTGAAAATCCAAAATCCTCAATTTAATTTCTTGACTGAATATACATTCAATAATAAACAAACTGTTATGATATTATATTTTGATGGATGTACCTAGAATATTCCGGGATTTGATCTTATCCTGTACTCTCTTGATCTTATCCCCTCCTTGTATTATCTATATAAAGGGTCCCCTAGCAACCCTAATGAAATACGCAGAAAATATTCTACGCTACTTAAAAGTCTCTCTTCTCTCTTTTAATCATGTGCCTACATGCTTAGTTATCATTCTTTTACATCCTTACGTGATTATTGTTATTTGTTTTAATTGCTATTTTTTTTACGTGATCGTGCATTCTCTTTATTGAACATATAAGTCAATGCTATATGCTTTCATAAATGTTATTATGTACATGATTTATATCTTATATAGTTTTTCGTTCATGATTATAGAAAATGTCGAACCTTACGAGGCTGGAATTTGCTGCTCTTAATGTTTCTGGGAGAAACTATCTGACATGGGTGCTTGATGCTGAGCTCCATTTATTCAGCAACAATTTGGGAGATACTGTGAAAGAAAAATCAAGTGCATCCCAGCAGGATCGCGCTAAGGCAATGATATTGCTTCGTCATCATCTCCACGAGAGCTTGAAAGCTCAGTATTTGACTGTCAAGGAGCCTTCTGAACTCTGGAAGAGTTTGAAGGATCGCTTTGATCATCAGAAGACAATCATATTGCCTCGTGCACGATATGAGTGGATGCACTTGAGGCTACAAGACTTTAAGAAAGTCTCAGATTATAATTTTGAATTGTTTCGTATTGTTTCCACACTGAGACTTTGTGGAGAAACAATAAAAGAGGAGGATATGTTGGAGAAAACATTCTTTACTTTTCATGCTTCTAACCTTGTACTCCAGCAGCAGTACAGGGAACGTGGGTTCAAGACTTATTCTGAATTGTTGTCTTGTTTAGTTTTAGCTGAAGAGAACAATCAATTGCTTCTCAATAACCACCAAACTCGGCCTAGTGGTTCAGCACCACTTCCTGACCAGTCCAAAGATGTGCCTGAAGCACATGCTAACTCCTCCCGAAGAGGACGTGGTAGAGGACGTGGTCAAGCCCGCGGACGTGGCCGTGGTCGTGGCCGTGGTGGTAATGCTGGTCGAGTCTAGAAGAATATCGGGAGGCAACAAAAGAAGTTGAACCAAGAAGAGAAGCCTAAAGAAAAAGGTGAAACCCCATGCTTCAGATGTGGACAAGTTGGGCATTGGGTCCGCACCTGTCGTGCGGCACCACATCTAGTAGAGTTGTACAAAGCTTCCTTGAAGAAGGGTAAAGGTGTGGAAACTAATCTTGCTGAAGCCGGAAGCTTTAGCAAGACCCACCTGGAGGCCAATGATTTTCTCCTTGAAGATGACAAGAAGCTGCCTGAGTTGGGTCTCAAGTTTGATGATCTCCCAAATGATGGAAATATTTTCTCAGATTATTGAATTGCATTGTTTTTCCTTTTTAGCTCATAGATTTTTCAATTCATAGTTAGAAGGATCCTACAATATTTCATATTTCCATTATTTAGGTAGCAGTTTGGATATTTCAGTTGTGTAGACAATCTATTTTTAATAAATAAATTTTTATTGGTATATTTATGTTTCTTTTTCATTTCTTGTGATATAGAATGGATCATACGAATGGAGCACTAAATGGTGGAGAATTATGTCTTATTGATAGTGCCACAACTCATACCATATTGAAAAACCAGAAGTTTTTCTCAAACATAGAATTGACAAAGGCAAATGTCAATACTATATCTGGAATGAGCAATATCATAGAAGGCTTTGGCAAAGCCTCTATCCTGTTGCCTGAGGGAACAAGGATATATATCAAAAGTGATCGAGTCAAGCACATATCGCCAAAGTTCTTCTCAACTCATGAGCTTCAAGTCAAAGGCGAAGTCGATGTTCAACAGATCCAATCGAGCAAGAATTTGGCGGACCTACTTACTAAAGCCCTACCTACTAGAGTCTTCAAGCAACTCATACATGACATTGGCATGCGGCGTTTAAGGGATATTTGTTAAAGTGAGGGGGAGTAGTACAACTGCGCTCTTTTTCCCTTCGCTTGGTTTTTATCCCAATAGGTTTTTCCAAGCAAGGTTTTTAATGAGGCAGTTAGTAAGGTACATCCAAGGGGGAGTGTTATGATATTATATTTTGATGGATGTACCTAAAATATTCCGGGATTTGATCTTATCTTATACTCTCTTGATCTTATCCCCTCCTTGTATTATCTATATAAAGGGTCCCCTAGCAACCCTAATGAAATACGCTGAAAACATTCTACGCTACTTAAAAGTCTCTCTTCTCTCTTATTTATAATACAAACATCATATGATTGAGATTAAGCACTAAGCCTTAAGCACTACGCACATAACGCAAGCAAGTTTCAACTTTTGCCCTTTTGCAGCGGACTAAACTAGCAGCAAATTAAGCAAGCAGCAGCGAGGAGATCCCTTTCGTCTATGACTTCCGAGTCCGTCGCCGATCGCTCTGTTGTTCGGCCCTCCAGTTCCGGTCGACGGCGAGCAGCAGCGGGCCTGCGACGCAGTCACGCAGATCTTGTTCGTCGTCGTCGGTCGCTCTGCTGTTCGGCCCTTCTTTCTATTCAACTTTGCTGGTGGAAGTGGATAGCAAGGGGTTCGATCCTCTGGTTCCGGTTGACGGTGACCAAGAGCGAACGAGGATTGGCGGATCGTCGTCGTCGATTAAGAAGCGGGGCTGCCGGTTGCGAGATGTAAAACGAACGAGGTTAAGCGTTTGGTGCGTGCCATTCAATATCTAAAAAAGTTTTATTTTTTTTAAATCCCAGTGGGGTCTACAGCCACTGGGCATTAGGTAGTTCTGCCACTGCCTAATATAAACATAATAAACCCACCATAAAAAAATTAAAAAACCAAAAATTTAAGATTTATAAAATCTTTTTATTATAAACCTTGTTATAATGTGCCCTTAGATTAGAACAGAAAAATCTTTACAATATACTCAGTATATGATGGAATAGCCTGTACATTTTTTACGTAAAATTTTGTCGACAGCTTGTGCTAGCTAGTACCCTAGGTTTTATTATTAAAAACAATAA
Organism: Polygonum maritimum; assembly: GCA_963924305.1. NCBI lineage: Eukaryota > Viridiplantae > Streptophyta > Magnoliopsida > Caryophyllales > Polygonaceae > Polygonum > Polygonum maritimum. The sequence goes on from OZ002733.1 coordinate 4,089,417, forward strand.
TTTCAGCTCTTTGTTACGTGATCCGAGAACTTCTCTAAACGGCAATTTCGAGATCACGTACTGTATTTAATTGTTACGTCAAATTCAAGTGTGTCTAGAATCTTGCTCATACACAATTGGTTTTGGTTTTGGATTTGACCCATCTATACATGCGTGTGAAATCAAAAACATGTTACCTGGATTAATTAACTTAATTATCGACATTATGTAAGTAGTTAATTAAGTGCGGCGACTCACACAAGATGTAACGATCTATAATTGATTAATCCAACAAGAGTTTACTAAGCTATATATGTCAGGCATCCGGGTGGACTATGGCGCTTGGTTTAAGTTTACACACAGACCTTTCCATATTTAAACTTGGCATCGTTCAACTGGATCTTATTATATCTTTTGGTGGATTTGATGGTAATATAGAATTCCTAATCTATTTGACCCTATCACTCCTCCCCCGTAAATTATGCAATTGAAATATGGTTGAAGTTAGCCTGAATCAAGTTGAGATGTGCGGGATGTTTAATGATCTTGGTAAACCTTACTCGTACTAGTTTGTACCTACATACTTTAGTTGGGCCTTGAATGTTAAGCCCAAATAATTGGGCCTAAATCTCAATTTCCTTGAAGGTAGAAAACAGGCCTTATTGTAAACCACTTATTGAGCTCTACATAACCCAGAAGACTTGAAGCAAACTCTTTGCCCAAACAAATGCTCTTACATTGTTTGAGAAGTGAAATAGGATTCTGAGCTGAAAGCCCGTTCACCTTATAAAAAGGATATACTCCTTCCGTCTCATAATATAAGGGACATTTGGGATTTTGCACAAGTTTTAAGGAGAGATTGAAAAGTGGGTAATTTAGAGTGTTTAGTAAAGATATTATTGTAAAATCAGAGGAGAGAGGGATAAAAAAAAGTGTAATTTAAATGATTTTGTGAGGGTAATAATGTAAAAGAAGAGGAGAGAGGAGATAAAAAAGGTATAATTTGAATGATTTTATAAAGGTAATGTTGTAAAAGGAAAGGAGAGATGGATAAAAATTGGGTAATTTGAAGAGTTTGATGATGGTAATGTGATAAAGTTGTTTTGCCAAAAATGGAAAGTTTGGCAAATGTTCCTTATATTTTGGGACATCCGGAATGGAAAATGTCCCTTATATTATGGGACGGATGGAATATTACTTTATAATTGAATGAGTCAGGACCGAGCATTTGTTCAGGTACGAACCGAAATTTGATTTAAAGTGAATTGAAAACCGGTTTGGTTTGTCATAACAAAAGAATTTCCTTTGAAAATTTTAAACCAAACCATAAACAAAAAAATTGAATTTTTTAGGCAGAAAACCAAGCCAAATAATATATGTTTCAGCTTGGTTTGATCCAGGATTTCGATTTGAACCAAATCGTGCTCAGCCTGAAAACTGAAAAGAGTCATGAACCAGTTTGATAACACAAATTGTACAAGTACTTATCGCTACAAGATTACACGGCAACACAAAAGTATACTCGATCTTAATGATACAGGGAGATAAGTTATTCGGATTAAGACGTGATTTTTAGTCGAATCGGATTAAGATGTGATAATACTCCACCGTTTGAATCGCACGTTTAACTAATACATGATAATATGTACATTAGAGCATGCGGCGACATATGCAATATTTCTGAAAAATAAGAAGAAAAAAAACTTATAACCATATATATAAAATAGTAAACTCACTCACGTACCATCAAAATATAAAATCCGTAGACTTAAATGAAATTAAATTAGCATCTTCAACAGTCTCTAGCTAATTCGGCTTGGCACTTAGCAATGATAACAAAACTTCGTGATCAGCCGATCGATAATATCAACGCACGTGCTTTTGATTGGTTTCTCGTAGAAAACTACATATAGATCCCATGAAAACCATGGATTTCAATGATAAAAATTGACAGTAGTGGTTTAGGCTGCTCGTATATATCAGTAAATCTTCATATTCCACGTGATTTTTTTCTCGCCATGGACTCCATTTTTAAGATTAAAAAGCACGTGCGTATTTCCCCTTGTATGAATCTGTACTTTCTGTGGTCCCTTTACGTTATTTCTACGAAAATTTGGACGGCCAAGAATCCTTAGCTAGATATATAGGTTGACCACCTCAATATTCCCAAAGCTGTAATTTTGGCCTTTTGTGATGGTGACAGCTCAAATTGGTCTCAAAATATCATCAATTCCAGAATCATGTAGAACTAGCTCAAATTGGTCTCAAAATATCTCAAAGTCTGCCGTTTCGAACATCCGGTTTACCTAATATTTGTGGTGATTTAATCCTTACCTGATAAAAAATTGTAGAACTAGATATACATGTATCTGGAAATCTGGTTAAAGGAGAATTTTCAAGAAAGTTAAGTTTTTGTTAATCTCAACCTCCTGTCATTTGCATGAAATAAACTATGTTGATCCCGTCCTTTACAAATATTTTCAAAATTCAATCACACATTTTTCAAATCACAATATTACGCCAGACCAAGCCCACCGCCTGACCAAGCCGACCAAGCCCTGGCGGTTCCTCCGCTCTGTGGGTCGCTGTCGATCGCTGCGGGTCGCTGCCAGGGCAGGTCGCTGCCTGGCGCCGGGCTGCAGCCCACTGCACTCCAACCCGGCCTCCTGGCCTGGGCCTTGCGGTCCATCTCACGTGCAGGGGCAAGCCCTACCCGCGCGGATTGTTGCCGGGGTTTGATCCCCCGACCTTTGGCATATCTTCCCTTGTGGGGAAGATATGTCAACCATACGGCTTCACAGGCGGATCCGATCGAGCCATCGAAGCGTACGAGACCGGCTCGTGAGATACGAAGACCAAAACGCTATAATGTGTAATTTTTGTTTTAGCGGTTTATTTTATTTGGATTTAGTATTTTATTTGGATTGTAATTTTTGGAACAAGAGCTAGTCTCTCCTCTCGGGTTTTCTTGTCGGTTCTTTCCTGAGATGCATTTTATTGAACCGTCTAGGGCATAGGTATAAATACCTCCTAATTGTCTCCTTGAGAAATTAATCCGAGAAATTAGCCCTTTGCCCTAATTCTCTTTGATCCCCTTTGCTCTCTCGCGCCACCAACGCGAACCGCTCGAACTCCGTGCCCACACCGGACGCGGGTTCCCCCCTTGACCAACAAGGGCTCGATACGTGATCCACACCGGGTCCGTATCAACTGGTGCTTCCATCCCGTGAACCATGTCCTCCGACGCTAGTCCCTCCGATAGCGCCACCCCGCAGGTGACGGCCCTGGCCGCCGACGTCGCCGGGTTCCGCGATCTCCTCTGCACTATCCACGACAGCCTGCAGAACTTGGGTGACCGAGTCGACAGCATCGCGGCTCGAGCCGAGGCTGACCGGGTGCGGACCGAACTCTTGATCAAGTTACACAACCAACGGTCGCAACCGGCGCAATCAGAAGTGACCCCGCACCTCCAGGCCGTCGCCAACCACACCGCGCTCGACCCGCTGGCGGTCAACCCCCTGGCGGCGCGGAACCCTAATCCGCTGGCGAACGATCCCCTGGCGGCGCGGAACCCTAATCCGCCGCGGGATCCTCCTCTCGCTCCACAGCAGCAGCCCGCCGGCCTGGCTCTCGCCCAGGTTCTTCCTCCGCCGCGCGGGCCTCCGCTCCCTCACCAGCAGGCGCCGCACGCACCGCCACCGGAGGTCCAGCGACCCATGGCCGTGAATCGCGCGCCACCAGGGAACGCAGCGCCGCCAAAAATCCGGGTTGACCCGCCCAAGTTCAACGGGTCCGATCCTCGCGGGTGGGTCTACAAGGTTCAATCGTACTTTGATTTCTACGATACGACGGACTATGATCGTTTGCGCTTGGTCAACATGCTTTTTGACCAGCCGGCGTCGGATTGGTTCCGCTATCAGCGGGAAAACCATGGCAATGAAACTTGGCAGGAATTCTTGCTCTCAGTGCAACAACGGTTCGATCCCAATCATTACGAGGATTATGTCGGTCTCCTGGCGAACTTGAAGCAGAAAGGGACCGTCCTGGAATACCAAACCGAGTTTGAGGCTCTCCTCAACAATGTGCGGGGATTGTCCCAGCAGACCTTGATCTCTATTTACAAAGCCGGCCTCAAACAACCGGTTCGTCGGGAATTGAACGTGCGCAGCCCCGCTACACTATCTCAGGCTTTCGCTCTGGCCCGTGAACTAGCGGCCACGTTTCAGGAGGCCGCGTTTGCTTGGGCCGGTCCGCCTCGTCGCAACTGGCAGACCGGTGGCGCTCGGCCAGCACCTCAGCCGGCTCCGGTTCCCAACGCCACCCCGGGCATCCACCCAGCCCCGCCAACTGAAAAGGCGCCTACATGGAACGGTAATGCTTCCTCTCTTCCTATTAAACGTTTAACTCAAGCTGAAAGAGACGAGCGTTCTAAACAAGGTCTATGTTTTAATTGTGATGAGAGGTACCAACGCGGGCATCGTTGCAAGCCCCGCTTCTTATTGTTGGGCGCGGATTCGGACTCGGACGACGATGATCAGGAGGAAGTCGCTCCGACCGAGGAGGTGGTCGTTACAGGCGACGTATCCGCCATCCATTCTATGGAAGGTCTGGCTAGCCAGAAATCTCTGAAAGTCGCAGGCTCTATTTCAGGCTCACCGGTTCAGGTCCTTATTGACGGGGGCAGTACTCATAACTTTATTCATCCCGAGGTAGTGAGCCGATTGCGCCTTCCCTTGACTGCCGTCACTCCTTTTCGTGTGTTCGTCGGCAACGGCGCATACCTGCAGTGTACTCATCAGTGTGCTGCCACTACAGTCATATTACAGGGCTATGCATTTCCTATTGACCTATATGTTCTAGCCATCCATGGGCCACAGGTTGTTCTTGGTGTTCAGTGGCTTCAGACACTGGGCAAAGTATCTCATGACTATGCTCAGCTTACGATGGAATTTCAGTGGCAGGGGCAATCTATTTTATTACAGGGTGACCGGTTTCCACCGAAGTTGATCTCTCTCAACACTTTACAGGCTCTGTGTGACTCTAGAGAGGTGGCTGAATTTTTCGAGGTCGTACACCTCCCTGACGCCGAGACCACCGCCCCACCTACTGGGCCGTTCTCTATCCCGGACTCGGTTTGTCCTTCCTTGCGCGACGTCTTAGAGCAACATGCGCAGGTCTTCCAGCTACCCACATCGCTGCCGCCTCAGCGTCCATGGGACCACCGCATACACCTTCACCCGAATACCACGGCCATCAATGTGCGCCCTTACCGATATCCTTACTTTCAGAAATCGGAGATAGAGCGCCAGGTGAGAGAGATGCTTGAGCAGGGTATTATTCGGCATAGCACGAGTCCATTTTCTTCACCGGCACTTCTTGTGAAGAAAAAGGATGGGAGCTTTCGCTTCTGCATCGACTACAGAGCCTTGAATACTGCCACCATTGCAGATAAGTTCCCTATCCCAACAGCTGATGAATTATTTGATGAGTTGGGTAGTGCCAAATTTTTTACTAAGCTTGATTTGCGATCAGGGTACCACCAGATCCGCATGCATGCCGGGGATATTTATAAGACGGCGTTTCGGACTCACGACGGGCACTATGAGTTCCTAGTCATGCCTTTTGGGCTGACGAACGCCCCGTCTACCTTTCAGGCCGCCATGAATCAGCTTTTTGCTCAGTATCTGCGCCAATTCGTCATTGTCTTCTTTGACGACATCTTGATTTACAGCCCGTCTCTTGAAGAGCATGCGCGGCATCTTGATATTGCATTAACAGTATTGCACGATAACAGCTTCTTTGTTAAGGCTTCTAAATGCTCCTTTGGGACGACTACAGTTGAGTATCTGGGGCATATCGTGACAGCAGGTCAGCTCCTAGCCGACCCGGCCAAGTTAGATGCCATGGCCGAATGGCCAACCGCGAAGTCTGTCAAGCACTTGCGGGGGTTTTTGGGCCTTACAGGGTATTACAGGAAATTTATCCGGCACTACGCCCTTCTCGCGGCACCACTCAGGGCTCTCCTGCAGAAGGACAAGTTTTCTTGGTCCCCAGAGGCGGATACCGCATTTGGCCGCCTCAAACAGGTTATGATGTCACCTCCTATTTTACAGTTGCCTGATTTCTCTAAATCATTCGTTGTTGAAACGGATGCTTCAGACGACGGGGTCGGGGCCGTACTATTATAGGAAGAGCGCCCCATCTCCTTTTTCAGTAAGAAACTCGGCAACAGGCGCAAGGGGTCGTCGGCCTATCATAGAGAATTGTTTGCTGCAGTGTCTGCGGTTCAGAAATGGGGGCAGTATCTCCTGGGACGCGAATTTCTCATCCGCACTGATCAGAAAAGTCTCAAGGAGCTTCTTTCCCAGGTTATTCAGACACCGGACCAACAATTCTTTATTCGGAAGCTCATGGGCTTCAAATTTCGTATAGAGTACAAGACAGGAGCCAGTAATCGCGTAGCAGACGCCCTGTCTCGTTGTATGAGCGAACCAGACACGCACCTTCAGCAGTTCATGTCGCTCTCATCTCCTATACCGCAGGTGTTAGACGCGTTGCGTCGTGAGAACACCAACATGGCCGACCTGCTCGCCTGGCACGAGAAGGCCGCGTCAGGGTCCTTGGCCGAGCCCTTCAGAGTCTATGACGGCATGCTTTATTATGGGCACCGGCTTGTTGTCAGCGCCGAATCTCCGCTTCGCGCTGAAATTCTTACAGAGTTTCATTCATCGCCGAGCGCAGGGCATCCGGGGGTCGACAGGACCTTCCGACGGGTCGCTGAGGTCTTTTATTGGGTCGGTATGCGTAAGGACGTCCGGCGTTTTGTTGACTCTTGCTTCATTTGCCAGTCTACGAAGTACAGTACTCAGAAGCCGGCGGGTCTCTTACAGCCCTTACCCGTTCCTCAGCAGGCTTGGGACGACGTCTCCATGGATTTCATTGTTGCCCTCCCTCCGTCTAGGGGCAATACTACTATTTTGGTGGTCGTTGACAGGCTGTCCAAGTACGCCCACTTTGGCGCCCTCGGACCGAAATATGATGCTAGTCGGGTGGCGTCGTTGTTTGTGGATATTGTCGTCCGACACCACGGGGTTCCGGCCACTATTCTTTCCGACAGGGATGCTATATTCACGAGTGCTTTCTGGACCGAATTGCACCGTTTGAGTGGCATGAAACTCCTTCGCAGTACAGCATATCATCCCCAGACCGATGGCCAGACGGAAGTCCGGAACCGGGGCCTTGAGCAGTACCTTCGAGCCTTCACGCACGCACGGCCACGTCGGTGGGTTGATTTCCTTCCTTGGGCCGAGCTTGCTCTCAATTGTGCCTATCACGAAGGCCTCGGGATGTCGCCCTTCCGCGCTTTATATGGTCGGGAGCCGCCCGCCCTCATACGCACCACCATGCCTACAGGTCCACCCACACCCGCTTCCGAGGCTATCCGTGACCGAGAGCAAGTCCTTCAGGCGCTTCGCAGTAACTTATTGAAGATGCAACAGCGCATGGCCGCTCAGGCCAATAAACATCGTCGGGATGTGGAATTCGCGGTCGGGGACCAAGTTCTGTTGAAGCTCAGGCCTTACCGTCAGCATTCGGTTGCGCGTCCTCCTTCCGCCAAGCTAGCCTGTCGCTTCTACGGCCCATTCACTATACAGGAACGGATTGGCGCAGTGGCTTACCGATTGGCATTACCGGCGCAGGCTCGGATTCATGACGTCTTCCACGTCTCATTATTGCGCAGGTATATTTCCGACGGGTCTGGGCCTCGTTCTGCCACTTTGCCTGCTGATTTTCTATATGACCGGCCCCTCTCACGCCCGGTGCGGGTTGTGGCCGAGCGTCATGTGTTGGTGGATGGCACGCCCCAACATGAGTGGCTGGTGGAGTGGGAAGACGGTGACCCGGCGGCGTACACTTGGGAGCCCGCCTCTACCATTCGGACAGCGTTTCCCTCCTTGCGGCTTGAGGACAAGCCGAATCTCATTGGGGGGGAGATTGATACGGCTTCACAGGCGGATCCGATCGAGCCACCGAAGCGTACGAGACCGGCTCGTGAGATACGAAGACCAAAACGCTATGATGTGTAATTTTTGTTTTAGCGGTTTATTTTATTTGGATTTAGTATTTTATTTGGATTGTAATTTTTGGAACAAGAGCTAGTCTCTCCTCTCGGGTTTTCTTGTCGGTTCTTTCCTGAGATGCATTTTATTGAACCGTCTAGGGCATAGGTATAAATACCTCCTAATTGTCTCCTTGAGAAATTAGCCCTTTGCCCTAATTCTCTTTGATCCCCTTTGCTCTCTCGCGCCACCAACGCGAACCGCTCGAACTCCGTGCCCACACCGGACGCGGGTTCCCCCCTTGACCAACAAGGGCTCGATACGTGATCCACACCGGGTCCGTATCACACAAGAATTTTAAATGTTAGGAATTTAATTCCCAAAAAATAAATTCATAAGAATAATGCTTCCTACTTACACAAGTCGACCGTGCAAACCCTGATAACTCTCTCTCTCTCTAGATCAATGGCTAAGTATGTGCCATCTCTCTAGATCGATGGAGATGACATTAGGCCATCTCCATCGGTGAGAAACCAAAAGGGTCTCTTCAATTAAATATTAATATATATCTTTAGTTTTACGTAGAAACGTCTCTCAACATCTCTCTTCATAGGTGACATTTGCTTATTTTTTAATTTCATTTCCTTTTTTTAATTTGGGTTGAGAAACTCTCCCAGAAACCACCGATGAGATGGTCAAATAGTTTTTATAAGTAATAAATTACTTTGTGAGATTTACTACGTATGAGAAAAAAAGGAGACTCTCGCTAAATTGTACTCCCTCCATTAAATAATACTTGTTGTTTTAGGCTCATTGAGTTGTTAAGAAATACTTATCATTTTAGATATTTTAACACACTTGTTCCTTTATTATCCCTACTATTAGATATAATTACTTAAATCTACCCTAATATAAAATATAAAGCTGAACCTAAGTCTTTACAAAAATTTACGCCACACGTCACTTAATATAAAATTGTTTCAGTAAACTTCATTAAAAAGTTATTAAAAAAACTCCATCACAACTATCCATATAAATTCACCTCTATATCCACTTCCTCCCCCCACTTTCTATAATAGAAATTAGTTTAATAAATTATCTTATATCCATAATCTCAACAAACAACTTAATATTTCAAAAAAAAAACCAACAAATGACTTATATCCATAATCTCAACTTAATGCATGTATTTGATAATAGTTTAAAAACAATCAAAATTAATAGTTATAGATCATTGCGCTAAAGAAAATAATTATTATAGATCATTTCAGATTTGATTTCGCAACGTCAATTTAACAATAAATCGATGATTGATCTTATGTGAATGTGAAGATCATTTTCTCACATGTTTTATATTTTTTATTATATAACTTTTTAAATTTTGCTTTTATAGAAAACTAATAATTAACCTTGTGTGAAAATAATATAATTTTTTATAATTACAATGTATTTTAGATATGATTACATAATAGTATTTTAAAGTAAACATTAAAAGTATTGATAATTAATTTCTATTTTCTACCTTAATACAATATATGACAGACTTACTTACTTAGTTACCAAAGTATTTTAGTTAATTTTAAGTAATTGTATTATATAGAAAACTAATCTTAAAAATAGTCTTACAATAATTGAGGTCTGATTTTTAAAATTTATTGATAAATAAAATACAAAAATATATAGTGTTAGTTTATATATTTAAAAACAATGATAATATCATCACCACACCATCCCGTACATAGTACGAGCATTCAACTAGTTAAGAATAGATGTGTTAGATAATTGCCCACGTTTCTATTGTATAATAACAATAATTTAAGAATTCAATCAAACTTGTCTTTTCGATCCGTCCCAAAAAAAATTGTCTATTAATTTCAAAAGTCATAGGTTATTCTCTTTCACGCAAAATTTTATGGAGATAACCGAAAAATGTAAAAAATGCCGAAGCATACCGACTCCTTTCAACGTCAATGTATTTCTGACTTTACGAGACACCGAAAGTCAAGGCCGTTAGTCTTTTTGTGAAATTGTCTTCAATTTTTTGGCTTTTGGTACAACATACATGGCCGCAAAATCTAGTGAAAAACTACGGAGTAATTGAAATAATGTTCCATCGAAGGGTGACACCACTGACACAGTGACATATATAGTGACATTTATATGATAAATCTAAGCCCCTACCATATATATATATATAAGTACACAACCATATTTTATGAATTTTAATGTATATTAAGTGTAATAAGGGTATGATATTCATTTTAATTATTGTTTTTCCAAACAAATTTTATTTTATATATAGGTTCAAAAATAAATAAAAAATAAAAACTATATGTCACCACCGGTACCAAGTCCTAAATAATAGAGTACAACCAAATATATATGATACCAAAATTTCATGTTAAAAACGGGACATCTTGAAAACAACGTGCATTGCTAATGGGACCATTTTTGAATGAGTCGAATTATGGACCTTGAGGCATCTATTATCGAATTAGTACACTCTAGTATAGTGCATGCTTATCAATTAAACATAAACGTGGGACCAAAATTGCATGTGTTTTTATTAACCCCTAAATTGAGGTTGACAATTTATGCGCACCAAACAAAGCCTTAAGGTGTCAAGTGGCCTTTAAGGGTTCAAAGCTGATTGATGTACAACCGATCGAATAGGATACCAAATTTCAAGCTTAAAAAGGGACACATTCACTTAGGGTTTTGTGTGAGGGAGCAATAACCCAGATCGAATAATTGAAGTCGAGTGAGCTAGATCGAGCTAGTGGTATTGATCGAGACATGGACAACAGCTCATCTTCTTCTTCCAGGGCTGACAGGAAGACTGTGGAGAAGAACAGGCGAGAAGAGATGAAGGCCCTCTTCACAAGGCTCAACTCTCTTGTGCCCCATCGAGGCACCAGCTCTAGGGTTTCATTTCTTTCTCCATCTTATTTTCAGTCTCTCACTCTTGAGTCGTCTATATATGGCTTTGTTTCCTTCTTCAATCTTAATTATACAGTGAAGTTATAACTTTAGTGTGGAATTGCCATTTATGTAGTTTTAAATGCACATTGACTTTGTCTATTTTTTTGGTAGAACATTGACTTTGTTTATTAAATGTTGAGTACTTGAGTGTATGTACCATTTTTATGATCTTTTTTATAACTTAGATCGATATACTCCAAAGGCATAGCTTAATTTGGAAGCCTGAAACAAAATTAATTAAACTATATATCATTTAACACGATTTGTATTTTGTTTATAGGGTTTATTAGTTTTGTTTTAGGGTTTTTGTTTAGTTTCTGAAAATAGAAAACTTAACCTATATCATTGGGCATAATTTAGAAAAAACCGGTTTTTTTTTATTCCCTCCGATTCACAATAAGTGTCGTTTTAACCCTTTGAAATTGATCCATATATCATGTGTCATTGGGCATAGGGGTGAGTTATGAAATTTTTTGTTGGAATGTGTTTTTATTGATCAAAGATATTCATTAGTTCATTGGCTGAAAAATGTGATGAGATATATGATTGAGGAAAAATTTAAGATTTTGAGATTTATAATCATTTTTCTTTAAACTTGTGTTGAAAGTTAAAATTACACTTATTTGAAAGGGAGTAGTACATTCCATGTATATTTATGTTGATTGTTTGGTTGTTGCTCTATTGTCTTTGGATTCGAAGGAGAATGCGTCATTGTCTGAGCAAGTAGACGTTGCAACCAAGTACATAAAAGAGTTGGAAGCGCATTTGGAGAAACTAAGGAAGAAAAAGGGCACCTTAGCACAAAGGCCTCATAACTCTTCAAGATCAAACACAAGGCAAAGGAGTGAAGCTTTTGAGCTGATATCGCCCCAAGTTGAGGTTTACGCTAGGGGCACTTCGGCCTTGGAGGTGGTACTCATAACCGGACTTGACTGCTATACCATCTTCAAAGAAGCTATCCGTGTAATTCACGAGGAAGGCATAGACATTGTGAATGCTAGCTTCTCGATTGTGGATGATACCTCCATGTACCATACTATCCATGGAAAGGTGCGTAATTAACTCAAAAGGCTCATTTTGGTCTCGAAACCGAACTTATGAGATATTGGATATTAGTAACGATATGGATATCAAAGTATGGATAAACATATGAATCATCGGGATATCAAGTATAAGTACGGATATGAGTACGCCTTTGATAAGCTTATTTCTTGAAAAATATATATCGAAATTAACAACAATCTTATATTGCATTGATGTGAGTAAAGCCTAAGTTAATGTTCGATTAGAATTAATCTGTAGTATTAGTTTGATGTCTCATGAGATACAACTATTTTTGTTGATCTTGCATTAGATTGAAGAACCTACAAGGCACCAAGGAATAGTTGGAAGGCTAACCGACAGGCTCAAGGTGATGATGCTTTCAATTGATTCTTGAAAGATGAAAACAGTGCGTACGTGGGCGCCCATTGGCTTCAAATTTCATATGGTATTGAATAAGAAGAGCACTTGATGGAAGTCATTACTGACCCATGTATAGTGAGACATTATGATCAAAGTTCTGTCCCGGACAAGATTGTATGCGTTAAAAGTTGTTTCTTATAATGTGACATGCATTGTACCATTCCCCCTCATTATGATCAAGTTTATGTGTGGCTTTATATTTTCTACCATTAATAAATAGAATATGGTGTTTTATGATCTCATTCAAACTCTACTCTTGTTAACTTATATCGGTGATAAAGTACGTATTTTATTTTATGTGTCGTTGCCTCGTCGATCGGTAAGAGACCCAAAACATAGTCATCGTAATCAAGATTTCGTACGTTATCTTGATCTCATCCTTTCCAAAGGATAATAATATCTGTCTCCCTGAGTCAATAGAAAGGACAACACCATTAACTGCACGCATATTGGTGATTGGACCATTTGGAAATATCAATTTAAGGACCTTCAATCATTGATTCTCTCTAGTTCTCTCTAACAAGTATCAATGTGCATAATCGATTACATCAATTATCAATTAGACATGTGTTTTATTATCCATAAATATTGTGGCAATTTATGAACCGTTAATTGATACTCGATCATCGGCGTTATAAAAACGTGGGACAATTGGATGTGTCAACTTTAATTTTTACCCTTGCACATGAGACTTTAATCAGTAAAAAACATCACTTTAGATTCTACTTCATGAATTAGGTGAGTGTGAAAATGGAATCTAAAGATATATAATCCATTTAGATAATGAATAAAATCTAAGTTTAACACATGACAAGAATAACTTCTATAAACAGAATATTGACACGAGGACTAATTCATTCATGAATTGGGCATATGATTATAGGTTCATATGCAAGGGTAAAACTAAAGTTGACACATCCAATTGTCCCACGTTTTTATAACACCGATGATCGAGTATAACATATTACTCTACTTTGTAATAGCACATATCAATTAATGGTGCATAAATTGCCACAATATTTAGGGATAATAAAACACATGTCTAATTGATAATTGATAATTGATAATTGATCTAATTGATTATGCACATTGATACTTCTTAGAAATAATCGATGATTTTTTTTCGGTTGAGAGAGAATCGATGATTGAAGGTCCTTAAATTGACATATCCAAACGAGGACTATTACACGTGTTATTAGCTACAAAAGAAGCTAATAACAGGATCATAAGAAGAAAGAGCATATGATTTAGTTTTTTTTTTTTGGTCGAAAGAGCATATGATTTAGTAGTAATTCATGCATTAGGAGTTAGGACTAAAAAAACCACCTCAAAACTAAAGGTTATCATCTTCACACAGGAAACAAAAGGGCCTTACAAAAGAATGGTCAACAGAACTTGGGTTTCATAGTAGATTTAGGACGTGGTGGACTATGCTTTTGGATCCAGTGAACAAGACCCTTCTTTTGATCTTGAAACGTGATGCTCTGAACTAGATGTAGGTCACCATTGACAGCAAGACATGATTCAAACTGCTCTAGAACTTTGACAATCTGCGAAAACTCCGGCCTCTTCTCCGGTTGTGATAGCCAGCATTGTTCGATTAAGGATCGCATTGCGGAAGGGCAATCATCTGGAATAGGAGGCCTTAACTTCTGAAAATTCCAAGTTGTATGTATCAGAAACACTAATAATACTATATCATCAAGTGAATGAAGACACAAAAACAAATCAATTTTTTTTTTCTAGCAAAAGTTTTCTCACATGGATTGAACAATCAAATCTCTAAAACCAGAACCAAACCTTGTTAACAACAGCATAGGCAGCTTGAATAGGATTCATATCCACGTATGGTATACATCCGGTAACGAGTTCCCAAAGAATGAGGCCAAAGCTGTACACATCAACCTTTCTTCCATAACACTTGTGTTTGATCATTTCAGGCGCCATCCAGCGGTAAGTCCCAGGATCATCATCATCCAGAGGGTCACATTCCGGCCCATCACAAGCAACTCCAAAATCAGCAATCTTCATATGCAGAGCCTCGCTTATAAGAATGTTCTCAGGTTTAAGATCCCGATGTATAACCCCCTGAGAATGCACATACTCCATTGCACGAGCAATCTCCAGTGCAAATCCTACTATATCTTTCATAGGAAGATTTTTGTGCTCTGGCTTGTTTAGATATGACCTCAACGACCCCTCTTGCAAATACTCAGTAACAATGCAAAACACTGGTGGATTACTACATGCTGCCACAAACTTTATAAAAAGAAAATCACATTAAAAATCATACTATATCTCACAAAGGTACGAAAAGCTATGATCTTTTCTTACTTTTATAACATTCTCATGTTGAAGGCGGCAGAGGAGATTGACTTCACAAATGAACTGCTTCTTCAACCGGACTTCCAAGGTTTTGTTTTCATCGTCAGCATTTGGAACGGTGACCATCTTGACAGCAACGGCCTCATCTTTATAAATGCCATGATAAACTTTGCTATGAGTTCCATGGGCAAATCTAAGACCGAGAAACAACTGAGAGAGATCAACCACGTGCTTGTCATCAGCTTCGAACGCAGTAACCATTCCTCCACCATGTTCAAAGTACTTAGTCCATTTCAAATCCCTGCAACTCTTACGCCCATCAAGTTTGACCGACGCAAAGTGCTTGAAAAGGCTCGGGTAACAGCTTTGCTTTGAATTAGCTGTTGGCTTCTGAGATTTGCCAAAATCATTCTTAAGCAATTTCCACATGATTCCCTTGTCAGAATCTTTTCTTCGGGATTGAGGCGGCATCGTCTTCATACTCTGTAGCTTGGGTTGGGCTTGAGCTTCCTTAGACATATCAGGGATAGCTAATTGTGTGGAAGTTGATACAGAGTATTGCTTGTTTATCAGGGATTGAGGCTCACTAAAACAAAAGCTTGCTGATTTCGGTTTCCTTTCAGAGGAGGTCGGAGTCTCATCTGGGTGCTTCCTCACTGGTAAGCTGACGGATCTTATAAATCCATTGTGGGGAAAGTTTGCTCCCAAGAAGAAATTAGTCTCTTCCTCACCCATTTTCTTTCTTGAAAATGCACAAAGAAACTTGTGATTTCAACACTCTTTCTCCAAGTCCTCTTTCAATTGAGATGAGGAGTTATAGCACAACCACAAACAACAGACCTTTCCATAGTTCATATGCACAATTCCTCCAAAACCCATTACCACAAAACGATTATCTATTTACAGACGAATCAAATTGGATGGAACCTGACTTCATTAAAAAGCTTGAGCAGGAACGTTCTCTCAAAGGGCATGCAGAAAAAAGTCGCGTTCTTTGAGACTTATTAGGACTCCAGCAAAAGCCGAATTCCCAATTTCCATGGAGGCCTGAAGAGGCAATGTCACAGAGATATTGCATTGCTAGTCAACATTATAATTAATCATACACATCAAATTGAAATCCTTCGAGCAAGATTCATAATGCACCCAAAATTGACAAGACAAAAAAAAGGAGGCAGACTAATGGTAATGAACCTAAATCACACATACCCATTCATAAAAATTGCACAAGGAAATCGAAAAAGTAGAAAAGATCATAACTTTCCACAAATTAAAGCAACCCTAGTTCGAAAGAATCCAATTGGAAAAGGGATTACCAGAATCGGAGAAATTAGCGAGTGGACGAGTCTTGTGTACAATGCCTACTTTTCTGGACCTTCCAATGAAGAGATAAGGGAAAAAGATTGAAGATTGTCAATATTTGTATCTTGAAGAACATCTTATTGTGACCAGATGACCGCTGTTGATGATCATGGCGATGATTTGAACTGGAGAAATCAGGGTTTGCCCACCTGTCCAACTCTTCATATTCCGACGCTCAAGGGAAAAAAAGTTGTACAAGGTGAGAAGGGGTGAGATTTTGATTCATAGTACCGAATTAAATGACATCTTGCGGATGAACCGAGCAACCCGTGATCAGATCCTTCCACTTCTCAATTCTGTTTTGATTTTTTTGATCCGAAATCTGTTTTGATTCATAGTACCTACGCAAATCTACATCCCATCCATCGCTGTTTGCCTAGATAATGTGGAAAGGTTTTCGTGCGTGTGTGTTTTTTTTCCTTTATTTATTTTTTGACGGAGTTAAGAATTGAATTAATCAAACTTATTCCGTTGAAATAATCAAAATAAATTATACTCCATCCGTTTTAAAAAACTTCACCCTTTGCAAATTTCATACATATTAAGAATTATTCATATATATTTAAACTACCTTTATACAATAATAACAACATCATTACTAACTAAAATATATGAAATGAACACGTTTTTTAAAACAACACAAAGTATTCAAAAGGTCAAATATTTTGAGACGAACGGAGTAAGAATTAACAGTTTGGAATTCTATCCCTAAACTTTCACTTGTAATTTTTTTTTTGCACAAAGAAAATCCTAAAATAGATAATTTGATCAAAAAATTTAGCATTTTTTTACTACGATTTTTTTTTTTAAAAAAATGCAACAATTTTGGATCAGGCTCGAATGCTCGATTGACCTTGAAGTCAAAAGCCCAATATGAAACATTGTCAGACTTCTCATTGGATTGGACCAAAACTTATATGCCCGAGTACAACCCAATATGAAACAGTATCTTTTGAGTTAAAGCTAAGCTCTTTTGCTCCATCCTCATGGTATCTTTGTTTAGGTGAACAACCACTATTTAAGTTGAGAAGGTACTTGCAGGAAGGACCAAGTCTCACATTACAACAACAACTTCTAACAAAACAGAGTTATACACCTAACCAAGCTAATATACATACCACGAGATCACAATCAAGATAGTTACATATAAACTAGCATATCAAAGAACAATATAAAACGAATCTCTTGCATTTTCCATAAACCATGAAATATCCCGCTATCCTATACACTCCATATCGAGCCCTATCTAGATGATTAGACCGGGCTCGTATCAAACTCGATTCACACGACCGCGATCACTTTAGGCACCATGTCAAGCAACGCGACAGTCAACATCGAAGATTTAGGTTTAGACGTTAGCTTGTTTGGGCATGATGCATTGGCCAATGGTGGATTTGGCAGAGCTTCCTCTACTCTATGGCACGTGCCAAACCACTTGGCTAACATGTACTTGTGCTTTCTCCATGGACCCATGTGCATTTTCTTGTCCTTCATACACTTCTTGGCAGCTGAGGACAAGATCTTGATTATGGCCCGTAGTCTATCCGCTCTCCCGACGAACGCCTCTGGGAGACGAGCTACCAACTGATTGTAGTCTTCGCTCGCCCTGCCCATCTCAAACTCGGCTCTAAAGTTTAGCTCGATTATAACCCTAATTGGTCCCTTTTTCGGGTTCGAATTGTCTAGCACTTCTATGAATGTGTGCTCACCTACAAATCATATGGATCCAATAAGGTCAGAAATCTTAGCACAATTATGACATATAAGGAACAAACCTTGTGGTTTTGGTTGATGGTGGTTGAATTATTACCTGAAGGGATCTCGGGTGAGCTTCTCCACTTGGACTTGCAAACGGCGCTATCGAATCCGGCATCCCGGAGCCGGCGAGATATCTCTCTCATAAGGCAGCTCCGGCAGGTGTCTCCTTCATCCGCCACGTGTCTCCGGCAAACACAAAAGTTGCCTTGTCCATTTGCTGCCTTCATGGCCTCTTTCGCCCCGTTTCGGATCTCCCTCTCTAACGAACTATTCTTAGACAACGTTTCCTGTTTCCATATACGCACAATCATATCAGGATACTAGCTGGCAATTGATCGAGGATTGTAAACATATTCCAAACGAACATAGCCCTTTTTGATAGTGCATCGATACACATGTAACTAGACTAGATTCATTTTCTTTTCGACTCCAATCACCGATACATAGAAATGAAGATAAAGGCCGGGTCCAAGAATTTACCTTCAAAACCTTGCGTTGGTTTTCCCAAAAGGCCTTGTTCTCCTCAACGTTACCCTCATCGGATTCGTCGACGTCGTCTTCTTCCTCCTCGTTAAACCTTTCGATGCTACTACCGCTACTCTCCGCGGACTCGTGACCCGAGCCCAAGAACCCGAAAACGGTATCGGACAACGTTATAGCCACCAACTGATCGGTGAAATCGTCCCCACCCAAACCCGACCCGTATTCGCTAGCCACCATCCATTTCCGGCTCACCGGAAACCTCGTCGGAGCTCTGGCCACAACAACCATATCTCCTATATATCAGAAGATTCGGGAGAGGGCGTTTAGGGACGGGGATTATGTTGTAGAAGGTTTTTTTGAGGTTAGGCTTTTTGACTCTCTAAGCGAAATGGGGAGCGGATGGTTTTATATCATAAATGGAGGGGTGTGGGGCCCGCCCCGGCTGGCGGAGCAAACCAATGGCGAGTCGCCGCGAATGCGGGGCCCATTGGGGGGCTGTCGTCGTGGATGGGAAACATCAGATCGAGTAGCCTTGGAGTTGAACCAGCTAAGGTACACGTCAGATGGGGTCCACCTCCCAATTATTATGTTCCTCCTCCCTCTCTCGTGAAGAGGATCGTTACTATTAGATGCTCGAACATTCCATTTTTTTTCCTTTTCACCCGGAAAAGTCGAGAATTTTTGCTTCTATATTTTGGATAAAAAAATGTAAAAATGTTTTTACTAGTTTAACATGGAAATTTAATTTTGCACTATGAAGTTTTTTTTCTACGATTAAATTTAACCAATGTTCATCGAAACTGAAAATATGTAACTTGAATGAAATGAATCGGGTATTTTTAAGCAATTTTGTTATTAATTAATTGAAAAAATAGACAGAAATTATATAAATTAAATTTATGGATAAAATTTCAATACATTGTGATGAGAAAGAGATGGACAATAGTACTTATAGTAGTTTATTTGGTAGCAGTAAAAACAATGGGCAATTAATGAGAAAAGGTCTAATTTGCAATGATTGAAAGAGTAATAGGAGTATAAAAAATGTGATGATCATACATAAGTTACAAGAGGTGAGCAAAGGCCGATGTGTAACTGTGTGTAACCCTTATCTACATCTGCAGGGCATGGGGCCCACTTGCTGAACAACTCATGCGGAGCCTGGCTCATTGCCGTTTAATTCCCTGGCCGAGTTGCCGTATTATTCGTCAATAACCATACATATCCATCTTCACCAGTCACCACCACGTACATATATACATATATGTTTATATGGTATATGTATGTGTGTCTTTATTTGATTTGGTCTGCACCACGAACATGTTATTTGCCATGCGTTCGCAAGATGCAAGATCTGATAAGCATGCATGATTACTTTCATACTTATATTTTGAATGGACAGCAAGTGATACATTACCATCATATAGGGCATTTATTCAACATCTTGAAAGTGATTAAAACTGGCGTATATTTCATCACATTTTTAGCTGTACGTACAACATTGTTAAACAAGCTGTCGATATTGAGTTTACTTTGAGTAGTTCTTTGGGGTTATTATGTTAATCGATAGCGGGGCCCAGCTGGTTGTCTATAAGTTCTTTATTGCTTTTCTTGTACTCTTCTTTTGATCTCTTTGATGCCATGACACGAGTGGAAGATGGAGATCGAGGGCCATTGACATGAAAGGGATTCAATCCTTCTTTTTTTTTGTTTGTGCCTTGAATTTTAACCTGTATGAATCATGAATGTACAAGACTGAGTTTTTTCTTGCACGTTCTGATTAAAAAACGTTTCAAATTGATCCTCCGGTCATCGTCATTATCAATAAGGGAAGAAAAAGTAGGCACCAAGGTGTGCATTTTCTTTCAATTTTAAAGTATTAAGAGCAAGTTGTATTGCATTTTCTTTATTTCTGCTATGATTAATTCTAATCTTTTACTATGAGACCTACCCTTTAATTTGCACAAATTTTTTAACCCTATCCTCTCTTGACCGGTCTACCTATATGCAAATTAAAATATGAGAAAACGACACAAAATCTTTATTTTCCCCTTTCTTTTTACCAAATTATTTTGATATAATCATGTGGTAGCCTTGCATAATGTTAGGTTTGATCACATAAGCTTTAATATTTATTAAATATAGGGTATGGGTCTCCATCTCGAAGGTGAACTTTGTCGAAGAGTGGGTGATCTAAAATCAGAATAGATGGACCAAATGGCCCCTGTTGCCTGTTCGAGTCCTGAAGCTATACCGAGGGCATTTCCGTCCAACTATACTTATACTATCTTCAATTCCCATTTCCATTGAAGTTTTGTCACATGCCAAATGAAAGTTTGGTGTATAGAATATACCTTTAAGGAGGAGGGTACCATTACTGACGATCTCGAGTCATGAAATTCAAAACCAAAATTAATTAAGGTTATTATATAATAGAAGTCTTAAAAATATGTAGATATTTACCATACGATATCATGTATGATGTATGCAATCATTGACTTTGAGATTAGAACACAATCCATATTGAAAGTTAGGGAGTACTTAATTAATTAAAGTAATGTGGTAGCTTAGATTTAATCACTTTTCTTCATCTTGATAACTGATTATTTTTCCTATGCATGAATTTACCTCGGCTATATGGAGATTGAAATATATGGTTATGATCAATTGGACCATATCAGTTGTACTTTGATAACTTGTTGATATATCATACTCCCTCCGTTTCAAAATACTTGACCATTTGAACATTGTACATATATTATGGAAAAAATATTATTCCTATATTACCCCTATCTCATATAGAGTTAATTATTTGTGTAGAGAAATATGAAAAAGTGTAATTATTATGATAAAAATAAACATTAGGGGTATAAATGGAAAGAGATGGGAAAAAATGTGAAATGCACAAGTATTATGAAACAAGAAAAAGTGAACATATGGTCATATATTTTGAAACGGAGGGAGTATATGATTATGAACCCCACTCCAAAATCTAGGATAAAACATTGATGAACTATTGGACTACCCACTTGTTTTTTTTGTCATTATTTTGTGATTTACTTTCAACTTGACTTGTACACTTATCTAGTTTTCATGGGGACCGTCCGTTTGGATGAATGATTCGTGTTTGGTCATTTCAGGTTCACTGAGTTGACTGGTTCTGGTCCTGACGATCACGAGTACAATCAAGTTGGGTCGTTGTGGGTTCTCCAACTGATCCGGTTCGCCAAAGTGTTGTAAAAATCAAAATTTTATAAGAATTAAATTAATATTTCAATTACACTATACTCCCTCCGTTTCACAATAAGTGTCGTTTTAGCTCTTAACACAGTTTTTAAGAAAAACAATCATTCACTTTAAAACTTACAACTTTTTCTTAATCTTACCACTCATTACATTTTTTTGGCCAATGAATGAACAGTTTTAGTCAACAAATACACATTCCAATAAAAATTATCATTATTCACCCCTAATAAATCACTTTGAAAACCTAAAACGACACATATTATGAAACAAATTTTAAGTGCTAAAACGACACTTATTGTGAAACGGAGGGAGTAACATTTAATAACCAATTTTTAAGTGCTTAATGATTAATTCCATTATAATTTTCAAAATTGAATTAATGAAAACGGTCAACCGAAAGAGTGTTGAGTTTCAATCCAAGTATCCAACCAGGTTCAGTTTATTTCATGTTTTCCATATTTCAATTTTCGTGTCTAAAGCCTAAAATATAAGATCGGGTTGTCGAAATCGGTCAAGTTTTAATAGCTCCTATTTACGTCCCATCGAGCTAACTTTCCAAGTAAAAAAAATACAAACCTCAATCTACTAAATAGGCAATTTTTATACTTAGAGATAGATGCAAACCAAACCGGCAAACCCGCCAGATGAGATCTACATGAATTATACGAGAAGCTGGCTGTTTAATCTTAATTTATGATCGGCTACACGTTTTACAATGCATATATTCACTTATGTTAATTATCTTTCATACTTGATTAATATTAATGAGGAAAAAAACAAACTCTTAATAGTAAGAGTACGTATCAAACACAAATCGACCAGTGTCAGGAAAGCGATTGAATAACCGTATAACACCCCAGATCGAGGAGGATTAAATTGTACTCCGATCCGTATGTAATGACAATCTTAGATAAGTCCAATTTTAATTTCTATCCTCCTCATGTGCATGTATATACATATATATAGTCATGACTTCATAGATCTGTTTTTATTATTCAAAATGATCATCTTTTGTATATGATCAATACAGTATAATATTTTCTATTGTCTGGTTAATTTTACTCGTTTTCACAATCGTATGCATTTCTTTAATTGCCTAATGTAAAATTGTACGTCGGGTCTTCAAGCAAAATATATAAAATTTTACGTCGGGTCATTATATTATCATATAATTAAGTTTAAAAAACAACCAAAATAAATAATCGCTAAACAAGCTCCACGAACACATAATAATACCTACCCTTTTTTGATCTACCATTTATGACTTTTGACTGAACATCATTTGCAAGATCGAGAAAGAAACAGAAGCCAACATCAGTTTGATGTATATACAAACCAGCAACTCTACAACCAGGAAAACAGAAAAGGACTTGGACAAAAACAAGAAGAAAAAAGATGGCCATAAGTTGAATCTTTTACTCAACTCTTAACAACTTATAGGTATCTATCTTGTACCTAATATGCATCATTTCACATGAAATGTGGCTAAATAGCTACCACTAACTGTCCGAGGCTGGTATAAAATGTAGACACGTAATTAACAATCAAACGTAATGTTTATTTTTTGGGAAGAAAAACGTAATGTTTTTGTAACGGTAAAGTTGAAGCTAAAAACTTTCCATTTGTTATATAATAAAGAATTAGAAGAAGATTATTGGAACTTTACTTAAGAACTTTTACTTAAGAAAGCCACTTTAGAATGATAATGGCATTAGAAGAGAGGGAGAAAGAGTAAGCACCTTATAGGTTGTATTCTTACTCTTTGTTGGTGCAAGTTTTACAATGGGTGATGCCTCTATTTATAGGACCAAAGTTAGGCAAGAGTTACCACAAAGTCAAGATTAGGAGGTGAATAATTCACACCTTTCTACCTAGGGTAATTAACCATTCACATGTGTTTTTCATGGTTCTTCTAGATGGGTAACAAATGTGTTCATAACACATCTTCTAGATGATCATAAATGTGTTCACAAACACATCTTCTAACTCAATGTGTAATTGTGCATTCATAACACTCCCCCTTGAATATTCACCTTCGTTCTTGCTTTGGGACGCAAATGTATGTTGCCTTGTTGAACCCATTATACGCTTTGATGCTGCCTCATTAAAAACCTTGCCAGGAAAAACCCAGTGGGATAAAAACCTGGTCGAAGGGAAAAAGAGTGCAACGCGTATGATGCTCCCCCTGACTTCAACGTAGGTCTCGGAGCTTACACATTCCAATCCTGTGCACTAGTTCTCCAAATTTCTTGGGAAACAAAGACTTCGTGAACAGGTCGGCCAAGTTGTCATTCGACCGAATTTGTTGGATATCCGCTTCACCGGTTTCTTCGAGATCTCGAGTAGAAAAGAATTTTGGAGATATGTGCTTTGTGCGGTCTCCCCTGATGTAGCCTTTCTTCATCTGAGCAACGCATGCTGAGTTGTCTTCATATAGTATCGTTGGATTGTCAGTGATCGGCTTCATTCCACTTTCCTTTTGGATGAATTGAATAATTGATCGTAGAGACACACATTCTCTTCCAGCTTCATACAAAGCAATTAATTCTGCTTGATTTGATGATGTGGCAGTTACGGTCTGCTTTGTTGATCTCCATGAAATGGTTGTGCCTCCATATGTAAATACATAGCCATTCTGTGATTTGGCTTTGTGTGGGTCGGACAAGTATCCTGCATCTGCATATCCGACTAAAGTTGCATTGCTTTGGTTGCGGTAGAACAACCCCAAATCATGCGTTCCTCGGAGGTAGCGAAATACATGTTTGATCCCATTCCAATGCCTCCTTGTAGGAGCAGTGATGTACCTGGATAACAAGTTTACTGCAAAAGCAATATCTGGTCTTGTATTGTTAGTTAAGTACATTAGAGCACCGATTGCACTTAAATACGGAATATCAGGTTCTAGAACCTCTTCATCCTCTTCTCGAGGGCGAAATTGATCCTTTTCAATATTGAGGGAGCGAACTTCCATAGGAGAAGTCAGGGGATGAGCTTTGTCCATATAAAATCTCTTTAAAACTTTCTCAGTATAGTTGGACTGATGGATAAATATTCCATCCTTTAAATGCTCAATTTGTAAGCCAAGACAAAGCTTTGTTTTCCCCAAATCTTTCATCTCAAATTCCTTCATCAAGTATTTCGCAGTATCTTCCACCTCATTGGGAGTTCCAACTATGTTTAAATCATCAACATAGACTGCGATAATAGCAAATCCCTCATTGGACCTTTTGATAAAAACACATGGGCAAACAGTATCGTTTTTATATCCTCTTTTCATGAGGTATTCGCTCAGACGGTTATACCACATCCGTCCTGATTGTTTTAACCCATACAACGACCTTCTCAATTTTATTGAGAACATTTCTCGAGGTCCGTTGTTTTCAGCCTTAGGCAATTTTAGTC
Source organism: Polygonum maritimum (assembly GCA_963924305.1). Taxonomy (NCBI): domain Eukaryota; kingdom Viridiplantae; phylum Streptophyta; class Magnoliopsida; order Caryophyllales; family Polygonaceae; genus Polygonum; species Polygonum maritimum. The sequence goes on from OZ002733.1 coordinate 4,114,478, forward strand.
CTTCGGGAACTTTCATATATATGTCTGTGTCTAGTGACCCATATAAGTATGCGGTCACGACATCCATAAGGCGCATTTGCAGTTTTTCAAATACTGTCATGCCAATTAGGAATCTGAGTGTAGTTGCATCGACTACAGGAGAGTATGTCTCATCATAATCAATTCCTTGAATTTGAGAGAAACCTTGGGCTACTAGCCTTGCCTTATATCTAACGATTTCATTTTTTTCATTTCGTTTTCGTACAAACACCCATTTGAAGCCAACTGGCCTTACATTCTTTGGTGTACGAACAACAGGTCCAAAGACCTCTCGCTTTTCAAGCGATTGTAATTCTGTTTGAATGGCATCTCTCCATTTTGGCCAATCCTTTCTTTGACGACATTCGTCCACGGATTTTGGCTCAAAATCATCATCTTCAGTCACAATATCAATAGCCACTGAGTAGGCAAATATATCATCGGTAATGATATCCTTTCTATTCCATTGTATGCCTGTGCATACATAATTTATTGATACCTCAAGATTATCAATATTCTCATTATCATTGAGTGTATCAACTTCTCTTAGGATATTTTCATTTTCCATCGCATTGCCTTGGTCATTATTCTCATGACTCAGTTTGGCTTCTTTTGTCATACCCTTTTGGTTCTTTTGTTTCCTTGGTTTCAAGTCTTTTGAACCCGGAGGCCTACCACGTTTTCGACGTGTTGTAGACTCATTTGCAATGGACGTATTAGGTTGTCCAATGGGTATATCAATCCTAGCAGGAGCATTCGCTGCAGGAATATGTGACTTTGTTACCTTCTTTGTATCAGTGAATGCATCAGGTAACTGATTTGCAACATTTTGCAAATGTATGATCCGTTGAACTTCTTGTTCAAACATTTTTGTTTTCGGATCAAGATGAGATAATGATATTGCATTCCATGTAATCTCTTTTACATGTGGGTCCATCTTTTTCTTATCTCCCCCTAAGTTTGGGAATGTATTTTCATCAAAGTGACAATCAGCAAATCTTGCTGTGAATAAGTCACCCGTTGTTGGTTCGAGATATCGAATGATTGAGGGAGATTCGAAACCAACATAGATTCCCATTCTCCTTTGTGGACCCATCTTTGTACGTTGTGGCGGAGCAATGGGTACATAAACTGCACATCCAAATATTTTTAGATGTGAGATATTTGGCTCCTTTCCAGATACTAATTGCATTGGAGAATGCTCATTGTTTGCACTTGGCCTCAATCGAATCAAAGCCGCAGCTTGTAATATAGCATGTCCCCATGCAGATGATGGCAACTTTGAGTTCATCAACAATGGTCTAGCGATTAATTGTAATCGCTTTTTTAATGATTCAGCAAGACCATTTTGTGTGTGAACATGAGGCACTGGATGCTCTATATCAATCCCTATTGACATGCAATAATCATTGAAGGTTTGGGATGTAAATTCTCCGGCATTATCAAGTCGGATTTTTTTGATTGCATAATCCGGGAATTGAGCTCTTAGCCTTATTATTTGAGCAAGAAGTTTGGCAAAGGCTGCATTCCTGGTCGACAGTAAACTTACATGTGACCAACATGTAGATGCATCAATTAGGACCATAAAATATCGAAATGGTCCACATGGTGGAGCAATTGGTCCGCATATATCTCCTTGTATCCTTTCTAGGAATGCAGGATTTTCACTTGCAATTTTATTCTTAGAAGGCCTGATAATTAGCTTTCCAAGTGAACATGCAGTGCAATGGAGATCACTGGACGGGAGAACCGTAGCGTTCTTCAATGGATGTCCAAGTGAGTTCTTTATGATTTTGTGCATCATTATTGATCCTGGGTGAACCAGACGATCATGCCACAATGTGTATGCAGTTCGGTCAATTGACCCTTTACTAGATGTCGCATTGGCCTCAAACGGACAAATGTATGTATGATATAGTCCGGAGGCTTGCGTGGGTATCTTCTCAAGAATCTGTCTATGACCAGATTCATATTTTATGATGCACAGATATTCACTGCCATTTTCATTCAAGGTTTCTACGTGAAACCCATTGTGGCGCCCATCTTTAAAACTCAGTAAATTTCTTCGTGATTTACTTGAGTAGAGTGCTTCTTTGATTATTAACTTTGTTCCTCTTGGGAGTAGAACAAGTGCTCTTCCAGAGCCTTCAATCAGTTTTGACACACCAGATATCGTATTGACATTTCCTTCAAGAGGTCTTAATTCTGTGAAGAATTCTTTGTTCCTCAAGATGGTGTGTGTTGTTGCACTGTCTAGAAGACATTGCTCCTTCCCATCGAATTTTACTTTAAATGATTCCATGTTTTCTTATAGGTTGTGGTTTTTCATGAAAAACTCAATGTTCTTTCAACAACCAACAACACTTTCAACAAGTCAGAATACCTCTCAAAACCTCTTTCTCTATACTGTTGTTGTAACAACACATTAGAGGCATGCATTGTGGAGAAAGTTTTCTCCAACATTTCTTGTTGGGTAACCATGTGCCCGCATAGTCTCAATTGAGAGGTGATTCTATGAATAGCACTATTGTATTCAGTGATAGACTTGAAGTCTTGGAACCTTATATTGTTCCATTCATTGCGTGCTTGTGGGTACAAGATTTCATTTTGATGGCCATAACGCTCATTGAAGCTTTCCCACAATTCAACTGGGTCATCCACAAACATGTATTCAGTCTTTAGACTCTCATGAATGTGGTGACGTAGGAACACAATGGCTTTTGCCTTTTCTTGCGGGGTGGTATCATTTCCCGCCTCAATTGTCCTTTCAAGGCCATTTGCCTTTAGGCTAGTCAAAGCATCAACCCTCCATTCGAGGTATTTTTTGGCCCGATAAGTCAAGGATTTCAAACTCCCTTTTGGTGATGCTTGCCATTTTTAGTTACTACAAGGATATTATAAATTAACAAAGGAAAAACAATTAGGAATGCATACGTGACTCATAAACATATATGGTATGATGAGATTAAGCAATTTAGTCATGGTGTATGTCATTATTATGATAACATATATATAAGCATGTAATTAGTATGTGTATAACATATGAATGATAACTTTATATAAAGAATGCTTATAAGATGTAAATAAATGACAAGAATTAAAGAAGTAAATAAACGATAAGGATTAAGGAACTAAACAAATAGAATAAGCATCAAAGTGGTAAATAAATAATGCATGCATGAGATATATAAGAAAGATGCGAAAGTAAAATAAAATTAGCGGGAACAGTTATAAATCCGGTTTCCTTTTAATCCTTTTATCCTCATCCATCCATTTTCACTTTTACCACTTCCACCTTATCTCCTCCATCTCGTCTTCCTCCTCCATTTTTAATTTTCATGTCCATGGCCGACGACGACATTTTGCGTCGTATTAAGGCCGGTAATGATCGGTTTTTAACCGAGATTTTCATTTGTCTTGTTCTTATCGTGATTATCTATATTGCGCTCATAATTATTTGGGTAAGAAATTTCTCACAATCCACTTGGTGAAATCAAGCACTTCCGAAAGAGGATTCAAGTACAAACGCCAAATAAGGTAAGTAGATCTTGTATTTTGTTTGTATCTTAGTAGATCTATATAAACATGCTTCCATATTTAGTTTATAGCATTTTAGATCTAGAAATTTGAAAATGAGTTTCTGATGTAGAAGATCCTAAATTAGGCGACTACAGAGCATACTCCTCAAAACGATTTTGTAAACTCTTTGCATGAATTTAGTTAAGGATAGATAAATTCTTAGATTTAAAGAGATAGAAGTGATTAAGTATAATGAGCAAGAATTTACTAAATATTCTTTCGTTTGTAAAGGCTATGGACTTATATATAATTAAGTCAAAAAAAACAAATATATATATAAGCTTACGTACAAAGATATGTAATTAGAGAAAAATTTAGAGCTTTAGGTTTAATGGAAAGAACTTTTGTCAAAGCTACGAAAACAACTATAACTTAAACCATGATCCAATATATATAAGTTTATATATACATAGCTCCATCATATAGAATAAAAACAAAATAATTTATTCTAATGAAAGCTATGTTTTCAAGAGCTACGAAAATTAATTAAACATGTATAAATAATTAAAGAAAGATCAGTTGGTAATTAGAGACTCGTGCTGATAACGTGTTATATAATAAAGAATTAGAAGAAGATTATTGGAACTTTACTTAAGAACTTTTACTTAAGAAAGCCACTTTAGAATGATAATGACATTAGAAGAGAGGGAGAAAGAGTAAGCACCTTATAGGTTGTATTCTTACTCTTTGTTGGTGCAAGTTTTACAATGAGTGATGCCTCTATTTATAGGACCAAAGTTAGGCAAGAGTTACCACAAAGTCAAGATTAGGAGGTGAATAATTCACACCTTTCTACCTAGGGTAATTAACCATTCACATGTGTTTTTCATGGTTCTTCTAAATGGGTAACAAATGTGTTCATAACACATCTTCTAGATGATCATAAATGTGTTCACAAACGCATCTTCTAACTCTATGTGTAATTGTGCATTCATAACACCATTTTAATTTTTGGCCTAACTACTTGTTGACTTTTATCCAATAAATATTTCTATTTAAGATAGTAAATTTTGGTGAAGCTCGTTAATTATATGCAACATATTATTTGGGATACTTTAGGCGAATAATATTTTCCTCCCTGAGATAGATTTAATCATATGCAACTTGCAAGCGTAAGCAAATGAAAACGGATATATGTAAGAAGAGAGCATATCTTATTGTTTTATTTGTGGATAATGATTGCAATCTAACTTAGTACTTGCATAATAATGTAGTAGCTATTGGTATTTTTTTGGTCGAATGTAGTAGCTATTGGTATTTGACAGTTAACCAATTCGATTTCCAATAATAAGCCATCTATCCATTTTGATTTTTTTTTTCTCAGAAAAACTACAATAGATCGTAAATTTCGAAAAACTAAAACGATAACTCATGTTTTTTGTGTCCGAGAAACGATATTGGCCGGTGATATGATTTCATTTTTCTTTATATCTTGTAAAAGCAGACGTATCTGAAGTCTGTGAAATGCGGCTAGCTATTGGGCCTAGGCCCACGGATCCACATCACATGAGGCCCAATTGTTTTGGCCTCATCACTAGAGCACATAGAGTATCTTGGGAAGCTTGCCGGATTGGCTAAAATGTGTTCGGCTCACTAGGGCCGTCCGATCGAGTATCCTTGTCGTGGAGGTCTTAGATTCTGTGAATTGAGAGAGAAATTGAGGAAGAAGAGAGACACAGAATCTCACAGTGTTCTTTCATTACTCAGCTGAGAGCAAGCTCTCGCTATTTATTACAACAGAATTGAGTTTGTTACACCGGTTTACTAACAAACATTTCCTAAACCGGTTCACCACTTATACTAATGCTAACATCCCCCCTCAAGTTGGAAGTGATTCATGCAAAGGAATCAATCCCAACTTGTTGAGTGCATTAGTATGAAGAGGCTTAGGCAATGCCTTAGTGAACACATCAGCAACTTGTAAAGAAGTAGGTACATGTGTTAAGGAAATAAGACCATCAAGTAACTTTGTTCGAACATAGTGACAGTCAAGCTCTATATGTTTTGTTCTCTCATGATAGACTGGATTTCTGGCTATGTAGATAGCAGCTTGTGAGTCACACTTGACTGGTATTGGTTGAACATTAGGCACTTCTAGCTCATGTAACAACCTACTCAACCAAGCAAGCTCTGCTGTCACTTTTCTCAATGATCTGTATTCAGCTTCAGCCGATGACAAGGAAATTGTCACTTGCTTCTTTGATTTCCAAGAAATAGGTGCACCTCCTAGAGAAATATAGAATCCACTCACAGATCTCCTTGTGATTGGGCAAGAAGCCCAATCTGAATCACAGAAAGCTTCCAAGGCAAAATCTGTTGAAGAATTGAGCAATATACCAAGTGAAGTTGTACCTTTTAAGTAAATTAATGTATGAATAGCAGCATCCCAATGAGCACTTGTTGGTGCTTGCATAAATTGGCTCAATTGTTGAACTGTAAAAGCCAAATCTGGACGTGTATTCACCAAAAAATTCAACTTTCCTACCAACTGTCTATAAGGTGTTGGGTCTGTCAAAGGAATTCCACTGCCAGGCTTGAACTTGACAGTGCTATCCAAAGGAGCCTCATAAGTCTATGCAGAAGAAGGACAAAATTCCTTAAGAACTTCCTTTATAAACTTTCTTTGAGTAATCACAACACCCTGAGAAGTATGTAAGAATTCCATTCCCAGAAAATAATTGAGATTACCCAAGTCCTTAATACTGAACTGCTGATGAAGAAACTCCTTGACCTTATTTATTTCCAAAGCATCATTACCAGTTACTAGTATATCATCCACATATATCACAAGGAAAAGTGAACAAGAATCTGACTTCTTATGAAATAAAGAATAATCATTGAGAGATTGTTCAAATCCTTGAGATACCAAAGCCTCAGAAAGCTTACTATACCACTGTCTTGAAGCCTGTTTTAAACCATATAGAGACTTGTTTAGACGACATACCTTGTTAGGATGCAAATGAGCCAATCCAAGTGGCATTTTCATATACACTTCTGTGTCAATATCTCCATGTAAGAATGCATTATTTATATCCAACTGAGACATCAACCAACCTTTCTTCACAGCTGTAGCAACAAGAGCTCTAATAGTTGTCAACTTTGCAACAGGTGAAAAAGTCTCATTGTAGTCAATACCTGCCTTCTGTGTGCAACCCTTAATAACAAGACTAGCCTTGCATCTTTCCACTGTCCCATCTGCTTTCAACTTCAGCTTATAAACCCATTTCGAACTAATTGGCTTCTTTCCCTTTGGAAGATCCACAATATCCCATGTATTATTGTCCTTCAAAGCCTTCAGTTCAAGATTCATAGCATGCTGCCACTCTGGAGACTGAATTGCTTGCTCATAAGAACATGGTTCAACAGTGTTTTCTAAGGACAAAAGAGTCTGTTTGGAAGTGGCAGAAAGGGCATAAAAAGGTATGGTTGAAGAAGGAAAATGCTCAATCTCAGAGGAAACAAAATTGCAGAAATAATCTTTAAGATATGAAGGCAAATGACTATTTCTAGCAGATCTTCTGAGAGGAGGAAAATTTTGAGGTTCAAGGTTAGGATGAGGATTTGGTTCAGGGACAGGATTTTGTGGCTCTGGTGATGGTGATATATCAGAATAAGAGGGTTCTGTGTAGTCAAAAGCAGGTAAAGGTAGCATAGGAGAATTGCTAGGAATAGAAAGTTTGGTAAAAGGAAAAATGGTTTCATGAAACTGTACATCTCTAGAAATAAAAAACTTTTGTGTCTCGAGATTATACAATTTATAGCCTTTGACTCCATATGGATAACCAAGAAAAACAGAAGTGATAGCTCTAGGTTGTAATTTGTTTGTGCCTTGCTTAATAGTAGAAGCATAAGCTAGACAACCAAAAGTCTTAAGGTAATGATAAGAAGGAGGTTTATCATGAAGTTTCTGATAAGGAGAAATACCTTGTAAAACAGAAGAAGGTAATCTATTAATGATGTGAGTGGCCGTGAGCAAGCAATGTCCCCAAAAAGTAACAGGAGCTTTAGACTGAAACAACAATGCTCTAACAACCTCTAGCAAATGCCTGTGTTTTCTCTCAGCTACTCCATCTTGCTGAGGAGTATAAACACAACTAGTCTGATGAACAATCCCTTTTGAAGCAAAAAACTGAACTCCCTCATGACTGTTGCCAAGCTCCAAAGCATTATCAGACCTTATGATTCTAACATTCTTGTCAAACTGAGTTTGGATCAACTGGATGAAAGACTTCAAGATAGAAAAAGCTGCATCCTTACTTTTCAACAAATGAGTCCAAGTCATTCTAGTATAGTCATCCACGACAGTCAAAAAATATCTATAACCTTCCAAAGCTGGAGTTTTGTAAGGACCCCAAGTATCAACATGAATAAGCTCAAAAGGATAGGATGAAGAAATCTGACTAAGAGGAAAAGACTTTCGTGTTAATCTTGCTTTAGCACAAATGTCACATGAAGCAATTACATCTTTATTATAGTCTGCTAAAGGAAATAAAACTTTCAAGCTAGACAAAGGCAAATGGCCTAATCTCTGATGCAAAAGTTTAGCATCTCTAGACTGAACAGAACAAACAGATACATGTGAAACATCTTTAGGTACAAATGCATCTTCATTCCCATCTTTAACAGCATTGAAAACATATAATCTGTTCCTCACTTTACCAAGCAGCAAATTCTTCTTCAAATGAGGACCCTGCAGCCAACAAATGCCAGAATCAAAACAAGCAACACAGTTCATTTGAACAGCCAATCTGTTGATAGAAAGCAAACTGAACCTAAACTCTGGTACATAGAGAACCTCTTGCAATTCAATCTCATCAGAAATTCTCACTGTCCCAGCCAAAGTAACTACAACAACTCTACCATTAGGCATTGAAATAGAAACTGAACTTGTCAAAGGATGCATCTCAGAGAAAAAATCCACATTGAAAGTCATATGATCACTTGCCCCGGTATCTATAATCCATATAGACTTTGAAAACAAAGCTTTAGACGAATTAAATGAAGAAGAGAAGCAAGAAATACCAGCCATATGTGCCATTGACTGATTGTTGGAAGCCACTGAAGTCCTGCTAAGCAAACTCATGAGTTGTGAATACTGATCAGATGACAACCCTAGAACCAAAGACTGAGTATCACCACCAGATGAATCTGAAACTGAATGAGCATGAGAACCACCAGCCTGCTGACTCTTGCCCTTGCCATTCTTGTCAGGATAACCAATAATCTTGTAACACCTATCAACAGTATGATTTGTCTTCTTGCAATTTGTACAAAAATAAGACTTTCTTGGCCTATTTTGAGCAAGATTAGCATTTCCTGAATTCACATTGCCATCAATCTCAGAATGAACATTCATTGAAGAAGATTCCAGTAACAGCTTACTAGCAGAACTAACACCACGTTGTTTCTCTTCTTGCGTAAGCATTGAATAAGCTTGATGAACAGGTGGAAGTGGATTCATCATCAGGATATTTCCACGAACAACAGAATAGGAATCATTAAGTCCCATCAGAAATTGAAGCAATCGTTGTTCCTCATTACATTTTCTAACAGCCTCAGCTAAACCACATGAACACGCAGGCAAATCGCGCATAGAATCCTTCTCATCCCACAATCTCTTAATTCGAGTAAAGAAATCAGAAATTGAATCAGAAGATTGAGAAATGGTACTTATCTCCTTTTCCACTGAATAGAGGTGTGCACCATTAGCTTGCGAAAACCGAGCTTCAAGATCCTTCCAAATCTGGCAACCATCTCCAGATAACAGAAACGATTCAGCGAGATCCTTTGACATGGCATTAAGAAGCCAAGAAGTAATCATAGCATTGCATCTCTCCCAACGAGAGAAATCTGGTGAATTGGCTTCAGGACGAGGAACTGTTCCATTCAAGAAACCAAACTTGTTCTTCGCCTTTAGAGCTATCGTCATCGAGCTCCTCCAAGCATAAAATCCAGTGCCGTCGAAGACCTTGGTAGAAAGAACCATCCCCGGATTATCCGAGGCATGAATGTACAACGGATTATTGGGATCCATTGTTGCAAAAGACACGATCGATCAACACAAATCACAAACGATCGAAATCAAAGGGAAAACTGACCAAATCGATCAGAAACAGAGATCTGAAATCAAAATCAGAAATCGGAGAGAAGGAATGAATGAAAGAACGAATCGAACACCAAAAGCTCTGATACCATCTTAGATTCTGTGAATTGAGAGAGAAATTGAGGAAGAAGAGAGACACAGAATCTCACAGTGTTCTTTCATTACTCAGCTGAGAGCAAGCTCTCGCTATTTATTACAACAGAATTGAGTTTGTTACACCGGTTTACTAACAAACATTTCCTAAACCGGTTCACCACTTATACTAATGCTAACAGGAGGTGGTTTAGGGTTGTGCATCCGGTCTAGATCACACGAGACCGGTTGACCATAATGTTTTAAAACTCCAGACTTTGGATGACCCTGATAAGACCGGTTCATCATGATGAGTCTAGAATCATACGAAATTTTCATACGCATCATCAAACCTATCAATACAACTTTGGCTACAATTCAAATTGCCTTTATAGCATCCAAACAAGGGAGGAAAGCAACAACCGATAGCTTGCACAAAAGTCACATGTCACGGAAATAACAGTGGGGCAACATTGCCTTCGGGCACTTAGTCAATCGGTTAAGCCTCCAGGATAGTACCCAGAGGTCCCCGGTTCGACTCCCATGGGTAGTACCCTCGACCAAAAAAAAAACAGTGGGGCAACATTCTACTTTAAAGTGGCATATATGTATGATATGTGTGAATGGGAGGAGTGAAAGAAGCATTTTTTGTTAGTTTGTTCAATTATCACATTGCTTTTGTTTTCGACCCTACTAATTAACTTTCTCCTTATAGTTGACTTCAAACTCCATCCGGAAGAGCCTATCCATATCCACATTGTTATAGCTAGCGATCTGTTCATCCGTCCATCAATTAATTGTGGATTGTTTGCTTTTTGTGTGTCAAGAACTTATCAAGTGAAGAGGGGACCACCCATGATCTAAGGGTTTGTTTCACTTCTATACAAAAAAATTTTTCCACCTAAAAAATTTATTTTACCTTTTTCTACAAACAAATCTTATCTCTACTTTTCACATTTCCCAATAAAAATTTTTCACCCAAACCTCTATTTTTTCCTGAAAAAGATCTTTCACCCATAAAAAAAACAAGGCGCTGCGAGGGGATAAGCATTACATGCACATGTACATGGAGCTTCTCCATACCATGTTTGATCTTTCAATCCTATTTTTCACGTATACGTAAAGATCCGAAAGATGTTTGGTTTCTAGCAAACAAGCAGCTTGTTGTTTAAGTTCAAATTAATTAATCTCTTCCATTTCTATCCTAAACAATATTTTCATCCGTATGATTAATAATACCATATGAAGTATGAACTCTGTGAGAGGGGTAGGTTTTACGAATACTCACTTCAATGCTACTTGTGGGTGTACTGCACAAAACAATATAATGAATAACCATGTTATTTTTTTGTAGAGGGCTAATTGATGCCAATAACTTTTATATACATCCTTGTTGTATTTTTACTAATTTTTTCTTAAAAAAGATTAGCTTGTAAGACACTGCTAGAAAACATGTTTCCTTTGGCGATGGCTCACTTATTTGTTAGAGTTTCATCTTACACTGCTCGAAATGCATCAAGTACACAGTTTTGACAAATAAGTCTCCTAGTGATTTTTTTTACATACATCTACTATAATAATATAATACAGTATAAAGCGGAACCCAAGTCTTTGTTAAAATTTGCGCCATGTCATCAACCCTGAATAAAATAATGATTTTATTTTTTGCATTGATTTTCAAAAAATAACTTATATATCTTCTTGATATCTTATCCAATTTCCTTATGTATACTTAATATCTTACTCAATTATATATCCTTATATGAATAAGGAAATTCAAGTGATTTTCTTTTATATTCTTTAATTTTTTTTTCTTAATTAGTATACATTTTTGTCGTTATTGAATATTGAAGAATAATGAAAAAAATTCACATGTGTCAATAGTATATTCATTAATAATATAAATTTGAAAATTTGAATAGAACTATTTTAGAAGTAAAATTGTATGAATAAAAGTACATATATAGGTCAATAGATTCGGATTTTGGTCTATCGGATTTGGATTTTAAGTTCCCGAGTTAAAGTGTATTCGTATCAAAATTCGATCTCAAATCAGTTAATTCGGTTTTATATTTACATTACCCGTATATGGTACGGGGTTTGTACTAGTCGGAGTTAAGCCCCCCTAGACATTGAGAATGTGGAACAAAGCTAAGTATAACTTTGATTTGGGCAACTCAAAACGACAATTTTTTTTTCTAAGAAAATTAAAAATCTTAGCCTTCTCTCTAGTCTCTATGAATAGCCACTATATATGTACGCCTTTTAATATTTGCTAGGGTGTATCTTCACTAGCCAGTCATTAGTCACTAATAACATACTAGTATACAAGAACATGCATGTATAGTATAAATAACATAAAAATCATTCAAATGGATTTGATCATTATTAGAATATAGCTAGGCTAATATATACCTCCACATATAGCGGATGTTAGAGATCGAAAGGAGTTGATGGCCAGCTGGAAACTTCACATATCCTAGCTAGCTAGTGCTCATCTCTTTTCTACTCCCTCTGTCCCCGAAAATTTGTCCGTCTTTTTTTTTTGGGCATCCCCAAAACTTTGTCCATCTCTATTTCCTTTCCATTTATATCACTATGTTTTTACAATTTTACCCTCATATAATCTCATATATTATACTCATTATCCAACTTTCTCATCAACTTTATCACTTTTTCCTATAAAATTACAAAATTACCCCTATCTAATCTTACATATTACTCCTTTTTATTACACTTTTCATCAATTTTACACATTTTTCAATCATCTATCAAACTTTTACACTTTTTATTAATCCGCGTGCAAATATGCTTTACGGAAAAGTTATCGGGGACGGATGGAGTATTAATTAAGCTTTGTTTCTAGTTTCATACTGTAATATTTAAAAATCCCAAGTAAGTTTCATTTTCCAAACTAATAGTAGTATCTACGATTGATTGAATGTGAGGAGCTTTTTCATGTATACTTGTTCTTTTGAATTGAGCGTTGCATTTTGCAGAATATCCCTCTTCCACACAATGAGGGGCAAAACGGGCACGTACTCTGCAACATTTGAAGTTAATGCACCATGAATGCTTTGTTTTACCGATCACAATCACGCAAACATGCACTTGATCCTCTTTCTATATATTTGAATCCTTTCAAGTTCAAGTGCAAAATATGCTGTAGTACTTATATCACAACTTACGTACGTAGTCTAATTATAAGATTTCAATTCGGCACTTAATTCCTATATATATGTAAATAAATTCGATAAACGAAATGCAGAGAGCAAGAAGATCGATATATATAGAATATAGAAAGCAAATTAATATGTTAACATATAGTACGTGTTGACCCTATTTATAGTGCTTCTCTTCCCACTACATATATGTATAACCATTTCGATCATTTCCATTAAACTTTTTTTTTATTATTGTGTGGTAGCTTTTGGTTTGAGCTAGCTATGAGACATAACATGTAGTTGTTGCACATAGTCGTATTAAGTTAATGATTACTTTTGGCATTTTTAGAGATTGATATGAAAGCATCGATGCTTTTAAGTTCTTTACAATTTCCCACTTTCTTCCCACCATCCGTTTTGGTTATGTACATGTCAATTAACTATCTAAAATCTTCTTATTTCATCGTTTATAGCCAATAATAGTTTAATGCTAAGAATAAAGTCCTTTTAAAGTCTTAAGTTTCAATTTTATCTAGGTTTGAATCCTATGTCCTTAGAATACAAGACAAAAAGTCATTTTCAGAAAAATAATAGTAAATATTGTTGATTTTTATCTACTCTATTTATAATTGGCAGAATACATACACGGTCCCCAAACTTTTAACTTTTTTTCAACCAGACTTCTCAATTAAAAAATGTTCTATTAGACCCTTCAACTTACTAATTTTGTTTGATTAGACCCCTATTGCTAACATGGCATAGCGCCTGTGATACACGCCTATCTCATGCGACTGAAATATTGAAAAATCAATATTTTAATTAAATAATATTTAATAATAAAATAGTATTCATATGTATTTATTTTAATAATATAATATATTATAATTTTAAAAATAATTTTTATACATTCTTTAAATATAGTATATCGGTCAATCCAACAAGTTTCGGATTTCAATCTATTTAGGTTCGGGTTAAAACGGGTTCGGTTCGTTTCGGTTTAAGTTCAAATTTTCGGGATTCAACCCTAAATTTTTTTGGTCGGTTCGGGTCGGCTTAGCAGGTTCGGTTAATTTTTGACAGCTCTACTAATCAATCATGTAAGAGGAATTCTAGCTTTGTTCCGTAAAAAGGTTAACGTCAATGTAGTGTGATTGGAAATAGTATAAAATAATATTTTAATTAAGTAATATTATTTGATACTAAAAGATTTTTTGTTTTAACGATAAAATATATTATAAAAACATTATTGCATGAGCTGAATCTGTTATTACGTGTTTCGTAGAACGAGTTGGATAAAAAAATTATATATAAATTCATTAAATAGTTTTTTGACCATGCCATGTCATCGCCATGTTAGTGCCACGTGGCAGTGATGAGGTGTTGACATGGCAGTGACATGGCGCTGATGTGAGAATGCCACGACGCTGGCGTACGTGTCACATGCATGGCGCGTGATGAGGGTCTAATCGAACAAAATTGGTAAGTTCAAGGGTTTAATAGAACATTTTTTAGTTGAGGGATCTGGTTGAAAAAAAGTTACAAGTTCGGAGGAGCGTAGAAGCGTACATGTATTATGTCATTTATAATTCTATCGTTTGAGTAATCCAGTAATTATATATCCTACCTCCCCAACTACTCCTTATATGATCTAAATTCTTGTTCAATATATAACATCAACATGCGGTTGTGTTTGATAAGCCATTTCAACTGGTCAATGAACTACTTCTAGCTAGTTTTCAAAAAGTGAAAAATGTTGTTTGGCTTAATAAAAATAAACTAATCATTAGTTTTTCAACTAGTTTACCCATACAACTTAAAAAAACAAGATTTTGGAGTAGTTTTATGGAGTTTATGTGATTTGAAATGGCATAATATAATTAACCTTCACTATAAATAACTTGAGTTTTAAAAGTACAAAATAACTTGTGCTAACTAGTTATTATTACCAAACACAATTTTGGAATTTTTTGTAACTACAACTCTTTTCATAGCTAGTTAAACAACTACCAATATCGTTTCAACTACAACTTAGTTTATAAATTAGTGTTGCCAACCACAGCACATTGGCAGTAATTTTGTAAGTATCTCTTCCTTATGAATCTCATAGAACTAACCAATTTATTGAAATAATTTTACGACTTGTTAATAGCTTAATACTCATTCGAATATTTCCTGTATAAGATAAAAGCTACTCCCTCCGTTCCATATTATTTGTCCATTTTTTTTACAAATTATAAATAAAAAGAGACAAACAATATTGAACTGAGAAAGTACAATAATATATTTAAATATAATATCTAAAACCCACTTTTTCTAGATAGTTAATCCCTAGTGATCACCAGGAGCCATAATTAACAACTTGGAACATAATTGAGCACCAATTACAAAATTCAATAATAAAGTGTCACGACAAGAGCAGAAACTTTACCCTCCACTATGAAAATAAGTTAAGAGACTTATATAAAATAACGTGTGTCACCACTTTGGCACTTTCCACCTTATTGTTCTTGTGGACCCAAACTTTACTGTGAACTCAAACTTTACTCTCCACTAGGATTCTGTCATTTTCACCGCAGATTAGATTTGGAGGTGTGTGTTAGTGCCATAGCAGTTAGCACTTAGCACTAACTAAGGGCATGCATAGTACTCCGTATATATGTATTCTAGAGGTGCAAAAACTCATCCTGGCCCATTCATGCATGCATATGTTATTCTCTAAAAAACTAATTCAATAATGTATATGATTTTTATCAAATTAAATACATCACGCACATATTCACATGTAATGTTTGATAAATTAATAAATTGACCAAAATCTAAAATTTCCTTTGATCGATATAAAAAAGGTGGAAGTTTATTTATCCTATACTAATGCATGATATGTACAAGTCGCGCTAAGATTATTAGGTGAGAAATAGGGAGAAGCATGCTAAAATTTCGACAAGCTATGTCTGTGTTATTTTGTTATTTTCTTTAATGAAAGTCCAATATGAAGTGTCGATTTTTTTTGATCTCGATCTATGATAAAAGAAACCCTAAAAATTCGACAAGTTAAACAAGCTTGTACCATTTTGTTATTTCCCTTAACGAAAGTCTAATATATATGACTTTCCTTTGAAAAACATGAGATCGAGATTTATGTACACACTTCACAATACACTGATATACATGCGTGTTCATTCAGTCATTCTTGATCCAGTATCATATACTCCCTCCGTTTCACAATAAGTGTCGTTTTAGCACTTAAAATTTGTTTCATAATATGTGTCGTTTTAGGTTTTCAAAGTGATTTATTAGGGGTGAATAATGATAATTTTTATTGAAATGTGTATTTGTTGACTAAAGTTGTTCATTCATTGGCCAAAAAAATGTAATGAGTGGTAAGATTAAAAAAAAGTTATAAGTTTTAAAGTGAATGATTGCTTTTCTTAAAAATTGTGTTAAGAGCTAAAACGACACTTATTGTGAAACGGATGGAGTATATTATTTGTAGTACGTAGGTTATGCATGCTTTTCACAAAGATCGAGTACACAAAATTTTGACAAATTTATATCAAATTGTACGTAGCCATTACACGTACGAACGTGTATATATGGCTCAAATTGATGGTACGTTAATTAATAGTAGTAGTACTACGTCGTCATGGATCCTTTGATCATGCAATATTCTGGCTAATCTGATGGAGATGCCAATGCATATACCTATTGCACATGAACGCTTTCCATTATACATAATGTTACGAGCGAGGATGGCTTACCGCCAAAAAAAATAGATTGTACGTGGAGTGACACACGTTTCCATTGAAATGTTAAAAGGTTTTGACCTAAATATATATGTGAAGCATATTCTCAGAATAAGGTTGTACTTCAATTGCGAATCTTAATTAATATTTATAATAATATGAGCATGCCTATGACGTACACGTACTTCAAGCTTTTGGGATGTTTTATTTCCAGTTTTTAGCCTAAGAGACGCTTATAACATGCAACTTTTATAATACAATCATTTTGAATTTTGTTGATATGCTCGCGCCACATCTCATACAGTCATACAGACATGCAACATCAGATTGGATCAATTATATTTGAGGCCATTTGATCCTGCTGTGGTTTCTGTGAGATAATATGAGCAATTGAGGTTTGGACTATGTTGGTACGTACGTGGCACGTCCATAACTTGTGTTGATTTGAGTTCGGTCGTATAGGGTAAGGATGAAATCATTGTTTTTTGGTAAAAGGTGAGGATAAATGGGTTAAAAGATGCCAAGTTAACTCCATTAGAGGGAAAAAAGGCAACAAGAGATCATACAAATCGAAAAAGGCTGGTTAATTTATAATTAAGGCACGATGATGGAATTAACTATTGTGGTGGGCCAGGGCGAATCTGTTGCCCTATTGGTATATTCTCGTGGTCATTAGCCTTTTCCCCACTTCCAACACCAATTAGTCTCCTTTGATAAAAAAAAAAAAAACACCAATTAGTCTCCAATTTCATCCAATCACACATTGCGACATTTATATTGCCTTTGATAGTTTGATTTAGTCAAATTTATCCCACAAAGGCCACAAGAACAAGAAGAGAAAAGGAACTCAAAGAGAAAGAGAGGAGGGGAAAAACAGGAGCTCTGCCATGGTTGGTTATGATCTGATGGGAATAATTTAGGGAGGAACTTCTCCTCTCTGAACTCCCCAAGTTTGTTTGAGCTCATACTCTGTTTTTTTCTGTTCAAGTCTCCCTTTGACAGTTGAGAAATAGCCAAAAATTTCAAAAGGGTAGGTGAATTTGGAGTTTTCAGGATCCGGGTTTGGCACTTTGGCTCCTTTCATCGGCTTAATCCATATATACGTGGGGGGTTCAAGAGCGGGTCTCAACGGTTTCAGCCATGTTTCAGAACCTGCAATTGGTATCTTCTTCTGCTAGTTTTTATTCATCTTTAAATCAGAATTCTATTTATGTATATGATTTGTGTCCTATTTAGGATTAAACGTCCCTGAGGTACAACTGCCTTTATTGTGAAATCCTCTGCTTACATTTAAAGGTCTCTTAGATCCAATAAAGAACATTATGGGCTTGAGATCTTGTATGGAAGTTGGCATGGTATATATAAAATCTGAACTAGCTTGTGCCCTTGTGCCTCCTTACAACTTAAAGGATACGGTGAAGCTTACCCATAGAAGAGATTGTTTTTTTTTTTGGTTGAGCATAGAAAAGATTGTTTAGTGAAGTCTGAAATTACTATGAACATGAAAGGGAATATGCTATACGATTATATGATAGAACATGAAACCTATGGATTGCATCATTTTTTGGAGATGCTTTATGTGGCTTCAAGTCTTCAAGTTTTTCTATTCAACCATATGTCAAGGTTTTGTCTTTAGGTGAATTTCCAGAATTGAACATTGAGTCCACTAGGTCAAACTGTTTTTTTTTTTTTTTAGGCTAGACAAGTCGACATGTCATTCCTTTGACATTTTCTTACCAACTGATAACACATATCAAGAATTGAATGTTTTTTTCCCTCTCTTACAGGTACCATGGACATACTGATCTATTTGAACTGGCTGTTCTATGTGAACTGAACCCCAACCAAAGCTCTGTAACCATTACTATAGCTCCTAAGGGCGCATCTCCTTTGGCAACATAATTTTCTTCCTTAACCCCCTGAAAAACTGCTCTCTTGGGCAAATCTCCTTTGGCAATACCCACCTATCCTTACCATTATAATACCAAAATACTAAGCTCTTTAGGGCAAATCTCCTTTGGCAAAAGTTACTTAAAAACCTCAATTCAACAGAGCTCTACACTCTGGCAATTGGGCAGATCTCCTTTGGCATTAGAAGTCCTTCCTAAGTTTGACTTCTACTATCCCCTTTTAGGGCATATCTCCTTTGGCAACACCCACAATTCCACTACCATGGATTCCTTTGACAATTCCGATTCCGAGACTTTCAGCGAGACAAGCAGTGAAGATCTGGACGATATCTTCTCCGTCTACAGTGGCCATGCCCAATCCATCTTGTCCAATCTCGAAGACAGCATTGGAAAGCTCGACGATTTCCTCTCCTTCGAGAGGGCTTACGCCCATGGCGACATCATTGTCTCCGCAATTGCGCACCCATCTGGTCAAATGGGGAGAATCGTCAACGTCAACATGACCGTTGACCTGGAAAACCTGTTCGGGAAATCCGTACACGGGGTCGACTCCAGACACCTGATTAGGATTCGGTCCGTTGCGCAAGGCGATCACGTGATCAACGGGCCTTGGATTGGGCGAGTTGACCGAGTCATTGACCGGGTCAACATCACGTTTGACGACGGGACTCAGGGTGATATAATGGCGACTGAATCTGAAAAATTGATCCCGGTTTCCCCAAACTTGCTTGAAGATTCACTCTTTCCGTACCACCCTGGTCAAAGAGTCAAAGCTGCTCTTTCCTCTGTCTCAAACTCGTCCGGATGGCTATGCGGAATGCTGAAGAGGACCCATCAAGAGGGAGTCGTTAATTCGGTTGAAGCAGGATCCGTGTACGTTGACTGGCTAGCATGTGCGTTGACTTGTGTAAATGAGACGCCTTTATTAAGGCCTCCTCCTTGTATTCAGGACCCAAAGGACTTGGCTTTATTGCCTTGTTTTCCACACACCAACTGGCTACATGGTGAGTATTGCATACTTGGAACTCGCTTGAATGGCATGGTGATGGTGAAAAACAAGGACTTTGATTCGAAACTGGAAGACATGTACTCGATTGTGAAGAGTAAGAGGACTTATGATGTAGTTTGGCAAGACGGAAGCCGGTCAATGGGCTTGGAGTCGCGCTCTATTGTTCCCGTGACCGCTGTGAATGCAACTGATTTCTTCCCTGAAGAGATTGTGCTTGAAAAGGCAAGCTGTGATGATGATGGAAATGTTGGTGGTGGTGGAAGATGGGGAGTTGTGAAGTTCGTGGATGCGAATGAGAGGACGGTGAAGGTGGAGTGGAGAACAATTGGGTCGGATGGGAAGTTGATGGAGGAAATGGTGAGTGCGTATGAATTGGTTGAGCACCCTGAGTTCAGCTTTTGTTTTGGTGACACGGTTTTTCTGTTGGAGAAGAACCATGTTTTTGGTCGAGATGATGGTTTTATCATGAAAAGGGAAGTTATGTCGCGAAGAAAGGATAGGGATGGTGATTCGGATGATGGCATTAATGGTGGAAGCTTTCTTTCCAACATTGGTTTTGTTGTTGGGTTTAAGGATGGTGATGTTCAAGTACAATGGGCTAGTGGAATCACATCACAGGTACAAAATATAGATGCTTAGATCATACTATATTTGTTTGCATAACATCCAACATTATACAGGTCTGTTATATGTGTTTCCTCCCTTTTTAACCAGGTTGCTCCTTACCAAATAATACGCATGGATAAAGATGAAGGTTCACTAGCAACCCAAGAATCAAATGAAGGACTTACAGAGCAGGAGAAACAATCTTTGCAACATGAGGAAAAGGTCAGCATCCCTTTTGAATACAAGGAAAGATATCTCTTTATGTTTTTAACATGAGTGTGTTTCTACGGAGGGTTATATATCACAGGATTTATTGGATGTTGATAGCGCCTCCAAAAGGATCTCTACGTCATTTGGTCTTCATCAATCTGCCATTGGATTCCTTACGAGTATCGCCACAAAGTTTCTTGGATCCCATGGCTCAACATCACAGGGAGAACTATTGGCAGATGTTGATACGTCAAATGTAGGTGAAATCATGTTCACTGATGGGCCAGAAGTTCCCAAATCATTTGCACCAATGCCAACAAATGACTTAAACTCTAGTGAAGATGCAAATGTGGAGCAGGAAACCGAAAGAACTCCAGAAAACGGCAACCTCCCAAACTCTTCATGCAACCAACTTTTGCAGCACTTTAAGCAATTTGATATAGTTGGCGATTGCTCTGATCATCACTTTGTCAATAGTGCTGGAAAGGGGGTATCAATGACTCAGGTAAGAAAAATTAATCAATTATCTCTTGACATGTATGATATGATAATGGGAGTGTATTAAGTTTTGTGTCAACTCTATGTAGGCGAAAAGAGGTTGGTTGAAGAAAGTCCAGCATGAATGGAGCATTCTTGAGCGAGATCTTCCCGGTAAAGAGCTATCCTTTGGCTTTTGTTCTGTAACTGGATTCTGTTGGTTGTCACTAACATGGACCTCTTTTGAACATTACAGAAACAATATATGTCCGAATTTATGAGGAAAGAATGGATCTGATTAGAGCAGCTATTGTTGGTGCTTCTGGAACTCCATATCATGATGGACTTTTCTTTTTCGACATATTTCTTCCTTCCGATTATCCTAACGAACCACCTGTAAGTACTCTCAACTCTTCATTTTCTTTACCTGATCAAGTCTACTTTTGGCCTATTTCATGTCAAAATTTGACTTCCATTGTGAAATTTCTTATGCAGTCGGTATATTACCGTTCGGGAGGTCTATGCCTGAATCCAAACTTGTACGAGTCGGGAAGAGTTTGCCTGAGCCTCCTGAATACATGGAGGGGAAGTGGGTCAGAAGTATGGAATCCAGGCCACTCAACCATCCTTCAAGTTCTTCTCTCCCTTCAAGCTCTCGTGCTTAACGAAAAGCCTTACTTCAATGAGGCGGGATATGACAAACAGATTGGGCGTTTGGAGGGAGAAAAGAACTCAGTCAGCTACAATGAAAATGCTTTCCTTGTTACCTGCAGATCTATGCTTTACCTTCTCAGGAACCCTCCTAAAGTAAGGATCTTGCAACTCTGATTTCCATCGTAATAGTTGCAATGTAAGTATGGAATTTTCAAGTAACTGTTTTTCTTTTGTCCTGATTTCAGCACTTTGAAGGGTTAGTTGAAGAGCACTTCCAGACGAGATGCAAACACATCCTCTTAGCTTGTAAGGCTTATAGGGAAGGCACTCCTGTTGGTTCATTTGGACAAGACAAGACCGGATTTGCGTACCAAGAGAAGGAAAACTCGACGGGTTTCAAGATTATGCTGGCTAAACTATTTCCTAAGCTCGTGGAAGCGTTTTCTGCCACTGGAGCTGATTGCAGTCAGTTTGTGGAGCATTGAAAGGAACAGAAAACGCTTGTCTTGGTGTGTGTATAATGTTGTATTATAGTGTTGTTTGTGGTTTTAGTCATGAATAATCAGAAGCTGGTGTGAAAAAAAAAAAGAGTTTGTGTTCATCTGAGAATTCCTTGTGTAAAATCAAGGTGTTGTGCATGTTTGTGTTGTTTGATTGGTTTGGTTATGTCATTTGTGTTATTGTTTGTGATTCTGATGGCTTGTAAGACCTGTAAAATAAATGTATTTTTTCAGATGTTAACTATAAATGTATTGTGTTTTGTATAAGAAATTGCGAATGAAGTTAACTAGTTAAGAGTTAAGAGTTCAGAGAAACAAGTTTGCATAAGAAATTTCGAATCAAGTTAAGAGTTCAGAAAAAGAAGCAAAAAGTTAATGCGGTGAGCGTGGATCGAACACGCGACCTTCAGATCTTCAGTCTGACGCTCTCCCAACTGAGCTATCCCCGCCTTTTGACTTCTGTTGCTTTGTTTCTCTGAGTTCATTTTATTTGATATTCTGGTCGAAATTTATAGCACGAGTGTCATATCTTTTCGTACTGGATCAATGAAGCATTTTCTGATTCATAGAAAGTGCATATCAATTTTATGTGACGTTGTAACATGCAAGTTACAAACTGCTGAAAATCTCTGATTCAGCATTAGATCTAAATCAAGTCAGATTGGGAAGGGGGACAATATTCACACTCGTTTGGAAGTGGGTAAAAAGAGAGTGATGCCTTGAACAATCGTATCGCTGCAAATTTCATTCGAGTGTATTCCCAAGGGTAAGGCAATTACTGGGTCCATAACATGTTGGGCCTGTTTTGAGCCGTGTATGCGAACGAGTCGAACAGCGGCCCAGAAAGACTCAGGTGTGTGACGACTGACGAATTCTTTCACCCGCGATCCGCAGTAGAAAGACAGTAAACGCAAACATACACAGTTTCCTCTTGACTGCTCTAACAAGGTCTGTGACGAATCGATTGAAGACTTGCTGAACGATAAAAGTTGCGATTCCTCTCCAGATTTCTCTCTCCGCTTGACAAATTGTTGAAGGATCAACGAATTGATTGACGACTTGTTGATTCGTTCTTGGGGTTCTTTTCGGGTGTAATCGGAGATTCTGTAATAGAGCGCTAACAATTCGTGCCGATCACAATGCCTCAAGTGAGGATTATCGCCAAGAATTTCATGGATATGGTGGCTTCGCTGCCTGCCTTTAAGCTCGACAGCCTCTACCAAAACCCTTTCATCTGTGAAGCCATACTTAGGTATTCTCGATTGCTCCGATACTCAAGTACTATTCCCACTTTCCGCCCCTTCTTGAGTTCGATTCATAGAAAATTGGGCAGAGATTTCACTAGACGTTGAAAATGCTAATCTGGAGGCTAATATCTGATTTGTATATGAGGGTATGGTGATTGGTGATGCAATTTGGTTTTTGACCAGGTCCTTACCACCCTTATCAAAAAAGTATGTCTTGCAAATGCTGTACATTGACGTTCCAGTGTCAGCCAAGTCCATGGAGGAGTGGGTGCTTCCTGATGGATTGTCCAAGCATAGGGTTGCTATTGATAGATTGATTCAACTGAGGGTATTTACTGAAACATCTGAGAGGTATATGAAATACTCCTATGTATCCCATTATTGCTGCATATTGCCTACTCTGATGTGGATACATAGATGCTAGCACTAGCTGTCCAAACTCTTTGATGCTGTGCTGCTAGCTGTTGTTTTCTCTCTCTAGAATTGTTCCAGTTGATCTCAGATTGTGTTCTATGGGCAGGAAAAAGGAAATCAGCTACAGACTAAACCCAACATTTCAGGCTAACCTCCAGAAGCAATTAACATATGGGTGAGTTTCAGATGGATTATGTTGAACAATTGCAATATGATTGTTGTTCTTTTTAGTTATTTGGATTTCTTCAGCATATTTGTCCTCAGGAGAACTCCTGGTAGATATAGCTGATGCAATGGCTGTTAGTTTCTCTTGCTTATCTGTTTATCTTTGTAGCTATAACATATAATGTCATGCAAAGATAATCGTTTCAACCTTTACTCCTGCTCTTCATGTGCTTAAATATACTCCTATAAATACATAATGGTAACATTTTCTCTTTTAAAGGCACATACTTCAGTCTCCTTGTAATAACTTTTTTTCCTGGAGGTCTGGTGACCTTGGGTGTGCGGTATAACAAGAGAGTATAAGTATACCATTCTGGGGAAACTAGCTGAACTACCAATAGTTCTAAGGCTGTTTGCATGATTAACTTTTGCTTCAACTTCTTGACAGTAGTTTGGAATTGTATCTGTAGTGCACTTCTGCCAAGGGAGCCGATGATTATAAATGCAAAACTTCCAAGCTTGGAGGATTTAGATGCCTATGCTCTTGAACAATGGGAGGTCTGAATTTTGGAACTCTGCTTTGTGCTTTCTTTTCACAACATACATGAAGGATAATATGTCAGCTTATTATGTTGTTCCCTGGTTTAATTCTAATTGTTTTGCTATCTTGGCCTCTAACTGCTTTCTTGTGTTTGTGCGTGTTCTTTGCTGGAATCTTTTTCATATGGTGATCATACTGGTGAAAAGTAGTGTTTCTTGCTGCAACTCATAAGCTCTACTCAGGCAGACAGGATGGCAAACCTCAGCTCATCAATGATGAAGATCTTTCAGCGAGGCTTAATCATTCAAAGGTTGACTTTTTATGCTGCCATCAAGGGCTGTTATTACATTGCTCTTCTTGTGGAGCTTCCATTCCATTACTTTCAAAGCCATGTTTTCTCATATGCTTTGCACATGATGTTCTCTTTCTGCAGAGACAGAGAAGCTCCGAAATTGTCTGAAAGTGGTTTCCAGTTCCTTGTATGTACGATTGATGTCATTAGAATGCACATATGTTTTGTATTTATTGTGTTGGTCTAATTTGCTTTTTTGACTTACAGTTGATGGACACAAATGCACAACTTTGGTATATTATTAGGGAGTACATTTCTAACGCTGAGGTGAGATAAACTAATACTCTTTTCATTAATCCTCTTATAGAGTTTGCATACATTTCCTTGGTGCATATTCTATAAATTATATAAACAATGTTCACTGTCTCTGGTACATAAGGAGCCATTTGATAAAAACTCTGGGGTAGTGTCTTATGAAACCTGACTTTGATGTACTTGATAGAACACGATTTAAAAATAAGTCAAGTTTCCACCAAACCTTCTTCTGAGTTGGTTATTCTTATGATGCTTCGCTGGTAGCTGGAAAAATATTTGTCTAAAGCATCTTGCAACAGGAAAGGGGTGTGGATCCAGCAGATCTCATATCATTTCTTCTAGAGCTTAGTTTTCATGAGACTGGACAGGTAATTTTTAATTTTCTTTGCCTGCAAATTTAGTCAAACCCACATATTTTGATTCAGCATATAGTTATTTGTTTGTGATATGTTCTTTCTAAAATCCCTTGTTTATTGTTTTTATCCAGTATTCAAAATTCTGCCATCCACTACTTATTGTTGCCATTAAATTCATTGATCAGAAAATGAAATTATAAGAAACAAGTCTAAGAAAGCACTAAATGGTCGACAATGCGTGCTTCCCAATATCTGTATTATTCAGAATGCAGTCATATGGTTGTTCTAGCTTTTACATATAAAACTAATCTCTTGTCTCACTTTTAGGCTTATAACATAAATACTTTAACTGAGGTTCAAAGGAATACAATAAAGGATCTTGCTGATCTGGGATTAATTAAACTCCAGCAGGTTTAGTGGATTCTTCTCTTGTAATTAGCAAATATGCAGTCTCTTCATTCCCCTTACTTCTTGACTGCTCTCTTACTTACAAGTGCTTTTGACTGTGCAGGGAAGGAAAGATAGTTGGTTTCTCCCTACAAAATTAGCCACTAACCTTTCAGTTAGCTTATCAGATTCATCAACCAGGAAACAGGTAATGGTTGTGAACAAATTTAATGTTGATACCCCCATCGTAAATTCGGTCATTTGTTTTTTTACTGGCTTATCTATTTTCTCCTGTCTCTTTATGCATATTTCCAGCAAAATAAAAAATTTAAAAGTTTGTGACCTAAAAAGCATTAGTGTCATTGATGATTTGAACATTTTCTTGTATACAGATGTTCCTCTTGATTGTATGTTCTACTTCGATTTTAATAGCTGAAATATAGATTCTTGTAACTTCATCAAAGAAACTTTTAAATTAATTTCTGCTGGTTTACTATGCTTATTTCATCTCTACAAAGTCAACCTCTTTTTGATTTCATGATTGCGTATAATTTTAGGTGAATTTCATAGCATTAAAAAGTTTATTAAAGCTTTTAAGCTTGGGGAAGGTGATTCTGCTGATGGGGAGGCTTTTACATTGTGATGTTAATGTTTCACCAGGGTTTTGTAGTTGTGGAAACAAATTTCCGGACATATGCTTATTCCACGTCCAAGTTACATTGTGAAGTTTTGAAGCTTTTTGCTAGGTATGCTTTGTTGTAGCCCCCTTCAATATTTTTCTTCATTTACTTCTAAATTTCTCTTCTTTTTGGAATCAATTTCAACACCATGAGTCGGTGCTTCACTTATTTAAATGAACTCTAAACATTAGTTTGGGTGATACCTTCTTTTTGGTGCCGAAAGTTTCATCTTCATCGTGTATAGGGGAGATGTCAATATGTCATAGCACGGCAATCATATTCTCTATTTTCAGTGTTCTTTAATGCTGTAGCAAACAATGTTATCAATTTTCATCTTAACTCTAAATTCACGATGCTCATAATGAAACTTCTCCAACCCTTCCTAGATTGAGATTTTGGCCACCGAGTCTATCTTCTTTATAGCTACAGCTCAGACTTAATTGTGTATTCGTGCAGAGTAGAGTACCAGCTCCCAAACCTTATTGTGGGAATAATCAACAAAGACAGTTTATATTCTGCATTTGACCATGGGATCACTGCAGACCAGGTAATATATTTTGATGCTTGCTAGTTAATGGTTAACTTGTATTGTGACGATGTAAAATCAAAAATTTCAATTTATTGACACAAGACATTCAAAGAAAATAATACTCCCTCCGTTTCACAATAAGTGTCGTTTTAGCTCTTAACACAATTTTTAAGAAAAGCAATCATTCACTTTAAAACTTACAACTTTTTCTTAATCTTACCACTCATTACTTTTTTCTGACCAATGAATGAACAACTTTAGTCAACAAATACACATTCCAATAAAAATTATCATTATTCACCCCTAATAAATCACTTTGAAAACCTAAAACGACACATATTATGAAACAAATTTTAAGTGCTAAAACGACACTTATTGTGAAACGGAGGGAGTATTATTGATCAGGTGAAATTGGCCTTTAAAGAATTTCAGTTTATGTCTACAGATTATATCATTTCTTCAACAGAATGCACATCCTCGTGTAGCTGAGAGAGTACCGTCTGTACCAGAAAACGTGACCGATCAGGTTTTCGAACTGTTATTTCTCTTATCTTATGCTTATTTGGTAAAGCCAGCTACTCTTGCTGTCTGAGAGAGAAGTCCCTTTGCTGCCTCATTTTTTATTGAGCCTTAAGTTATTATAAGGCATCCCATAATTTCGCACTGGGTGATCTAAAAACCGATTTTTTAATCTCCTGTACTGGTGCTTTTATTGTATATAGTTATCCTTTTCTTCCACATGCTGAATTACTCCATTGTTTTTTTGGGATGACAGATAAGGCTATGGGAGTCAGATCTGAATAGAGTTGAATCAGCACCTTCTTATCTATATGATGAATTCCCATCCAGAGTAATTCAACCAAAACCCTATTCCTTCCTTGAACATGATCGATTGCTGGATCTCGTAAATTAACACAACTTTCCATTGTTCAATGCAGGATTTATTTGAGGCTGCCTCCGACTTTGCCCGGGAAGAGCGTGGCTTATTGTTTGAAGATCATGAAGGGATGCGCCTTGTGGTTAAGTCTGAAATACATAGTCAAATGAGGGAGTATCTTCGGCGTCAGAAGTAAAGCTTTAGATTATACGGACAAAATGGATCATCTGGAATCATGGAAGGGACATGCAACCTGTAGAATATATTTGAGCAAAGAGTTTTTGGGTAGGTTATTTCAGGTGGCTTTGCTACAAATACACAAGAAACATGCTGGACTAGCTGTGGACTAAGCCTTTTAGCACTGGTTTTTTTTGTAGACAAGGCTGAACATGATCTTTCACAGGGATTTTTCCTCATCTTTAATTGCAGTGACTTCATAATTTGTAATTATCAACCTGAATGGTTAGCTCTGTACTTCTGCTCTATAGTCATATACATGCTCAGAAGAATCCAGTTTTGTAATCTATATGTAGTGGCCAATTTGTCTGATTGAATGCGGTGTTGTACTTTTAGTTGGCTGACTATTGAATATGGGCTGTATTGTAGAATGTCGATATAAAAAAAGCGTCATGTTATGACATGACCTTATATGTTGGTCTTTCCTCTCGC
This sequence comes from Polygonum maritimum, assembly GCA_963924305.1. Lineage (NCBI taxonomy): Eukaryota > Viridiplantae > Streptophyta > Magnoliopsida > Caryophyllales > Polygonaceae > Polygonum > Polygonum maritimum. The sequence goes on from OZ002733.1 coordinate 4,142,995, forward strand.
ACAATGTCCTTGAATGAAATCTGGATATTATGAAGTTCCTAACAAAGATTTGATGATTTTGTAGGCCAAAGATGTTAACGAATACAACTTTACAACCTTAAAAAAAGAAAATATTGGCCACGAGAAAAAGTAATGTTGCTGCCCAGGATCGAACTGGAGACCTTCAGTGTGTAAGACTGACGTGATAACCACTACACCACAGCAACTTGCTTGAATAATATGGCTCAATTTCAAATAAAACCTATAACTAATAAAATTGGAAACGAAATTAATAGTTGTCACAGTCAGAAGGGTGATCCATAGAACAGCAGCAGCTTGTCACACATCTTCTCAAATCACCCTGTTTGCGACATTTGCGAGTCCCTATGGTATCCACATATCTTATCCAACAAAGATTCTCCTCGTATCTTCAAATTTAGTTGTATTAGTTTATGCTAAGCCGAGTTAGGTTAGGAGGAGCTATCCTACTATGATCGATCATAATGAAAGTATTCAAATGTATTGTTTGTTATAAGATTCTGCACTTTTCAATCTTCACAAGCGATACATAACTTGGTCAGTTCAAATTTCTATGCAAGGAAAACCCGTCAAGAACAGTGAGGCTTAAAGAAAGCATAATCATGATAGTAGGAAACTTCAGGATGATCAAATTCTCCAAACCTGTACAACCCATTTACATATTTCTTCTCTACAAACACTTTTTTCTCTGAACCACCACCTCTAAAATGAACGCCTCCTCAGGTTCATTCGTTCGTTCCCCTCTTGCTTGGAATTAATAAAACGGCAGGACGTTTGTAGTTGGCCTTGAGTTTTTACACCTTCAAAAGTGACAAACTAAACAGCACTAGCTATAACAAACATTTGACCAGGTGGAATTACTCAATCTTGAAGGGGACGACGACATGCAGATTAAGTAGGCTTGGGAACTCATCGCAGGTGGGAGTCGAATGCATCCAAAAGAGAGTCAGGGACAACCAAGGGCAGTTTCTCTATGTACATGAACAACCTCCTGAGATTCTCCCGGGTCAATGTGCCCATGTCCACCACGTCTTTAGTGTCCGTGAAGATCCAGAGGTCGCCTGAGTTTACTCTCTTTAGACTGTCCCGGCAAAAGGGGCATGACTTTGACCTTGAGTGCCTGCAGATATATACATGTAACCATACCCTTAATTTCTTAGTTGAAATGATCATGTCACGGTAAAAGGACATTGTGGAAGATATCATTGCCATTTGATATCCATATAGCATCAGACAACAAACCGAAATGATGACATTGTCAAATTTAAGATGCATTAAGCAGAGTTAGCACATGTCCCTGAGTGCTCAACAATGATTTTGATGAGTTTCAAAGTCCTTCGGGGAACTCTCACTTGTATTGCAACATACAAAGCTCGAAGTTATAACATAAGAACACAAACAAATGGATAAAAAAAAACAGCAAAAATGCCAAAGACCTATTCGCAAAAGTTTCTAAAGTTTGCTAACCTAGTGCTTCATGGACAAGAACTCATCAACAAAATGCAGAAGCTAGGGAACAAGCAATGTGAACATTCACAACTTGAGTCAGCCAGTTTCACCATTCATTACTATTGACATGCTAATTTAGAAGAAAAATTGGCATCATAAACTGTGTTAGGAGAAGTCCATAGTATCAGGAAGGGTGATTTCTGTCAATAGCTGAAACAAGAAACCTTTGCATTTGACATAAGAGAACAGATTGATGAAGGAAAATGCATCATATTTGATGGTGAGAGGATGGCAGACCCTAATTATAACAAAACCATCTTGGTCATAAGAAATTAAAATCAAGGAAAGCTACAAATTCTTGGAGACACCAATAAATGATTGAAAAATGCAAACAGAAGAGCAAAGCGCTTACCAGTCTCGGTAGCATTTCAGGCACATGACATGGTTGCAATTTGGCAGCACCACTTTACTATTCGTCTCCATGCATATCCCACATTCTTCCTCCCTTTCAATATCTGCATCTGAAAATTGCCAAAATTCGCGACCGTCTTTTCTCTGATACCTCTCCATGCAGACAGCTTTCTGTTTCTTATCCTCCGTGTCAGTTACCCCACTTTCAAGTTGCACAAGTGAAGGGTAAATAACAGCTGTCCAACAAAAATTTACACCCAGCATCACATCAGCAAAGAAAGTTCAAAGAGAAATAAAATTACAATGTACAATGTTAATACAATAGACTAGCTTTATTTACCATAAAACTCTCTGATACTTGCTTTCCTCTCATAAGTAGACATAGTAGTGGTACCATCCACATAAACCTACAGCACAAAGGGTCACTTGGAGGATGAATAAACAACTAATGAGAAAGGAACAGTTTTATTTGTTCAATTACTATCTTTGGCATTTGCAATACATACCTTATAAATTAGGATTCTCAGCAAGCCAAGTGCACCAGCCAGTTGACAATCAGTCCACTGAACTAAGAAGAGGAAGAAGTGTGCAGCAGGGCTGTATGACATTCGCATTTGAAGGCAAGCGCCATCATATTCTCTAGGAAACTCGGAAGCCCTACTCCCAGAAAAAATTGAAACATTAGCATTACTAGTTGTTGTTTAGTTTTCAGTGTTGGGTAAATATGAATATCACTGAAAGAAATTCTTGCAAATAATTGATTTACTAAAAGTAGACCAAGAAACAAATGACTGAGAGATGTGGACAGTAGTTGGATAACAAGTGGGCCAAATATCCATAGAAATATCTGAAAACAATAGAAGCTGCTCAAAATCATGGTACCCTCAGCTTAATAAAAGGAGATATTTTCATAGCCCAATTTTTAGTTCTGACAAGCAAAAATCACACAGTTCAATCTAACCATGGTAAAAGACAAGCCTAATCCGTTCAAAGAAGATAACATCGCCATCCTATCATGTTCAACACCATACTTGTAATGTGACAGAATAGTGTCAGAGACTATGAAGACAAAGAGGTAAAACAGGCCACTTATATAAACAAAACTAGATTAATACAAGCAATCATGCTCTAATAAGGGTAACTTTGAAACATCGATCAGAAAATTAGCCTTCAAGAGTAAAGCCCAGAAATCTTCCTCTTCTGTAAAACTGAAACCATGAAAATTCCCAAACTACATAATCAATAACTGCAAAATATGACTTTGAGTAACCTAAAGCGAATTCTCAGCGACCCATTAGGGCTAAAAAACATACCATTCTCATCAACAAAAGAATGAAACGGAAAAACCCCAAACAAAAAAGGAAAGAAAACACGCGAATTAAGGAGGATTAAAGAGCATTAACAACTAAAAACAAAAGGGAAAACTATCAAAGCTTACAGTGTGTTAGCATGCTGAATATCGGCTTCGAGCACTTTCAGAGAATCCTTGAACGATTTTCGCATGGGCGAAACGTACATTTCAGATAACCAAAAACCCACCCCAACAAAATTCAGGGAAAAAAAAGATCAACCAACACACGAACACAATCAATCAAATAGGGTATGCCTCCTTCCTCTCTTCAAGCAAAGTATAAATAAACTAAAAAATGCACATGAGATAGAAAAAACCCTAGACCCAAATGGTTTTGGGGGTTTTTGGTAGCCTTTCTGGATTCTTCTTCGTCCTCCCCGTTTTTCCCTGATAAATGCGTGTGTGTGAGAGAGAGAGTGTGGAGAGATGAAAACTACGAAAATGGATGACTGCCACGTAGGATCTTGGAAATCGACACCCACGTCGAGCTTAGATTAGAGTATTATATACACGGAAAAGGGTGAAAAATATAGAGGACAAAAAATCGAAACTGGGAAAAATAAAAATAAAAATAAGAATGTGAAATTTCAAAAAAGAAGGCTAGTGGGAATTCTTTGGGCCGACGTGGGCCCGCCACCACCACCGTTGGTTTCCTTCTTATCCGAACTCTATTCCTCTTCAATACTCCCTCCCTCCGTTTCACGATAAGTTTCGTTTTAGCACTTAAAATTTGTTTCATATTATATGTCGTTTTAGGTTTTCAAAGTGATTTATTAGGGGTGAGTAATGATAATTTTTATTGGAATGTGTATTTTTTGACTAAAGTTCATTCATTGGCCAAAAAAATGTAATGAGTGGTAAGATTAAGAAAAAGTTGTAAGTTTTAAAGTGAATGATTGCTTTGTTAAGAACTAAAACGACACTTATTGTGAAACGAAAGGAGTACTATAATACGGAGATTAGTGTCAGCTTACTTTTAATTAAATTGATTTGACTAGGTGCTCAAAAAAAAAAAATTGATTTGACTAGTGCATTGTACGAATAAAATAACAAAAAGTCTCGTATTATTTTATGTTTTGGAGATAAGTTTATTAGGCCTAGTTTTGGCCGGGTTACAATAGGCTTGGATGCCTTGGAGACAACAACGACTCGTATCATAAATTTATAATAGTTGGAAGTATAATGTTGTTATGTTGGTCCCTGAATTTCCAAAGCCCAAAAGTCATATTTTTAAGTTTTGAGTAGTAATGATGGGAATGAAGGAAGAGGGTGAGAAGAATTAAGGTTCAATGAATGAGAAAATAGTTTTGTGGGTCTTTTAAAAAAAGATAAAATATGGTATTCTCTTAGAAAAAAAAAAAAACATTATATGTTGCATCCTAAACCTTAGAATTTACAGTATGTAACAAAGCATTAAAAGTGAATAACTAATAAGGTAGTTGTGTTGTGTAACATAAATTGAAGCAATAAAAGTGTTTTTTATGAGGTTTGGTAAGTGTGATAATTAGCACAAGACAAGAAAAACTTGTAATGAATAAAGTTGTCAATGATGCAATAACGTTGTATCATTATCAAATTAAGAAAAGGAGGAGTTGGTGATGAACAATTCTAAAGCACTTGATTATTCTCAGCCTAATTCACCGGCTTTGTATTGCATCTTGTTTGTAATTAAACACCTATGCACATCAACATGGAGAAGGTTTTGTGGGTGGACACGTGGGCTAGCATAATATTTACTACTCCCTCCGTTTCACAATAAGTGTCGTTTTAGCACTTAAAATTTGTTTCATAATATGTGTCGTTTTAGGTTTTCAAAGTGATTTATTAGGGGTAATAATGATAATTTTTATTAGAATGTGTATTTGTTGACTAAAGTTGTTCATTCATTGGTCAAAAAAATGTAATGAGTGGTAAGATTAAGAAAAAGTTGTAAGTTTTAAAACAAATGATTGCTTTTCTTAAAAACTGTGTTGAGAGCTAAAACGACACTTATTGTGAAACGGAGGGAGTATTAATTAGCAATGATATGCAATTATAAAAAAGTCAAATTGATTTTGAGTATCTTAATCAATGTATAGAAGTTTGTTAAGTTGCATCATTTTGTTTATGTTAGTGCTTTTTCATAACTTTAATCTTTCGCCTAAATAGAATTGTACAATACTCCCTCCGTTTCACAATAAGTGTCGTTTTAGCTCTCAGCACAGTTTTTAAGAAAAGCAATCATTCACTTTAAAACTTACAACTTTTTCTTAATCTCACCACTCATTACATTTTTTTGGCCAATGAATGAACAACTTTAGTCAACAAATACACATTCCAATAAAAATTATCATTATTACCCTTAATAAATCACTTTGAAAACCTAAAACGACACATATTATGAAACAAATTTTAAGTGCTAAAACGACACTTATTGTGAAACGGAGGGAGTAATACAATTTGTCACCTCTCCTCTCATACATACACGTACATATCACATATGCACCTACTTTTGATAGAATGTAGGTCACCTCAATTTATTGAATACTTATTTAATATCCTATCAGTCCATCACCCACTTGCCATTAATTCCAAGTGGAACCGTCACAAACTCAGTATTTTGCTCATCTCTGTTTTTTGGGTGCCACGATACAAATTGTACAAAGGATTGAATTGGACACATTGAGCTTGAATTCGGAGCACCAAGATAAAACCACGGTTTGCAACGTTTCTTAGATAAACTAAGGTTTCCAAGAGCAGTTCAATATCATTTGGTGTCCGGTGGGGATGATAGCTAATGATTAAATTATTGTAGCTACTAACTCGATCAATTATTTCATGAATTTAATATCGATTGTGCAATTTGTGCCTTATCTACATCGTTGTTATTTTTTGTAATTAGTTTGCTAGATATTTATGTGGTCCATGGATAAATATGATAAGGATAAGACACACTACTAGTCACATCACACCGCCATCTCGTACTTAATTTTAGACAAACCTTGATGCTCTTGCTAATCAAGTTTAGATAAGTGAGATAGACTTTTGGTCTAAGTTAATTTGATGATTTGGATTATAAAACAAGAGTTAAGTAACTCAACTTGAAAGATTTCAGGTGGGAGCATGTATATAAATGAGTCAAACATGTTTTTAGGTGGGATATAAGTTTAGGAAGGTACTTAGCCAAATCAGTAGATTCAAGATAGCATGAGCATTAAATAATTAACAGTACAATCACATTCAATAAGTTTGTGGTTGCTATGAAAATGATCTATGGAAGGATCAAACATAACTTATGGAGATGATGACAATTGACACCGATAAGAAGTGCTGAAAAGCAAACAGACGACACACACTATGATTTGTAAATGCAACACGTACAGGTTTATGCAACGATCAGCTCTAGAGCGTATCCATTGGGTTCTTAAAAGAGTGTATCCATTGGGTTCTTAAAAGAGTGAAGTCCTTTCATGTACATATAAACTAACACCTAACAAATTCTTCTGCAATAAACAAGAGAAAAACTACTAAAGGAATCTCCTTTTACAGCAGCAGCTGAAAATTAGGAACGATGTTCAAAGTAACACAGAACAAACTCTTCCAAGAAATTTCCATAAATTCTCGATGTTAAACAATGGCTGAGAAAACCTTGAGCATACCGAAAATCCACTGCTGTCCCAATTATGGTTGATACTTGATACGGTTTTAATCAATGGCTAGGAAACTTACACTTCTTTCAGACCTAATCGCCACAAACATACACACCAACATGTCCTCCCAGCAACATCATTCCAGATCAACAAATATCTAAATATCAGAAAGGGAAGAAAAAAGATAAGGTCCGAGCAGTGTAAGTAACTCTTAGTACTTCAAACCTAGTCATATAATTAATGCTCCATTCCATTGATATGGTAGATATTGTTTCAGTATACACTTTTGCCAACATGAACGAGCAATCAGTTGATTTTTTCATGAAAGAAGTTAAAACCCCATTAATATATTTCTAAATACTTATCACTGGGAATGTACCGGTATATACTTGATTTTAAATGTTTTTGTGTTTTTGAATTCTTTTAGTCTGCCAGTATATTCTACTCTGATTCTTGATCTATAAAAATATCAAAGAGAGTCATTGCATGACTTTAACAAAGCTTATCAGAGCATCAAAAACCCACATACCTCCAAATCTAAGATAGATTCATAAGTTTTCTTTTCCCTCGTGTCAAACAAAGTGATCCCAGCGATTTTTTGAACGCCAAGTTGGGTAGCTATCAAATTCTGCAAAAGCATGGGAGCAGTAATTACCCAACAAAGACCTAGGGACCTGTAAGATGATCAATCTGAAGATGAATAAAAATCTAACATCTTTCTAAGACATCCAAATCTATGCTTACCAAATGGAAACCTGTTGAACTAGAGGCCTCAATCAATGGTAGGATCTGTCAAGAACATCATACCCAGATTAGAACTAGGTGCCATACAAGATTCAAGAAGACAGTTCAATTTGGACAAGTATAGATATGTACTTTGCTTGATTATGGGAAAGGTACGTTTTACACTGACCATCTTTATAGTTTATACTCGTCTAATGAAGTTAAAAATATACTCGAGCAAAGTAAACAAACTACCGAATCATTCCAGAGAATCCGGTAACTTACAAAAGGTTAGTTGTTCAATAGCATAAGGTATGCATTGGGGTAACTAAAAGTTGTTAAATGCTCATCTATGATGTAGCTAAGGAAAGCTTTTAATAACATACTAATATTTAAGACCTGAAATGGGCCTTTTAAAATGATGGAATAAATGATGTACATGATAATGTGTAAGCAGAGGATTATTCCTCTAGCGTTTTTCTGTTATGAATAGTCATGTGCTATAAATAGCAAGTCTGAGTTGTAACAGATTTCATTCAATGAAAATATCTTTCCAGAATTCTTCTCTCTTTCTCTTATCTTCTATCATAATAAGAATAAAAGCGAAGACTAGTTTCAGTGTTGCATCAAACGTACTCCTAATTTAGACTATAGTTGAAAGTAATTGGCCATTTTTCTCAACAATCTTGACACAAACAACCTGGATGCTTTATGCAGCATTAGGAGAAGTCTAGAAATGTGTCCAAAATGAAACACCTCACCATTGTATGGAGGCCGTTAACCATGATGGCCTTCTCTTCCTCGTTATCAGCTCCTATCATCCACGCTTCAAAAGGCCCTACTGCTCTCTCTGTTTGGTTACTGACATTCAAGTGCACCTTTCAAAATAAAAAGCACACATAAGGTATTTTATTTTAGAATTCTGATCTGAACATCTCATCAATTTTAGCAAACATGATATGCCATACACCAATGTAATTGGAGTTCGATGGTAGCATGTAACTAACACATGTGGACCCCAAATTGGTTGAGGTAAGGTTCTGAATCAGCATCTGTAGCGTAGCACAACTAAGCTCATACAAAACACCAACATAATTTACTTTTTACGAGTTACGAGTAAATAATCAAAAACCAAAGTATATGCTCACATTGATATCAGAGTAAGTAAAAGTAATACTGATGAAAAATGTGGTTAAAGCAACAAAAAATACCTGAAACGGCCTATGCAAGATGACATGTGACGGGAACTCTGTAGGTTTCAGTTCAATATCCTTACGAACTATAGGCTGCAGGCAAAACATAATTTATGCATGAAAAAAGAAACAGTACACAGACCATAACTATTCGCAAAATTATAGGACCCTTAAGAATCATTATCGACTTACTGTGCCAAGAATCTGTTGAGTTTGCAAGCGTCCTGACTCCCCCAAATTTGTGCGCCATGTTATTTGAAGCTTCCCCAGAATGTTGCTTCCCTCATGTTCAGAACCCTGTGTAGACAATCTCAACTGATACAAGAAGTTGTGTGTTCCACCTCCAGCCCTAATAAGAACTGGAGTCTTGAATAATTCTCTGCATACATTACAAGATTGGAAAAAGGAAGATTAAACACAGTCCCATACTCACATAAATCTTTTTAAGTACATCATACTTAATTAGCCTAAAAAATCTCATGCAGACAATTCACACCACCTAGTTATGCTGTTTTCTGAATGGTGCATGTCAGCATTCAGTACAGTTGAAGTCCAATGTGCAGCTGGCTGGAACTCAACTTGGTCCATGAAAAGGTTTACTTTTGTATGGTTCTCAATGCAAGCCTCCACAAAAGTTGCATCCTAGTAAAGAGGAGAGATCATTTCATGAGGAGCCCTCAGGAGTCAGGATCCACAGCGATTCTCATCAGTTCACAAAAAGACAGAAACTATAGAAACATCAAACACATAATTCGGATCTAGGGTTGCTTATCTCTAACTTTGATTGTGAAGCCATATTATGATAAAAAGTGATGGAATACGATAACTGTAATAATAAGTGATGGGATGGATAACAAATCAAAGAAAGGGTATATCTCATGAAAGCTTGAAACATTCTGTCCCTGTAGATCTCCAAGGGAGAACAGAACAGTAATGATAGAACTTTGAATCTAAAATCGAGCTCATAGCTGCAGAATGTGTTACAAGACTGACACCTACCTTAACAGTGCGAACCTGCCAGAGAAAAAAAAAACAATAAGTCAGCTTAAATGTAAATCCACAGATTCCTTTGGATTTCATAAACCATCCTACAATAAATCCTAGAAGGATAGCCATCAGGCCTCATAGCACATTACCTTGGTCTTGACTGAAAGTGGATTTGCCACAATAAACTTAAAGAACTGAGGTAAGTATTTACGATCGCCATCACCGTCAACATACAAAGCATTGCAGACCAGCCTAGAAAACAGAAGACAGCAACACAGGTGAACAAAGATTGCTTTAAAACCAACAACCAATCAGAAAAATATCAAGCACCTACGTATGTGCCCCAAGTTCCTTCACATCATGCTCAACAATGAAATCATAACGCCCCCCTGCTCGAATCGATTCCACTGGTGCCTTTGATGTATCTAGGAGCGTTATTTTCTGCCTCTCTGTTTGAATTTCTGCCTGTAAATCATCTAACAAATGCTCAAATCACATTCTCCTGTTTGGTTTTTAATAATTTACAATGATTAGGGAAGAAATAATGCACATTACGCGTAAAATTCCTCTTCCATCTAGCTTCCCTAAATTTCCACTCAAATCAAAGACTATACTATCTACAAATCTAAGGAACCAAACCTCAGCCAGTTCGAATTGAATTTCTGCCTGCAAATCATCTAACAAATGCTCGAATCACATTCTCCTGTTTGGTGACCAATAACTTACAACGATTATCGAGAATTCCTCTTCCATCTAGCTTCCCCAATTTCCACCCAAATCAAAGACTATATACTATCTACAAATCTAAGGAACCGAAAAAATTCAGGCAGTTGGAATTGAATCGCAAACCTTGATGACGACGTCTCGAATCTCGAAAGTGGAACTGTTATTGACGCTAACGTAGCTGCGGAAGGTCTCGCCCAAGTAGATGGCGCCGAAGGATTGGGGGAGGAGGAGGAAGCCGGTGAGGCCGGAGGCGTCTTCGGAGTGGTGGAGGAGGACACGAGAGCGGTAGGAGAGATCGTTGGAGTCGGCGGTGGCGGAGAAGGATTTGAGGAGGGCGGGGAGCTCCGATGAGGCCACGGGGTCGTCGAAGATGTCTTCGCCGACGAAGAGATCGGCGGCGTCGAAGCGGAGTGGAGAGTCAATGTGAAGAGAAGGCCTGCACAGCCTCATCACTCTGAACGCCAACGAGTGCGCCGATCCCGATCCTACGCCCCCGCTCATTTTCGCGCTCTCTCTCTCTCTCGCCCAATTCTTCTTCTTCTTCAACTCAGCAATGGAGATTGAAAGCGTATTTTTTCATGTTTCTCTACCAATCCCTTCTAAAACCTCCATTCTATTTTATTTTTCTCAGAATGAAATCGTATGGGACTCTTTTTTTTTTTTACCTTATAAAAAATGAACTTAAATTTATGATGAACGATGAAGCATTGTTATTTAGGTGATTGTTTGAGCCATTGTTAAGAGTATGATGCACAGCATTTGTTAAGCGTATTCACCAAAAATTTGTCAAGAATATGAACTTAGATCCTTCTTTCTGAGGCTACAAATGGTACATGTTCATGTCCTCGAGGTAATTTCATCATCTTCATCTTAAACAAAACTGTACACTGCTCTTAAAACAGAAAGACTGAGATCCATTGTCACTGAAATAAGCCATACACGGATTTCATAGACATGGAGGAACAATCCTGTCCAATTTTCTAATGAGTTATACTTTTGCCCAAGTTTGTATCATTAGGTGGGCAAGAACCCCAACTTCATTCTAACTTATAGATCAAAATGTTGAAGCCTGAAGGATAGACCTTATTATACAGCAATGTGATTTTACTCAAAAATCTACATTGTCATACAAATTAAGCTCACGATCCTTAAACTACATGTGAGCAAGCCCAATACAATACTCTTTGCCAGTCATCAATACCTACAGGAGGCAACAGTCAAGATTCAGATTCGTCAAGAACAACTTCAACCTGAGTAGCAGTAGTGAATTTACTTACACAACTCGAACCCATGGACCACCACACATCGGGCAACCATACGCCCATCGGCTGATCCACCACATCTCCCTCTCACTCTCATTCGGCTGGCTACCGCCACTTGTTGCCGGAAACGCACACGTCTGTCTCAAACATCTCATGCACTGCAGTGCAAGAATAGTGTCAGTCCACAATTGTCTCAGAAGCACACACAGATACCAAATTATAAGAATGAGCTTGCTTTTGCTTTTACCTTGTACCAGACGCCTTCGAGGCCCGTTTTCCAAACAGAGGTGACAACGTCTCGACGAGAACCCATTATACCGAGATAAGCTCCCAGACCTACACACGTGTTCAAACCAAGAGCAGCATCTCTTTCAGACAGCCTTCGTCTTTTAGGCCATAGGCTCTGTACACCATAAAAACCATCAAAGCTCTCCACTGAAGTTGGAGAATCAAGTGGGTATTCCGTTGAAGTGCTGGGCTTGAAACTATCATCCACAGAGGTTATATCATCAAGATCAGACCATGGCCCACCGAACAAATTCCTACGGTGCCACTCTTCAGCAGGAGGATGGAGTTCTAACTCACGGAGCAGCAGCCCAGCAGCGTCTGCACCTCTTGGACGAGGCATATTCTGCACACAGATTATATTCAAGCATGAATTCTTACGTTTATACTTTCCCTGATCTACAAGAGAGAGATTAAACAGAAACTCAAAAGAACAACGCAGCAGAACATTCTGAAAGAGAAAAGTGAGATGGTGGTAGTTTCATGCAACATATATTCACACCACAATTAAAAATATCTACATCTTTCTCAATTGGAATTCAATAAAATTATCAGAGGAACAAATATGAATGTTCAGATTTACCTGCATATGTGGACTAAGAGAAGCTTCTACAAGCTCCGGTAGCACTGTGTAATTCCCATCAATATAATGCAGGCGGACCTGGATGTTAGGACTCCCGACCTGGGACACAGGCAACGGATGTGCTAGACTCACTGTGCGCTTACACAAGTCCATCAATATCAGGAAAAGAACCTTCACCTGCAGAATAAGATCAAAAAGAGCTCTGAAAACCCATTAAATGAAATTTAACATGAGATAAGTCTGCAGGCCTAGAAAATCCAAAGATAATATTACCTCATCAAAGGTGTAACCTTGACCAGCATTTCCAGTTCCAAGTCGAGTTCGGCTGGGCAAAGTTTCTTCTGCTTTAGTTCCAGAAACAAGTTGACCAGCATTTCCAGTTCCAGCTAGGTTTGGTTTTGCCTGAACAGCACCAGCTTCTTCTATCTTGCTAGGACCATTTGACTGAGACTTTTGTAGACTTGCAGCAGCACTATTTCTCTGCATATTCTGAATATAGCGTGGAAGTTGTGTCCTCCGGAAGATGAGACAAAACAGCAAAAGCTGACACAGTCTATGTAGGAAATGGCAGTCGCCAATAAGTCGAACAGCCGGTGTCCCTGGAAAAGTTCCGGTGTTTATACTGATAGGCACAAAGGTTGGTGGACTACTTGTGGGGTTTGGTACAGAGCTTGTAACCCCATCATTTGTACTACTGATTTTGGCAATTGCACCTTGTACCCATGCCCGCATTTGAGTGCTCCCTGCACCTGATGCACCATTTTGAGTTCCTGCAAGGAAAAAACGCAAACTCTTGAAAATTTCTGTAATACAGATACCAGTACCAGTGCAAGTTAATTTTAAGGACACAATCATCAAGCTAGATGCATGTCTCCAGGATAAAGCTATATAGGTTTAGGAACAGAATACACCGGATACTGACCCTGGGTTGTACTAACAGGAGATGCTGCACTCTGAGTAGGACTAGCCACCATTGCTCGATTACCAGCATTTCCTGTCTGAACAGCATGAGTCGCTAAGGTACGGCAGAAGCTTGCGTAACGTCGCAAACGTGTAATAAAATGTGAAGCTAGATCCAATATAGCATCAACATAAGCCTGCACAATATATCACAAAAATTCACACATGATGACAGACAACCAAGATATCCAGAAAAATTCTATTCATATGCGTAGACAATATTATCGATAAAACTCAAAGAAGGTCAAGCAGCAGTGACTGAGTAAATGAACTGCAAGCAAAACCATTTCAAGTTAGAAAGAGATTCAGAAAGTGTGGGATAAGACCTGGACACTTAGAACAAGTGCTGGTTCAACCGTCATTGCGTCAGGATCAGGGTTAGAAAGTGTATCAGAAGACGCCTGCCAAGGCTCGGGAATTAAAGAAGACGGGTTTATTAGAGCTGACTCAATTCCTTTTCCCAGCATATCAAGCAACAACCTTGCTTGCATGTCAAGAACCATTGCCCTGACCTCTTGAGCATTTACTCCTTCCAAAAGCCTGCATTTTATCCTATCCAAACTCTGCAATATTTTAAAACAAGTCAATCAGGGGAAAAAAAAGAAGAAGAATCTTGGTTTTGAATCTAATATAGTAATATGTGGAGAGGTTAAGAACTTGCAGATTTTAACAGTATCACATGCTAGACAGTACACACACAAAAAATACAATTCTAATGGTATCAAGTGCTAGACACACAAAAAATACCTTACAACACCAATGACAGGTTAAACAAACATAACACAGCATTCAAGTAAGTGTTGAAATGTTCAAGCCAAACATACCGATCCATATTGTTGTCTATGTTGAGCTGAAGGAAGAGAATGGAAATCCGCATCCAACACAGCAATTACACTGTTTAGCGAAACTGTTAAGGGTTGAAAGCAAGTCTTAGATACACTTCAATTAAAAAACTGTCACTTTCTAAGACGTAAATGTGTAGGAATCAAAAAACAACAATCAATGAATCCTTTTCTTTGGTTCCCAATTTAACTCTATAAAATCATTGCCAATATTGGCAATATATAGAAGTCACAGCTATCGTACTTCAGTTACTCCTCAACCCAAAAAGTCCTATTTCCCAGTGGGTGGCCAAAAAGAGAAGACACTGAAAATTCAACTGAATACCAGCATTGTCAAAAGCATCCAAAAATACCATAAGTCATCAGCACTAAAAAAAAATACAGCCCCTTCCCCTATCACAATAAGAAAAAATTGCAAAATATCGAAGTTAAGAAGAACAGAAAAAATTGTGCCAGTATTATATCAGAAAGAGATAACAATCACATTTTGAAGCCTCTGATAAGCATAAACAAATGCATACATATATGATCTTCATTAGAATAATATGTGGCAAAAGATTAAGCCAAATACTTCATCTCATCATACCAATGCCATCTTCAGCAGCACTTTGTGTACAGCCAACAGCATCCCACCAATCAACTCCGACCAGAAGACTCCACCAAAACCTACAATAGAACAACATTGCTTATTATAAGAAAAATCCAAGATAGCATCAACTGAAAGCAGAATGTTGAAGATGGTTTATATGCAAGAGTAATTTAACCTTCAATATCTAGAGAGTAGGGGAAACAAAGGAAATGTCGCTCTTAACATTGGGGAAAATGGCACGTCCAAGAAGATCATTGTCTCTTGGTTTTTATTTTATTTTTATAGCTTATAATAACGGACTGAACTAGTAAAGAAACTTTAAACAAGTTCATGTATCAGGGAGTGGATGTAAGTACCTCTCCGCAATTGCACGTTCCCATGTTGAAGCATTAGTTTTTGCTTGATGGCTTGCAATAGCTGGGGGAATAACACGTATTATCTTAAGAATGGTGCAGTCATTGTTAGCATCATGCCAAACAGAAGCTGAACAGCAGCTTGTGGATGAAAATGCAGGGGTAGCAATTGCTGAACCAACATTAATCTGATAGTTATCTACAGGAGCAAAACTTGGTCCAGAAAAGATATGGACACCACCACGGAGAAATGCAACAGCCACTTCTCCACCATGTGCAGAGTAAACAATGCGAGCAAGAGATCGAACATCACTTGGCATATCAAAGGGATCAAAAGTGACACTCTTGCTCTTCTCAACAGCTGAATCTGATCTATTGTCGCTATCAATGGTAGATCCACCACTGCCGCCAGTTTGCTCACACT
This sequence comes from Polygonum maritimum, assembly GCA_963924305.1. Classification (NCBI taxonomy): domain Eukaryota; kingdom Viridiplantae; phylum Streptophyta; class Magnoliopsida; order Caryophyllales; family Polygonaceae; genus Polygonum; species Polygonum maritimum. The sequence goes on from OZ002733.1 coordinate 4,158,780, forward strand.
TAAAATCCTCAGTTGGTGCAATGCTTTTGTTAACCTTAGTCTCCCAAACGGTTTGCATTGGTGCCTGCCCACCAAAACTGGATGTAGGATTTCCAAAAATCTGATGGAGAACAACAGGCTTTAGACATGATTCCCAACGCTGTACTCTCCATCCTGTTATCGAAGGCCCCTCATCAGGATCATACGGAGACATGTATTGCCCTGTACATAGTAAAATAAAATCAGATTATTTGACCATAAGGCAAAGTAAAAATCTCAGGCTCTCTTCAGAACAAATACAAATAGCTAAAACTGCAAATTTGTATTTATTTAGCTTCAAGTTTTGTCCCTTTCCATATCTTGTGTATTTTGTTTCTGAATGGCACTGTTAAAATACATCTTCCTAAGACATTTCTGAATGGTAAAATATTAGAACACGTCTACCAGAAAGAAGCGTCAACATTTTAGAGTACTTGGCTCTACCCAGATACTTGTAGGACTGCACCGAGCAACAAATTTTCTACTATTGAAAGATCCATATTACTGCGGTTTTTAAAAACACGGAATTCAGAATGCTTCCAAATAACTTTCCTAATGTCATTTCAGTTCCACATTTATCATAGCCCTCTCTGTACAGCCTATTTTTACTTTTAACTTCCAATAGCTAACTACAGTTCCACATATTTCATCGTATCCCTCTTTAAGGTCTAATTTTAAACTAACTTATTTATGATTGCATAAGCTGATATCACATTTTGGAAACTTCACACCCTTTAGGAATAACTTATATTTATGTAAGAGCTCTTCAAACAATTACTAATGTTTTTATAGAAATACTTGCTTAGCAGTATAATTGAATGTTAGTGTATAACACTATAAAAGATATGAAGAAATAAGCTACAGATGTACCTTCAACTATTGCAACAGCTATCACAGAACCTCCGCGAGTTGGATCAAAAGCAACAGCAGTAACCCCAGAACCCCAGGTGGTGGTTGCAGAAGATTGAGCTGCAGCCTCTGGGCTCACATAGGCCGAAAAATTTGAAACAGGAGAACAGTGAAGTGAGATATCATCCGTCAAATCTTGATCATTAGGCTTCTTCCCTTGCTTAGACTCTGAAACAAGATATTCTTGCAACCTGAATAGGTACGCTGCCAATGGGGCAAAACCTGACCAACGTGGCATGCTAAGTGATGGAGGGACCCCACTTCCTGCATTAACCTTCGGAACTGCTTGGAAGCCACTTCCCGGTCCAGGTGTGACCTCCCAAACAACAACAGTTGATGGATTAACAATAGGAACACCAGCAACATGCATGGCACCTGTATCAGTTATGATAGCGTCAGCTGCCATGATTCCACTTGGGCCAGCCCCAAGAAGCCCTTTCCTTGTGCTATACCACTTTGCAGCTACACCATTCTGAGAAGGTGGCCACTGTGACCAATGAAGTTGGACAGAGCCAGATGAGAATACAGAACAAACGCAGAGGAAGTTTGGCCACCTAGCTGAAGACAAACGACCACAAAAAACTAGACAATGAAGCATATATCTAACTCTCAAGTTTAGGTATGCAAACAAGGAAACAAAGCAGAAAAATTAACTGTAAAAATATGCTAATATAAAGAAAGCCAACATACCCAACCCATATGTCTTGCCAGCAACCAATTTATCAATTCCCTATATGCCTAAACTCAGGTATTAGAAAAAATCCATAAACATTTGGATCATTTCGGATATAATACCAATCTCACTTCCTCCTACTGCATCCATCACTACAAAATTCCCGCTATCACACAAACCACCACTAGGAAAATCTTATAAAATATTGTCAACTCCAAAACAAGTAGCCAAGATGGCCCAGAACCAACACCAGCAAAGCATAAGATTGAATACTAATAGAATGTTAGAGCAAAAATATTACACCTGAAGTTTGAGGCCGCTGCGAAAGAAAATTTTCTTCAAATGTTGACATCATGTTTGAAGAACCAGTAGATTTTGCGGAAAGCCACCTATACTGATTAAAGTAGAAAACAAAAAGCTAAAGTTTTTGCACTATTCCTGGATTAGAAAAAACATCAAATAGAAGCAACATAGAAGAAATTTATAAGCAAGGGCGATGAATGGTAACATCATTGTCAGTAAAACTAAAGACCCAAACTGGTCAACAACATATATAAATAGTATGAAACTTTTGAGAACAGTTCAGAAAACCAAATCAAGCGACAAAAAGTACAGTACTGGTGAAACCCCTGATAGCCACTTTGTCACAACTGCAGTATCCTGCCGCCATTCATGCTCCTTTTGCCAGAGAAAAGCATCTCGCACAACATTAGCATGACCCTAAAGATATTTAAATCAAAAGCTTAGAGTCTAAGTGGAGCATCTTATAATTGTAGGTGAAAATGACAAACAAAAAAGTGTATGACTTTTATAAAAGAAGCTCAAAACACAAGATATTAATGCAAGTTTACCTGAGAGGGCTGAGTCCAAATAGTTACTCTTCCATGGAAATTGGCAATCAATAAAGCTCGTGGACATGAAGGAGGTGACCATTCAATGAATTGAACAGAATCACGTGGAGAATCTGCAAGGATGTTCAACAAAACATAACTAAGGCAACACCACAGCAGGAAAAAAAATGAGGGGAAAGATGTTACCAAACAATCCAAAATCAAAGGATCCCTTTGAATCCCAGTCAAGATATTGCCAACACAATCTAACTGGTGGTTGGCAGTGAAAGTAATACATAAAAGCTATGTTCTTTTTTGTTAGTATATTTTGCTAAGAAATGTGTGTGGGTAAACAAAGCACGAACACTTCGTCTAAAATATATGATAATTCCAAGTAAGAAACAACATTTTATCAATATGAGGTAAGTGAATATAAGATACCTGCAATTACATTAAATACTGAGCTCTCCGTAGGTCGTTCTGGAATGACAATATGTATGGGGATCCAAAATGGTGGATTTGCACTAGAGCTACAAACATATTGAAAGAATATTAATGCGTGAGTAAATAGAGCGTAATTGCTAACTAAAGAATAGTCCTAACTCCCTCCATTTGGATCAAAAAAAAAGGAATAGTCCTAAGTCCCACAACAACCGTAAAGAATACTGGATAAATTCATGTAGCAAGGTGAATTTTAGTGAGCATAAGTTCTCCTTCTACGATGTAACTGTTTAGGAGAAACCAAGGAAATTAACTGCAACAACAAAAGTAATAACAGGAGGCTGACCTTGGAATTCTGGCACATGTTTCGGAGGCACATGCTATAGCATTCAGCTTTCCACACCAGGCAACAGCGCTTCAACCAGAATAGGATAATAAATAAGTTAGACAAAAAAAAAGGCATAAGTTACAATTAGGCATAACCATATGAATCAACGGAAATCCAATTCTGGCAAATAGTAAATCAACATGTACAACACCAAAACAAGGAGAGATAAATATGAAGTCAAAATTGCTGCAGCTAACCAACAATGAATACTTGCATCATTTCTTTGATTAATGACACTGGACTCCAATCAGGCAACCACAAGTGGTCACACAAAGCATACTAGTATATAATTGCTAGCTCATTTGCATACAAATTTTCAGTACCAATTCTTTTTAACTGACACTCCCATGAAAGCCTGTGCACTGTCCCCAGAAGGCAGTGAATACTTGAAGTGTATTTAGCTTCAAGAAGTAAAAGTCCCTAGCTTGAAAGAGAAGCTTAATCTACTAACTCTCTACCAAAGAAATATATGAACAGATCATCATCCCTACGTCCTACCCTTGTCATGCTAGTAGCTTACAAAGTTCAAACCAAAGAGCACTGATGTCAAAGGCTACACTAGAGTATAAATTGGGATTAATTACTTCAGCAGCACCGGCTACTCATATAGAAAATCCACAGTATCACATTCAAGAATCCTCATAAGTCTCAAGATTAGCCCCAATACTCGAACTTTAAACAGAAGCACAAAACCAGGATTACCTAAAATTGCGACAGAGCTCAGGGACGCTCATCTTGTGCATCAAATTAGACCTAGGCTGATTCAACCGAATACAGAAGACAGTAGCCGGATTGACAGGATCGACCTCCATGGCATCGTCGCCGTCGCCCAACTTCTCCATCGGCTCCTCTTCAGGGGCAACTTCGGCTCCGTCCACGACGTCACTAGATTGCTCCTCCTCGGGCTTATTATCTTCGGAGGGGGCAGCAGTGGGCTTGGAATTGGAGAGGTCAGAGGCTATATTTGTCTCCTCTGAATCAGGGTCCTTGGGTGTCATCTCCATAAACACTAGGAAAAAAAGGGTAAAAAACCCTAATAAAGAAAGGGAATAAAAGAGGGGGTTAGTGGTCGAAAGTCGCGATTGAGGGCGACAGCAACGACTGTTGAAAGAGAAAGAGAGGGCGGGTAGTGGGGCAAGAGTGGGATTTCTGTGAATTTTTGGGGAGCTTTTGTTTGTTGTGTGGAGAATCAGGGATTGCGTGTCAGAGAGAGAATGGGGAAGGTTTCAATTTGGGGGCAAAAGGAAGCGAATTAGGGATTCCGATTCTGAATGTGTCTTCTACCTTGCAAAATATAGGGCTCCGATGCAATTGACGAGTCGGCGGAGAAGACCCCCGGATCCCTTTCCTTTTGCGTCCATCTTACGCTTTTCCGGCCATCTTTTTTTAAAGAATTTCTCTGTTTTTTTTTGTTGTGAGAAACAAAAATTATTTATGAAGTTATTTATATATCCTACAAGATTTTTTTTGTATGATTTGAAATTATTTATGAAGGTTTTTTATATAAAGTAATTACTACTAAATATTGGTTACTATGAGATTCATGCATTTAAAAGTAATTATTTGACATTCATATGTAGTTCTCTCACATTTTCTACTATGCCTTTTTTTGACTTAGCAATTACTATATTTAAAGTTAATTTTTGTATACAAGAACTAGTTTTTGTTAAGTACATTCAGTCCATAACTCATACTATACTAAGATTAGGAACGAATTAATAAAATATCGTGGAAATATGTCAGGTTACTACACTTGAATGTCATTTAATACTTTCTTTTTGGTTGAAACTTTTTTAGTCCTACTTGCATATGTCTCCCATGTGAGTATGTGACATAGGAAAACCACTTTAACCTTTCAACATTAGTTGGTTGTTTTGTTGTCCTCAAGTGCTTCATATGCTTTAATCAGTAATCAATATCATCCAATTCAAGTCATACAAGGTAGGCTTCTGAATCTAACCTAGTGAAAGTTAGCTAGGCCAAGACACAAAAAAGTTTTATATTAAAATATTTAGGGTAAATCTCAAAGGAAAGGATAAGGGACGAACCTAAAAGAAGTTCATTGCCTTAGAACATTCAAGTGAATTAAAATTTGGAAAATTTGTTTATGCAAGTCGGCGATAATGTGCAAGGCTTACATTTTATTTCTGAGGCATCATCTGATGTCGTCCAATTATTGTATGACGATGTTGCAGGAAGGGTTATCCCGCGGATCGTGAATTCTCTAGGTCTTGGTTAGTTGGGTAACCCCTCTTTCCCGACAAAAAAAAAAAAGAGAGTAAACAACTAACAAGTAACAGTTTTTTAGCTAACGAATGACCTTCTTGCCCTGTTTTGGGCCGTCTTCCAGTTAGGACATCCTTGATGATGTGTTTTGGGCCGTTTGCTTATATGGGCTATTTAGTCCACGGCCCAACTTTTAGCCCCGTATTGATGGCGTTTTTTTTCCTGGTGAAGTCGTATTGATGACGTTTCAACATACCAAAGAACACTTCAATGTACTATAGGATGATGCTTTTTGATATGCCATCAAATTGAAAAGCGTCAACCTTTACAAATGACACTCTTCTTAAGTAACTTTGGTCTGTTTCAAATTCACAAGAAGAACATTTGTTTGGCGTGTAAGAAAAATACACTAACAACGTACGGATTATGTTGTTATTTTTTTCCATCTTCTACCTTTAGACTTGGAAAATATATACTTTCATGTATCAAACTCGCATTTAAACAAGCAAATTTCCAATCTTTGGTATTTTGGGCGGTGAGACAGCTACATCAAATTTGACCGAAATGCTACATTATTCGTCTATCTACGCATTTTGCCAAATTATAAAAATAGATTATCCTAATACTCATATATTTTGTGTGGATTGTATTGCATTCGTACCTCACTAGCTCGCTAAGTCGAACAAAATGTCAAAAACTATAACTAGGTCAACTCTATTTTCAGTCAATGCCCGAGGGCATGAGTTTTTTGAAGGTAAAAAGTTCTCACCAAAAATGATGAAGTTTGTAAAAGTCACACTAGAGTTTTTTTTGTGAGACTTTAAAATTTCAACATTGTGCTAAACTGCGAAATTATACTACGTATTCTAGAAAGCATAAAACAAACTGCAGAATACTCAAAATCGGGTACTATACAAAAGATTCATCCAACTTTAAAATAGTAACTAGAATCAATTAGAAAAGTTTATGATAATGTAAAACGGACAAGATTAATGGTTGGCGCCAAGGTGGGGCCATCAGCTTACCTACAAAGCTTTCTTTTGTTGGTTGTGGCTTTCCCTGTGGCTTGTGATCTTTGTCAATGCTTCATTGGTAATCATCTCCAATCACATATGCGCCCTTCTTTATATTATAGTATAAAATTTCAAACAAAGTCGCCAAACTTTTTTCCAATGAATATTTTTCTCGTCTAGTCTCTAGTCTGAAAGGAGCTCGGCTTCCTCGCGTACATGCGTTTCATTATTTGACTTTTATACCCTCCTATTACCACCATGAATTCATGATGGTCCTATTTTAGCTACCATGGCTACAGAAAAATCTGAAAGTTTTGATTTCCCATTTAGAATCTGTCTATATGTTGATGGGTTTCAATCTTTTGCTTCCAATTTGATTGAGTTGTGAAGGGTTAGTTTTCATGTCTCCCAATTCATGATCAATTTCTTCTTCTGCGAATTGGGTATTTGCCTAATCTGCTGTTAGAAACTTGTGTTGTCTGTTTGCTGTTTTCGATTGTGTGCCCCTATTTAAGCAGAAATGAGCTGTAGTTGCTTTGGGAGCTCCAAATCCAAAGGGGACAAAGGCCCTGTTCATGTTGGAGATCTACAAGGTAACCAAGAAGAAGCTATTTTCAGAGTATAGTTTAGCTGAATATGGGCGAAGACTTTTTTGTTTGTAAAATTTGAGCAATTAATGGATTTCATTTAAGGGTTGTAAATTTTTATGGTTGCAATGTGTTAGCTTTCTGTTGTCCTGGTAGCAAAGTACATGTTTTCCGTTCAGTATGTGTTTTTTTTTCATTTGTATAGGAGGATCACTGAAGAAAGTCAGAAATTTCTCTTACAGAGAATTGAGAGTTGCAACTGACAATTTTAGTCACAGCAATAAGCTTGGGCGAGGTGGATTTGGAGTTGTGTACAAGGTATTACAACTAGTATTGCTCTTTATCTCTTATAGAACTCAGTGGTGCTATGAAGCCTCATAATCCAAACTTGTAAAGTTTCTTATTGAACTTGACAAATGCTGTCATAGGGAACCCTCAAAGGTGGATTACAGGTTGCAATCAAGACTCTTTCAGCTGAATCAAAGCAAGGGGTGCGTGAATTCTTAACCGAGATTGATACAATCTCCAATGTCAAGCACCCGAATCTTGTCGAGTTGATTGGATGTTGTGTTGAAGAATCAAACCGGATCCTGGTCTACGAATATGCCGAAAACAACAGCCTTGACCGCGCATTGTTAGGTAAGAATGATGATCATGAACACAATGAAGTTTCCAAGACAGGAGTGCTCTTTTTTTTTTTTGCTGAATTGTAATTTTGTTGTAGGTTACACCAGTGACCGAAGTAAACTGGATTGGGAAAAGCGTTGGGCTATATGCTTAGGCACTGCCAAAGGACTAGCTTTCCTTCATGATGAGCTTGTGCCACAGATTGTACATAGAGACATCAAAGCAAGTAATATACTCCTTGACAAAGATTTTGTACCCAAAATCGGAGACTTTGGATTGGCGAAACTGTTTCCAGATAACATCACTCACATCAGTACAAAAATAGCAGGAACCACGTACGTAATTCGTCTAAATTTGAGCTACAATGTCAATTAGTATGGTTGCTGTCAATGGTAAATTTCGGGTACAAAGACGGATTTTTTTCATGTCATTTGGATAGTGCAGTGGTTATTTGGCCCCGGAGTATGCAATGGGTGGTCATTTAACAAAGATGGCGGATGTATACAGCTTTGGGATTCTCATACTTGAAACCATCAGTGGCAGAGGCAGCTCAAAGGCAGATTGTGGAGGATCAGATAAACTTCTTCTAGAATGGGTGTGTATAATGTAAATAAAATAAAATAAATGAAGCTGGTGTATGCAGTATGCCCATTGATAAGAAGAGTTTTTGTGATATGCAATTGAACAGGCATGGGAGCTTCATCAAGAAGGAAGGATTTTGGAGCTAGTAGATGAAGAGCTGAGAGATTACCCAGAGGAAAAGGTGATTAGGTTCATTATAATCGCCTTTTTCTGTACTCAGTCATCATCAAACAAACGACCCACGATGAGCCAGGTTGTGGACATGCTGACGAAGGATGCACGGCTTAATGAGAAGCAACTTACTGCACCCGGGTTCTTTCCTGTCTCGGGTGGCGTCTCAAACCAAACCATTGGGGTAGCCAGCCAGCATTTCAGCTCTGGTAGTGTCACCGTTACTGAATTGACTCCTAGATGAAGTCTTACCATGATGATTAGGTTCTGTATTCTTTGTCCTTATCCTTTGGAGATTTTGATTCTGGGTAATGCGTATATCATATTCGTGACGTGCTAGTGTGCAAGAAGACAGCCAACGTAGAAGCATTCTTTGCTGAACATAGTGTTTAGATATACATTTGTTGAAGTGGAATTCATAATTCATCTATCGGATGAATGAGCAGTTTAATGCTCAAAGATAGCATGACAAATTTATTTTGATTGTCAAAACTGTTCATGCTAGTTTTAGCTTCCCAAATATTGTCATGTAACCTCATAGCATTCCGTTTTTTTATTTGTCAATTACAATATGTCATAATAAGAAGAGAGTAACAGCACTCAGTAGGATTTTAATACAAAGGCTTTCATAATTTCATGCCCTTTTTTTAACAACATTACAACCTGCTGAAATTTTAAAAAATGATTCACTTTTCTGCAAACAAACAGTCAAGCTTTAAAAGTCGACAAAAAAAACATTAATATTTGTCAATGCTGAACACTGTAATGCCTGAGAACATATCAAAGGAATTCTAGTCCTACAAAGGCAATGCACCACAGTGAGGTCACATTTCAGTATATAAAACCCAGTACTACACCAGAATCAATCCACCAAAAGTTGGCAGCAAAATCTCAGTATCTCCTCCAAGTGCAGCAAGAGTGACCAAGCTACAAACCAGCAGCAGAAGAAAATTCAACTATGGGTTTCCCAACCATCGAGTACTCAGACTACTGGAAAATTAGGCATGATCACAGAAACTGTTTCTCAAAGCAAAATCACTTCAGATTATTCACTTGCACTAGCGGTACCTGCAAGGCATTTATGATTTATAGCCTCATGGAAGAATTCTGCGCCGTCTACGAGGAGTCTCCCTCTTGACATACATCTTCTCAGTTTCATTCAGAGGTCTGGTGGACCCATCTGGATGGCTCACAAATTTCCAGCCACCACCACCACCACGCTTTCCACGTGTGCCCATATTCTCCACTGTGAAGTCCCAACCCTTTGAGGGGCGTCTCCTGCTGTACTTGTGCACTTTGACTTCTCCTTTCATCTGCAAACAGATCAAACCACAGCACTTAAAAAGGTTATCAAAGTTACACTGAAGAAGGGCATACAAGTATTGACTAGTTAAAATTTGTAGTTCTATGATTTGAGTTAATCAAGTCTTCACATACCCTCATCTTGTTAAAGTTCATCCTCTGAACAAATTCTTCATACAGTTGATCATCTTCCTTCTTTGAGATTTGGTAATGGACTTCATCAGGGTCTCTGGTTGTGCCATCCCAACCCTCAGGCATGACTTTGAAATCTGGTTTGTAGGGTAGTGATGCAACATGGAACTCCTTATCATGAGATACAAAGAATCTGCACAGGCAAAAAGAAGTTCGAGTGAAGTAGTGCACTTCGTTCAATATTATTTTCTACCCTCTCCATAAGGACCATAATTGATTCACAAGAAGAAGTAATTTGCAAAAAAAATAAAGTCCAAGATGCAAACAGATAAATGTGCAACAGGCTCATCCTTCTGAGAAACATCAAAGAACAATAAATTCACATATACATCAGAAGTGATAAAAACTGATTAATGAGAATATTCATTACCATGTACCAGAAAAGGCACTTGGTTTATCATACAAGACATGATTTGTTTCAGACAGAATATCTCACTGTAGAAATCCTACACATGCTTAAGGAGAATAAAAACTTAAATGACAAGCTATGAATAGCTTCCTCAGTCTTCACCACATACTATTCAGAGAGCCTTTTGGAAATCCACAAATGAATTATGACAATAAAGTAATAATAGATTGAGGGAGTATAATACATATATTTTCTGCAGAAAAACGATTTTCTTAAAAACTGATGTCAAAAAAAGAGAAATGAATATGAAAAGGTTTAGCAGTATAGAGAAGAACCAGGAAGTGAAAACAAAAAAGGAAAGATAGTTATTCCTTGTATAAAGTAGGGAAAAACATGAACCATGGAATATATGGGAGGCTGCAGACTGAGAAGAATTACCAAGGGAAATCCATCAGAAGAGGATAAAAAAAAAAAAAAGATATATTGCATGAGAAAAGCAAAATCATGAAGTAAGCTGTAAGGGAATTACAGATAAGGCAGGATTAAATAAAACAATACGACACAAGATCTAACCTAGAAAGAGTTATGTAACAAAAGAGAAACACAGAAAATTGATAGTCAAATGAGGTGTGTACTGCTTCTCCTTTTAAATGAGCACACAAGAAATACTGAGCAGGCTAAACAGCTAGTTCTACAACTCCTCATTGCGATTACTTTGGTATACACTGCATACAATTCACCGCAAAGTCTAACTTAGACAAGTAGAACACTCTCTGCCATCCCAATCCAACTGCTAAAACTTAAAAGACAATACTGCAAGTCTGCAACCATGTATTTTCAATCAAGTAGAGACTTTAAAAAAAAAACTTACTCAGGGAAGGAATCAAGCAAGAGCTCAACAGAATCATCAAGGGGATGTCCAAGCCTTTTCTCCTCTTCTTCCTCAAGCTCCTTCAGCCAAAGAATGGCATGAACTCTCTGCCTCATTATCCGGTAATCCTTAGCCAACCTTTCTATGGTGTACTCCTCAGGATTCTCCTTATGCAACCTATACATCTCAGCCTTCTCTGAGTCCTTCAAGTAGGAACCCCTTGCACCAGGCTCCCTTACCTGCTTCAGTAGCACACTAACCTCTTTCATCTTCTCATTCCAACCATCAGCAAATGCCTTGCTTCGCTTATTCTCTTCCTCCAACTCAGCATATATGTCTGTCTCTGGGGTGGCACTTCTACCACCACCACCACCACCTCTGCCAGCTGAGCTTCTTCCGGATGAGGCCGTGTCTGGAGCTACCTGATGGCCAACAGCCTCTCCATCAAAATGGTCCTTTGTAAGACCAGTAGACCACGAAGGAACAGAGTCCCACGAAAACTCATCCTTCGGCTCTTCACGCCCGAAACCGTTCTCATCTCCACCGCCTTGAGAACCTCCAGATAACATTCTAAAATTCAACACCCTGGTGTGTGATGACACACCAGTGCCTCTCAAGTTAGCAATTGCATTAAAGTAAGCAGATGGCTTTCGAGACAAGATTCCACGCACGAATTGCATAGTTTTAAAATGCCACACAGCTGCAAGATAATATCAACAGAACCGTCAATCAAAATCTCTCTTTTTGGCACCGCAATTTCATATTAACCTTCACTCTTCCCTTCCCCGCATCCATTCTCATAGTCCTTCAAGGATTTCTAAATCAAGATCACCTAGAACAACTCTATCAACCGAATTGAATATGAAATGCTAAAACAAGACGTAGTTGGATCACAGATTTTGTCTCGACAATAATCGATAAGCCCTAAACCCTACTACTTAGTCCGCTCGAAAGGAAGGCAAAAATCAGCTTTCGGCCAGAAGTATGCTCAAAATGACGGGGCAAGAGAGAGGAGAGGTACAAGATTACTTACCGGCGGCGAACGCTTTGGAGCAAAGGCGGTCGGCAGGGAAGAGGCGGCGTGGGAGAAGGAAGACGATGAGCGACGGCGTCGTTTGAGGAATGGTTTGGATGCAGCAAGATGGAAGCGAAGTGGCTTTCAGCGGAAACCCCAGCCCCTAATTTTAATGTTTTTTGTATTTTTTATCACTCAAATTATATATTTTTAATCCAATATTACAAAAATTAAATTATTTCAACTTCAAAAATGGAGTTATGTATTAGTGAATCCTTTTTATCATTAAAATCTTCAATAAAAATTAGAATACGAGCATATATTTTAAATTTTAAAGTAGGAGTAGTAAAGAAGTGTAAGAATATATTAGAAAAATGTTATTTTACTAGGGTATTTCAAAATTTTATGTGTGGAATTTTAATGTTTTGGAGTATATAATGTCACAATTTTAAGGCTCTTTCAGCTGAAATTTAACACTATTTATTAATCAAGAACTTTGACTTTAAGTTTATTTTCAATGCCTAAATTTATTTTTATAGACAAAAAGAAACAGAATTTACTTACATAGATGAAATCTACTTAAAAAATTTACTAAATGCATATATAAACCAGTTTATGATTACACCATAATCAATCTATTAGTGAACTTTGCCAAACAAAATTCGACCTTAGACTTTCCTTTCCTTCAAATCTGAATGAATGATCACATTTCCCTAACAATTCCGTCTTTGCCCGTTAGGTTTTTTGACAAAAGATATTGATTTATTTGTAGAATTGAAGTTGAAGAGGCCTAGAAATGACAGACTACCACTTTGTATGCAAGGGTGTAGAAGGAGCTTCTACACAGTGGGACGATATCCAACGAAAGTTGGGCAATCTCCCTCCCAAAGACCCAGCATTCAAGCCACCAGGGTTTGTTCCTACAGAGGATGAAGACTCCATAGGTAAAGACAGATCATGGATCCACTCAAAAACCAAAGAGGAACTTGAAGACCTAGAGGATGATCTAGACGAATTTCAGTATCAATTGGCATTGTTTGCTTTATTTCTTTCTATGGATCACTGTATTTGTTGCATTAGTGTTGTGTCAATCAGATCCCGTGGTCAACAACGGACAAAGTGGCAGCTCCGATTCGTCCAAAACATGTATTACTCACCGAGTCCAGAGGAGATTTATTGAGAGTTTAGTTAACCAGCATGAAGATAAAGATGATGGCGGCTCTCCAAGTGATTAGAGTGCCACCTGGTTGTTTTATTTCACTGTTGTTGATTCAATGATTCCAAATGCTCTGTTAAGGGGTGAAACACCATAATCGTCTATCTTGTATCTCCTTTAGTATTTATTTTCCATGCTTTTGGCATTTACGTGTGGCAACGTGTAGTGTTTTCTCTTATGCCAGTCTGAACTGTGCTCCTCGATCTGTTCATTTGTGTTAAATCTCGATGGGCCATACATGACGTGAGGGGTTCACACGTCGGTTCGTGCGCATATGCGCGGTAAGCCCGACACATAAGCACATGAGGTTCCACCCTAAAACCAATTGGCAATAGGGGGGTAGCCCATGTACTTATATGGTGGGTGGTTTAGTTTCAAACTCCCGATGTGGGATAGCTTTTAGTCTCAACAATTTGTGTGTTTAAAATGTTGTAGCTCAAGTGGAATTTGATTGACCAGCTCTACTGTGTACTTTTTTTATATAATTTTATCTACTGTGTACTTTTTTGTATAATTCTATGTTGAAATGATTATTCTTTTTTAATTTTTTTTGCAAAATTTACATTATTATCGAAGTCGTGTCTATGCCTTCCTGGCGTTAAATTGGTATACACCTACATTAAATTGGCGTTAAATTTCTAAGTGCATATATTCTTGAACAAAATATGGTCAAATAGCTTCACAAGATAATGCTTCTAAGTGGATTCAATTAAACAAATCATCAAATAAACTAAGTTGGCTTTAAATTTTTTTTTTTTTTTTTTTGAGAAAGGTAATGATTCGGAATACCAAGTAGGCTTGGTAATCCGAGAGGCCGTAACAAGACGGCAGCCGAAGACGGCTAGAAGAATCAAAAAGCAAGCAAGATTAACTAAATTGGCTTTAAATTAATCAAAATGTTAAATGGATTCCTTCAGTTTTTTTTCCCTTTTTTCCTTCTGGCCATGCATTTGTTGATATAATTTTGCATGCCATTTTACTTTCATACACGTAGTAAGAGTAGTATAATCATTGACTAGTCCAACTTTAGGTGGTGTTGTGTCTATACCTCAAGTGACTAAAATCCAATTACTCATATATGTACTTACTTTCTCAAGAGTTTTGGCTATATTGAAGAAAGTCTGTGGGCCCGGTAGAAAGGTAAAATGGGACGTGTCGGTACGACCACACATGTGTGTATGGGCCTAACAGATAAGCCCATGGGGTTCCACCCTAAAACCAATTGGCAATAGGGGGAGTAGCCCATGTACTTATATGGTGGGTGGTTTATAATCTAATTCCCGATGTGGGATAGGTTTAGTCTTAACACGCCCCCCGATGTGGGATAGGTTTAGTCTTAACACGCCCCCTCAAGTACAACTGCCTGGCCCCGCAATATGCCAGTTGCACTTGACGTCTCGTGCCTTAAGGCCGGCCAGCCCAATAGACCAGGATAGTCGGACCTAGGTAGATAGTAAGGTAGATAATAGGCCCAAGACCAAACCAGCTCTGATACCATGAAGAAAGTCTGTGGGTCCGGTAGAAAAGTAGAATGGGACGTGTCGGTACGACCACACATGTGTGTATGGGCCTAACAGATAAGCCCATGGGGTTCCACCCTAAAACCAATTGGCAATAGGGGGAGTAGCCCATGTACTTATATGGTGGGTGGTTTATAATCTAATTCCCGATGTGGGATAGGTTTAGTCTTAACACGCCCCCCGATGTGGGATAGGTTTAGTCTTAACATATATTCACAATGTCAATCTCAAAGTCAACCCAAATATGTCACGAACAAAAACAGTAAATTCAAACCCAAACTTTGGCTAGATTGAGAGGGAGGAGCCGGATTGCCCCACCTTCGCCCTGTCCCTACCACCATCACCTATCGACCTCCCAAACCCAAACCCTAAACCTGGTCCCCCGTCCGCCCCTCCCGCCCCACCCTTGTCACCACCACCTGTCACCATTCCAGAACCAAAAACCCGGCTGACAAAAAATGCTAGGAAGTAATACCAAGCAAACGCAATGGCATTCAAGCCAACTACCGTAGCTATGAGTGTCATAATTGCCCCAAGCGAGAGTCCCCAGTAAACATCGTACTCTCCACGGATTTGTATATCCACTCCTGAATCTGGGCGACGTTGAATGCAAGATGTGGTGGAGGAAGACAAAGATGAAGGGTCACGTGGTGGAAGCGCATCTCTGTTGCATCTGCCCATGTCTGGTGATGCAGCGTCTGCCTCAATAGGATCGTTTACCCCCTTCCTTTCACAATGCTTGTCGTTTTAGACATTGTGGAATGGAGGGAATTATATTGTGGAACCGGAGGCATAACTACTTTTCTGAACTTTATTAAAGAGTATAGAGTTATTTGTGAACTTCATGCATCTAACTCAATTAATGTTATGCGGGAAATACATGTGTTTTGTCTTGTAAGTGCATTTTGGGTTAATCTCTCATCATTACACTGGAGTGGAAATAGTTATTTAGAGCATCCATAGTGGAGACTAGCTCCCTTTCTTAACATTAAAAAAAATAAAAATATTTCTTGAATTATTTTTTTAGCCTTTATTTCCTTAGCTTAGGTGGACGAATCAGATTCAAGTAACACAATTTGAAAACATGATTTCGAAAGAGAGGATTTGCTTTGGATCTAAACCTCCATTAATCTACACTTTGCTTTGCAAAACCTGACGTGACCCACTCTCGAATTGCTTCGGATTCCCAATTCTCCGCATTCTCTCGCCTCCCCGTCGTCCTCGTGTCCCATTCCCCCAAATCCTTTGTCTACATTTTAGCATTTGTTGGTTCTCGGTATTGCTTTGTCTTCATTTTCAGCCATAATTGCCCCAAGCGAGAGGCCCCAGTAAACTCGTACTCGCCTCGGATTTGTATATCCACTCTAGAATCTGGGCGACGTTGCATGTAAGATGTGGTGGAGGAAGACAAAGATGAAGGGTCACGTGCTGGAAGCGCATCTCTGTTGCATCTGCCCATGTCTGGTGATGCAGCGTTTGCCTCAATAGGATCGATATCTGAAGGGCCTCCAATTACTCATATATGTACTTACTTTCTCAAGAGTTTTGGCTACATTCGCAATGTCAATCTCAAAGTCAACCCAAATATGTCATGAACAAAAACACTAAATTCAAACCCAAAACTTTGGTTAGATTGGGAGGGAGGAGCAGGATCGCCCCACCTCCGCCCTACCCCTATCACCACCATATATTGACCTCCTAAACCCAAAACCTAGCCCCGATTCCGCCCCGCCCCTGCCACCACCGCCTATCACCCTGCCTTGGTAGTGCCCCCAGACGTAGTCCTTGTGATGAACTGGGTGAACAAATTTGTTGTCTTTGTCTTGGTTGCCTTCTTTTCATCTACTGAAAGAACGATCCTTCGAAGATATCTTTTAACTCTACTTTTTTTATTTATACTCAACTGGATTATTGTAATTGTGTGTTACTAAAAGCATTTGAGTGAAAATCCTAAAAAGCGTGATTGAGAGGTTAGGCATAGGAAGATCTTGATCAGGGTAAATCTGAAGACCAGAGTCCTTATAACCCTTGAGTCCTCTAATCTAGTGGAGAATCTCTACCTCTAGTTTTTATTTATACACAACCTCGTCCATATATATCACAAAAGTAGAGTTGGTCATGCAAAAATATGAATGGACTAGGTGGATTTCAGCTATACTAGCTACGTGGCACAAGAACAATCAAATTGAAGAAAGAATTAAGGGTGCAAATGCCCTGAATTTTCAAACATAACCAAACCAAGCCTAAGAATCCAGTCCGGCGGAGGGAGTATGATCGTATAACTTTAATATAATCATTGCCGTTACATATCTATATTAAATTAAGTTTATAATAACATTATTCGTACATGATTAGTGGGTTAAACTAGTTTCAATCTTACCTTTTTTTTAAACTCGTGCCCATTGATCAAAATGAACATTATAAACTATGAAGAACGAGTAAGAACTCTTCTTATCCCTTTTAATTGATTGAATTGATTGATTGATTAATCCAACTTCATTAAAATAATTTAATTGATTAATTTGATTGTAGACCCACATATATGTAAAATATGAAAAAATATATATCATTGAAGTCGTATCTACAAATTTTTCTTAAATATATAATTAATTAATCTCACTATATACTAAATTGAAGATTAAGATAATTATTTTAATAATATAGAAAAACATATGTCAACTCCAATTAAATTTATAATCTATAAACATTAAAACAAATCCTACAAATCTTAGGAGTATTAATTCAATCCTTATACAAAAATTATAATTTTACAAATCTTTGTTTGAATAAAAAATACATTAGCAGAAATACTGTACGTGTCTGTATCATTAAAATAAATTTCACAAGAAACAAATTGAATAAATTAATACAAAATCTTATATCAAACTATTCTTTTAAATAACTTAAAATGCAATTTAAACTAAGTTTTTAATTAAATCAAATTCATGCCTTGAAGGCACGGGAGTAATACTAGTTTATTTTTATAGACCGAAAGAAACACAATTTACTTATATAGATGAAATCTACTTTTAATTTTGAGTCAACCATCTAAAACCACCCGTAAGATAGACCATATTCCACTTAACCACCCGGAATAGCACTATTTATTTTTAACCACCCGTAAAAGACTCACCGTTAGCAAAACGCCACCTCTAAAACCTTTTTGTCAAAAAAACCCGTTAAATCATATAATATTACCTTTTTTATCTTGGGATGCTTCTTCTTCCTCTCGACAAAGTGGAGTTGCAATGGTGGCATCCCAAAATTCTGCCAATTTATTGTCTTTCTGAACAGCTCTCGCGCTTAGCCCTTCCAAATCCTGCCCGCATCCCAAAATTCCACCAAGGACACACAAAGTCCCATTCTCCCGTTCCCAGCTCCCTTTTGTCGCCGCCTCTCTGAACTCCGTTTTCCCGATTGTTCCAGAACAATGCTCGATCAGTACACCGTCGGAGCGATCGCCGCTTCGGCCTTCGCCATGGCGTTCTTGTGGAATTTCCTCTTCCGAAGAGGAAAACAGGATTTGTCGGAGGTCGGTAAGCACAGCTTGGAGAAGATGAAAACGACGAGCGCTGAAGAATGCAGATCCAGAGATGGTGGAAGCGGAGCTGATGTCATCATTGTTGGAGCCGGTGTTGCAGGTTCCTCCTTTGCTCACACCATTGCAGCTCCACTTTGTCGAGAGGAAGATGAAGCATAAAAGGGTAATATTATATGATTTAACGGTTTTTTTTTGACGGAAAAGTTTCAGAGGTGGCGTTTTGCTAATGGAGAGTCTTTTACGGGTGGTTAAAAATAAATAGTGATATTCCGGGTGGTTAAGTGAAATATTGTCTATCTTACAGGTGGTTTTAGGTGGTTAAGTCTAAAGTTTTTACTAAATGCATACAAACAACGAAGTAGTAAAATTTCATTTATTCTCTTGTAAAATCTTATTTATTTTCCATTTCCACAATAAAACTTTTAAAAATTCCGTTGTCTTCCTCTTTTTGTAGTGTTCCTTTTCTTCCCCAAACATAATCGGTGAATATGTTCTCTGACTCGGCAAAGTCTCCAAATCCGTCTCGAAATCGATCGGTTAGAACTCCTCCTTCTCAATTTAATCTTCTCTGACTCGTCCATTTTTAGGGTTTTTTTATGAAAAAAAATAATGATGGTTTAAATTTGGTTGTGAATTTGATTATTTCAAGAGTGGAGACTTGCTAATTTAAGGGTGATGAAAATAATGATGGACTAGAATTTAATCAATTCTAATCGAAAATGGATGTAAATGAACAAAAAGGGAGAACCTTAAAAATACTTGAATAAATCAATATGTTTTTAGGATACCAAAAAGGATGGCGCTGAATTAAATCTATGTACATATAAGCAATAAAATTTAATCTCACCTTATTGCGTCACGTATATTTTTTCCACATGTCGTCCGCACGTTTCGACATGTAGGATTTTGACACATGCCATTCTATCATTGTTCCATGTTGCATTTAATTTAATTTTTTTATCGAGCGCCTCATCGTATATATCAAACGAGTATTGATTATGTGAAGCATTGCAGATCGACCCAACGAATCAACCGCAAGCCAACCCATTCCTATTCATATTCTATACTGTTAGTGCCTCATCTCTTGAAAGAACTTCATTCTTGGAAATGATCGATCTAAACACAGTTGCACTTGGTCTTGAGTTACTTAAATTATTTGTACGCACGTATATAATGAAATAGTTAACAGGCTGATGGGTACCGAACAAGGTGCTACAACTTGGAATGCGGGTTTGAATGGGAAGATGAAAGCATAAGACCTGGTTCCCACCAAATCAACCCTTGGAGTGTAGAGCATGGACGTGGTCAGCATGATATACGAATCAGAATACTACGGGACTTTCGCACAGGGGATTGGTTGTTTCACTACGATGATAAACTAGTAGGTAAGTGGCCCGGTAGACGTTTCCCAAACCTGAGAAGGGGCGCCAACTTAGTTCAATGGGGAGGAGAAGTTGTAGCAAATCCGACGTTGTCGAATCGTCCCACCACAACCGGAATGGGAAGTGGGCGCTTTGCGGAAGATGGATATGGCCGGGCAGCGTACATGTCTAACGTTTATTATTACGATGCCTATCATAGGGCCAACCTTCCTGATTATATCGTCCCCGAAACCACTGATCCCAAATGCTACACCCTCACAGAGCTAGGTACTGATGCTGTATTTTATTTTGGAGGCCCGGGAGGCAGAGAACAGGCCTGCATTGTAATCCTACGTGAATGCCCCTCGTACTTGTTAAAATTGTGTAAACGGCCCCCCGTACTCCGAAATGTTCTATTGAACACCTTAACTCATATACCCCTATTCTATTAAGTCCTTGTAATCCTACGTGGCAAGTCGCGTGTAACACAGTCTCCCTCTAGCGTGTACAAGTGCTAAAAATGTGATGACATGGATTTACTTAATGAAAAAATAAATTATAACTTTTTTTTACAATATCTCATTTTTTTTCTTTCCCTCTTCTTCTTTCCTGACTCGCTCAACATCTCTATCACTCTCGCCTCCGATGAACGTTCTCTGCTCACAGCTCCTCGGAACCCAATCAGCCCCGCCCGACCTCGACCGACCGACCTCCTCTCCTAACCCTCGCCGACCACCTACTATCCCTTTCCCGACCTGTAATCTTCGCCCCTCAAGACCGGTAAAGCTTTTTGATCCTCTCGCCGTCGATCCTTCTCCTCCGGCCGCCATCGCCGATCGCCGCCTCCACCGCCTTCTCTCTGTTCCGTCCACCAGAGTCTCTTTGTACACCTCTATTTCGCGACCGCCGATCCTCCTCCTCTGTACACATCTGCTCACCACGTCAAACAAAAACACAAACCCACATCAGAATTTTCCCAATCACAAGACCTAAAGGGGATTTGGCTAATTCGAAGAAGAAATATGAAAAAGATTTCGTCTTTACCTGAGTTGAAGCCATTGGTGGTAGAGAAGCTTTCTTCAAATGAGAGGGATCTTCACGAGGGTTTCTGGGGAGGGCTTTCTCAAGAGAGAGATAGTGGCTTTTAATTTTATTTTCGATTTTTATGTTTGTTCTTTTTGTTTGAGTTTGTTCTTTTACTTAGTAAAATAGGGTATTAAATAAAAGCTTAGGTGGCAGGTTGATATGGACAAATTTCACCTTATGTGTCGCTGATGTGGAAGTTAATTAAGCGCGTGAAGTGAACGGATAACAACGGGTGTTCAATAGAATAGGGCTACATTTGTACAGGAGGTCAATAGAATATTCGATAGTAGGGGGGGCCGTTTGCAAAAAAATGACAAGTACAGGGGGCTGTACATGTATTTTGCCTCTATATATATAGTAGTAGATCAGTACGTTTCAAGAATTATGTCAACCGTAAAGGAAGTTGCACAATTAATACATCTCGTATATATCTATTTTTACATTTCAACACTGGTTATACCCGTCATGTACAACTATTGAATAATATATTTAGTTATTGGTGAATTTTACAAATAAATGTTGTCAACTTCTTAGATACAATAATATTCATGTTTTTTTTTTTATGTATCCTTCAAGCATATAGAGGTTCCTATAAGGAAAGGATTTGTAGAATGATTGTGTAATTTTATTAATGGAGAGTAGATGTATTTATAGTAGCATACAATCACCTCCTTTAGAAACCCTAGTACATCTTCTAGATACATGTGTAACAGAATATAAGTTATTTTAACTCAACAACCTAAACAATAAGATATGACAATATATTTAGGTTAACATGCCCCCTCAAGCTGGACGACCGAGACGGACAAGTCCAAGCTTGCGAGTTAATTCTTGAAACTTCGACCGTAGCAAGGGCTTGGTAAGAGCATCAGCTAATTGTTCAAGAGTCGACACATGTGAGACCCGAAAAACTCCTTGACGAACCTTCTCTCGAACAAAATGAAAGCCTAAGGCTACATGCTTTATTCGAGTGTGGAAAACTGGATTCGTGCTAAGATAGTAGGCACCTTGATTGTCACAGAAGAGAACCGGCTGAGTTGAGAGGGCAACCCCGAGCTCAGACAGCAAGGCCGTGACCCAAAGCAGCTCAGATGCAACATCCGCTAATGCTTTGAACTCAGCTTCAGTAGAAGAACGCGCCACTGTTTTCTGCTTCCGAGAGCTCCAAGAAATAGGAGTGCGACCGTAATAGAGAACATAGCCCGACGTTGATACATAATCATCACGATCGCCAGCCCAATCAGCATCCGAGTACCCATGCAAGCTGGGAGCCGACGCAGTTGCTATAGTAATACCAAGATGAATCGTTCCATGCAAGTACCGAAGAAGCCGTTTGAGTGCAGCCCAATGATCAGTTGTCGGTTTTTGCATGAATTGAGACAGCTTATTAACAGCGAAAGCCACATCCGGACGAGTGAGAGACAAGTATTGAAGACTGCCTACGAGCATGCGATAATCAGTTGGAGTAGGCAACGGGTCACCCGAGTGTTCACTGAGAGTGGTAGGAGCCATAGGCGTTGCAACTGGTTTCGTATCTTCCATACCCGCTTTTTGTAGCGTATCAAGAATATATTTGCGCTGAGAGAGGAAAATACCACCAGAAGTAGGAATTACCTCAACACCAAGGAAGTACGAGAGTGTGCCCAAGTCCTTGATGGAAAATCTGTTGGCCAGACACCGAATGAGACGATCAACTGAGGCGGAGCTAGTCCCAGTGACAATGATGTCATCTACGTAAACCAGTAAAAACAAAGTAACGCCACCATGCTTGTAAACGAAGAGACTTGCATCGGATCCAGCATTACGAAACCCTAACTGCAGTAGGTAATTCTTGAGCTCATTGTACCATGCCCGTGGGGCTTGTTTGAGTCCGTAAATTGCCTTTCGGAGACGACAGACATGATGAGGACGATCTTTATCAAGGAACCCCGGAGGTTGTTGCATAAACACTTCTTCTGTGAGTGTACCTTGTAGAAAAGCATTATTAACGTCCAGCTGACGTAGAGGCCATTGTTGAGACACAGCTAGAGAAAGCACAACCCGAACTGTCACAGGCTTAACCACTGGGTTGAATGTCTCGGAATAATCATAGCCTTCTCGCTGATGAAACCCTTTGGCAACAAGCCGCGCTTTGAATTGATCAATCGAACCATCGGGCAAGTACTTGATTCGATATACCCACTTACAACCGACGATGTTTCTCGCTGAACCCGAAGGCACAAGCTCCCAAGTTTGATTGTTACGAAGAGCTCCATACTCAGCTTCCATGGCATGACGCCAGTCCGGATCCTTAAGGGCTTGGGTAATTGTTTTTGGTTCGGTGGGTGTAAGTTTTGTGAGATTGGCGTATTTGGGATTTGGTTTGACTATGTTGTTTTTGGAACGAGTTATGACACCTACAGGCTCAGGAGGAGGATTTGGCACGACAGGAGGAAGATACACCCACCGAACCTCAATTAATATAAGTTTAGAATCAATAAGAACATGACATTTATTTGAGATTGAAATACAAAAAAATAGGATGTTTTAAAATACCAATTTTCCGCCTAGCTATAAATGCAAAAGGTAAGCAACATAGAGCTCCAAAAGTACACTATGGGTGAAGTTAGCGAAAAATGCAAACAAAATCAAATCACTATAAACCTAAGAAACAACACCATTGTTTTGGGCCTCATTTTGAGCAAACTTGGCTCTTAACCAGGCATTCCTCTTGAGATTAGTTGATAAATTCACCATGATGGATCGGCTAATGTCAGACTTGATAAGACTCACTGCATAACACCATAACGGAGAGCAATCCTCGATGAATCCATCATCCACCATTGACTGAATCGCAGCTAAGCACTTGTTCACCTCAACATCCATATCAGAACGAGTAGCAGCATCATTCACATCCTTCTTTGCTAACATGGCCATCATCTTCTCCAACATAGCCATTATCTTATCATCACTGTCCTTAACGACAGTGTCTGGACTATATTTAACCGTGTCTGGAGGTACCGGACTATAATGGAGTTCTGGTGGGACGTGTTCGTACGGGGGATTCTGCATCTTCCAAGGATAAAGCAGCCCTGGTTTAAAGTTCTTCCGGTGCCTCAGAACAGGCTGGGTTGCTTTTGGTTTATGATTTGGTGGCACAAAGGCACCAGGCGCCTTCCACGAATTCAATGGCAGCGGTACCTAATTACCAAACAAATTAATTATGATCAAACGTTTGAAGCGATGATATATATGAGATCAAGTAGCTAGGGAGACAAACGTACGGGTGTAAAGGAAACATCATAGCCCATCTGCAAAGATCTTTCATGTACATCAACAAGGTCTATCAAGTCCCCGTATTGATCCTGCACATGCACGTACATTAATTATTAGCTAATGAACATACTAGTATGTATAAATTAAGTTTGTTGTTCAAGGATGGATGGGATGAGTTTACCATTATGGTTTTTACGGTTCCTTTAGGGGGATCAGGGTAATCTTCCAGAACACAGTCTATCACCAACCCGTCTTCATTCTGTAATCACACCGCCCACAAATTAATTAAACATGATGCAATCTATCTATAACATATATTGAGTTATAATTAAGCGATTGATTTACCAGTATAGGGGGGTGATCAGGAAACTCCCTTCTGGGAGTAGAGTTGTTTTCTGATTTTGAGGTTTCCGGATCCATCATCAAGATTAAGTTTTGTAGATCAAATTCTAATTTATATCCTTACTGGCCGGAGATCGATCGAATATAGTTTACCTAAGATATACTGTTGAAGATTGATCCGGTTGGGCAAGGTCCGATTTTATAGACACGGCAAAAGTCTAATTAAGGTGCTTATGCTCGATGTGGGATGTGAATACGTACATATCGATCGGATGACACACACAAGATGCACCATCAAACAACCAACACCAATATGCTAGCTAATCAAGAAACAACTAAAGGGATGGAGAATTTTTTATATATCAAGAAGAGAGATAAGATAATATTTTTTTTTTGTTCCAAAGATAAGATAATATTTCGGTAAACGTGTGCGTCGTGTGTTTTATTTCACAGGATATTGTTCAAACGAATCTGAATTATTTTAAGAGGAACTAGTGTAGTACCCCGGGACGGACGCAGGAATTTTATTTAGGATGGGCTAAATTTATCTTCGTATGCTAAATTTACCTTAGGGTGGGCTAAATTATCTAAATAACCTAAATTTACCTTAATTTTTATATATTTAATATTAAAATTACCTTATTTTTTTACTAATTTTATATTTTAGGGTGGGCTGGAGCATACCCCAGCCCGCCCCTAAGTACGTGCCTGGTAGTACATGTTCCTTGCACGGAAATTTTATAAAATTTTATACATATGTCTAAACTCTTTTTATTTAAGTTATTTGTTCTTAAAATATCCTAATAAAATCATATTGATTCCTAACATGTAGTCTATAGATTGAAGAAATTCAATCACCACCTACTTTAAAAAGTATTGTTGTTAGATATAATAAATCTGACCAAAATAATAAGAATCTCAAAATTAAAGAATTGTCTAAGAAATGGACAATGAACCCAAAAGACATATAGCTTAAGTAGTGGAATAAAACCATTGTCTTATGGACAAAGTTCGGATATTCCAAGTTTCATAAAATTTTCGGAATTTGTTTTTGAACTTAAATATGATTGATTTGTAAAATTTAAATTCTCATCCTATAATAAATTAAAATACACTCATAATAAACTCTTATGCTATACATTATAGTTTATACATTAAAAAATATTCAAATATCTTATAATATTGTCTAAAAATGATACAATGAAAAATATATAAGATGGATGAACAATTGAACATGAAGCTATATAATTTTCTACATTAAAAGGAAAATGAAAAATTAAGTGAAAAACATACCTATGATATATTTAAAAAAAAAGTTGGTGATGGGTATGTAGCTAACTAAACATATAAGAAATTTAAGAGGGAAATGATGCAGGTAAAGAGAGAAGAAACTCATAGAAGAATATGAACACATAAGTTGATATATAGAAGTAGAATTGGATAAATTTTTATAATAATATTTGGATGAAATTAATTTTTTTAAAATTAAAAGTTGTGTTTGCAAAATATATAATGATTGAAATTAAATTGTTACATGACATTTCAGCTTATGATTTGGAAAAAAAATCTTGATAAACTTATCAAGATCCGACCTGAACCTAATAGTGTCGATACCCAGAAAAGGCAAAAGACGCAGGCTGGACCAGTGTCTCCAAACCTAGTAGTGTCTATACCCAGAATATATTTTCATTCATGCCTATTTACAGAATTAAAATTTAAAAAGTGCTTATTTTGGAAAAAAAATCTAAAGTTTTTACTAAATGCATATAAACAACGGAGTAGTAAACTTTCATTTATTCTCTTGTAAAATCTTATTTATTGTCCATTTCCACAATAAAACTTTTAAAAATTCCGTTGTCTTCCTCTTTTTCTAGTGTTCCTTTTCTTCCCCAAACATAATCGGCGAATATCTTCTCTGACTCGGCAAAGTCTCCAAATTCGTCTTCGAAATCGATCGGTTAGAACTCGTCCTTCTCAATTTAATTTTGTTTTCTGATGTCTTTATGTCAACTCTGGTTCTTATTTCTCAATTGAGAAAGATCCAAACTTGTGTCGCTGGCGCTCGGACGTACTTATAGTTTTATGTTTACATACCTCAATCGATCCTTCCAGTCTGAATGAACTGCATCTTAGGTTTACATACCACATTTCTGTTGGATTCTGGTGTTGATCCCTGCGTTGATCCGGCGAGCGCTGCTGCGTCTGTTGATCCCGTCTTCACTTCAATGCAGAACACCTGGGGAACAATCAATTATGTCTGTCTTCGGATAAGATTTGAGTCGTGTAATCACTTTCCGAAATCAGAATTTTGCCCCTTATAAGCCTTAGGGAATCCACAAAATCTGAAGTGAGATAAAACAAATCTGCTGATCCTTTCCAAGGCTTGTGGTAAGGATCAAACTATAGAATGATGTATGATGGATGTATGACTTCGACTATGTTGAATCTTGAGAGAGATTCTCTAACCAACAAACCAACACGATCCTATCTTCCTTTTGTCCTTATATAGGCCGTAGGAAAAGCTTGGGAGCGGTTTCTACAAGTTATGGGCGGTTACTAGGGCGGTTACCAGCGGTTACCGCTGATCTTTAGCCCCCAACGGCTCTCTCTTGGAGAGACACGTGGCCCATCTGAAACCATTGATAAAAAGGAGTTACTCAAGTACTTATACAACGGTTATACTGGCAGTTAACCCACGTGGCCAATATTCAAATCGTTAGATTGACTGATCCCGTTGGTACCAGTCCACCAGAACTCTTGTTCTGTAAACTACTGATCCCAAAGTAACATATCCTTTATATTCCCACTAGATCCCAAATATACTTACACAAGCGTGTACTCCACACCCCCAGACTTGTAATAAGCTAAATGGAACCTCATAAAGTCATCATGAACCCTGATAACACTAAAAGGCCATTGATCCCTCAGGAACCATCACTGATTCCTCAGGGATCAACGATTGATGACACTAAAATCACCGACAATTTCCTCTAAAATTCCGCCCTGAACAGTGCATCTTAGGTTTATTGATTTGTTTTCAGAATTGAAGTTGAATAGGTCTAGAAATGGCAAACTACCACTTTGTGTACAAGGATGTGGAAGGAGCGTCCACACAATGGGACGATATCCAACGAAAGCTGGGCAATCTCCCTCCCAAAGACCCAGCATTCAAACCACCAGGGTTTGTTCCTGCAGAAGATGAAGACTCCAAGCCTAAAGACAGATCATGGATCGACTCGAAAACCGAAGAGGAACTTGAAGACCTAGAGGATGATCTAGACGATGATCGCTTCATTGAAGAATACAGGTCCCGTTTTTAGTCTTCTACTATCAATTGATTTAGCTGATATGGGTAATTTCTTAAAAACTGAGCTGTGTGTGACAATTGATAAACAGAAAGAAGAGAATGGAAGAGCTGAGGGAAGCTGCCAAAGTTGCAAGATTTGGATCTATTACACAGATTTCTGGGTCAGACTTTGTACGAGAAGTTGCTCAGGCGCCTCCGGAGATTTGGGTAGTGGTGATTCTCTACAAAAAAGGGTAATTTATACTAGCATTCTTTTTTTGTTGATTAAATTCCCAATCATGTCTGTAATGCATAAATGGTTTGGATTGTTCATGGTGATGATTCTAAAAGGTACAAAGGAATGAAGTCAAATAGTTTAATGCACAAGTTGTTAGCAACAGTATAAGGACAGATTATTGGCTTTGTTCATAGATTTCTTGTTTTGTTGATCAGAGTTTCCAATCATATCTGCCATGAAAACCTTTTTATTGTGGACTGTATGGCTTATGATATGGCTTTACTGGTGTAGGTTTCCTGAATGTGACACGTTAATGGGGTCTTTGGAAGAGCTATCCAAGAGGTATCCCGCAACAAAATTTGTGAAGATAATATCTACAGATTGCATACCGAACTATCCAGATCAGAACCTTCCCACTTTATTGGTCTATAACAATGGCGCTGTGAAAGCAAATCATGTGGGATTGCGTAGTTTTGGCAGGAGATGCACACCCGAAGGTACTTCTCACATCAAGTAATGATATTGGTTGTTTGATGATGTGTGTTGTGTTTAATTCCCATCAAATTGCTTCATTCGCACTCATAAAGCATCAAGTTCGGATTTTGAATTGCTGAAATATGTAAAATCTGTCATATGTGATTAGATTTCAGCATCAACTGACATTCAAATTTCTTCATTGCATCATCATAGGTGTTGCATTAGTGTTGTGTCAATCAGATCCTGTGCTCAACGACGGACAAACTGGCGGCTCCGATTCATCCAAAACATCTATTATGCATGGAGTCCAGAGAAGATTTATTGAGAGTTTAGTTACCCAGCATGAGGACAAAGATGATGACGGCTCTTCAAGTGACTAGAGTACGCCCTGTTTTGTGGTGAATTACTAGTAAGCACCAACCTTATTTGTCCTTTAATATCTGTATCCGATGCTTCACGTTCAAGATATGAATGGACTAAGTGGATTTCAGTTATGCTAGCCATGAAGGGTGCAAATGCCCTGAATTTTCAAACTTAACTAAGCTTAAGGGTCACTGAGGGGTCCAAATGCCCTGAATCGTGACGAGTCGTCACGATTAAGGGTAATATTCTATGACTAGCTGGGAAATTATGATTCAAACTTCCACATTTCCTATTGAAATTAACCGACTGGGGTTCAATAACTGTACTTTTGAAACCAAATTAAAGCATATTTTAACTTGATCTATCTTCTGGCATGTCTTTCTATTTTCTGATATATATATATATATATTGGATTGTTTTTGGGTGAAGATATATAAACTGGAGTTGGAATGTTGGATCTTATGTATCTAAAAATAATGAACATTTTGTTGGTAGTGTCTACTGATTGTCAATCTTTCACATGTCTAGACTTTTTCAACGCAAAGAAATAATAAATGTAAATTTCATGAGGCTCACCATTGGGTGTGGCCTAGTTAGCTGGAAAAATGCAAACAAAATCAAACCACTATAAACCTAAGAAACAACACCATTGGTTTGGGCAAATTCGGCTCTTAACCAAGCATTCCTCTTGAGATTAGTTGATAAATTCACCATGATGGATCGGCTAATGTGAGACTTGATAAGACTCACTGCATAACACCATAGTGGGGAGCAATCCTCGATGAATCCATCATCCACCATTGACTGAATCACAGCTAAGCACTTGTTCACCTCAAAATCCATATCAGAACTAGTAGTAGCATTCACACCCGTCCTTTCTAACATTGCCATCATCTTCTCCAACATAGCCTTCATCTTACCACCACTCACCTTAGTGACTGGGCAACCTACAACCAATGGTGAAATGCAGGAGAAATTAATTAGATGAAACAAGACACTTCAACTCTCAGCACTTTCATAGAACATGTTACTTAGGCAAAAACAAAGAAGTGAAGGATTGAATGAGAGAAAACAGCAACAAGCAATTTGTCGCGGAGAAAGCTTGACCGGATACCTTCAATTCACACTCAAATTAAAGGTAGTACTCACGTGAACATGGGGCTGTGTAAGGAGCTACTGGATTGTATGGAGCTGTGTCTGGATCTAGTGGACTATAATGACGTTCTGGTGGAGGGATGTCTAGTGGACTATAATGAAGTTCTGGTGGGATGTCGTCGAATGAGGGATTCGACGTCTTTTGAAGACTCGGATCAGGAGCGTGTTCATCCTGCAAGCAACCACCCCACATGCACGTACATTATTAGCTAACTAACTATAGTCTATACTAGTATAAATTAAGTAAGTTTTGCAAGGATGGATCGGATGAGTTTACCATTATGGTTTCTACATCTCCTTTACAGTCTATCACCAACCAGTCTATCACTATCTTATCATCACTGTCCTTAACGACTGTGTCTGGACTATATTGAACCGTGTCTGGAGGTACCGGCCTATAATGGAGTTCCGGTGGGACGTGTTCGTACGGGGGATTCTGCGTCTTCCAAGGACAAAGCAGCCCTGGTTTAAAGTTCTTCCGGTGCCTCAGAACAGGCTGGGTTGCTTTTGGTTTATGATTTGGAGGCACAAAGGCACCAGGCGCCTTCCACGAATTCAAGGGCAACGGTACCTAATTACAATTAATATTATTACCAAACAAATTAATTATGATCAAACGTTTGAAGCGATGATATATAATATATATGATGAACTAGCTAGGGAAGACACACGTACGGGTTGAAAGGAAACATCATAGCCCAGCTGCAAAGATCTTTCATGTACATCAACAAAGTCTATCAAGTCCCCGTTTTGATACTGCACATGCACGTACATTATTAGCTAATTAACATACTAGTATGTATAAGTTAAGTTTGTTGTTCAAGGATGGATGGGATGAGCTTACCATTATGGTTTTTACGGTTCCTTTAGGGGGATCAGGGTAATCTTGCAGAACACAGTCTATCACCAACCCGTCTTCATTCTGTAATCACACCGCCCACAAATTAATTAAACATGATTCAATCTATCTATAACATATATTGAGTTATAACTAAGCGATTGAGCGATTGATTTACCAGTATAGGAGGGTGATCAGGAAACTCCCTTCTGGGAGTAGAGTTGTTTTCTGATTTTGAGGTTTCCGAATCCATCATCATTAAGATTAAATTTTGTAGATCAAAATCTAATTTAAATCCTTACTGGCCGGAGATCGATCGAATATAGTTTACCTAACATATACAGTTGAAGATTGATCCTGTTGGGCAAGGTCCGATTTTATAGACACGGCAAAAGTCTAATTAAGGTGCTTATGCTCGATGTGGGATGTGAATACGTACATATCGATCGGATGACACACACAAGATGCACCGTCAAACAACCAACACCAATATGCTAGCTAATTAATCAAGAAACATTTAAAGGGATGGAGAATTTTTGAGAAGAGATCGAACAATACCCTAAGAAGTGCAAAAGAATGAACAAAATCTGGAATGGAATAACATATAGCAATCGATCAAGAATTCTTAGCAAGCAATCGTTATGTGATCGATATAAATAGTTTCAAGTTTACTCTCATCCCACATCGAACAGAAGCGCCTAGTTAACCTTACTATGAGCTTATAAAATCTTTTTTTCATGATATCCCCAAAATATAAGATACTGTATTTTTTTGGTAAACGTGTGCGTCGTGTGTTTTATTTCGCCGGATATCGTACAAACGAACCTGAATTATTTTAATTGCTGGATATAAAGTAACATATGTGCGTCCATATACTTGCTAATCGATCGATCCTCTCTATGTATATGTTTGAACGACTTTATTTCTCAAATCAAACGTCGTTTTAATCCGATCATACATTATATATAATCAACCTAATAAATTGGGATACGTACAGGTGAAGCCAACGGGGACATCTCCTACACCTCCAGGGACCTCTCCTACATGCTCGATATTCCATTTTATTATTTATGTAATAAATCAATATAACTTTAAAAAAAATCATATTTATATTTTAAATGATATATTTCATATATTTATACATTTTTATTATTAAAAAATATTATTAATACTTTTCTACATTGAAATGATGAACTAATCCTACTTTCTTACCACCTACAAATCTATATCACAAAAATACTAAACTTATACAAGAATAAATATATACAATATGAATATATTTTTAAAAAAATTTATAACATTATTTTATGACATAAATAATAAAATAGAGCACCAAGAGACGTAGAAGATCCTGACTGATCGATCCCCATACCAAGGACTACGAATCATGGACTCTACCCAAATGGTTTCCCCAGTACGGGCAAATCCCTAGCGATCGATCATTATATTCCAGGCGACACCGATTATTACTTTCCTCGGTTTCCTGCTCCTCCCGTTTAATTCATTTTCACGTGTTCGTAATTTCGGGGTTCGAATTGACATAATTTTAAAATGGTGTAATTTAATACTCTCTTTTTCAAAATACATGATTATTAAATGATCATTGCACATACATTAAGAAAAAAAATGTTATTTTTATATTACCTCTATCAAATGTAGAGTTAATTATTTTTTTAGAGCGATATAAAAAAGTGTAATGATTATGATAATGAGAATTATTAGGGATATAAATGGAAAAATATGAGAAAAAATGTAAAATTGACAAGTATTATAAAACAAGAAAAAGTGAGCATATGGTCAAGTATTTTGAAACGGAGGGAGTAAGTTGTTACATTGGGGTAATGTAAGAGATTTGATGTTCGATTCCAATAATGTAAGAGCTTATGCATTAGTGATACCGGGAATTTCTCATCCGTTTATAAAAAATAAAATAAATATCAGATTTTTTAATATATACTATAGATTTTTTATATTTTATTTTAGCATACAAGTGATAATAATCTAAATTGTGATGACTATAATATTTATAAAAAAATAAAAAATTATAGATTGAAAAAAAATTATATTTAAGACTTAAGACTTAAGAGACTGTGATGCAATATAAACCAATGTGTGCTCTAGACTCTAGTCATCCAAAATTAGACCATGGCTCCGCATTTCCGTTTTCGAAAAAGGCGGTGGCGGTCGAGCCCGTATGCGGGAAAAGGCCCATGTGCCACACGCGTGCGAACGCTTGGTTTTTGCGCTTAAAATCCTGTGCAAGTTGAGCACCATCGTCTCTTAAACTAGTAAAATCTTAATTCTGTATTCGTGCTCCAAACCTTCCTCTCCCACTGTACGCTTAGCAATTCTGGATCTGTGCTAGACCTAATCATGGCTTCCACTCTACTTATCATCGTCGTCTTCGTGCTCGATCTCATTGCCTTCGCCCTCGCCGTCGCTGCCGAGCAACGCAAGAGCAAGGTCCCTCTCTCTCTCACTCTTATCTCTCTGCTTGTCTGTAACCTAATTTGCCCGTCTCTCAATCTCCTTCGCCGAATACGATTACAGAAGTTTTCTTCCCCAACCGAGGATTTTTGAGCGAAGTTTCTGTAAATTAGGAGCTAATTTGTTCTCCGCGCAAGCGATAAACCTCTTTAGATTCTCTGTAGGAACCGGAAGCTTCTGATTTGTTCCATAGTGCGGCACTGTTTAGGGAACATATAAGCAGGTGTCTAATAAAAGCTATTGGCAATGGATAAACCAATTGTCCGCCATCTTTACGGACGATCTTGGATCTGAGAAGCCGAATTCGGTTCTCAACCATAATTTCATGTCCTAACAAGAAACTGCTGAATTGGAGTATTTCAGATTTGCTGGATTGTTTACACCTTGTGAATTTCTTGCTATCTTGCAGGGAACGGAACTAATTGATAAATCAAGCCAAGTCCAGAGATTTTACTGTTCATACAGTTCTGATATTGCTACTGGCTTAGGAGTTGGCTCGTTTCTGTTTCTTCTGGCTGCTCAGCTTCTAATCATGGTCGCCAGCAGGTGTCTATGTTGTGGTAGAGGCTTGCGCCCTGGTGGATCTAGGGCGTGTGCCGTTATCCTGTTCATCACTTGCTGGTCTGTATGCACAGTATTACATCATTATTGTTGAGAGATTCAAGTTTGACTGAAAGAGCTTTGTTTTTCATATTTGCAGGGTTACTTTCTTCCTTGCTGAGATCCTGTTGCTGGCTGGTTCAGCAAGAAATGTCTATCACACCAAGTATACATCTACACATGAGATTTCTTGCCAGACCCTTAGGAAGGGCGTTTTCGGTGCCGCAGCGGCTTTCATTGTGTTCACCGGAATATTCTCCGAGTTCTATTACGTTAGCTACTCGAAGGCGAACACCGACTTCATGCCGCCTTATCATCATGGAGACACTGGCGTTAGGATGGGCAACATGTAATTTGCGATTGTGCATTGCTGTGCAGGTTCAGGTATTAATTGGTTGATATATTGTGAATTGATGTTTTTAGTTCATGTGACCGGATGCTTTTAGCCTTATCTGTGGACGTGCTAGATTGAGATTGTGTTCTTGGTTTCTCTTCATGTGCTTTGTTACTTGTTAGTTATGGTGGATATATGTGTAAAAATTTGGAACAATAAACGTGTATGACATTGTGTCACTTGAAAGTTAGCTCGCTATAAGCTAGATTTCAAAGCTCGGGATCTCTTTGCAATTTCTGCACATTTCGTTACTCAGATTCAACTAATTGCAATGCAGAAAAGAAACCCAGCTTTTTTCTCACTATAATGATTAATTTTGCTCTTTCCCTCTTGTTTCAGCAAGACCTTTGGTCAACTCTTTTACTTGTTGCCAACTCAAACTAGCAAACGATTCATCTTTAAGGTGCGATCCAAACGACCTGTTGTCCACTTTATCTAAATGATTGATGGCCACTTGTTCCACGTGATCGCCTTTAATGATATTGGTTGACTGCTAGGTTGGATGGGTAACTTCCTAAACTAGAGCACAAGTATACATGACTAAAAAATCGCCAATTTAACCCAAGAATACCAAAGTTCCAACCTCAATTGGCAGATGATAAGGTACAATATAGACGATGATATCGATTAATAATAATTATGTACAGTAGTTCAGATTTCACACGTGCGTAACCAGGAGAGAAGCTCTATTTTTCTGTCATGAAAACTACTGACATTCATCTAAGAAAAGGAAATAAATGAATTCAATGACAGGAAAAGGTGATGCAAGTTTCAAGCAAAAACAATGTTCATGTACATCTCAGGATATACATACGGACTTGATGATACATGTTTAAATTTATCACACAACAAGGAGTCATATAAGCTAGAGCTTAGCTTTAATCCTCCAAAACAATTGTCTTTAACCTTTCTCTCTGTTTTTTCAAATTTTCCGTAACTACCCGCTCAAACAAAGGTGACGCTGCACAAGGCGCCCAAGCCCACACAAAGCTTCCTTCCTCAACAACTAACAAAATCAACCAAATGGATTGAAATTTTTTCCTCTTTTTCTTTGAGCTATGAAGTGGCATGTACGTTGAGTTTCATATTTACCTTCTAACACAAATGCAAGGAGAATGTATCTGTACATCTTTTTGCAAATTACTCATGCATCGGGTCTGTTTCAATCTCTCTTGCAAGCTCTCTTGTCAACCTGTCAGCGCGTTCATCTTGCCCTCCAGCAAAGGAGTAAACTTTGAATGCAAATTGGAAGGCTTTCCATAGCACCTTTGCACATACCATCTGTTTTCCTGCTTTTGACCACATGCTGTTGTCTGACTGTTCCTTTAGTTCTTTCCTCTCCTGTAAATAATTCCAGGCAAAAAAAGATTCAAATTCACTTTTCTCAGTTATAAAACAGGATCTTTGAATCCATGCATGAGAGGTGTGTCCGGATCGGTGTGAACCGACAAACCGGACACACATCTAACATGTGTGAGTCAAAGAATGAAGGTTTTGTGCACCTTTAGTGCCAACTCCATGAACCCTGATGAGAGGTCCACCATAGATTCCTTAATCTTCGTGAAGATGGTGAAGTCAAAATGGATGTTGTGGCTCTGGAATTTCTTTCCTTCTTCGTCTTTGGTCCTCTCTAAATTTTCCACTTCTGATTTTATCTATTGCAAAAGGAGAAAGTTTTTAAAAGAATTTACCAGGGTGAAGATGGATATCCAATTGTGAGGAATTTTTTTTTACCTTGTTGAAGTACTTTTCAACATTGTCAAGGCTTTTGGCAAGAGGAGGCTCAATCTTCCAGTTATGTATCTCTGAGACAATTCCATTAAGCCTAGTGGACAGAGCTGCAGCCATTCTCAATGTCTCTAGCTTCTTGACAGGGAAGCCTTCAAACCTTGACAAAACCTGGCTCTCATCGGTGAGCACTTCGAGTTGGGATTCAATATGTTTGTGAAATTTGAGCATCTCATTCATGTCCTTGGTTTGAAATGAGGTCAAAGATTTTTGCAACTCCTTGATTAGCTTCCCATGCTTTTCCACGTCCTCCTCAATTTGCATGAAGTATGATGATCTGCACATCATCAAAGTAGAAAATTTCAGCTCATTGTACTAGCTTGTTTAACTCCTAAACCATAATTTTGTATCTATCTTGTGTTACCTCTTTGTCATCTCAGCCAATGCATCAGCCATGCTCTTGCCTCCACCAGAGCCACCACTACCACCACCATTGCTAACATTCTTCCTCCCACCGGGTGATTTTCCAGTCAAGCAAGAACCTTCCACTTTCCCCTTAAGAAGCCTATACAGATTCCCCATCTGAGTTGACCTCTTCAACTTCGTCGTGCTCTTTGCACGAAGCGCTGTCTTTGGTCCACCAGGTGGAGGCGGTGCACCTTTCCCCATTGGGGCGGGTGGCGGTGGCGGTCCTCCTTTCCCCATCATCGGTGGAGGGGGCGGCGGTGCACTGCCTGGTGGCAATGGTGGTGGTGGGGGTGATGTACCAGGTGGCGGGGGAGGAGGTGGTGGCCCATGGGAGGCGAGAGGTGAGGCTCCACGGCATGATGGAGGACTGAAAACAGGAGATGATGGAGGAGTTGGAGGAGATGGCATTGAACGTGCAAAATTAGGAGGTGGTGGAGGCGGTGGAGGGATCCTAGTACTCTTTGTTAAGGTGGTTGTTGGTAGTGGTGGTGGTGGAGGAGGCGGTGGAGTTTTTGCCTTAAATGTGAGCTTAGGAGGTGGAGGAGGAGGTGGTGGTGGTGGCACTGATGGAGATTTTACCGTCAATTTGAGTCGAGGAGGAGGTGGTGGTGGTGGTGCCAATGATGTTGCTCTTCTAGTCCATGTGAGTGGAGGAGGTGGAGGAGGCGGTGGAGACGGTATTTCGAGAGGCATTGGTGATTCCGCGATCACTATAGCTTCATTCTCAATCTCCATTGGAGTTTCTTCATCGCCATTTTGCTCGTTTTTGCTCTCATCAGTGCTACAACTGTCTTTTTGATCTTCAACGATGTTATCCAACACGCCCGGATCAGAATCAGTCATTGCTTGATCCTCATCCTTGGCATTTACCTCAGAGGACATGGTTTTAAGGTTCTGTTGGCTGTTATTATCCACAGCAGCCAAGTGTGGGATAATGTGGATGGCGAGGCGTTTTAGATCCATGGGGCTAAGCTTATCTACGGCTTGCGCCCTGAGGCTCATGAGTCTTGGTGGAGAATAAGAGCCAACCATGGTTCCAAGGAGCTCGGCGAACTTGGGGGAATCAGGAAGCACAGAAGTTGGAGTACGCGGAGAATAGCTTAGTGGTTTGTATTCTGAATTGTTGTCCTGTAAAGTGGATGATGGTGGCTTTTGGTTGATGTTGATGGAGCCTGAGTAGTCATGTGTTGGCTCCTCCTCGTTCATTATCTCGAACCTTTCCTTTGCGGCCTTGTTGATGCATTCCAACATTGCCACCACCAATGCAACTAATAATTCAGTCCAAACAAAGTAGCTATATGTAAATTGATCTCACAAATGAATGGAAATGGACAACTTTTCATAGCACTTATGTAAGCTCAAAACATACCAATTTCATTAAGGGGTGTGGATTCATCGCAAGACTTCTTGAACATCTCCTTCTTCTTTGGATCCTTTATCCACGAATCAGCAATGCATTGAAGAACGTCGTAAAAGCAGATCAAACCCTATGAATGGAACCAAACAATTTATCAAGTCGGTTACATAGACATGACAACCAATTCATTTTTCGTCGATACCACGTAATTAACTGTCAAAGGAAAACACTAAGGAAACAAACCTGATGGGCATTTCTCTCCTTCATCTTCGTAGTCGGATTGACCGGAATCAACTCCGGATACATCCTATGCAGATCATCTGCTGTAGCTATCACAAGCTACAACAAATAGGAACAATAAACAGTCTCTAAACTTTAGATATGAGCAAGAACCAAAACCCTTAACCAAGACTTTAGGACTATTTTGATTACCTCATGAATGGGGACGGATCCATTGAGAGGCGGAATGTCGAAAATGTCACGGAAGACGAGAATCTTCTTCCTGAGATCCATGAACATAAGAAAAGTGCCACTAGTTGACTTTGCTGAACCACCATCGCGGCTGCTGGTGTTGCTAGCATAGCTAGCAACACTGCTTGATCTATTCATCAAGCTTTGAATGTTTTCTCTGCTATTCTTCCTTGGCTCATGTGAAACCTTTGCACTTGCACTACTTTTCTGAACCGACACAAAAACATAGATTTTAAAAACATAGAGTTGGGTTTATGAAACCAATTCATATAGTTTATGCCTAAACTATCAATCAAACTCACATCCAAAGCAGCTCCAACCAATACAAAACTATACAAGTAGTTCATTCACTTCAATTGAGATATGAACAGAAAAGCCTATATGTTGTAAACAAGAAAGAAGGGTTACCTGGACTTTTTTGGGATTCTTACGCCGGAAGAGTTTGGGAAAACAGACAAAGGGTTTGCCGGTCAAAATGGGCATTGAGTTTGATTTTATATTGTCTCCCTTTTACTTCTTCTTCAGAACGAAAAGATCAAGAAACTTCCTTTTTTTTCTTTGAAGAATTATAATAAATTTGAAAATAGTTTCTGAGGTCACATCAATCTAGCTATCCAACGCAAAAAAGAGCAAAAGCTATGAACATTCAAACGCGATCACTAATTAAATAATGATAATTTGAACAAAGGTGGGGTTTTCTTGGTGCCTTTAGAGGGTGTACGTGATGAACACTAATCAAAAACCCTTTCCCTTTTTCTTTTTACGTTTGAAGGACTCAAATTGGTGTTGGGAGGGCGGGATTTGAAAGGGCTTGGGTAGAAGGAAAAAGGTGGAAGAGGAAGGGCTAAAAAAACAATTAGGGTTAAAAAACAATTTACAGGAGGACGAATTTTGGGGGAAGAGGAAGGGCTCTGTGTCCCTAACGGCTACCCAGAAATTCCATTCCTCCCACCGGCGGAGGTTTGGGGGAGGAAGGAGGATTTCTTTCGAGGAGGGGACAAACTGTTTCACTTGTTCATAATTCACACCTAATTAATTTCAATTCCAGATACAACATTCATTATTTTTTGTTTATTTTTTTTTACCCGGGAAAGGTAAAAAAAAAAAAAAAAAAACAGGTGGAAATTGAGATTATCCATGCATATCCTATGTGTTAATTATTTATTTTTATTTTATTTGTCTGAGTCATGTATGTGTTAATTATGTTAGTATTCCACAGAAATGCTGAATTTGATTTGTAATGGCCCATGGGAGGTTCAAAACAACAGAATTGGATTTGTCAACGTATATATCATAAAGTGTGCAAGCATTATTGTAGATTTTGACCTTGACATTTGATTAGATCAAGCAAGTATAAACTAAATCAGATATGTCTATATTCGACCAAAAAAATCAGATATGACTATATATAACACAAACATATCTACTAGTTTATGAAAAATTTTGTAAAATTTTCACTGAATCAAAACCTGGCTAATATCCAAGTGAGGTCATTACTTTCAAAGTTACCAACTTACCAAGTGTTCTGATTGACATTATGTTACGTGTTTAGCCTAATTTTTGTCTGGTTGAACTTTGGGTAAGCTTACGTGCGATATCATGTTGCTAGCTCAGAAAATTAAATTGATGGTTAATTTTTGATGCGATGTCATGTTTTCAATTCATTACAAGTAGATCGATCTTGCCTCAAAAAAAAAAAGTAGATCGATCACTTTCAAATTTTTTGCAAAAAACGGTCCATATTGCCAGCCTAATTAGCCCGGTCCAAACCAGCTTCCAGCCTATACAGCTATACCCATGGGCTTCATTTGTATGTAAAGCCCAGCCCATATTATAAGTGTTTGTTTGGTAAAGACACAATTTACTTTGTAATGACATTTGTGTTTCTTAGACTTAGCGACGCATTTTGTTTATCTAATGAAATGAGCGGAAAATGCCTTTCATCTAGACATTCAAATGAGTAAAAATCTCCATATATTTTTTTTTTAAAAAAATGCATTACCATGTATATCTGCCACCAGACAGATCATAGTTTTTTAACCACATTGTTTGCCCAGATTAAGCACTTGAAAGCTACAATACGTCAATACATTAGTACCTAACATTGTCGAAACTGTAGACTAAAACCTAAATTTTAGTCAGATGGACTAAAATGTAAAGACATGCACTGGCATGTAGGGCTGGGCAAAAATAACCGGATACCGGTTAACCGACCGTTTAGCCGGTATCCGAAAGCTTTTTCCGGTTAACCGTGACGAGAATAACCGGCAAACCGGTTATGGTTAACTGACCGGTTTTTGAAACGGGTTAACGGTTCAGTAATGGTTAGTCATATATTTTCAACCGGTTAACCGTTAAACCGTTTAATAAAATATTAATATATATATTTTTTGAAAAAAATAATATAAATATGTTAATTTGATTGTACTAGGCTTTTTTAATAAAAGATATATTCTACATTTGCAAAAATTAAAAGATATATTCTATACTTTCTTTTCTCTGAATACCTGGTTAGTCATATATTTTTTAATAAAAGAGTCGGCGTTTCGTACTGGAGGTCGTGTGCTTGATTCTTTTCGAACTTCTCTGACGCCCAAAATGGTGGAGACTCTAGTTTGTGGTCAAGATTGGATGCGTACTTCGCGTACTCATTTTCCA
Source organism: Polygonum maritimum (assembly GCA_963924305.1). Lineage (NCBI taxonomy): Eukaryota > Viridiplantae > Streptophyta > Magnoliopsida > Caryophyllales > Polygonaceae > Polygonum > Polygonum maritimum. The sequence goes on from OZ002733.1 coordinate 4,199,815, forward strand.
GTCGAGGAGAACCTACTTGAATTAGAGGTTATGGCTTTGGAAGAAGGTTAGTGTATTATATATTTCTTTCTTTTCTTTTCTTATTTATATTGTCTAACTCACTATTTTGTTGTGTTACTGTTTATAACTTTTAGGCATGAGAAAGCCGATGTTAGAGCAACCGTTAATTGAAATCGATGAGGCTATGGAAGAATTAACCGTCGATTGAAATCGATGAGGCTATGGAAGAATGAAAAAATATGTATTAGTGTTTTGGGATTGAGTTATGTATTTTGATCTTAGTGATTCCACTGAACAAACTCTATGTAATTCGATCGATGCTTTGATATGTAATCCAATTATGTATTTCAACAATGTATTCGACTACGTGTTTTGATTATATATTTCGATATTTATTGGTTAAAATGGATGTATTTAAAATGAATAATTTCACTTTCAAATAGTGGTTAACCGACTAACCGACCGGTTTTCATGTTTAACCGATATTGGTTAACCGTCTCTTAACGATTCAGTAATGATTATCGTAATTTAATAACCGAATATCCGATTAACCGTCTGTGCCCACCCCTACTGGCATGGGTATACAAAATGTTCAACACTGTAGATTTTGACGGGGTATTTACGTACGTGGCCTGTCGGTCCACTGTCGGAATTAATTAATCAATTATAAAGTAAATCAAATGTTTAGATTAAGTTAAGTAAATCAAATGTTGTTCTACAGTTAATACTATATTATTATTATATACAGTAGTACGTACTGAAATAACAGCTCTCCCCTCTAGTGGAGAAATTTGTGATGTTTGATTAATGGAAAACAGGGCCAGTTCAAAGCGTCGAGCAAGGCGTAGACCCCTTCAATTCCTGTTGGTCGAGTACGCGTAAATGTAAGGTTAATGACCACACCCCGTACCGTCAAACGCTCCCCTAAATTTACATACACACATACATACACTTGTATTGTTTTTGGCAACACTTGAGCAATAATACTATTGTATTAATTAGATTATTGTTTCTATTTGCTAGAAGAGTTATATCAAGAATTGACCACTCTGTGGTCTCTCATTCGACAAATAATAAAAAAAACAGAAATGTCCGCTTTTTCCCATAGTTGATTTGTGAGTAGATTTACTTACGCTCTTAAGGTGACTTTAGGGTATTAAATCGATTTTGAATAAATCTATGTATGATCAAGATAATTTTAGCTTAGAGGCTTAAACCAACTTAAAATTGTGGAATGGGAGCTTGCGCACTAGGAATTCAAACATGGTGTATCAACTTTTTTGACACTAGAATGATGAAAGAATTCTTTGCACATTTTGTTTTTTTCCAAATGGATGAATCATGAGCAAAAATGCATGTGTAGTTAAAATTATCCTAAACCCTAATTAAAGAAGTTTGTCCGTAAAAACAAAACAAAAGAAGGACCAAAGTGGAAGGCAGAGCCTACAGATCAAAGTTGTTGATCACTTTCATGAGAATTGACTAGTAGTAGTCGGACCATATTACGTCACGGAGTGCGTGCGCACGAGTCCTAGGGTTTTTAGTTTTTACCAAGTCTTTTCTACCTCAGCTCCATGGATCAGCACTCAATTAAATTCTGTCAACTTTAAGGTCAACCGGCCTTTTTGGTGACATGAAACCAATTCAAATGTCAATATATTACTGTAGTTATATGATCTTCTCTGTAGCAAATATTAATTCAGCTATTAATTAGACAATCCTTGCAACATTTCTTGCTCGACTCGTGACTGATACCATTTATTGTAGAGTTTAGTTAGACCAGTGAAATTCTGAATGAGTCATGCTCATGCATATACAAATTTTACATAAAATTGAAATTCGGTGGGCCGAAAATACGAGAGCATGTCGGATTTACGTATATAATGTCGAGATCCAGATTTAGACCAAAATGTTGGGAACTCTATCCCATATCGGAATTCATAATCTAAACAGCCTACCATATAAGTACATGGTTACTCCTCCTATTGCCAATTGGTTTTGGGATGGAACCCCATTGGCTTATGTGGTTAGGCCCATTCACGCATATGCGAATGGCGGTCGCCCCCTCCGTCATCATCTCTCCGGTATCGGGCCCACCGGATTCCGACATGGTATCAGAGCCTTGTTCGTTCATGGGTCTCCTGGGTTTGATCGGGTCTGGGCCAGGTTGTCCCCACCCGTTGTTGTCTTGTCTTGTCGTGTCAAGTGTCAACTGGGCAAGACCAGTCCTCACTTGAGGGGGAGTGTTGGGAACTCTATCCCACATCGGAATTCATAATCTAAACAGCCTACCATATAAGTACATGGCCCCATGGGCTTATGTGGTTAGGCACATTCACGCATATGCGAACGGTGGTCGCCCCCTCCGTTATCGGGCCCACCAGATTCCGACACAAAAAACTTAAATCAATGAGTAAAGCTTACCCCTAACCTCCTTTACGGATGCGTTCATTGCAATCCTGTCAAATAATGGCTTACTTGTAGGAAGAAGTTTTTAGACAAAACAAGATCAACTAAAAGATAGATAAATGGACCCACTTTTTTCTCTATTGATATATGTCTTTTATAGGTTGTGTTTAGAAAAAAAAAAAATCTCTTTTGGAAAAAAAGCTATTATTGTACATGCACAATGTGGAACATGCCCTATATATTACTGGATATTTTGCACATATATATGCTCAATGTGGCCAACAAATTTATTTTGTTTTTTTGGTCCAAGTGGCCAACAAATCTTTAGGTATAAGTATAACGAACATTGGTTGATTGAATCATGCTACTTAGCTAGTGGCCTCTAATAAGTAAGAACGAAAAAATGGAAACTAAAATTATTAGAAAAAGTGAAAAAACATAAATCGATCACAATATTTTTCATAACCAAGTGAACAAAACATTCAATCTAAACATGGACCCACCGATGTTCGATAAAATCGGAAGCAAAAAAACTACTACTCCCTGTCCCTAAATGTTTGTCCAATATTCTATTTTGGGCGTTTTTTTTGTTTGTTCATCTTTAATATCTTTTCATTTATATCATACTTTTCTTACAATATTGTCCTCATTCAATATCCTATATTACCCCATTATTCAACTTTTCCATTAACTGATCACCTTTTCTCTACAAAAAATATAAAACTACCCCTATCTAATCTCATATATTACCCTCATATCCAACAATCTCCTCAACTTTTTCACTTTTTCACTCTTTGTCATCAACTTTTTACATACTTTATAAATTTTCTTAAGAACCGCAAAAAACGTCTTTTTGGACAAACAGATAGGGACGGAAGGAGTAAGTAATATGTACGGTTTCTATTGTACGTCCTAATTAAAGTCACATTATAGATGTCCTGAATTTATAAACTAAACTCTAAAAATAAAAAAATCTACCCGTTGTAAGAAAAATATTAAATTAAACTAGTCATACCCGTCGTGCCATGCACGACAATGACTCACGTTTCACATTTAATAATTATTTTTATTATAAATAGGATATTAATGTGAAAACATATAATAAAAATTTTAGCATATCCAAATGTTATCTTTTTCTTGATGAAAAAAATTATTTTTTAGATTTGCAATACCGCACGTATGAGATTATAAAATATAAAACATATTTTAATTATATAACAATTTAGTAAATAAAATTTACTTAATTTTTCATCCTTCAAAATTTGTATCTAATGGTTAATATATATCATTGTCGTTATTATCACAATTTTGAGACATTATAAGTCAGTATAATATAAAATGAGATATTTTAATTGATTATTTTGGTTTGATCTTTTTTTTTTATTTGAATACAGTAAACTTTTAGTATGAGATATATTTACTATGAATTGATATTTAACTAAAATATTAATATATAATATCAAATTTTAGAAATATAAAATGAGTCCAACATGATTCTAATGACTTTATATAATGAAATTGATAATAAAGAATGTAATTAGATTAATTAAAATGACATGAAAAAGTTTAATTATTTAATTAGAAGAGATAAAAAATTATATTATTAGAAAAGTGATAATATATAATTTAAGCAAAAGTTAATAAATATCTTACAAAAGTTACGGCTCCATCTAGCATAATATCATATCTTACAATTAGATATTAGATATGGAATAACATAACATATATAATAATACTATAATTAGATATTGGAATCACGGACTCATAGAAGAGTTCACGTGATATTGTTTTTTTATTCTTGTATGTGATATAACTTTATGATATCGGAAGTTGGGATCAACATTAAAGAGATAAGTGATATATTAAAAAGGAAAAAATATCTTACTAAAATTCGAAAACTTGATTATATCTTTTTAGTTATTACACACATACATAATAATGAATTTAATCACATTAATTGAAATAACATAATTAAAAAATAACTTTTATCAAATATGCGGTGGGTCAAAATTAACTTGGTGACTCAAAAATATTTAAGGAAAATAAAATTAAAAATAAATAGTATGACTTTAAAGATAAAACTAAGGATTAGATGATTAATAAAAACAAAATATATGAAGTTGTTATTATCTATATCATTTTGGGCAAAAATAATCAATGTACGTTAGATTGTTAGTTGTGTTTTTGGCAAATAAAATTCCATGCAATTCATTATATTTAAAATTAAAGTTTATCTTATAGTTAAGTTATTAACTATTATATCTAAATCTTTGTTACATAGGATATAAGTTCCATAAGACACATGAAAAAAAATCGTATACAAATTAGATGATTATGTGATATATGTGTGATCTTTTTTTTTTGAGCTCTATATATGTGTGATCATGTGAGAGATATTAGAAAATTTTAAAACTTTAATTACCTAAAAGAAACAATGAAAGTAGAATGATTAAGGTTAAGTGCCATGTAAGTTTTATATTCCGTCGTGTAATAGATTTTACAAATAAGATAGATATGAAGATAAGTTAATAAGATAGATATGAACATAGATAGCTTAACTATAATTATATCCCGTTATATAACTTGAATGGAAGTAGATATGATAGGTTAATACTCCCTCCGATCGCAATTATAAGTCGTTTTAGACTTTAAAATTTGATCAACTTTATATGTCATTTTAGGTTTTCTAGGTAATTAATAATGAGTGAGATGTGAAAAGTGTCATTGGAATTTGTTTTCATTGACTAAACGTTGTCACTTATTGGTTAAAAGGGGTGGTAAATAAATAATTAGAGATAAAATTGAGAAAAAATATAGCTTTTGAAAGATAAATAATGATTTCCTTAAAAAACGTGATAAAAGCTAAAACGACTTATAATTCCGATCGGAGGGAGTAAGATAGATATGAGCATAGATCATTATTGATACTTAATTAAAAGAAATTTAATTACTATTTTTTTTATCGAATATTCGGTGGGGCCAGAATCAATGTGGTGGCTCGAAAACGGTCGGCTTTTATAATATATATATATTGATTAATCTTTCCAATTATATTATGGATTCTTATAATATACTATAGGGCACGTCATAGAAAACTTGGATAAAGTATATTTAGTTTAGGCGGGTTAAAGTGAGGTCTACATTATTAGTTTTACGGAATTACCCTAATTAAGCATTACCCTATTACCATTTAAACATGGATCTCTTGTTATAAGAAGCCTTGCACGCACAACGCCAATTACATGACAAATTTTTGTTGAAATCCGGGCCATTTCGATCTATTGGACAGTTTTAACGATCAAGCCTCACACCCACTCAATTTACTAAACAATGTTTCCAACCACCATGTTAAGTTGTTAACTACCAATTATAATTATAACTTGAGTATGAATAAGCACGTGATCTACATTGACCAAGAACTCGATCAAACAAGTAATTGTAGTCTTTAAATTCAATATTTTGGAAAATTGAAGAGTGCTCAGTATTTAATTAAACGAACCAGTCAGGACGTACTCAGGACTCGATCAAGAACATCGGGACCTCGTGGGAGATCGAATATACAGTTCTAAATTCACACCATATAACCAAGTGTGATGGTCCATATATACATGGACTCGATCAATCTAACACTAAAATGAACATGTCCAACAAATAAAATTTAAAACATAAATAAATATCAGTCAACAGCGAAAATATAATTAACAAATCAACAAAGTGAGAAACCCTTAGTCGAAAAAAAGATATGAACTCGGAAGTTGTGAGTTACTATATATATACGGGACTTAATATAATGACAATTTATCCGAAAAAAATAACAATTAGAGTTAAACATAGGAAAATAATTAGTTGTATGTTATTCTCAGGGAAAAAAACCGCAAAAATCCAAATTTGGAGTGCATATCGTCGTGTTTGAAGGAGTAAAACTCAATTTTCATGTCTTCTTCTTTCTGTACTTTCTCAAGAATCTTCCTTCTAATTTCTAATTCTATGTTTTCTGATTTTCGATCGGATTCTCCCCAAGACGGCTTTTAATAGTCAAAAACCACCTTCTTCCTTCAAATCCTTTTACCCCCTTTTCCCCATTTCCCCCATATTTATTCAAATCCAACACTTTTCAATTATGTTTCCGCAATTAACTAATAAATAATTTGGACTCTTCAAAATACATACTCCGTTTCTTAAAATAATCCGTACAATACAAAGAATACCTCAAGATGCAACCCGCCACCAACAAAAAAACACACAATTAAACGACATATAAAATTCGGTACGTTTACTAAAACAATTCAACCAGATCGAGTAAATAGTGCCACATTCTTTTTTCCACAAATTTCCTGCCGTGGAATGAAAAATTCAACCCTCATACATTCATATTCCTCGATCTACCTTGACCCCTATACTTAGTTATATATAGCTCCTTACATCGATCAACTGCAAATATCAACAACAACAACATTAACCTACGTACAACTTTTTTAAAAAAACCCAATCTCTCTAACTAACCTCATCCCAACAAAGCCATAATCTAAGAAAATGCAACGTCCACTTGCCAAGGCCGTTACAAGCAGGATCATGCGCCACCCGATCGCGGCCTCGGCCACCACCATTAAGAGGACCCAAGATCACCAATGCGACGTGTTCTTGAACCACCGAGGGGTCGACACAAAGAAGACTATAGCCGGTCTCTTGTACCACCACCTACGGGGGCTCGGGCTCACGCCGTTCCTCGACAGCAAGAGCATGCGCCCGGGCGACCGCCTCTTCGACAGCATTGACCCGGCCGTTGAGAATTGTAAAGTGGGCGTCGCCGTCTTCTCACGCCGTTATTGCGAGTCCTACTTTTGCCTCCATGAGCTCGCTCTGATGATGGAGAAGAAAAAGAGCGTGGTCCCCATCTTCTGTGACGTTAAGCCGTCCGAGCTTCGCGTCGAGGACTACGGCGCTAGCAAGTTGACGCCGTCTGAGCTGCTCCGTTTCCGGCGGGCGCTCGAGGAGGCCAAGCTCACCGTTGGCCTCTCATTTGACAGCTTGAGAGGGTAAGACCGTCTTTTCACTACACTTATAAAACCAGTATTAGGTGTCATATAACAAATGATCGTGATCGTAACACTATAAAATTCCCTAGTTAACTACTTGATTAATTGATGCAAATTGTGTTCGACCAAAAAAAAAAATTGATGCAAATTGTGCTAATTAATCATTTTTATTGATCTGTGAAATGCAGGGACTGGTCAGACTTTCTGGCGGATGCCACAAACATAATCACGGATCGATTGATGGAAGTTGAAGAAAACAACAACTAATTAACTATACATGCACATTACATGAAACGTACAGAGTATACTATACGTATTTATGGTGGAAATTGATTTGGGAAAAAATTCCCATGACCTACAAATGCGAAGTCAGAGATGATCTTTAATTCGTTAGGCGGCAAATATCTTCATTCATTAATTCATTCTTTGGTACAGAATTAAAATCGAGGGTCGATTGTTGAACCCATTTTTATTTTTTGTTTATTCAATTCATTGAATTTTTGCCTTCAATTTTTGCTCATGCACGTAGAAGAAGGCTGATTTACGTTAATTTCTTTTTTCATTGAGCTTGTAATTGGATGCATTCATGTGTTTAGTTTTGTTGTAACGGACATATTATGAAATAAGTTAATATGTACTACGGATTATGACAACATTACAGTAAACAACTTGTGTATTTTTCCCGATCAAACTCCTTATCCTAATCTTAAATAAATTCCGTGACTAAATAATAAATATTTAACTCTTTCCAAGTGCTAAGTGACCACTTCACTGGCTAGATCACTCATAATTTAAATGCGTCTTTACATATCCATTAAATCGAAGATTAATTGTTGGATCGATTCGCAAGTAGAAAATGTACTAGTGTATTAGGAAGGTTTGTTGACGTGGTTCGTCTGCAAGTAGGGTTCACCCCTTAAATGCACTACGAAAACACATACTAGGGTTTCGGAATGCGCCCTTGGGATACTCTCTCTTTCTGGCCAGTTTTTTCCCTATGAGCTAGTTTATGAAACTAGGGCAGGATCGACAATGAGCTAGCTTATAGGGTGTGTTCGGTGACCATCAGATTGTTACAATTAATGGCTTAAAAGGTGCTTATTGAGAAAAAGAGATTTTGGAAATTGTGAAAAAGATGAAGGAGAATAGAGAGAGAGGATACAAAAAGCCGAACAGGGATTGTGGCTTTTAATCTGATATAAGCTATTATTCTAAATAATGCACTTACGCCGAACAGAGCCATAAAGCTAGGACACCAACTTAATGTTTGGGTCAAGACCATGTCAAGTTTATTGAGCTAGCTTCATCATCATGCGCCTAATCCTTGAGGCAAGCCCGATTGACCCTAGAGGGGTCGATCCCCTGTACCGGGTGCTAAATGGCCGGGAAGACTTCAAACATGGTTTTGACTCGAATTGAGCTTAAGAAGGCTTATGCCCGTTTTTCCTTCTTTGTATTACTACCCGGTTTAGGGAGCTTAATTTGCATACCATTCGCATTCAATAACATCGATCAACTCGTGGTTTATTCAATTGAATCAATTTTATTCAAACTTAGTAAAGTTATAACTTATAATTAGTCCAAGCATATTGCTTTTAATTTGACGTTCAATCAAATAGGGCATATCATGGGCGAGAATATTAAAAGGCTGCGATCGATCGAGCTAATATAAGCTAGGATGTTGGACAATAAATTAATGGGAAATTCCTCTTGGTACCCCTATAGTCTCGACTATTCCTTTTGGTGTCCCACAACTTTTTCTTTTCCTTTTGGTACCCCTGTATTTTACCAAATTTCCTTACCATACCCAAAAAGTTATTAAACCCATTTTCAATCCATTAAATATACTTTTCCTTTAATTTTTAAATAAAAAATAATCTTAAATAAAAATGAATTTCCCAATGTGAATTGCTTGTTCCGAAGGACTGTCTTCTCCGACTCCTCCTCTAAGATTGTCTTCTCCGACTCTCTCGTCGAGGCCCCTCTGGTTTCGCCGGCCGCCTGAGCAATGCCCATCCTCGCCCCCCGTCGGCGTCCCTCCTCCGCCCCCTGACCTAATTCCCTCCCGTCCTCGGCGACATCCCGTCGCCAACGACCCTCCCCCCCGCCTGGGATCCCCCGCTCGCGGATCTGACCCTCGCCCGTCCCATCCCGACCCTGCCAGTCCCATCCCGCCCCGACCCAGTCCATCCCCCCGACCCGCATCGCCCCAGATCCGGACCTCCCCGACCCTCCGCATTCCGCCAGCGACCCGTTCAGCCTTGCTCCGGTATGCGGAGCCTGCAACAGAACGGGCCATGGAAGGAGGTTCCGTTGCGAAGACGCCGTGTGCGATTTCCAGATCCATAGAGTTTGCGCATCCTCGCGGGTGTTGCTGGTCGGAGATTTTAATCCGGCGGAGGCAGCGGCCGGGGCGGTGCCAACTCTGAGTACGGAAAGGAAATTCCTTGACCAGGGGACATGATCAAACAACAACAAATAAAAAGAAGCAAATATGGACTTCCATACTTGAAATTCCTTGACTGAATTATGTCCCTTCTTCCTGTAATAGCTAGATCGAAAGATTAGTTTGTTTGTGAGTGTATTCTCCATTTTTATTTTTATTTAAAATTATTTTTTATTTAAAATTTAAAGGGAATATATATTTAATGGATGGAAAATGGGTTTAATAAACTTTTGGCTATAGAAAGGAAATTTTGTAAATTATAGGGGTACCAAAAGGGAAAAAAAAAATCGCAGGACACCAAAAGGAATAGTCGAAACCACAGGAGAATTTCCCTAAATTAATTCAAAATTTCAACTTATCAAAACTAAAAGTGGCTAATTATTTCATATAAGTTTGTTCCTTGCTACTATTGTTTATCACGTACGTGGCAGTCCAAGTTCTTATTTTTATCTATTTTATGCGGAGCCCTTTATGGTTCTTACAAGGTAGAAACTGTTGTTCGGACTCCCCCCAAAAAATAAGTTAAAAGAAGTTTCAATCTTAATATTCTATAATTTTCGGTCAATATATATTAGTCAGATTTAATTGTTTAGCAAGAAATTGGGGTTTATTCTCTCCCAAAATGTTAGTAAAAACGTGGGTGATATATATATCGATCACATGCATCCTTGAGCATTGATTTGTACCTGCCATCTTAAGGAAAGGCGACTAAATTGACCTTACTAATTAAGTAGGTCAAAATCCTATAGTGGGCATGGAATTTTAGCTACGAGTATTGCGTGAGTAGTTTTCTTCACAATCCAATTCAGCATTCTCATTTTATTGAATTTGAATTTGAATTCGAATTCTTACAAGTATGCACTAAATAGTTAATTGAAGCTAGCTATAGTACTAGTACTAGTATTAGTCCCGTGCTTTCAAGGCACGAATTTGATTTAACTAAAAACTTAATTTAAATTTTATATAAAGCTATTCAAAAGAACAGTTTGATATAAAATCTTGTATTACTTTATTTAATTTATTTTTTATAAGATTTATTTTAACAATATTGTATTTTCGCTATAATATATTCTTCAAATCGAACAAAGATTTGTACGATCATAATTTTTTGTATAAGGATTGAATATTCCTAAGATTTTGTAAAATTTATTTAATTTTTATGGATTATAGTTTTAATTATATATTTAATTGGAGTTGACATATATTTTTATATATTATTAATTTAATCTCCAATCTATGATATGGTAAGATTAATTAACTATATTTATAAGAAAAACTTATAGATACAATTTCAATAATATATATTCTTTTATATTTTACATACATGTGGGATCTACAATCAAAATTAACCAATGAAATTATTTTAATAAAGATGAGTGCGATCCAATAATAAGTTGACACGTGTCATACTAAATATTATATTTAACCTCCGCTTTAGTATATAGTTACGAATACTTCGTATATCATGATATCAAACCTATACATATAATACGCAAGACCTAGCAGGTTAGTAATTAATCAATTATCGATTTATTTTACGTGTTGATTAGTAAGAAGGAGAAGTTAATTAAACAAATATGTACAATTTTGAATGGGTCCTGTTAATGTAATCCAAATCCATAGTGGTAGTGGCTGTCGGATTACTTTATGAAGAGAAAAGAAAGTGGAGTGCAAGTTCCCGTGAAACAACAATGAAATGATCATGAGTCTGGTTGACAAGATCTGACAAGACATCATAGATTTGGGCCGACGTTGACTAATTAAGTGGTCAAGCACCTCATTTATTCTTCTTCTTCTTCTTTCAGTTTCGACCCATGACAACGGGCCCCACTTGGCTGCGCTTCCAAAATCTCATCGCTTTCGGTTTTGCTTGTTGCATGAAGATGAAGATCGAAGATGCATACTCAAATGAGAAAAAAATTATTTGTCCAATTCACAACTTGTACTAGTAGATGAAGCGCTTTCTAGCTAATTAACATATAGGTACACATGTATGTATCTAAAAGATGAATCTACTACAATACACTGTAAAGCGGAATTTATGTCTTTGTTAAATTTTGAGCCATCTCATCAATGTTGAATAAAATAATATTTTTATTATAACGACTATTAACAAAATAAAATTATAAACCAAAAATTAATAGAATTGTGTACTATAACTGGATCACCTATCAAAATAGAAAATTATGTTAGCTAGAATCTCTATGCCTACTTTTCCATATCAAGAGAACAACCCTCTCATATAAATTATATATCTTTTAGATCTTATCCAATAAAGATCACATAAAATTATTAATCATCTCCCTGAAAATTATCTTTTGAACAAATTTCATATAATTTAAGGTTAAAGACACAAATAGCCTATTTTCACTAATCAATTCCAATAATATACCCCTAGATAATAATTTGGACAATAATAACCTATTACATAAAATTGGACAAAATTGCCCTCTAAAACCAATTTACGTAGATTTAAAAACCTCCCTTCTACAGTTTTTACGTAATTCTCCGTCCTGCAATCTTCCTCCCGTCGGCCACCTTCCATCTGCCGGTCGCCGCCCTCCTGCCGGCCGCTGCCCCACCGCCGCCCTCCTGCCGGCCGCCGCCCTACCGTCACATCCTTACCGCCGCCATAGCCTTGCCCACATCTACGCCGGCCACCATCCTCCCTCCGGCCACCATCCTCCCGCTGGCCACGTTCCTCCCTCCGGCCACCATCCTCCCCCTGGCCACCATCCTCCCGCCGGCCGCACCAGCCCCGTGTCGGCCACCCTTCCACCTCCTAGATCGCAAACCTTAAACTTGCGTAGACCTGCAATTCGCAATTCGCAACTTGCCATGTTACATTAATTTGTCTAGGGTTTGTTACATTAAAAATTATGTAGATTAGATTTTATGTAAAATAAAGTTGTTAAGAAATTGTTGCATAATATTTGCTAGGATCTTGTTACATTAAATTTTATGTAGAGTAATTTATGTATGTTAAATTGTTACATTAAATATATGTAGATAAGATTTATGTAGATTTAGTCTAGTTTATTTAAGTATTACATTAATTTATGTAGAGTAATTTTGTGTATGTGTTACATTAATTTTATGTAGATTAGATTTTATGTAAAATAAAGTTGTTAAGATTCTGTTGCATAATATTTGCTAGGATCTTGTTACATTACATTTTATGTAGAGTAATTTATGTAGGTTAAATTGATACATTAAATGTATGTAGATAAGATTTATGTAGATTTAGTCTAGTTTATGTAAGTATTACATTAAGTCATGTAGAGTAATTTTGTGTATGTGTTACATTAATTTTATGTAGATTAGATTTTATGTAAAATAAAGTTGTTAAGATTCTTTTGCATAATATTTGCTAGGATCTTGTTACATTACATTTTATGTAAAAAGTAATTTATGTAGGTTAAATTGTTACATTAAATGTATGTAGATAAAATTTATGTAGATTTAGTCTAGTTTATTTAAGTATTACATTAATTTATGTAGAGTAATTTTGTGTATGTGTTACATTAATTTTATGTAAATTAGATTTTATGTAAATTAAAGTTGATCAAGAAGTACAATACATACCTTGTGATTGGCGTCGTTGTCGTTGGTGGTGCGTTGGTGATGATTGGGTGGTGCTTTGGTAACACCGTCTCACAGCGCAAATACGTATTTTGAATGAGAGGAGAAATTGATGGGTATTCATTATTGCTTCTTTAATAGGGGTGTTTTGGTATTTTCAATAAAAATATATAGTTTTGGAAATAGTATTAGATAGGGGTATATTTTTGGAATTAATAATTGAAAAGAGGATTATTGTGGGATTTTTCTCTATAATTTATACTCCCTCCGTTTCATAATAAGTGTCGTTTTAGCACTTAAAATTTGTTTCATAATATGTGTCGTTTTAGGTTTTCAAAGTGATTTATTAGGGGTGAATGATGATAATTTTTATTGGAATGTGTATTTGTTGACTAAAGTTGTTCATTCATTGGTCAAAAAAATGTAATGAGTGGTAAGATTAAGAAAAAGTTGTAAGTTTTAAAGTGAATGATTGCTTTTCTTAAAAACTGTGCTAAGAGCTAAAACGACACTCATTGTGAAACGGAGGGAGTATCTTTTAATGTACACGTCAGAAATATGAGAATGAAAAATGATGTTTTACACACATCCCATATAACTTATATCTTTTAGTTATTAAAATATTCTTTATATAATATATATGAGCATGGAAAAAATGATCATTATCCGTACATGGTATGGGTTTTCAACTAGTTGATAAGAATAAACCCTGTCTCTTGCCACATTTCAGTGTGCGTACGGTACATAATTTTGGTCAATGTGGGAATTCCATACGTGTTAGTTACTACTCCCTCCGACCCCTTTTGTTTTTCCAAAAGGACAATTTGCGCGGGTTTTAAAAACGGTATAAAATAGTAAGAGTAATTAGGAAAGTTGGCATAAAGTAGTACAGTATAAAGTAGGTGAGAGAGTTGAATAGTTTGGGTAAAAGATGTGATTGATTGGAGTGAAAAGAGATAAAGTATGTGAGAGAGTGGAATAATGAAGGTAAAAGAATGAATATAAATGAAAAGTGGATAAACAAAAGGGGACGTCCAAAAAAAATTACTGGACAAACAAACCGGGACAGAGGGAGTATGTTAGTATTACACATATATGATAGAAACGAAATCAGGCCTAGATTTGGGCTTATCGGCTGTTTAGGCAAGGCCCAAGATTATAAAAGGCCCGATAGACTTTCCTTATAGGTTGAACTTAATTCTAAAACGAACAACAGCCTAAATTGGTTTTTAACTTTCCGGATCTAGTAGGTTCATGCCTAATTTGGAAATCTTCAGAAATTGAGCACTGTTTTGTTTGACAATACACCACATTGATTACCGAATCATCACAATGACGGGACATAAAAAACAATTGAAATTCCAACTCGGGTTCAAACGAACCCGACCCGACCAACCTTACTTTTATTTGGGTGCAAAAATATGACAAATCTCAGAATTCAGTTCGGATGACAAATAACATAACCACGAGGAAAGTGTGACATCTTAACAGAGGCGTGTTCCCCTCTTGTTGCCCCCAGTTTGGTACATTTCTCTCAATTAAAACTAACTCAATTTTTTCATTTTCAATCGATCCCCCTCCCCTCTTAATAATATGGAGAGCACCGACTCATCCACCATAACGCCGCCGTGCCCTCCGCTCCCCCCCGGCTTCCGTTTCCACCCCACCGACGAAGAGCTCATCGTCCACTATCTCGCCCGAAAAGCCTCCTCCGCCCCTCTTCCCGTCTCCATCATCGCCGAAGTCGATCTCTACAAGTTCGATCCTTGGGAATTACCAAGTCCGTTATTATTTTTCCCCAAACTTTACAAGGACATATGTTAGAAAAACCGTTTATTAATTGAAAGATCATATACAATGCAGGTAAGGCGACGTTTGGAGAGAACGAGTGGTACTTCTTCAGTCCAAGGGAGAGGAAGTACCCGAACGGGGCGAGGCCAAACAGGGCGGCCACGTCCGGGTACTGGAAGGCCACGGGCACCGACAAGCCGATCTTGGCCACGACAGCTTCGTCGGATGGGAGGCGGCAGAAAGTCGGGGTGAAGAAGGCGCTGGTGTTTTATGGCGGGAAGCCTCCTAGAGGCGTCAAGACGGAGTGGATTATGCACGAGTTCCGGCTGCTCGACAGCTCGGCCTCTGCCACCACCAAGGCTCCTCGGCCCGATCTCTCCTCCAAACGGGCCGGATCTTCCTTACGGGTGCGTTCGATCTTACAAATATATGTTAATTTCATAGCACTGATTTGTGTCACGTAGTACGAACTCGGTTCTGATCGATGGATCGACTGCGTAATTATTATACTACAGATCACCAATGCGGAAAGCCTAATTTTTTAATAGATTGTTGTCGTACGTTGATTGTCTAGCTCCCTAGCTAGCTATAAGCTGAATAGCTGAGGTCTTGTGCATGGGTTCATGTGATCCATGCGAACTTTCCCCAATTAGTATGTCCTATGGAATAGCAAGAAATCAACTGGCCGGTTTTGGTTCTGATAATATATATCTGCTGCCTAATTTTTGGCATTCTGTTAGATTTCTGATTCAAGATACCAAATTTGCTAGCCTAGCTATGAATCCTATGATCATCCCTCCCTTATTAAAAATATACTAGACGTACATATTTTTCTTAACAGAATTATTAGCCATTAAATTTAGCACTTGCTAATCGATGTGGAATGCATTTGCATTGTGTGGTACCTAGTTGGACGATTGGGTGTTGTGCCGAATCTACAAGAAAAACAACGTGTTCAGGCCGGTGGAAGAGCCTGTCCACCACCCACACCACCTCTTCCTGGGGCGGTCATTCCCCTGCGCCGCCAACTTCTTCGACGGAGCAGCCTCTGCGCCGCCGGAAATCCACACCGTCAACGATCACTTTCGGGTCCACCAGGCCGCGGCCAAGCAGCCCCATTTGATGGGTAACTCCGACCACCAACAGCACTTCTGGGACGATGAGATGGCCTCCACTAGCACCGCCGCCCCCGGGAGCATTGACACCAACCGGAACAGCGGCGGGGGCGGCGGTGGAGGTGGCTCCTTTGTGTCGTTGCTCAACCAGCTGCCCTCGCATAGCGCGCCATACACGACGGGCGCTGGCCTGCTTGATCCTCTTGGCACGACGTCGTTTTGCGATAGCCACTTCAGCTCTCCTTCTACCGCTACGTGGAACTCTTAGATGGTCACGGCTCGGATCGATGTATGGAGTTGGAAACGTATGCATTATATATATGTTGGTGAAATCCAGATGAAACTAAGAATATCTTATCGATGAAGACAGCAAATGGAAAACACATTGTCATAGTTGATTGAGTTTAAACTTAAGAAGCTTCTATAAGCCTTGGGGATATTTACTTTAATGCTTTCGGGATAAATTATGCATGTAGATACGTTTTCATCAGCATTACAACAATGTTAATGGTTGTTCATTGTTAATTTCCTTATGAACTTATATATAGTTAAAATATATAGCGCTACACGCCTACACGTACATCGGTCCAAATTTGATGCATTAGAAATCGAATTTTGAGAAAGCCAAGTGTGATTGATGGATTGAACCGAGATCGTTGACAATTTATCAAACATGAAAACATGATGTTCACTTTATGCTTTAGGTTTAGGGCTAATATAATAAATGATTTTTTCACTTTAGGGTTAGTAATAGTATTAGTTCCCGTGTCTTGAAGACGCGATTTTGATTTAACTAAAAACTCACTTTAAATTTTATATAAAGTTGTTCAATAGAATAGTTTGATATACAATCTTGTATTAGTTTGATATGTTGTTCTATATATAACTATTTTAATCTTCAATTTAGTATATAGTAAGATTGATCAATTATATCTTTAAGGAAAGTTTATAGATATAATTTAAGTGATATATAGTCTTTCATATTTGACATATTTATATGGGGTTCATAATCAAATTTGAGCCAATTAAATTGTTTTATTAAAGATGAGTGATGTGGTTAACTATAAAATCGACATGTGTCATAATAATTATTATTTTTAACCTCCACTTTGATATATAACTAGTATTAGTCTCTTGCCTTCAAGGCACGGATTTGATTCAACTAAAAACTTAGTTTAAATTTTATAATAAACTAGTTTAACTCCCGTACCATGTACGGGTAATGTGATTATAAATCCAATTTAATATAATACGTAATGTCAATGATAATGTTAAAATTA
The DNA here is from genome assembly GCA_963924305.1 of Polygonum maritimum. NCBI lineage: Eukaryota > Viridiplantae > Streptophyta > Magnoliopsida > Caryophyllales > Polygonaceae > Polygonum > Polygonum maritimum. The sequence goes on from OZ002733.1 coordinate 4,217,474, forward strand.
TAGGATCATATATATTTATCTTCGTATTATGATTATTTTTTTATCAATAGTAAATCAACTCATAATATAAATAAGTTGGATTTGTTTAAAAATTACCTTATGATATATATCACGTTTTATTAAATAGTAATATTTATGGGAAAATTATAACTAATTCTTGGTAAGTGATAATTTATAATTTTCAGGATAATTCATTATTTTTGGTAAATTTTAATCAATTTTTACGGGATAAGATTATATGAGATTCTAACTACCTAATGTATAAAGGAGGGCCTGATTGAATATTTTATTATTGAAATGACACGTGGCGCAAATTTTTGTGAAGAGATTGTCTCCGCTTTATACTATAGGTAGTTTAGATTTATTCAGAAGAATAGTTTGATATAAACGCTTGTATTATGTTATTTAATTAGTTTTTCTAGGATTTATTTTAATAGTACTGTATTTTCGCTATAATATATTCTTTTAATTGAACAAAGATTTGTAAGATTATAATTTTTATAAGGATTGAATACTCCTAAGATTTGTAGAATTTGTTTTAATGTTTATGCATTATAATTTTAATTATAAACTTAAATTGTAGTTGACATATATTTTTCTATATTAATATTTTAATATCGAATTTCGTATATAATAAGAATAATTATCTATATCTTTAAGGAAAATTTATAGATACAATTTCAATAATATATATTCTTTCATATTTTATATACATGTGAGGTGTACAATCAAAATTAACCAACTAAATTGTTTTAATTAAGAGAGGTGATGGAGTACAATGAGAAGTTGACACGTGTCGTGTTAAATATTATTTTTTAATCTCCACTTTAGTATATAGTTAGGACGATGATTATTATTATCGCTTATCATATTTGCGGCCACAAAGAATGACTCACCTTTGATCTGGGGGCCGACCCACTATTCATTGACAATGGGCCAAAAGGCGGTTGAGGGAGATGTAAAGGTGGGCCATAGAAAGTGGACCATGAAAAGTGGGCCGTTGAATTTCGGCCTAAGTACATGCGCAGCAATGAAGCGGCGCCCGGTGACGTCATGGTGACGTGGATTTGGTGGCTCTCACATAAGGCAGGACCACCGACCACCACAACAATCGTCTTCTATAATGCAGAGCCATGTTTCGCCATCTTCAAGATTTAAGCAAACAATTTATGTCGGCATATTGCACCCACCACATATATTAGTACTATATTTTTACACTTACAAAAGTAGTGCATTATTGGTTTTTGTTTTCTTCCCTTGTTGAAAGAAGGAAGTTCTCTTCGATGTTCCACTGTAAGTTTTACAGAATTTTAAACTATTAACGCGAAGACAAAAGAGATGAATCATTAACTTTGCTCCCCACATGGATCGCATGTGATCAAACCTTCGATATAAGTATTTTAACACGCTAAAATGTGTCGGCTGCTTCATTTCCCAAACTCTTACTAACAATTTGTACGGAGCATTATTTTATACTCCGTACAGAGTTAATGATTCTCGTGTAAATTATACTCATGGTGAATAGTAAATATAAAAACGATACTATATGGTTGAGCCACGAGCACTAGCTTGGTGCAAGGAAACTTATTAAAATATAGTACATGCTAGAATAAATAGGGACCATTTATCTAGCTAACATTATTACTACACGTACCTACTCTCATGCTCATAATTAGATTCTTGTTTATACAGTATACTTCTGACTATTCCAGTTTCTGTAGGCATCTTATTGGCGAAAACTGGACATCCAAATTTGTTCTGTCGGTGGGGATATATTGATGTATAGATAGAGAGTTCATGATTAGGACGTTTTAACAATGATTAGCAACGACGTTTTAACGACGATTAGCAACTACTTTCATATTCATATATGTAATATGTGTCGCATGCAATTACAAATGCACTATAAATTGTTTATTACTTCCTCTGTTTCTAAAAGTTTATCCATAAAGCATTATGACACAAATATTAAGACACATCAAATCAGAGGAAAAAGGGGGTTGAGAAGGTTCAATTCTCTGCCAAGCCACAGTACACACGGATGGATTTTTTTGGGTGAAATCCATCCCACTTTTCAACAACCAATAGGAAAGCAACAACTAAAAATGGGGACCAATCAGATTCCATTATTACAAGCACACGGATCACAACCCAAATTTGAGGTTAATAAAGCTTGAACTCACAAATTTTACAAAGCTCAGATTACAACATTCAATACAACCACTTAAATTTGAAAGAGAGAAAGTTTGCATCACAGCCTGCCTTTAATGGCTTCAGCCCCAAACATTAATGAAGTCCCCATTGAAGAAAGCCAACCCCCAAGTCAGAGCATAGGTATGCATTTATTCGATTTGAATGAACCAGCAGAGGACATAGAGGAGGGACCAGGGAGTGACTCCACAACAACAGGACAGCAGCCAGCACACCAGTTGCATCATCAGCCATCAAAAAGCAAGCTCAGCAGTGAAAAGCGCTTCCACATTCTCATGAAGCTTCATCAGTTACCAAAAACAAATGCTGAGTTAAGAAGAGGACAAATGGAACAAGTTGCAGCCGAGTTTGGTGTCTCTACAAGGACAACCTCCAGAATATGGAACACATGCAAGCAACAAACTCAAGCAGGTCAAAGAATCAATGTAAGCACAAGATATCAATTCAGTGGCAGAAAGAGGACAGCATTCACAGAGGAGCAAGTCAGTACACTGAACATGGGTGATAGAACAACAATCAGAGATTTAGCAGTCAAGTTGGACTGCTCGGCAAGCTCAGCATTCAGATTGATCAAGAGGGGCATTATTAGGCCACACACAAATGCATTGAAGCCAGGATTGAAAGAATCAAACAAGGTAACAAGACTGGCATGGATTCTTAGCTTGCTGCAAGGGGACACACCAATAAACAAGAAGCACTATTTTCCTATGTTTGATTTTGTTCACATAGATGAAAAGTGGTTCCAATTAACCAAGAAATCCCAAAGAGTATATCTTGCACAGCATGAAAGAGGACAGTATAGGGCTGCTCAATCTAGCAAATTCATTCCTAAGGTGATGTTTACAGCAGCAGTAGCAAGACCTAGGTTTGACTCAAATGGAGTATGCACTTTTGATGGAAAAATAGGGATTTTTCCATTCAGCTACAAGGAACCAGCAAAGAGGAAATCCAAAAACAGAGCCAAAGGAACAATGGTCACAAAGCTCATAGAATCAGTAAACAGGCAAGTCACAAGAAGAATGCTCATTGATGAGATAGTTCCAGCAATCATGCAAAAATGGCCACAAGAAGGAAGCTCAAATAAGGTAATCTTCATTCAACAAGATAATGCAAAAGCTCACATTACTCAAGATGATGCAGAATGGCAAACAGTTTACAGACAAGATGGATTCACATTCATCCTAATACAACAACCCCCAAACAGCCCTGACTTGAACATATTAGACTTAGGTTTCTTTAGAAGCATTCAGTCTTTGATGCATAAAAAGATGCCTAAGAATGTAGATGACATGCTTGATGCTGTGCATGAAGCTTTTTTTGAGCTAGAACCTAAGACTTTAGCTAATGTTTGGATGTCAATCCAATATGTCATGAATGAAGTTTTAAAGGTCAAGGGTGGGAATGATTATGACTTGCCTCATGTTAACAAGAGAAGATTAGAAGCAAATGGGAATCTGCCTATACAAGTTGAAGCACCAATGTGGGCAGTAAACTGTGCATGGGATATTGTAAATGCACCACAAGGAGATCAATCAAATGAAGTCAACATGCAAGCTACTCAAGACACTGAGGCAAGTAATGAAGATCAGGAACATGAAGGGGAGGATTTTGAAGACTTACACAACATTTATGTAATAACCGCTATTTTTATAAATAAGGGAAATAAAGTTTTCTTAAAATCCTTATTCGTACAACTATCAAAAAGTCGTCAATAGTAAATTCCTCGCCCAATTAAGTGTAAAACACGTTCAAATTCAATTATGGAAAAACGAGTCTTTATATTAAATTATTATTTTAAAATAAATTGTTCAAGAATATAAGAAGATTGAATTAAGAAAAAGAAATCTTAATTAAAAAGAAAATAACAAGTAACAAGTACAATAATTGGGTAGTTAATTATTTTTATAATTAATTAAACTCAATCTATTAATAGCCCTAAAATAAAAAGGGAGAGTAGGGGAAATAAGTGGGACTCGAACCCCCGACTTCTCCGACCCCTTTTCTTTCCCTTACCAGTTGAACTACGGGAATTTCTTGCGGGGTTAGGGAGATACAACCTTCTTGAAGCCGTTTTTCTTGACTTAACCAAAGCTTGACCAAATTTTTATCATATTCTTCTCAATTGCTACTTGACAACGCAGCCAGTTCTGCCAGTGAGAAAAATTTGGTGAATCTATCCTGTACTTCCCCCATCATTACCCTCACTCCCCTCCCTTTCCACCATCCTTATTTAAAATCTCAAAGCTCCCCTTCAACCATGTTGTCCATTTCGATCCAGATAAATCCCTGATCACCCCATCTCCTTCCCCCATCAACCTCAGCCGGAAATCTGTCCCAAAAACGCCTAAAAACCGACAACATCGCAAGCTGTTTTTTTTTCTTTCCTTTCCCCTGCATCGGTTGCTTCCGACGGGGAACCGAGGCCGCCGCCACGCTCGTCGCCGCCCCGCTCATCACTGCCGCCCGTCCCTGCTCGTAGCCACTAGCCCGCTCGCCGCTTCCTCTCGTCGTCGCCACCCCGCTCGTCACCGTCGCCCGTCTCCGCTCGTCCCCGTCTGTCCGCCCTGCTCGTCGCCGCCGCCCATCGCCAGGTGCCGGCCGAAGGTGTTGCTGTCGGCGCCGAGCGTAGCCGTCGTCGTTGTTGCCGGTGCCGTCGTGTGCTACTGTCGGTTGTCGTTGCTGCTGTGTGGCTGCGTGAAACAAGAGGGTGAGCAACCTTCCTTCTTTTGTGTTTTGTTTGGTGTTTGGGCCAACTGGACGGATCCACTAAAATTATAGGAAGAGAGAATTTGGGCCATAGCTAATTAGTAAAAATGGAAGGCCTTTTATTACTAGCAGATTCATGTATAAACCCCACCAAAGATGCTAACCACTTAATATAAGGTTACTAGTCACGTAATAAAACTGGGTAACTATTTAATTAAGGGACCCATTTAATTTAACCCACTAGCTTAATCACTCGTTGCATGCGAAAGACGACCGTACACTACATTGCAAATGGTCCACTCAACTAAATATTTATTTATTTAAATTACTTTTATGGTGAAATATTAAGTTGTTAATATTAAAGTTTTAAGATCATTTTATAAAGGATATAAGGTAATATTTTTGGTAATCGTTGAGTAATAATTTTACATCATCAACGAAAAAATAGTTAACTTCACTTCTCGGGACATTACGAGATTTATATTAAAAGGAAATATTTTTCTTTATATCGAGAAGTAAATTAAATATTAATTTAATTTGTGTTCGCTCGTCTTAAAATCGCGCATAAATTAGGTCGGGTCCCCGAATCGTCATAGAGCCGAGAAACAATTTCCGTAGGACGCAATCCTCGAAAATCCAAGGCAAGTGGTTTGGTTCTTTTCTTCACGATTTCGTACATGCAAGTGGATGGTTCTCTTGCTCTTTACGATTAAACGTAAATTTTCTTCTATTCCGTTTAATATCTATATAATTGTTGGGAACACCTTGGTTGCTAATAAAACAAACCTAGGATTATTATTGTTAGAGATAATGACCTCTCTGTTCATATTGTTATTATTCCTGTACTACGCTAGTACTTGGACTTAGGACCGTTTGTTTGCGGCCTTTATGTGTTTAAATGTCTCGTTTGAGACTTTGCTATGGACTAGGATAGTCATTAGGGGTGAGAGACTCGTCTCTGCTACACCTCTTAAAAAGATGTATTAGGATGTACCTATACCCTAATACTGGGTCATGACTCTGCCTGCTCTACAAGCGTAGAGAGGTGACAACACCCTAGCTAGGTGTTAAGGACTCCGTCCTTCTTTGATGTGGCCCTTGACCCGTTTTGGGTTGCTACATCTAAAAATCGATAACTGAATGCACTTTTTGTCATTAATGAAAGATAAGTGCCCTATGCACAAATAATTAATGAACGAGGGTGGTGAGTACACCATTCTAGCTCCCGGCTTGAATATTCCAGTCGACGGAGGCTTTTCAAAATTTAATGCGAATTAATAAAGTTCCCAACAATATATCCTTTCCTTTCATAATCCCTGAAAACCGTATTCTATCTTCCAGAAGAAGCATTATATGCCTTTCCATTTAAATTCTCATATACCATTCTCCTAAAAATATCCCGACTCTCGTCACCAACAAAATCCCATTTAATTAGCCTTTCTTTTAGAACCAAGTCACGTTCTACCACTTGCTTAGTCTCGCGTTAGACTAATACCACTTTCTTTCTTCCCGACATTGGTCGGCTGGTATTTCTTGCTTTTATGGAAATATCAGGGAACAAGGATAAGGTCATTGAAGGCTGAAGACGAAGTCGTAGCTTGATCATGGAAGGACTAGAAGAAGCACTTTTGGAACGTTCTGTATTTATTATTATGATAAACTACCGTTTTGTATAATACTAGAAGGGTGATAATCTTTTGGAGCAAACGAACTACTTGTAATAACATTTCTAATTCCGCACTCTTTTCCATATTTACGAATGAATTCCCCGTTACGATAATGTTTCTGTGCAAATAACGAGCCTTGGGTGACTTTGGATGGAGAAAAAGCGAGGTCACTGGCAGTAATTCCCAGAGTACGAAATTGGGGTGTTACAATTTAGGTAGCTTGTTGTAAGGAGGAGAAGTATTTTTTGTGTAAATACAATCATTTTGTGACCATAATGGTCTTACCTTTATGAAAGCAGTCTCAATTCTAACAGAGAATGCATCTCAGTAAAAAGAAAAATTAATCTCAGAAACATCCCCTTTCCCTCACTGACACAGATGTATTCACAAAGGAGTGCAACAAGTGGCGTGCCAGAGCCTTATTCAAGGCTGGCTTCCTACTGAATGGCAACCCCTTTGTGAACTGCTAACACATACTGCATCTCAGTCAAAGATTTGTGTCATCATAGATAAAAAAAAATGATCTCAGTTGTCCTCTATTCATCATTGACACAACCTCTTGACACAAAAATCAGACAACAAATGGCATGCCAGAGCCATAACATGGCTGGCTTCCTAAATGAATGCCTTGACATTATGTCAACTTGCTGAGATTGTGTCTCAGTGAACATGTTTCATCATTGATAAAAAAAAAAAAGGTTAAAAGCAAAAACAGTTTAAGCACACAGAATGCAAGAAAACAAAGTCATCATAAGCATTCAAAAAAAAATGGACAAGCATTCACAAAACAAACAGTGTCAAATCATTTAAAAATGTGATAACAAGTGTATGATGAATAAGCATTCAGAAAACAAAAAAGTGGAAAATCATTTAAAAATGTGATAACAAGTGTATGATGAACAAGCATTCAGAAAACAGAAGCTGTAAAATCATTTAAAAATGTGATAAAAAGTGTATGATGAACAAGCACTCAGAAAACAGAAACTGGAAAATCATTTCAAAATGTGATAACAAGTGGATGATGAAGAAGCATTCAGAAAACAGAAAATGGACAAGCAATTGAAAAATGTGATAACAAGTGCATGATGGACAAGCATTCAGAGGACATAAATTGTGATTTAAGCAAGCAAATGGAATGCAAAAGGATGAATGACATGAACATTGATACAGACCAACAACATTGAACATAAAATAAAATTGAAAATGATGAAAACAACATGACTTAGGTTTCAATGAATTCAACATGACTTCACTCAATACTTCAAAGAAGCCAAGCACCAGACCACAACACCACAACAGATTCATCATGCAACAATCTCAAAGACAGTAGCACATAGGGGGACATCTTATCAATAGCAAGCAGCAAGGAACAAGTAAAGACAAAGGAACCAAAGCAAACAAAACAAACTCAACCTACAGGATAAGAAGACTTAGCTACTCCACATCGGAGTCAGAGACCACAGTGCCATCCCACCACTCCACCTCAGCATTAGGGGACTCATGAGAAATCTCTTTAGCATTAGGGGAGTTATTAGGAGGTGCATGCTCGGGCTTTGGTTCATCTACTGGGGCTTCCTCACGTTTAAGGCAATATGGGCGATAGAATGAAGAGATCTCTTCTTCATCACGTCTAGGACTATAAGAGTGGAAACCCTTACATGCCCCCGGCCGGTCACAATTGTTTAGGTCAGAGCACTGGTACGAGCCAGATGGGTCACTTGTGCAAGCGGAAGGGTCGGAAGACCACGACTCATAACTCATTGCAACCTTGCACAGAAAGACAACAACAATTAATTCAAGTTCAGATTCAAAAGGAATGGAATGCAAAACAGAGGGAGAGATGTTTACCTTTTCAAGTTCAGATTCAAAGAGGACAGATCGGGTGAGCCTTGCAAGGAAACCACAACAATTCACCAACAATTAATTCACGTTCAGATTCCAAAAGATCTCATCAATTCAAAACAGAGGAGTCATCAATTGAAAGTAGAGGGTGAGCAAGTTCACCTTTCAAGTTCGGATTCAAAGAGGACAACGGGTGAACCTTGCAAGCAAACCACAGAGGGTGAACAATTGTTACAAACCGACCACAAAGGAAGATGCAAGGGCTTCCACTCTCAAAGACCAAAACGTGAGACTGCGTACCTCAGGAGATCGGAACAAGCTCAAGCCAAACAGATCCACATGCAACAAACACAGCAACGCGGATTCAAGCTAAACGAATCCACATTCAACAACCTCAAGCCACGAATCTAAGAAAAAGAGGACAAATTCAGAGATTTGAGGGGAGAGATTTGTGAGTTTGAGTGAGATCTGAGGGAGGGAGGGAGAGATGATGAACAAAGAGCTCAGCGGCGCAAGAGAGAGGGAGGAAGAGAGTGAATTAGGGTTAGCATGAGAGGGTGAGTGTGAGAGTGAATTAGGGCACCGAGAGAGAGAGGTTTTATACTGAGAGTGAATTGGGGTGGCCCATTCTTCCATCAATCCAGCTGGTCCATTCCAACAATGGTTGCCCAAGCAAATTCATCCCAAATTTGACCTAACACACATCAAAATGTTACAAAAAAAAAAAACATTCCAACTTTATGTTTTGAGTTTTTGGAAAAAATCATTTCTTGTTGCCTAAAATTTCATTTTAATGGAGTTTAATGGTTGTTGAGGTGGATGATTGGTAATGGTGATTTTGTGTAAGGAGAGAGAAATGAGGAAGAAAGAGATTGTAAAAGTAGGTAAATTGGGTGATTGTTTAAGGGTAAAAGTGTAAAAAGTAGGTGATATAAATGGAAAGAAATAAAGGTGGACAATCTTATTGGAACGCCGAAAATGGAAAGACGGACAAACTTTCGGAAACGGAGGGAGTACTTTGTATCTTGTTGTACGTGAGATCGTGCTGGTCAATTCGGCTAGTTCATATATACCATTCTGATTAATGTTAAGCTACCTAATTATATTACATGCAATCATATATGAATTCCTTGAGCTAGTGGCTCATGCCGTCTTCGTTAGCTATATGGATTTATTAGCTAGTTATTATATTAGGGCACGTTTGAAAGTTTCTCGATCTGTATTTAAGAGGTAGCTAGGCTAGGACATGTAACAGGCTTGTTAGGACCTTGATTTGGTCTTTGTGTAATTGAAATTCTTGTAAGAGTAGTTGCTCAAAATTTGATATGTACGGGTGGTTTGTTTTGTGCATATATATGCTCTGTAATTAGTAGAGTAGTTTTGTGAAATTCACATATATGGGATATATACGTACAAGTGATCGAACAAGTATATAATTACATGGCCTGCCTTTCAACCAATGAAATATATAGCCTGGCTTATCATACGATCACCTAGCTAAAGTTGCACTATCTGTTATCTTTGTACGTTTTTGAAAGCATTTATTCTTCGTCCATTGGGTGATGCAACTTTTCTTAGCCAAAACAATATTCGAAAAGAGAAAAGGTCGTGATTCATGAGGGTCCATCAACATTTGCACGTCGGAGGCAATCAAGGCAAAGTCAACCCATTTCATCTAAATATATATGTGAGCTAGAAGTTGTGATTTGTTTTTTGTACGATTGCACCTAAAATCGATCAAGTTAGATATGTTTTAGGTTCAACATTATCAAACCACATAGGGATATGTTAAGCCAGAGCAGAGTTATGGATCGGAAAACAAGACTAGTTCTGTAAGATTTATTAAGATGGACTAAACTTGAGAGTGTTGTTCCGTGTGAGCTACGTTAGAATGAACTAAAATGGAAATAAGATAAGAATGAAATAAATTAGGTTTCGCATCCGTATTAGGTCCTTGGAAGGAGGGGTTTGCAGCAAGGAAGTTTGTTGTCTTGTTTACTCAACGTCAAATGTGTCTAATAGAAACTTCTCAAGCATTACCCTACCTTGAATCATGTCTCGACATTGACAACAACAACGACGACGACAACAATAACTTTGTGCAATTCCTCTTACGTGGAATTTGGGGGGTCAGAAAAGTCATGCCTCAACATTGAGGAATCAAAAAATAGTTCACACATGCTATAATGTAGCTTGCTTGGACATCTAACATGGCCATTAAGTAGGTTTCACATAACATGGAGACAACCAATTTGGCGAGCCAACTTAAAGTCATGATAGATGATCCATAGTTCCGCTATGAGCATTAGACATTTGCAATATTGAAACTGAAAAAATTGTAAGACGCTATCAATAACCCCTCTCAACAATCCTCCTCCATCGCATGGTCCGGATTGCCCTTCGAGCAAGCATCAGTGCTAAGTTTCTGTCTCGATTGCCTTTCGAGCCAGCATCAATGTCAAGTTTATGTCAAAAGTTTATTTATCTATTAATATTATTTACACTATGAAGCTATAGTAGCAATAAAGCTAATGTATTACCATTAATACAATGTGGATATGTGATACATCATGCATGCATATTGGCTGTCAATCATATAAATCAAAGCATATGATTAATGATTTAATTTGAACAAAAATAATGAAAATTTTCTTAGATTTCAATACATTGACTTCTTAAACAGTTCCAATTTCGCATTAAAAGTTACCTTGTACATGCATGAACCCACACACGCTAAGCGTGAGAGATGATATTGTACATATATATGGTAGATTTTACAGCTAGTACACAGTATCTTGGTCAGGCCAAATTACAAAACATGTGTCTTCCCTATTACCCTTTCTCTGTCTCCCTCTGAACTTTTCTTCACTGTTCAACCTCCGAATTCACACAGAAAAAGAAAAGTTCCAAATCCAATCCTCTCTCTCCTTCGCTCTTCCCAAGCAAAATTCCTTGCCTTCTTCCTCAGCACCCGCATTCCTCCCCAAAACCCCTCTCGGACGAAATTCATCTTTCATCAGCTTCAGCAATCTCATTAATTTCGCCTCCCTGGCTGAAATTCAGCGGTTCAATTTCTCAATTGTGCTCTCCAATGGCCACGCGTGGTTATAAGCTCCGTATCCTTTCAGATTTCTGTAACTCGCTCTTTCTTGTTCCCCTGATTGCCGAGATAGATGAGGGTTTTTGTGTATTTTTTAATTATTTTTTCCCAACTTTCCTAATTGGTTTACGAGGAGGGCTTGATCTGCTTGTAGAATTTGCTGATTTGGAGTTTTGAACAACTGTTGTTGGTTTCGGATCTTGTATCTTTATTCGGAATTTGGGGCCTTTTAGTTAAGTCTGATTGTGCTGTGTGTGCTGTGAAATAAGTATTCATTCTGCTTGGATAGTTGGATTAGGATAAAACTAGGCAAAATTGTGGTGTTTAGTTGTATCTGCTTAGGCATTCACTTAAAAGTTTGTAGCAAAAGGAGGAAAGAAAACCAGTTTTACTTACTTGGATGTGCCAACAATGTGCTGTCTGATTTTGCTCATTGCTTGTGTGAAACTGAGGTTATACCTATGTGTCTGTAGAAATGCTCTCTTTAGTCCTTGCCCTATTTCTTTTTGGGGGAAATTTGTTATTTCCTTAACCAAATTGGAAATGCACAGAGGAATTTGTGGCCCATTCAGCAAGTGTCAAATGCTTAAGTATTGGTAGGAAGGCATGTCGGCTTTTTCTAACCGGTGGCGAGGATCAGAGAGTGAATCTGTGGTCAATTGGGAAGCCGACTTCATTAATGGTCAGTCCAGATACTGGATTTCCTATGGATCTTCTATAGTTTCAGAATGCTGCTTATTTTGTTTGTTACCAGCTTTCTAGCTTTCTTAATTGTTTTTCGTACATGTACGTACTCGGTTTGTCCTTCTAACCGTTTCCATTTGTGTCCTAGTTTGTATGGTGAGAACTGAGGTATTATTTCATCTTGATAGGCGTTGCGCTAGGCAGTAATGGCATGTGAATTTCCCATCTTGGGAGTATACCTTGCTAGGTTTCTGTTCCCTACTTCAAAATTGGGTATGCATAAAGATCATGTTGATGCTAAATTATTATGTTGACACCAAATATTGATTTTGTTGTTTGTAAACAAAAAGAACTCCCCCCCCCCCTGAAAAATGACAGAACATAGTTTTAGAGTCCAGGCAGGTCTATTTTACCAATGAATTTCAGTATTGAAAAGGTTAGGAGGCTTTGATTGGATAATGTTCAAGCATGGCAATTCAAATATATAACGTGGCTAAAAAAACAATGCCGCCCTGATATATCTGTTGCCGAATACTGCTTCCAGGAGCTTTATAATTGAAGATCACAAACTTATATACTACCTGACAATTGATAAGTAAAGTTAATCACAGGTTATTGATCCCTTTTGTGTAGTCAGTGTCATGCAAAGCCTAAATTGCCTCCTGAGGTCTCATTCAGCCGGATTAAGTAAAATGCCTCTCTTACCATATAAAACTACCGAAGTTTTACCCAATGACACTGCTGAATTTCTATTTCAAGCTGTTGTTGGCTCAAGTGTCACTTGATGAAAAAATAGGCATGCTAGTTTTGCCCTGTATATTTACACAGTGTGATAAATCTGGGAAGACATGACCTAATGCCACTCGGTGATGAAAAAATAGTTGAATACTTTTATACTCATGCAGTAGATTATTGAATAGTTATTCTTGATATGACTTTATGAGCAAAAAGAATCTGTTTGATGGATTTTTTCCCTTCTCGTTTTACTTTACAGAGCCTATGTGGTCATACTAGTCCAGTGGAATGTGTGTCTTTCGATTCTTCAGAGGCTTTAGTACTTGCTGGAGCTTCTTCTGGTACAATGAAGCTATGGGATGTGGAAGAGGCAAAGAGTCAGTTTCGTTTCTAACCTTTTTTATGTGCTGGCATAACTAGTTACCGCCATGAACTAATTTTCATGACAAGGATTTCTAAATCTAGTTTGCTATTTTCAACTATAGTGGTGCGAACTCTTACCGGTCATAGATCATCATGTACTGCTGTGGAGTTTCATCCATTTGGCGAGTTTTTTGCATCGGGTTCTTCTGACACTGACCTAAAGATATGGGATAATAGAAAGAAAGGATGCATTCACACTTACAAGGGTCATGGTAAGGGAATTAGCACCATTAAATTTACCCCTGACGGGCGTTGGGTGGTCTCTGGTGGACTTGATCATGTTGTCAAGGTAATTTTGATGCCATTTCTTTTATTGTTTCACAAATTTACCTATATACCCTGTAATAATCCCGATTTCTTGAAAAGGTCTGGGACTTGACTGCTGGAAAGTTGTTGCATGACTTCACGCTCCATGATGGTCCGATAACATCCATAGATTTCCATCCTCTTGAGTTTCTATTGGCCACAGGTTTGCATCTAACTTTCCCTCTGAGTTTAGTGAGATTAATCCTTGACACCTATATTTTTTTAATGGGTGAGTTTGAACACATCATGAACATGAAGCTGTAGTGTATGCTAGCACCTTTTTTTTCATAATCCACTTGTCACATTTTGCACAATCATTAGCTTTGAGGTATTCTTTGCTCCAGTAAGCTTCCATAGGCATGTATCTGTCACATTTTTTTACCAGAATGAACATGCACCTATTTCTTGGACCCATATTACTGATGACAGTGCTATTTGAAACTTATTCCTGAAGGAAGCCCCATATTTATTTCCATATTTTGGCGATATCCTTGGGCATAAATATATCAATTAATTAATGTCTTAGACTTTTAGGTCAACATACTTGCCAATTTGGTGCGTTCCGCTCTTTAGCATTAATGATTCTTAGGTGCAGCCGTGCACGTGTGAAGTTAAAGTTAGTAGAAATGTGCAACGTTGAGCTCTTGAGTATTTTTCCTTTCATCTTGGTTTTTTTTTTGATAAAATTTTGCTTTCAGTATTGACCTTTACTTTTGCTTCACTAGTCCAAATGGTACATTTCATATGGTTTAGGCCTCCTATTGCTTGATACTTGCTTAGTCCTTGATCTGCTTCTATTTCCAGGTTCAGCAGATAGAACCGTTAAGTTTTGGGACTTGGAAACATTTGAAATGATTGGATCTACCAGAGCTGAGGTATTTAAGTTTCATGTTTTTGTTTTTGATGCGAAGTAATTGAAGTGGCGCTGTTTTAATGTTACAAATTATTGGTCAAATAGGCTGCAGGAGTGCATGCAATGTCTTTCCATCCAGACGGGAGGACCCTCTTTTGCGGATATGATAAAAATATGAAGGTTAAACTTAATATATTCATATGTGTTTACTTCGAATGCAAATCGCTAAATTTATTTTGTTCAACAACAGGTTTATTCATGGGAGCCCATCATATGTCATGATGGTTTTGACATGGGATGGTCAACTTTAGGTGATCTTTGCATTCATGAAAGGAAACTCATAGGTTGCTCGTACAAACGTAACACAGTTGGAATTTGGGCTGCTGATCTTTCGGTCTGTATTACCTCTGCTTCGAAAAGAATAATTAAAAATGTAGTCTGAAACATATCTGAAGTAAATTTCCTTCTATTTGTCAGCTGATTAAACCTTATGGAACCGGTATGACACATGAGGAGGAGAGTCCCATGGTGCCCAAAGCGGATCAAGAGGAAAGCGATTCTTCGTCCTCTGTAAGCTCACATTGTCTGCGGCCAGATGCAGATGTTAAAGAAATCAAGAATATCTATGTGGATTGTAAGTATGCAAGAATATTTTCTGTCCAAATTTCAGCACTTTGCAAAATAGTTTTAGTATTTGCTTAAGTTGTGCATTTTTGTAAGGTGCAGATGAGAAACCCATCACTCCTCAGAAAGTGGTTGCACCTGGCTTGTCAAAGGTATCAACACCATTGGAATCAAAACGGCACAGTAAACTTTCATCTAAGAAACGCACTCCAATTTTAGTCTCTCCAAAACCGGAACGCCGAGCCACAGGTAGATCCTTTGTTGCACCAAATGTTGTTCCTAGGGATAACTCTGATGGAAAAGATCTTTCACGTTCAAGAGGAGAGCTTTTCAGTCCTGCAAAGGCTAGTTCTGCTACGTCCGTCAGGCCAGCTCACACAAGGAGACAATCAAATAGCAAAAATGATGTTGAGAGGCCTTCAACTTTAGAATCTAGGTCTTCACATGTTGCAAAAGATTCAAGCTTTGAAGATAAATATCCTACTGTGAAGACTGTGGAAGATAAGTTGGAGAAGGATGTGTGTCCACCAGTGATCCCTAAGGTGGAAACAGGTAAATTTCTCTTAGTTAACACATTGCCATTCAAACAGGTAATTTTTTTTTTAATGAATTAGGGCTCAATCTGCTGGCGGGGATGGGCAACAGAGTGAAAGTGCATGCTCTGACCAAACCCTAAAGCAAAAGTCAGTCCTTAACCTTAGAAATGTTAGGGCTAAATTTGCTAGTTGGAAGTTGGAACTGCAACTCACTGGCTATGTGCTTAGATCTGCAAAAAATTCCCTAATCGACTTCACTGTGCTAAAAAGTTGTTCAATTCCCCATTACGATTTCCTCCAAAATCACACCAGTTTACGCAAGCCCTAGATCTTCCAAATCATCCTTCTAATTTAGCCAATAGTTTTATATTTTTACGCTTCTGATGTGTTTCTCTTTGCTTGTTTTCATTATCAATGGTTGATCATGTTCTGAGTTGACCATCTTCTTCTTTTTTTATTTAATATCTCCATCTGTTTCCCTATTAACACTACTACATCTTATAACCTCCAGTTGTGGAATCTATTGGTGGAGAAACACAAGCTACAAATGCTGTCAGCAAAGGTAAATCCAATTATAGTAACTTGGTCATGGAATTCAAAGGTGTATTCCCTTAGTGAAAATTAAATATGTTGTTGTGAATGATATTTGGCAGTAGCTGTAAGACATGGAAGAACACGCTCTCTTGTTGAGAGGTTTGAAAGAAGGGAAAGACCAATTAGCATAGAGGTTCAGATAGTTGATCAGACCCCTAAAACTTCCCCAGATGTGCTGGCTGATAGAATCAAGAGCTCTACCATGTTGGTAGGTTTTGCCATTGATATTCTTCTCTATGTATAGTTTCTTATAATGTAATTATGGATTTAATTTTTTTGTTACATGACATAGAATTTGGTGATTGAAGTTTGTAAGTTGTTCAAATCATTGATATTGTTGAAACAACCAGTATCTATATACTCTTTACACTTACTATTTGCTTGTCCTTTGTAAGCAACAGAGAGAAGAGCCACAAATTTCGGGACGGGATTTGTCTTCTTCAAATGATGAGAGTATCTTAGAAGATTTGATGCAAAGTCACGATTCATTTTTAAGTGATCTTCGCTATAGACTGACAAAATTACAGGTAGCTTCTTCATGCCATATTAGTTTTCATGCAAACATGATTGCATTTAATGTTATGGATGGTTTGTTTTGATGTTTACCCACTTTCGATATTTACTACCCTTGATGTTTAATGTAATCTAATGATTGTTTTTATCGGAGATAATCTGAAGTTTTTATTATTTTTCTAAGAATGGACCTTTTGGATGATCGGATTATCCCTGTGACAATGCAAATGGCAAGTTGATAGGTGTGCTGATAAGTTTGCTTGATAATGCAAATTGTTCCATGCCAAACATGCACACAGTGTTTCAGTTCCTTTACTCATGTCCATGCAATTATCATGTAAGGAAAAAGAGATCTCCTGACCATTGGTATATGCATATGGAAATTTGCAGGTTGTAAGGCACTTTTGGGAACGAAATGATTATAGGGGTGCAATCGATGCTATGAAGAAGCTACCTGATCATTCTGTAATTTTCTCAGCTTTTCTTTTTGAATAAGGAATTATTTCTATATTTGTATTTCTCTTTTTAATCTTCATCATTGCCTGGTACAAGTTGATTATTCCTATTCAGTGTTACTACAAAATGAAAGCAGTGAGTTTTTGTTCTTGTGCAGGTTCAGGCTGATGTGATCAGTGTTTTGGCAGACAAGACGGAATCTATTAATCTGGATTTGTTTTTACATCTGTTACCTCTACTTGTGAACCTCCTCGAAAGCAATATGGAAAGGTGAGAACTTCATTTTTAGCTGCATCAGAGCAAAACGACTAGAAAAATGCAACCATACAAGGAAGTTTCTTTTGGTTATGAATTGTGTTCAGGAAATGAGCCTCCATTGACAATCTGGTGTCTTGGGTTCACTGAGCTGAATGGTACTAATGCAATAGTAAACGCCAACAATTACATATCTTCCATGAAAAGGACTTCAGATCAATTTCTGCTGTTTTGGAAAGAGTGATATCTTATTTTAGGTTTGATAACCCTAATTTTAATAGGCATGCTAAGATGTCACTGGAGATGCTGCTTAAGCTAGTGGCGGTGTATGGACAGACGATCTGCTCAACCATATCAGCGCCTCCATCTGTCGGTGTGGACCTTCATAAAGAAGCAAGGTACTACAATGACTTTCGTCTGTGATTTGTATCATCAAAAAGTTTGAGGATAATAGCGTTTCACCATTGAATTTTTGCTCTCTACAGAATTGAATGTTGCAGACATTGCTTCAACCATCTGCAAAAGGTTCAAAGAGCACTCCCTGAAGTTACAAGGTAAAGTTAGTGAATTTGTATGAATAAATTCCTTATAAATTCTTATGGTTGTGTTGCTACTTGGGTACAGGAGAGGTAGTTCGCTTGCAAAATCAGCATTGGAATTGAATCTGGTTCTTCAAGATCAAAACATAGCGTGATGATTCCATCAGGTGCTAATGGAAGACATGTGATCCTTATCTGTTTCAATTAGTGAGGATCTCATGGTTTTGCGATGAACCGTTCTTGGCTGTATCATTTCGGCGATGCTTATAATTCCTGTGATGCCGTTGTATCTAG
The DNA here is from genome assembly GCA_963924305.1 of Polygonum maritimum. Classification (NCBI taxonomy): domain Eukaryota; kingdom Viridiplantae; phylum Streptophyta; class Magnoliopsida; order Caryophyllales; family Polygonaceae; genus Polygonum; species Polygonum maritimum. The sequence goes on from OZ002733.1 coordinate 4,235,812, forward strand.
ATGTAGTGATGTACTACCCGCCAAATGTTCTATAATGAAGATGCAATGTTACTGTTCTGAGCTCAGTTCAATACTAACATCACAATTTATTCAACTTTAAACTGTGTGACATGCATTGTGGCCCAAAAAGACATTTATCTTGGGCCTTTATTGCCTTGGGCCTGTCCGGCTTTATTCATGTAATCGAAGAAAGTCTCTTGAGCCCAAAAGGTTTGAATGTTAACGTCTTTAAGAGTAAATAAAGCCTTGGTTCCTTGACTGATGATATGGTAAGATGGTTAATTACTCAATTTGACTACGGGTTATGCGAAGATTAATTTAATTTCAGTTTTCACACCCAATGTCTGATTATGTAAGAAGATATGATGTGATGCTTAAGCTGGTCTTGTTTTTTTTTTTTTTTGATTAAATAAGCTGGTCTTGTTACAGAAACGATAATCGATAGAATTAGAATTTTCTTGAGCAATTTAAAATTCTTCGATATGCCTAGTTTGCGTGAAAAGCAGTCAGTCAGTCACTACCCAAAAATCAAACATTGAAACCAGATAATGCATCCCCACTTGTCACCGTATTATCATGCATAATTGGTTCTATTGTAATGTCAAAGTGCCGGCCAATTAAAATATACCAACATCTGACAATCATAATATTTTTTATACTGTATAGGCAGATATTGGTATATTACTTCCACAATCTGCATAGAGCAACATAGCATAATACAAATTAACCTGCCAAATGGAATATCAATCATATGAATGTAGAACCACCCTACTGACTTCAACCAAAAAACCCACCATAGTGACTAAAGTGATCCCAATTGAACTAACCCAATCTTGTCTAATATCATGATTTTATTGGCGTGTACGTTTTATATACAATAAATAGTACGAAGTATTAAAGTAGTGTTATAGTAATGAATTTTCATTAGGCTAGTTGATTTTTATGTGTACCAGGAGGATAGATGCTTCAAATTACATGTCTTACTCCGTTAAAGCAAGTGTTATAATTTAATAAAGCCTAAGTACTCCCTTAATTTGAGGGAAAGGATGAATTCAAGGAATCCTCCCATCAAAGCCTACTCTTTTCATTTTGTTCAAATGAGAAAAATTAGATATTTTAGGGTCTCAAATTGTACCTTAAAACAGCATATGATGGAGCTTTTTCACATACGGGTATTGAATTCACTTTACTATAACTCTGCAGTACATGACCAACAAAAGCTAGTCCAAATGCTCTATTATCGTTGGCGCCATTAGACATCTTCCCGCAATCCAGTCCGATCACTCTCCCCTTTTGCTGTCTTCGGATGGGTTTGAAGGTGCCCCGTATCTTTCTAAACCTTTTCGCTTTCAGACAGCTTGGCTTACCCACACTGAATTCCAGAGCTTTTTGGTTGATCACCGGGAGAAGGGTAGCCCGTTGTGCTCCTCTTTATCTAATCTTGCTATGCACCTTAATGAGTGGAATCGTAAGGTGTTTGGTAACTTGTTTCTCAAGCGTGACAGGGTTTATAAACGCATCGAAGGGGTTCAACGTCAGCTGGCAAGAGCACCTTCGCGAAGTCTCTTGGAGCTTGATAGTAGGCTGCGGAGGCAGTTGGAGGTTGTCCTGGAGCAAATCAGCATCTTCTGGGTCCAAAAGGCGAGGTCGGAGGTTCTCATAGACGGGGATCGTAACACCCGATTTTTTCATGCTAGTGCAGTGGTTCGAAGAAGGCAGAATAGAGTGGATGGTCTGCAGAACTCGGATGGGGAGTGGGTTTGGGATCAACATCAGCTTCATTCCATGGTCTCCTCCCATCTCAAAACTCTGTACTCCGAGGAACCCCCCGAAGATGGCCCTTTTGATGTTCCCCGTGGGAAGTTTCCAGCTCTCTCTGATCAGGACTTGAGTGATCTTTGTAGAGAGTTCAATGCTCGCGAGATCAAGGAGGCGCTTGATGGTATGGGTCCGTTGAAAGCCCCAGGGCCTGACGGCTTCCATGCCTTATTCTACCAAAAGAATTGGGATTACGTTCGGGATGATGTTGAGAAAGCTGTCCTTAATGTTCTTAAGGGCCATGATATCCCTGCTGAAATGAATGAAACTCTCATTGTGCTGTTGCCCAAGGTTGAGAGCCCGGAGAATGCAAGTCAGCTCAGACCAATCAGTCTCTGCAACGCCGCAATGAAGATCGCCACAAGAGCTATTGCTTCTAGGCTCAAGCCCATTATGGGGCGTCTTGTGGCGCCGTCCCAATCCAGTTTCGTTGCAGGGCGTCAAATTACTGATAATATTAAAGGAGGTGATGCATGAGACTCGCGGAGCAAACCGATCATGGCGATCAAGATCGATTTGGAGAAGGCTTTCGACAGGGTTAGGTGGGCTTTCCTTCGCGATTCCTTGTGCGAAGCAAGGCTGCCTGGTTCCTTAATCAAGGTTATTATGGATTGTGTTACTTCTTGCTCGATGAAAGTGCTCTGGAATGGTGGTATTGGGGAGCAATTCAAGCCGACGCGTGGAGTTCGGCAAGGTGATCCAATGTCCCCATACTTGCTCGTGCTGTATATGGAGCGTTTGGGCCACATCATTGAGGAAGCGGTGGGTGCGGGGGCTTGGAAGCCAATTCAGCTTTCTGAGGGAGGGCCCGAGATATCTCACTTATTTTTCGCGGAAGCCTCCGAGGAGCAAATGGATGTCGTAAGGTTCTGCTTGAACAAGTTTTGTGCTGCTTCCGGGGCCAAGGTCAGCTATTCCAAGTCTAAAGTCTGCTTTTCCAACAGCGTGGGGATGGACAGTGCTCAAATAATCAGCTCTAGAGGCGGAATTCCTTATACTGAGGATTTGGGAATGTATTTGGGAGTTAACATGTCCAAGCAAAGGGAGTCCAAAGCCAATTATAGACACATTTTGGAGAGAGTGAAAACCAAATTGGCTGGCTGGAAGTCTAGAACACTCTCCTTGGCAGGTAGAGTGACGCTTTCCAATTCTGTTCTTTCCACAATTCCCTATTACTCTATGCAAACATGCAGCTTTCCCATTTATGTTTGTAATGATCTTGAAAAGAAAACTAGAGGTTTTATTTGGGGCTCCACTGACGATAAGAAAAAGATACATTTAGTGAACTGGAAAGTGCTAAACAATCCTAAAGATGCAGGTGGTATCGGAATGAGGAGCATGAAGCAAATGAACTCCGCTTTCATGGCCAAGATGGGGTGGAAGTTGATGACAGACTCGAATTCTCTGTGGTCTAGAGTCGTGCGGGGAAAGTATTGCCATGGGAGACAAGATCGTGACATGGTTCAACCCAAGAGAGGGGCCTCCAATCTGTGGTCCGGTGTTGTGAAAGCTAGGGCTCCCCTGTTGCAAGGCGTTGGCTCTAGAGTTGGTGATGGGCAGAGGACGCTTTTTTGGGATCACCCCTGGGCGACAGCAAAGCCATTGATCGAGTCCGCTCTTTCCATTGTGAGCGACGAGGAGTTGGGGAAGACTGTAGCTGAGTACTGGGGGGCTGACGGTTGGGCTTGGGACCAATTCGCTCACCTTCTCCCGCCGGCGTTTCTTACTGAAATTGCCCAAATAAGGCTTGTGGAAGAAGGAATGGGAGACAATTTCTACTGGAAGGAGGATGCTTCGGGCCAGTTCTCAATCAGGTCTGTCATGAGAATCATCCGGGAAGATCAAAGCTCGCCATGTGATCGTCTTTGGAAGCTCAAGGCTTCGGAACGAGTTCGTGTGTTTCTCTGGCTCGCTGCGCACGGATCGTTCATGTGTAACTCTGTGCGCAAACGTCGCCACTTGTGTGATGATGATCTCTGCACTGGATGCAAAGAAGATGCAGAAACGCCCATTCATGTGCTCCGCGACTGCAAGCTCGCCAAAGAGGTATGGAACTTGTTCCTTATTGATAGCAGGAAAGCGTCTTTCTACGAGGGAGACATGAGATCATGGTTGCAGCGGAATCTGGACGGGGAAGGCCTTTGGACCTCTACGTTTGCTTACGGGGTGTGGTGGTTATGGAAATGGCGTAATGCTAGGATTTTTGGGTCTCATCCTCAATTCACTGGCGAAAAACACAGCTTTATCCTTCAAAGAGCTAGGGAGTATGCTGACTTACTCAAACTGAGGTCTGGGCTTGTGGGAGCGTCTTCTCTCTCGCATTGGACTAGGCCGGAGCAGGGCTGGATCAAGCTCAATGCCGATGGTGCCTACATGGATGGTCAGAATGTGGTGTTTGCTGGGGGTCTCTTCAGGAATGATGAAGGAAATTTCATCAAAGCCTACTCCGTCAAACTCCAAGGGAAGTCTGCGATCAAGGCAAAGCTGCTCGGTCTTCTGCAGAGGCTGAAAACGGCTAGGACGATGGGTATTGACAAATTGGAAGTGGAGCTTGATGCTTTGCAGGTCGTCACTACCATGACGGCGGATGGAGTGGTCCCTACGATGCTTTGGGACTTCGTCTCTTGTTGTAGGTCGCTGATTCAGCAGGAGGACTGGTGCGTAAAGATCAAGCATGTGGCTCGTAGTGCAAATCAGGCTGCTGACTGGCTTGCTAAGTTTGCTGAGAATTGTAACAGTGATTTTAGTGTTTTTGATGTTCCGCCCAATGGGCTTGTTCCGTCCATGGAAATTGACTCCTGAATGAGTTACCATATGTAATCTTTTTATGATAAATAAAACGGGCTTCTAGGCTTCCTTTGGATAAAAAAAAATGTTCTATTATCGTACCAATATGTAATTATTATATAATTATATCATTCGACTTATAGAAAAACTAAATTTTTTTGTTTCGTTTCACAAAAAAAGAAGGGTTAAATACTTGTGTATATATATATATATATAAGAAATCATGATCTCAAACAAGAAATAACATAGAATAATAAGAATTTTGGGGATCAAGATATATGCCAGCATATCTTAATTTAATGAGTTTAATTAACTAGTATATATTGGTGACATGTAAGTGTCAAAACATGGACCAACCAAACAAAATCTGTTAAATACGTGATGGAGTGTAAGAAAAAACTAACACATATTTGGTGGGCTGAGTTGGTGATTGAGAGCCGGTTTACCAAATGTACTACCACACCAACAACCCTCTCTCCATTTTCAGTACTTGACGTTTGCTAATTCCCCGTCGGCACCTAAAAACACCACTTACACTGTTACACGTAATCGTCATTAAGTACTAGAGTATGATTATATATACATTTATTCATTAATTAATTATATATATGTGTGTGTGCTTGTACAAGATCCAATGAATTCTCACATGAAGGACAGAGCACTTAGTAAATCATTTTTTAATTACAATAAAAACCAAATTTATGGGTACCATGAAACCAGGGGATATCTTTTAATATAGTGGACAACTAATGTGCTGTCAATATGGCTTGCTACGCATGAGTCATGAGCCCACACGTGGACCAGACGACCAGTTACTCTATAACAATGACATCCCATTGGAGTTGTTTTAGATACGATTCGGGATTATATTCATGCACGCCTACGGGAACTACATGAAATGATATACGTATAAATTGTGTCTTAATTATAATCAGATTTTCATATAAAGTTTGACTTAGTTATGTTTATCAATCACATGTTCCAAGTGCATGGCTAAGAATTCAGATGTTTAACTTACGTTCTTAAGAGTTAATGTCATATTTTTTAAGAATGATTGGAGTTAGTGTCTATATATATCGATCAGCGTGAATTATTTCATTACTAAGTATTAGTTTGAGAATAAGTAAAACCATAAGATCAGAAATAAGAATGGAACCGTATTAACTTTTCTGCCGTGGTATGTGACGACCAACTATTGGTTCACTCCAGCTTTGATTGTGCCAATTAACTGGAGTTTTAAGTATGATTTGTGTACTAATTAATTAGTAGTTGTGTTTTGGTTAATGACAACCATTAATTAACTGCTTTCTTAGAAAAGAGAGGGCATAGGCAATACCAAACCCAGCTCATCTGTCTTATATTGTGTTCCACTATATCGGTCAAAACTTTTTCACAGCCTTATACAGTATAGTATATGGAGTAGTAGCTAGCTAGTGAAATAAGTTTAAATATTGATAGTCTTTTCTTTTTAATTGTACTAAAGAGTTAATGAAGACATTGACCCTCGACTGAACCCAAATGGGCGTGGTTGAAACGGATTGACCTCTTATGGATTTTAATTAATTACTACTAGCACTAGTGCCATATCTATCAATGAATGCGTTTGCTAGAAGTTAGGAAGTTCTTTTCTTGCCCCCAAAATGTGATAGTTTATGAGACCCCAAACCTGTGTTTGAAAGCAAAAACCAAAAAGGTTTTGTTCAAACTTCTATGAGACGTGCGATTGTACATAGAAATCTACACTATTCACATGTTCCAATGCCAATTAAATACTCCCTCCGTTTTACAATAAGTGTCGTTTTAGCTCTTAACACAGTTTTTAAGAAAAACAATCATTCACTTTAAAACTTACAACTTTTTCTTAATCTTACAACTCATTACATTTTTTTGACCAATGCATGAACAACTTTAGTCAATTATACACATTCCAATAAAAATTATCATCATTCACCCCTATTAAATCACTTTGAAAACCTAAAATGACACATATTATGAAACAAATTTTAAGTGCTAAAACGACACTTATTATGAAACGGAGGGAGTAGTATGATTAATATAGTAACCATAAGATTTGAAACAAATAATTATGGACTTTTTCAGCAAATAGTTTAGCAAGTAAACCTATACTAGTAACTTGGAGAGATTTATTATTCATACTTTGGACCTCCGTATGTATATAAATATAATCATGTAGTTGTAGTTTATACTGTCTTAAATGTAGATTAATGACATAGACTTTGTTTTACAAAAAAATATTAGAGCTAGGGTTCATGAATTTTTTAACTTATATCAGTTATATGTGGAGTCCTAATCAAATAATGATTGCCATATGTGTGATTACTTTCCCCCCTTAACCATGTGGGAAACAACAACATTTTTTTTAGGTTGAAAGGAAAACAACAACATTATAAAGTTATAAAGTGGTTGTATTAAATTTTCATTTATCAATAAGAAAACTTTGTTCGGTGAGCTTTTCGTTTATAAGTTGTTTATTTTCTTTTTCATGCAAATTAATTGATACCCCTTATTTTTAATTTGTTGGATCCAACATTATTTAACAAATTATAGTCACATTTCATAAAATGTATTCATGCATTTAAACAAGGTAGATAAGAAGAAAGGTCCGAGTTTGATCGTTGCGTACGTTGCCTTATTTTGAATGAATTACCAAGTCTCACCATTATCGGATTACCATCTAAATGGGTTATCTCTATAAAAAAATTATAAAAGAGATTAGGTTTTTAATAAGTTACATTAAGCTTTCATATTAAAATTTGCTAGGCGTAACATTTATTTTATACATGTCTTTATATGGAAAAAAACGTAGCCCACGATTTTAGGTGGGTTTGTTTTTTTTGGCGGAAATTCTAGGTGGAGACGTGGAGTTGTTGACTTATTGTATTCGATCGATATCCCAATATACTTCACATGATAATACATCATCAATCATCGTTCACATGGCATCTACTTGTACACGGGGTATATATTAATTATTACACTTATAGAATGATACAATTCATAGTTTAACAAGTTGCGTATCTTCGTGTTGCAATCTGGCTCGTCAAGATCCAAGCATATAAAGAAAACGTTAAGATACTCCATGATTACATTGATTCACCATGCATTAGGTAAGTTTTTCCACCGAGTTTATATCCATAATAATTTAAAAAATATTTACTACTCCGTATAATGTAAAAATTTGATACTGATTTAATTAGTAGGATAATTTTATAGTGGTCATAGGGAGTCAGGCCCAAGAAAAACACCACCGTAGAAAAAAAACCTAATTAAGTTAATCAACTTGTTTATTACTCTCAATAAAAAACAATAAACTAAAACAAAAAGAGAAAGCGAGGGAGCGTGGAAAACACGCGTCGACGAAAGAAAACACCCTGCTAGTACAAAGGGAAAGGGGGTGGGCAAGCAGAGGATTCATCATCGCTCAAGTAATTTGTCTGCCTCTCACTTACTTCCTCCGATTTCCGACTCTCCTTCTCCTAGCCGCCGCCTTCAGTCCACATCCGCCCTGATTGATCAATCTCCAAACCTTCTTTGCCGAAGCCGATCAATCTTTCCAATCTCTCTTTCCTCACAATTCTTCAATTGCTCCACTACCGATCGCCGTTCGCGACTTCCCCGGCGCCGCCGTCAGCATCTCGCCGGAGCACGCCGGCGGCCTGCCGAACTTCGGCGCCGTTTCTTCCTTTCAAGTTCTCTCGAGGTATGCGCCGGTGTTGTTTGCTTGTTTCCGCATCGGGACTGAGTTTTTTTTGTTTGCTGAATGTCGCGCTTTGAATTTCGAGGACTCGAGAGTGATCGTGGTGTTGAGATCTCGTTGCGTGTAGATGGCGTTTTCGCTTTGTTTTTGGTTGTATGTGCGGTTTTGAGGGGTTTAATTGGGAATTTTGATTTTTTTGTGTGAAGTCGGTTCAGTTCTTCTATTTGCGTAATTCATCAGATCGATTTGCTTCGTTTTTAGTTCAAATTGGCTCCCGTGTTTCGAGTTTTGGGTAGCTTTTGGTCACAGATAAACCCTGTGGAGGGGTTGTCGGTGACAAATTTCAAAAGTTGAGACGGTGTCCGCTTGGCATCGTGCAGATTATATATTTACTTCCCCTTCCGTGTTTTGAGGGTTGAAGATGTGTCTGTGGCGAAGGAATTGTACATTGTCCATGTTCTAGATTTCGTGAGTCGTGAATGACGGATATTGCAATATTATAGTCACATTTCTCATGCTTTTGGTTTCCAGTCGGTGTTCTCTCTCCTAAATTGTCTTTGATGTGGCCTCATTCATGCTTATTGCATGATATCTTAGCTGCTTTCATAATCTGTAGCTGAAGCTCTTTGATGATTTTGTTCTTTGCAATCCCTGTTTCTATGTCCTGTGTCCAGAATTATTCACATATTCTATTGCTGTTTCTTTATTATCTCAATGTTTGCAATGGCTCAATATCTATAAGTTGAATGACAAAGACCTATATGAAAATCTGACTGAAGAAAAGAAGGGTGGGATGTGTAATTGAGAAAGCCATTCTTACTATCAAAAGTTCAATACACTCCATCACTTTTTTATTTCCATTTAGTTAATGAAGCTTGTTGAGGTAAATTACGGTGCCATTGTGAATTGCTGCAGTTTGATATGGCTGAGTAGGAACTTCAATGTCTATGAAGACTGTCAAGACATGGAGATGGCTATCTCGAAAGAGGAGTGCTTTCCCTGATGGGGTTAGTCCATTTTCTAATTGTTAAGACTGTCCATTTCAAATTTCTTCCCACCATTGGGAGTTTTTCAATTTCAGTTCAATGCTCGGGATGATATTTTATTCTCTTTCTTAAAATATTGTAGGGAGGAGCACAAGGAGGACTTGGGATTAAGATGAAACAGATAACGTTTATGGGAGTTTTGTGCGTAGTAATGTTGTTTATTGTGTACAGAACTACAAATTATCAATATTTACGGACAGAGGTACGGTGACATTGCCCTTTCTGATATTGCTAGTTGCTACCATCACGTATTACTTCAATAATCAGTGTAATATCCTGTTTACTGCATTGTGATTTAGAGACTGCAAAACTAATTTCAAATTATTAAACTTGCTGGCAGTAAAATTTGGAAGCAGCATCTAAAATATTTAAAACACATCATAGGAGGATGTTGATCATGAATCATTAACATGATCAATTTTCCTCAACATAGTTTTCTATCCTTCACAGTTTATTATAGATTATCCTATATGAAATTATGTCTGCTGTTTCTTTTTCCTTATTGGATCTTGTTTCCTGCTACTTGCCATTGGATAACTCAGCACTCTGCACATACTTCAAAAGTGAAAACATCTGACAATTTGAATGGTGATCTGGTTCAATTTTATTTAGGGTATTGTACATATATGGAGAAATAGAAGTGATTTTTCCTTCCTTCCATTCATAGTGATCTATAGAGTATCTACTCCCATCTTCCTTATTTAGCATTAAAGCTAAATTTCAGCTTCAGTTTTTTGGATTAGACTAATATCAAGTTTGTTTCTATTACAGATAGAAGAAAGATTACTTCCCTTTAGTGGTGTGAAGGTATCATGCATCCTCTGATGTTAAATATTCAATGGGTTTCCCTTTAGCCTGATCCCAGTACCTCGCTTCCTTATATGATCGTTTTACTCTTTGTGGGTTTTGTCTTTAGGTTGCATTTTTGACATCATTGCACCAACTTCTCACTTGCTATATATTCCTTTGACTTAGGAATTTCCTCCTGGGAGATTGGATAGTTTACCTCGTGGCATCCTACACCCAAGATCTGACTTGGAAATGAGATCACTATGGCCACCGACTAGCTCAACATCAAAGGTCTTGTCTTAATTTTTTATATACTATTTTTTTATCCATGTTGAGTATGCTCTTATGAGGTGTCACTTCAAATGAAAATTGAACGGAAGGAGCTTTGTTCTATTCAACAACTTTCTAGGCTGAAGTTGATTCGTTGGCTGGATAATTCTACTAGCAATTTACATTTTTCAATGAATGCTGGTTTAGTAATATCTTTTATTCTTTCAGGCTAAGGTCTCTAGAACTAGAAGTCGTAACTTGCTAGCTATGGCAGTTGGAATTGGACAAAAGGATAATGTTGATGCTATTGTTCAGAAGGTATTATCTTAAAATATATTGGCGCCTATGATACTTGATTATATAAGAGAATGTATTAATATCTTGTTTTTGTTTTCTTCCCGCTCAATTCAGTTCCTTCCAGAGAATTTTTCTGTCATACTTTTTCACTATGACGGCAACTTTGATGGTTGGTTGGACTTGGAATGGAGTAACAGTACCGTGCATATAGTGGGTCAGAATCAAACAAAATGGTGAGTTAAATTTTCTGGTGAATCATGTTTATTTTTGAATATTTGATCATTAGTAGCACTTGACCTTTAGGATCTTGTTATATATTGTAACTGCTTCTAGAGGAAGAGTAGCTTGGATGGAGTTTCATGATGCAGTGTTCTAGTTTCTTGTTGTTGAAGAGGTCCAAAGAGGGTCCAAATCTGAGTTTATACATGTCAAATCTACGTTTCTTGCTAGTTTGTTCTATTCTGTCTTTGGTTCAGATAATTTATCAGCTTGTTTAAAAATTATACTTGTTAATGGAAAATGTGCTTTGTGTTTTGATGCTTATTAGGTGGTTTGCAAAGCGCTTTCTGCATCCAGATGTTGTCTCCATCTATGACTACATATTTCTTTGGGATGAAGATCTAGGGGTGGAAAACTTCCGTCCTGGCAGGTATGTAGGATACTGTGTGAACGATTGTGCTGAATATGTGTTTATCAGTTTAATGGCTTGCAAATATGCATAGAATATAATAAAATTTTCCTTGCTTATCTGATGATCTATATATTTTTTTGGCCGTTTGTGTCTGTATTCCTAGTTGAACTTGAATTTGGTTCTTATTTGTCTCAGTGTCCTCTTTATTATGATAAATAAATTTGCTTTCATGCCTTAGGTACTTAAATATTGTAAAATCAGAAGGCTTGCATATATCACAGCCAGCTCTAGACCCAAATTCAACTGGAATACATCACAGAATTACTGTCCGCAAAAGATCAAAAAAACTTCACAGGTAAATTAGATTTCTTTTGCATGTATATTTTAAAGATGTTAAAGCTATTAATCACTGCTTCATTATACAGACGAGTATATGAAGATAGAGGCAGTTTGAAATGTTCAGGCTCAAGCAGGGGTCCACCATGCACTGGGTATGTTTATGAAAAAGTAGTCAAAATTCTTATTTCCATTTTCCTATCTCTTTGGCCGGATATCTCCATTCCTCCTTCCTCTTAAGTTGCAAATTCCTATAAAATTTCCTGTTCTTCATGAGCTCCCTCACTTGTCATAAGAACTGATGACACAGTGTGTGTTGGATTATAGGAAATTTGTCATGTAGCATATTGTGCATGAATCATGATTTTTATCTTGACCATTAGCTTTTCTTGATTTGATTGCACAGAAAAAATCTGTTTGTTCAATGTCCTTGTTATTCTGACAAAATTCAAAATTTCCGTGCAATGTTTTTCCTGGAGATAGTTGCTTACAATCTGTGGGATCTGTGTCCTTCATATCACGATGCTTGCAATTATCCTTCCATCTGTTCAGAGATCTTCATTCCGTCTTCATGCTTTTGTCTTTATAGATGGGTGGAAGGAATGGCACCAGTGTTTTCCAGGGCTGCTTGGTATTGTGCTTGGAACCTCATACAGGTATATCTCACTGAAACTGGGATTATATGGGACAAGGATAACAATAAAATGAACACATTTGCTTTCCCACTTCTGAAATATATTGATCTTATTATTATATATGAAATTATTGGTCTACTTGCTACAATTTTGACGCTGTCTGAAAGTACAAGTATACATTACATTGTGCATGGTGTTGGAAAACGTTGTTTTCTAATTTGGCCAAACTTTCTGCTTTTATGCTTCAGAATGATCTTGTTCATGGCTGGGGATTGGATATAAAGCTTGGGTATTGCGCACAGGTGAGTTTTGAATGATTTTATTTGTGCAGTATATGGGAACTTTTGGGTAGTTTGTCAACATGCATGTTTAAGTTGGTTCTTATCCTGGGTGTTCATCTTCCATCTTGGGAGGGCTGCCAGAAAACAACCAACTAGAGGGAGACGGTAATTATATATCATATTTGAAACCAGCACACCAAACTGAGGAAAGTGGAAAAAAGTGGTAAACACTAGATCTAACAACAGACAAAATGGTTAGAATAACCATAGTCTGTCTAGACTTCAGTCAAGAGCGGGTAGACTTATTCTTTAGGAGCTTTGAGTTTTGTTTAAGTTGACACAGTTCTGAGCTGCAAATGTAGTAAGAGCAAGACTGCATCTGTTCTACAATGTCTTAATCCCTGTATCTTACACCAGTCTTTGTGTCTTTTTTTCCTGCCTTTGTTTTTGGATTTCTTACTCGGTTGAATGATATTCTGCAGGGTGATAGAACAAAGAATGTTGGAATTGTCGATAGTGAATATGTTGTTCACCAGGGTATACAGACCTTGGGTGGCAGTGGCACCCCAACAAAAAAGGTTAATCTTGCCTTTCTTTCTTTTAAGCGCCCTCCCATTCCAATTAGTTTTCTTTGATAATCTGGAATATAGGCTCTTATAATATATATCTCACCCTCATAAAGTCCTTTGTTTCACTGGAAAAAATGTTACTGGTTTTTCCTTTTACCAATCACCTCACGAAGGAATCATTTTCTAACCTAATGGAAAAGTAAAACGATGAATTTTGCTTCTAAATACCGCTCATAATCTCCGTATGTATGCTATGCTAATTGGTTATTGGGAAGTTCACGTCAAATTGTCAACCAACCATCAGAGTTCATCTACTAGTTGTTCCCAGTATGATTCACTAAGTGAGTGAAAATGATATTTAAGTTACAAAACAATTTGCATTGTGGTGTCATTGCTGATTTTTATGCTGAGCTTTCTTTCTTTCATGGTGCACACCCATAATTTTCTTCTTTGCTTTGCAGGATTCGAAGAAACAATCAGCTAAGGTTGCTTCCTATTACCCATTTCCCCCTTGTCTTACTTGACATAAACATGCTCCTTATCTAACTGGATCTGTCATATCTCTCTATTTCCACAGAAAAATGCACCTGCGCAATTTGACATGAGATCTGCGGTAACTTGTCTTTGACACCTCAGCTAACTAGAATTTACTTGAATATTTTGAAACTAAATGCAAATTTGGCATATGTGTTTGGGATAATGCAGATCAGGAGGCAAGCGACAACAGAGCTGCAGATCTTCAAGGAGAGGTGGGATAAAGCAGTGAAAGAGGACAAGAACTGGGTTGATCCATATTTCAACTGGCTGGATACATTCACCAGATACAAAAGGCGTAGTAGTGTGAAGAGAAGTCAATAGTTGCTCTCCTCACCACAAGTGCAATCAGCACAAAGATATGCACAGGCGTCATCGTCATTGCCGTCGTTCAGCCTCCTGGACACCCTATGAGGCATATTTTTCTGACAGGCCGCCGCCCTGGTGCCGATATTGATTCATTGTTTCAATTCCTTGTGTATGTAAGATGTCCATCTAGTCTTTTTGGTCCCCGTTCTGCTGCTTTTCGCCTCTTTTCTTGACTTGGCTAAGGGAAAGAGTATATATCTGGTGCGAGTTTATAGTCACAGGTTTATATTTAGGAACTAGGATGGAAGTATTCGGATCAAGGTGAAGAGATCATGTCACAGGCGATGGTTTTTGAGTTGAATGGATTTCTAACTTAAATATACAAAAGTATTTGTTGCAAATGGCTAAGTTACAAACCCAATAACAACCCTTTGTTTCCAACACCAAGAAAGAGCTAACAGTTCATTTACTCATAGACTTGGCTCCGCATAAAAAATAGCATCAGGAAACAGTCTCTCCGAACACTTGGAAGCTTGCAGAAACAACGACGATAAATTGAACGAGTTCTGATCGATTTCCTTCCTGGCCCCAACCTTGATAACTTAGCCATTCCATTGTTTTATGGATGTTCTATTGTAGTATCGAGCCATCAGAGACTAGAGGTCTCTGATACCATATAGAGATATTGAAAGTGTCGTGCTTTTGTTATTGATCACTGTAAAGCCTTTATACAAGAGAATCATACTAACTAAGCCAAGTATGTTTAGAGGAAACAATACTTGCCATACAAGAGAAGATCTTTAGCAACTACCTAACTAGATAAATAGAAACTAAAGATACATAAAAGATATCAATCAATATACACACGCTAATATTCCCCCTCAATCGCGGCGCCATATGGACAGACCAATCTGGGAAACAAGCTGTGTAAACCGAGGAGAGTGCAGCGGCTTTGTCAAAACATCAACAAGCTGTTCATGAGTAGACACAAAGGACACACGAAGACGACCTTTGGTGACATGCTCCCGAACAAAATGATAGGCGAGCGCAATGTGCTTCATCTGTTTCCAACACCAAGAAAGAGCTAACTGCTTATGGAGTCCACAAAACCGCGACAGGTTGCACGAGACATCGACAAAATACAACTTAATACCAGAGAAATGAAGACATTTGAACCATCAATTAACTCTCACTTTCATCTTTTGTACCACATTTCCTTACCCTAATTTGCGAAGGAGGATGGATTCGAATTTTTCTAAGCACTTTTCAAGTCTAAACTTCGGTAGGGATCATGTGGCCTGCCTTGTTAGGAACGGCAAATCACTAGCCTTGGCAATCTTGCTAAACTGATGCAATGTTTTTATATCTGTTTCAAGAGATCACATGTGGGATGCTGTTTGAGTTGATGTAGCTTTCTAACTTAGATATAAACAAGCGAATTACTTGTTGGAAATGTGCAAATCACTAATGCCTCTTGAGTTTTGCCATGGGGTCGGTGGAATTGGGCTTTAAATTATTTATATCGCTTATATAATGGTTCAACCAATTTTTAACTCTTTGTTGCTAGTATTTATTTACCTTTTGAACAACCCCCTCACCAAATCCATTCACGTATACCTAGAGGAATAATTGACTTCGATGAAACTTGCAACTTCGAAGTGGGTAATTTCCAAAGATTTATGCATATTAGTTATTACGAAGTTTATTATAATGATTAATGATGGTGGCTTTCATGTGACGGACTAATAAAATTCTAGAAAAACACTTTCGTTGACCAGAACAAGTTGTGCTACCAAAACTATTTACATTATCGAAACGGTTGAAAAAGGAAAAAAACGGAGCTTGAAATTGCGCGGTGTGCTTGATCGAAGTCTTCTTTCTAGACGATCAGAAACGTCTTCGGCAAGATTCGTCTTCGCTGACCAGAGCTCTCTCTTCTCCACACTTTCTTCTTCATAAAATTCTAACACTATCATCTGTTTCCTGCAAACCCTACTCCTTTCTGTTCTGCTTTCTTTAAAATTCCGTTTCGCGTTCAAGGAAGACGAAGAATCAGATGGCCGGTCGCTACGATCACAACCCTTTCGATGAGCCCGAAGATGTTAATCCTTTCTCTGTAATTCCCTTTCCCTTCTCTTTGTGTTTTCTGTTACAAGAATTGATGAAATTTCTGCTGTTACTTCATCGTCGACGTCGACTCTAATCTGTGGGTTGATGACTTGTTTCTGGTTTTGAATTTCCCTCTTTAATTTGATTTTTTTCCCCCAAATTAAACTTCTATTTGCTTGTCTGTAGCTTCTTTGAAGTTCACAGGGATTGATCCTTGTGATTACTGTGTTCAATTGGTCAACTGGTGCTCCTAGGGTTTTTGCCGGTTTGGATTGTTAATCCTAGGTATAATTACGGGTGTTGATTTGTATAGTTGTTGTGTTAGACTGATTTTACGGTGCACCTCGACGGAATTTTTGAACCATTAGCCTTTTGGAATTGCTTTTATGTGACTCCCTTCTAGATCATTGATCAGAACTGTGGTTAACTGGTGATTGCTTCACATCTGGGCAAGAATATGCCAAAATTTTGGGTAAACTAGGTTGTACAAGTTGATATGCTTTGTCCATATTTCTGGAGAAAGAAAGAAAGTATTGATATCATTAGAATCCAGTTTCTAACAGGTTCATGCTTTCTGTTTTATCCATGTGCTATAGTAATGATTAATCTTGTTCTTCGCAGTCTGCACTAGTTTTGGTAGGTTGCAATCAGTTAATAGAAAATTCACATAATGGTGATGATATATCTCAATTTCTTTACTCCAAGCAGCTGCTTTTGTAAAGATTGTATAGATACTGCACCAAGCGTATGCAGTTGGACTGTTAGATTCTGTTTGATCTAAAATGGATGCATGAAATCCTTAATTTGCTCGTGTTTCTGTTATTCTTTCGTAAGTTAATTAATGTATTTGTTGTATATAACAAGGCTCAGGACAGGGCATCAGGACAATCAAACTATGGTGGTGGTGCATTCTATACAACGGTAACCCTTTTTTTTTTGGTCGAAGGACGGTGAACCTTTTTTTTTAATAAGCTTGAGTATAATCATAATATTACTGGAAAGTTGGAATTTGTTTGTTTGATACCCTTAATAAATAACCATCCAAATTATGCCAGAAAGGTGAAATTTGTTGCTCTTGGATACTTACAAACTATTTGATTGCTTGTGTTTTAGCTATATGTATGATTAGACTTGCTTGCTAGATGATTAATAGTGCATTCCTTTTCAGTGATTTTGTATTAATGAATATATCTCAGTCTTGTACTCTAAATGTCTACAAAAAGGCCAAACGACTGGCATTGTTAATCTTGTTATTGGCATAACACCCATAAATGGCTCAATCCACCAATACTTCTCACTTGGCACACTTCTGTGGAGTGCTAACAAGGAGACACAATTTGATGCTTTGTCATAGAGAGAATATTTGGCCATACTAAGCTGTGATAAATAGAGATGTAGCCAATTTGTATATGCCTTTCAATCATGATTCCAGACAGAATAAAAGTTAGTGAAATATGTTTTTGCTTGTAGGCACACTTGGTTGTATGTGTAGTTGAAACTGTTATCAATTGACCATCCTATGCTTTCCTGTTGTTGTTGTTGTTGTTGTTGTTGTTGTTGTTGTGTTTCAGAGACCTGGAAACATTCCTCCTGCCGCAAACTCAAGGCTTTCACCCCTTCCTCCTGAGCCAGCTGATTTCTACAATCCTACTGCAATTGTGGATATTCCACTTAACTCAAATAGGGTACCGATATTCCCAATACTCCCAATTTTGATTTGCTATACTTCTTAATTTCCTTTATGTTTTAGTTCTCACCTATCAATGACCATATTTATCTAACTTCTCAGAGCTTTCAATGTAGGATTTGAAAACGAAAGAGAGGGAACTAAAAGCTAAAGAGGCAGAATTGCGAAGGAGGGAACAGGTGTTTTTTTATCATAATTCATTAATTGCCACCTATATGATATTTTCGCAAAGTCTATTGTCTCAAATTGTTTAACCATATTACCTTTTAATTAGTATGTTCACCTAAATTCTTGGTTGCTGCAGGAAGTCAAGCGGAGAGAGGATGCTGTAGCACGAGGTACATGATTTTTCGAATCTGTTTAGCTGTTCTTTTAGTCTAAGGATTAAACATATGACCATTTGGTAGTGTAAGCTGGCACTTGATTTGCTTCACCAGTATTATGGCGACACAAAAGCAAATTCTACTATATTTTTGTTATTTGTAGCTATCTTTATATCTAATTTTATTTTTTCATCTTTGCAGCTGGAATAGTTCTGGAGGAGAAGAATTGGCCACCTTTTTTCCCCATTATTCACCATGATATTGCCAATGAAATCCCGATTCATCTCCAGAGAATGCAATATACAGCTTTCACAACATTGCTAGGTTTGTTCTCTCTTCTAAATCCTTTTCACTGCAAATATTATAGATGTTGCATGCATCTTACATTACTTTGTTTCATGCAGGGTTGACAGCGTGTCTTATCTGGAACCTTGTTGCTGTTACCACAGCTTGGATTAAGGGGAATAGTAAGCTGCTTTCTTCTCTGTTTTATATTTTCCTTGGTGCCATATATGTTTCATTTTTGTGGGTTTAACTTGTCTTATCATATTTTAGATGCAACAATCTGGTTTCTTGCAATCATTTACCTCATATCTGCAGTTCCTGGTGCTTATGTTTTATGGTACAGGCCACTTTATAGGGCATTCAGGTACATCCTCATCAAAAATATTTTGAGATGCATACTATTTTACTTCCTGTGATCGAGTTAATTAATAAGGTTACCCAATTTTCTTGAAGGACCGAGAGTGCTTTGAACTTCGGATGGTTCTTCCTTTTCTATCTGGTATTCAATATATTTTCACTAGCTTATTCATTTTTGCTTTACTTTGAATGTGCATGAAACTCCAAACTCACTTGTTTTTCGGCTGCAGCTTCACATCGCCTTCTGCATCTTTGCTGCAGTTGCTCCTCCAATAGTCTTTAAAGGAAAATCTCTTGCGTAAGTCATCTAGTTTCTCTAGTAAAATGAAAGGGCGACTTTGTAATTTTTCCGTATGTGATAATTCTCCCGTGTAGTAGTATTCAGGGAAACAAAGCAATAACATAAATACGGCATCCCTTTTCACTTTGCATTGCTGTAGAGATAGTTGCACTTTGCATGCTGAAGAGATTATTGCTAACTCTTAATTCTTATTCAATTGAACATACCAGAGGAATCCTTCCTGCAGTAACTCTTGTGGGCGACAATATTTTGGTTGGGGTAAGTACGAGTTATCTGTGTGTCCTGATAAGTGGTAATGCTTTAACAGAAATGTTTAGTTAACATATGCCTTTCTGGGATAACCACAGATCTTCTATTTCATTGGCTTTGGTCTGTTCTGCCTGGAATCTGTGATAAGTATCTGGGTAATTCAGGTATTCTCTTACCCAAAAATTACTTACTTTGCCATGTCTACTTGTGTGAATCTCATGTTTTGCTTAATCATATTATTATTGGATCCCTTTGCAGCAAGTATACATGTACTTCCGTGGAAGTGGAAAGGCTGCTGAGGTGAGGCGGGAAGCTGCTCGAAGCACTGTACGAGCTGCATTTTGACATCGTCGTTCATGATTCCACGGTTGATTTCTCAGTTACCTTGTTTATCCATGTTAGATTTCATCGGTGTAGGATTTCACACAATAAAGGTTTTTTCTTGTGTAAAAATCTTAGGCAAGTGATTGCTTTAGTTACTTCGCTCTCCTTTCTCAGTCTTTACTAATTAAATTTGGTAATATCTTGTTGTGTGTGTGTACAGTTCTTTTGTGTAGAGCTGAGGGATCACTCTAGATACCGTTTGGGGTTAGGGAATATGTAAGTAGAATTGTGAGATGATGTTCATATTTCCCTTTGTATACATATTGTAGTACTGATCAGAATTGCTTCTGCAACACTTGTGCGTGATATTTGTGGCTTTAGCATGTGTTCCGTACAAACTTGAACAGAATTTATGACCCGATAATCTGGATCCCTTTGTATAATCTGGATCCGCTTAATTGGAACAGAATTTGGAATCTATTTTGAAAAAAGCAAGATCTATTATTGTTGATCTTGCCAACACAATAATCATGACCCATGATAAAATCCCTGTTACAAACTTGAACAACTAAATTTTAGGTTAAGACTATCTAGGTGTTGAAGATTATACTGTTAATTTAGAGCATTAGTCATCTTGTAAGAATTCTAGGACAAACATGTACTAAGCTTAAGCTACGCTTGGAGTTGAATTTCTTTCCTTCCTCTTGTACGAAACGATAAGTACTTCACCCTTGAAAAGGGTACGTACAAGGCTGCTAGATAACAGCATTTTATTACACAACACAACCACACACAACACACAAACGAACACACACACATAGAAAGCTGAAAACTGAAGACAGAAATTCAACGAGAAGAAGATAATCATAACAAAGAAAAAACTCATCATCCACTAGTAGCACGTGGCAAGCTCCATAGATAATAAAGTATTTACTAGCTAGGCCTAACTATAAAAGGCCATACACTCCACAAACCACAATACTCCAACCACCACCATAACTTATACTCCATCATAACTTAATGCATGCAATAGTATAACAACTTTATGATAAGGCAAAATAACACTAACTTCTCCTCTCACCTCATAAAACGTAACCCATCTCGATAGTATCCCTTAATTAATCCCCTTTAAGTAAGTGCTTAATTTAACAGTAAGCGGAACACTTGCTCTTGCAATCGATGGTGCACCCACCGCCACCGCCTCCGGCGCCGTAGCCCTTGCCGGAGCGGTGGAACGAGGTGAAACACTTGGCCGGACACGTCAGCTTCTTCATATAGCATGGGCCCTTGTCCTTGCAAACCACGGTGGGCCTCACGATCCCGCCCTGAGAGTGCCCGCCCGACGGCCCGCCGTAGCCCGCCCCGTACCCTCCTCCTCCGCCACCGCCCATCCCGGGCCAGCCCGACCCGAAACCGGGTATGCCGAACCCGCCCCCGGGCCCGAAGAAGCCCGGTGGAGCCCCCGGTATCCCTCCTCCGGGGTTTCCGCCCTTGGAGTGGCCGTGGTGCCCACCGGGCTTGGACGGGTCGGAGCGGGCCGAGGTGGTCAGGGTGGCGGCGGCCGTCAGGATGAGGGCGATGAGAATCAAAGCGGAAAGTTTCATGTTGAAAGCTTTTTTTTGTTGTTGTTGTTGGTGTGATTTGAGTGAGATGAAATGGTAAGATTGTAAGGAGAGATTTGAATTTAAAGAGAGGAGGAAATTGACTTATTGATGGACAGGTGGGGGTGCATTATATGGTTGCGTGGGGATTGGGTGGCTTTTCTTTGTAAGTTTTTAATACGCATTCAATGTGGCCAAGTGTGTGTAACTTATACTGTACTATGTACCAAATGACCGAATTTATAACTCCATAATACAGTAGTTATACTTTGTGCAGGAATGCAGTTCACATTTTCCTTCAGTCCAATAGTGATACTTGCTAGATGGTGCAATAAAACAAGGGCACATGCATATTGCATTGTTAATTTAATGAACCTAAGTCTAGCTTATTAGTTAAGTCTAGCTTTTTTTATGCGTACATCATCATATATATATATCTAGATAATCTAAGTCTGGCTTATTAGATAATAAAGGCTTTTGATGTGTATATATATCCTTGTTAACTATGAAAGGCTTATTGATTACCACAAGTGGGTATGTATGATGAGATCGAGTTGTATAATCTAGACAAAAAAATATTGCGAGATATGTATAAGGTAAACAGTACGCAAAGCTTGTTGTCTTCAACAATAACCAAATTAATTGGTAAAGATTGGATTTGAAGTTGATGGGTATTGACAATGGGTACCTGACTACCTGGACTTTTGAGCACTCCAATTTTAGAATTTAACGTCTATCTACAAGTGTGAAATTTTGCGTATTGATTTGAGCAATTTTGTACTTGTAACATGAAATCGCTATAAATACGTTTTTCCACGTACTGTTTATACTTGACCTAATTTACTAATAATCCAAAGCATGATATTATATCTAAAATCCAAAATTATTTGACCATAGCTATATGTCTTAAATTCGGTAGCATTAATCAGAAGTTCCTGACGACTTGTGACAAGTTGGACATGTTGATTAATACAGAAACAAGATAAATTACCTGTGCGTGACTGATGATATTGTGGGCTGCAGTTAGTTTAAATTCGTGTCTCACAAGGTTAATAGTATAAGGTAAAGATTTATCTTATGATCTAAAATCTTAAGTTAATGGATAGAGATTAACTACTAGTTTAAATGTTCTAGCTAGCTAGCTCCTTTGGTCCGATGTGGAAGAACATTGAACGCAACACAAATTACAATTAAGATGTACGTTATGTCATATGCATGAAATGACAATGGTAGCTAGATTTGATCATCGACTGCTCGTGGGAGAAATTAAATGAGAGTTCTTACACGTAAATCCTAAAGACCAAAATCAAATAATTGATAATATATATTAATTGAAGTGTAAAGGACATGGACACATGGTGATGATGAAGGAGTACCAGAAGTCCTTGCAAGACCAATTAATACTCGTAAGATAACACGTACATTTAATCTGGAAGATATGCATGAGCATGACAGATACTGAGATTTACTTTCAATTAGAGCCCTTCAAATCCAACCACTAGCTTCACTCCCAACTCTATCATTAATTCTCATTTGGCCGGTGTCAAAGATAATTAGATGATTGTAGTTTATATATACCAAGACATTAAACATTAAGTTCACTTGTCTGTATGTAAGCATTCATTCAAAGTTGTACCCAGAGGGTAGTACCCAGAGGTCACCGGTTCGACTCTCATGGGCAGTGCCCTCAACCAAAAAAAAAGTTGTACCCATTTGATCAAGATGTACTTATTGTTACTATGTCTAGTGTGTGGACGACCAAGATGTATTTATTTATTTTTTATTTTTTTTTTTGGTTGAGGGCGCTGCCCATGAGAGTCGAACCGGTGACCTCTGGGTACTACCCTTGGAGGCTTAACCGTTTTGACTAAATGCCCGAAGGCACCAAGATGTATTTATTGTTACTACGTACATGTACTCATTTGATCACATTAATAAATCAAAGTATTGGGTAGCTAACAACAAGTATGGTCTAATTGTTGCTCAGTCCGAAGTAAAGCATGTGGGCATAAGTCGACATGGAAAAGATAAGTCTAAATGTCTTCCACTATTTCCGGTTCCTTATTGTAATTATCCGATAATTAAGCCGCATTTAGTAATTTCTTAAAACGAAAAACTACTCATTTTATGGCCGATGAAATGAAAACTAATTCTCAAGGTTCACGATCTTGGAAGTTTGAATTATAATGTTGGATAGCTAGTTTTGTCAATGCGTGCATGAACATCGAATCTTACGTAATTAGTGCTAGTTTTGGTCGACAGTTTCAAAGATTTGGTTAAAAAATTCTACCGCTAAAGTCGAATGTCGCTAATCTATAACGCGCGTGTAACAACAAGACTTTAATGTTACCTTTTTTTCTTTTTTTTTGCTGAATGTTACTTGTTGGTTAAGTGTGCCACCTCCTAAAAAATTGCTAAAATATTGCAATCTTAGGTTCAAAGGTTAAACAGGGGACACCGAACGCATGGCTATTGACAAAAAGTCAAAACGCCATTGAAATTCATGCAAGGAAAAAAAAACTGGTAGGGCAGAAAATCATCATTGTTTTTTTTTTAATAATTTGATGTATTTTCAATATGTATAGTTGTAATGATATAGGCCTTGCTATACTTTGGCAATAAAAGTACTTTCTAGCAAATAGTAGTGATTTTAAATCTTGAAATATGTGTCTATGTCTCTACTTTTTCCAAATTTCAAGGCAAAAAATCACTACTTTCTTCAAGAAAGTACTTTTATATCTCAAGTGTAGCAAGGCCATAGACAGCGATTTCATAAGGTTAGAACGTGAATATTAGATGTAGATCAACTTGTAGGATCTATGTGTGTTAGTATACAGACGTTGATCCTTCGGAAGGATCAACGAACTGGGCAGCGGAATAAAAAACGATTCAAACAAGTAAATATGAACACAAGGAATTCCAAATCAAATTTACAATTGTTATTACCAAGTGTGAACTTACAAACGCGAATCTTAGTCCTAGGTGTACACAACTCCTATTCTCCAGACTTCGATCCCTCAGCGTCGGACACTCCTTGTAACTCGACAATGTAAACTCGACCCACACCTTTAATCTTCGTACACAACTCGATTAAAGTCTCCGTGTGTTCTCCTCTCTCTCAATCGCACTCAGCAATTGACTCTCTAAGCTTGAGTAAAATTTAACCTAGTACATGGTTCCTATTTATACTAATAGCTAGAAAGATTCTATCTAAAAATATAAATATTAACCAAATCAGATTTTATCTTATCTTAGGAAATAAGATAAAATCTTTCTCCAACTAACATATCCTACAAATCTTCATAAGACACGTTAATTGATTCAACCGATCCATTCACGCGTGTTTCTATATATAGTGCACAGCTTCCGCGTTGATCCAACCTTCCATAAATAGCTTCAGGCCTTTGCGTTGATCCCATGATGATCCCATCAGGAATCAGCGAGCTCTTCAGCTATTCTCTTGTTTCCTTGGTTGTTCCTGTCGGTTGTTCCTGCTTTTGTTTCTTGCTCAATTAGTCCTAATTGATCCTGAAACACTTAGCAAACATATTAAATACTTCACAAGTGTTCCATCATCATCAAAACTACTTGGTATCGTTATTGGGAACAATCCTTATCCCAACACAACTGCTTTTCACTACGTACACTTGTCTCTCGTTTTTTCTTCGAGAAGAAATTGAATGAAACTATAATTAACTCTGGTCTGTGGCTTAAATTTTGTGTGTTAGATTGGATAGGCTAATAAATTGGCTTCCGCAATTTATTGCAACACCACCCACTATAATGTGATGTTGTCTGTTTGACGCGTTTACCCGCTACAATCCTAGTTTAGACTTTTGAGTACATAGAAATTTTAGGGTTTACAATGTAGCTAGGTTATCCTTATTAAAATTTTCCAAGTTTTATACTATGTACAACTAAAATATCTTAGACCTAATTCAAGATGGGGTTCATTAACTCATGGACCCTACACAAGGAGGACGATAGTCACGATATCGCGTGTTGCATTGGACTTTCGATTTTGAGTTATACAATTTTTATGGTTATGAACTCCAAAGGATTTCTCACTTCATGCCTACGGGCATTTAGTCAAAACGGTTAAGCCTCCAAGGGTAGTACCCAGAGGTCACCGGTTCGACTCTCATGGGTAGTGCCCTCAACCAAAAAAAAAAAAGAAGGATTTCTCACTTCATAACGAAACATTTTTCTACACATTTTCGATGGTATACATACATGTTATTTTTCCTAAACACTAGA
Source organism: Polygonum maritimum (assembly GCA_963924305.1). Lineage (NCBI taxonomy): Eukaryota > Viridiplantae > Streptophyta > Magnoliopsida > Caryophyllales > Polygonaceae > Polygonum > Polygonum maritimum. The sequence continues at coordinate 4,261,325 of OZ002733.1, forward strand.
ATTTCATTGGGGTTCTCATACATTCTTCCTTGTTTTAACATTCCTTGTTTACTCACGTACATTTATCATTAGTTTTTGGGTTTATGCTTTAAACCCATGCATGCATGTAAAATGACATGGTTGTCTATGTGTAGATCTTGTTTATGAAAGTTAATAAAATAGAAAACTATAAGAAAATTCTCAAAATAGCTAGTATAGAAAATTGATTATACGGAAATATCACCTTGGTAACCCTGTGGTTAAGGTAATTTCACGTGGTACCCACTCATTTACACTATTTCACGTGGTAACCCTATAGTTGTGACAAATTTTGCCACATAACCCTACCGTTATTTTATGGTTAAAGTTTTAAATTTTATTAAAAATTTGCAATTTTAAATTCTTTGTTTATTGTTACAATTGGTGGATTTGGTTTAATTAATCAATATTATACTTCTAAACCTGAAGCAGTTAAGGGCAATTTTGTCATTAAGATTTTATAAGCCAATCACCCTATTTTTAATAACTAAGTTTTATGCTAATTTTCTATCCATTTATAAGTAATAAATTTAATATATTGTAATAAATATTTATGTAGTAATTTCTATCTTGAATTTCTAAATAAAAAATTAAATTCATACATAAATATGTGATTTCTATCAATTTATACATAATATATATTTAATAGATTGCAAAAGATCCATATATACGAAATATATCTTATTTATGTAGCAAAAGATCCATCTATACCAAATATCTATTTGCAAAAGATTTTTTCATATAAACAAAATCTATACGTAGTATGTATATAATTTGTTCTATCTACATATGAAATAGGCAAAAGATTCATATGGAGATATGATTGTTATCTATACGTACGTGAATTCCGTATGAGTCAAAAGATTCATATCTATACGTACGTGAATTCCGTATGAATCATGATATTTATTTTGTTTATATATATATTATTTTAATTTGTAAAATTAATAAAGATATATGATTGTTAAAATATAATTAATTTAATATGAGGTGGAGTCAGGATTAATGTGGAGGCTCGAAAGGTCTCGACTTTAATATATAGTATAGATTCATATGTAAAGTGAGTCGAAAAATTATGATTTTCATAATATCTTTCTGGTTTAGTTATTTGTTTGACCTATTGATATTTAGGGTTTGGTATATATTCGGATTTATTCTACATAGACTATGTCACTAAAATTTACGAGTTAATTGGTTCTAAGTATTGTTGACCTATTTATTTTCGAGTCATGTTTTTGGGTTTGTTTTACTTAGGTTTATACGTTAATAAAGGTGAAAATTTGTTTTCACAATATCATTCGGGTTTAGTTTTTCGTTTGACATGTTAATTTTTGGGTCAGGTCTTTGAGTTCGCTCTACATAATCCCGTATAATAACATGTCGTTACCTGATCCAACTTGACCCGTAATACGATTGACCCGAACCCTCACTTAATCAGAAATGACTAAACCTAGCCAAATCACCAAGCCGACCCGGTTGACAAGTCTAAATTATGAAAAATATTTATACATTAAAATTATTTACAAATTGAAGTAATATTTTTAACATGCAAATATTTAATTACACAAAATAATCTTAATTTCTTAATCCTAAATATGCACATTTAATCATAATAATCAAAAATATCGAAAATGTATGGAGATGATTCTACAATTTAATTTTTTAATAAAAAATATCAATGTATCAGAAAACAACTATTAATTGAGTCATTTTTTTGAGTTGATCATTTTGAATTTGGATAAGTACAATGTTGGAATATTATATATGGAGAATAAATCTATAGATGGGGTTGATTGTAAGTTGGTCATTTTGAGTTTGAATTGAGTACTGGACTGTTATGTATGAAGAATAAACCAATTAATAGGGTCAGCTCTTTAGGTTGGTCATTTGAGTTCAAAGTGAGTATAAGTTTGGGCTAATATATGTGGAGAATAAACCTCTTTATGGATCAGTTCTATACGTTGGTTATTTTGAGTTCGGATTCAGTACAAGTTTGGTCTATTATATAGGGAGAATAAAGCTATCAGTATGGTAGGTTCAATAGGTTGGCCATTTTGAATTTAGATTGGGTACAAGTTTGAGTTGTTATCTATATGAAAAATAAACCTATTAGGAAAGTTGTTTGATAGGTTGGTCATTTTGAGTTTGGATTGAGTACATGTTTGAGATGTTATATATATAGAGAGTATATCCATTAATAAAGTCGGTTTAGTAGGTTGTTCATTTGAATTTGGGCTAAGTACAAGCTTAAGTTGTTAAAACTTACATGTCGATTAGTTAGGGTCTTTGCAAGTTTGGTTCAGTTGGGTTCGGGTCAGTCAGTTTGGTTCGAGATTAAGTATAGGTTCATGTCGTTAATTTTATAGGTTAGCTGAGTTAAAGTCATTATGGTTGTCTAAATAATAGATGTATGTTTATATTTAAATAACTTTATATATGCAATTTTAAAGTGAGAAATATGACATTAATTAAGTCATAGTATTCATAGATCATATGTAATTACTATATTACTTTTTTATTTAAAAAGTCGGGTCATTAACTAGGTTCACACCATCAAATTCGAGTTTGTTCTACATGGGTTCGCATCACTAACATTAACTAATTGACCGATTCTAAATTTGTAGTTTTCACGATATTTATCGGATTCAAATAAATTATGTTTTTAATTATGATACTTACATCATATGTAATTTAATATATTTTAAATTTTATTCAAAAAAACCCCGGGCAAGGCCCGGGTTATAACTAGTTATTGTACTGATTTTAAAATATAGAAATTTCTTATGTAGGATCAAATGTTGTCATTGTTTGAAAAAACCTAGTTTAAGTCAAGATAAAAGTAAACATTTAGTATATATTAAAATTAATTTAGAATCAAGCTAATGAATAATTTTTTAAAAGTAAATTCATGAAATTTGAGTTTGGAATAATATTAAACAAGTTGAACAAGTTTAAGATAGACGAAGCTCTATATCACATATAATGAAAGTAAATATACATTTTTGATTTTGAAGAATTCTTATTTTATCACCCATTAGCTTGTTATTAGCCTTTTAAATTTATAGAATTGAGATAATGTAGAAAAATATATTATACATGTAATAAGGTAGTTATTCTATATTATTATGCCAATTGGATATAAAATGGAAAAAAGCATAATATACATATATGTATAATTTAATTGTCATATATTCTAGTCATAATAACACTACCTAGTAATAAAAAGTAATTCATCTACTAATTCTTGTATATATGAAATTTTTAATACTTTTTTTTTCAAAAAACAAAAAAAGGTGTCAATTTAACATTTTAGACTATTAAGTAATGGCAGGGTTATTTGACAAACTTTGTCAAAACTACAGGGTTACCACGTGAAATAGTGTAAATGAGTGGATACCACGTGAAATTGCCTTAACCACAGGGTTACCAGGCGAAATTTCCGTTGATTATCTATACTATCTATATAATTTTGTGTACATGAGGGATATTTAATGACCTAATGACACATTAATGAGTATAAAGAGTAATGAGTAAAAGATTAAACTATTATATTAGAAATATACAAAAATTAGTATTTTGTTTCCTATAGAAAACTAAAAAGTAAATACAAAAGTTGATTATTTAAAAACTATATATATATATATATATTGAAAACTATATTTTTTTGTGAAAAAGTGATCATTTGAAAGAAGAAATTGTTATGTTAGCAATGTATAACACTTGGTATTTTGTTTCTCATATAAAACTAAAAGGTGAATACAAGAAGTGATCATTTGAAAATTATATTTATATTTAAAAACTGTAGCTTATGTCAAAAAGTGATCATTTGAAGAATAAATTATAGTATTAGAATTTTATAACACTTAGTATTTTGTTTTCCATAGAAAACTAAAAAGTGAATACAAAAAATCATTATTTGAAAACTATATTTCTATTAAAAAATATATTTTTTTTATTATTAAAAGTATTGTATATTTGTATTAGAAATGTATAACAATTAGTGTTTTGTGTCCATATAGAATTCAAATAATAATTTCATATTATAAAAAAATTTATACTTTTGTTACGTTTGTTATATTCACCATATAGAATTCAAATTTATACTTTTGTTATAAAAAAATTATAGTATTATACTTTTGTGTTCATGTAACAATAATTCTACTTTAATTAGAGATGTCTAAAATAAGTCAAATTTACAATAAGTCAAATTTATACTCTATTACATAAAACTAATTATATAACAATACATTTTATTAATAATTTAAAGTTAAATTAATGATGTAAGGTGAAAGGAAGAAGCTTGGTAACGTTTGAAAAGAACACTACCAATTTGCATACTAATTTAGTACTATCAAATACCAACCTAAATACATAGAATTAAACTCCATTAATCCAAATTCAAATGCTTAGAATTGAAGGCAATAGAAAACGGTTACAAATACACTCAATTAGTACTATTAAATACCAACCTAAATACATAGAATTAAACTCCATTAATCCTAATTCAAATGCTTAGAATCCAAGGTAAGATAAGAATAGAAAACAGTTATAACTATTATTACTCAAATCCATCAAAGTACTACATAACTACTTTTCACTATCACAAAACTCTCCTCTCTCAAAAAATCAAATATATAGTCTTGAACATGCATTAGCCTTTTAGAAGATCAACAATGTAAGATTCAAGGTTTATTACTAAACTTTTGAGTTTCTCCTATTTGTCGTGTGATGAATAGAAGATATTGAAGTTGTGAGAGTTCTTATCGATTGACGTTTGCGCTTGACGATTGGTTACTTTAGAATTCATGTTGCACTATATGGTAATTTAGCTCCTCCCCTTTTTAATCAAATCAATGGGTTGTTATTTTTTAGCTTTATTTAACGGGTTGTTATTTTCGAGATTTATTTGAAGACTTGGAGAGCTTCGCAAAGGTAATAAAAAGCTACCACCTCCCTCTCTACAAAGGCTACCTTTATATCTTCTTTTTTCATTTAAGTTCACTTTTCTTAATTTCACTAATATTAGTTTAATTAATTTGCACATAAAAATGAATAGCTATCCTAAAATACATAGAAAATGAACAAATTTAGGAATAAATATTTAATCTATACAAACGAGATCGAATAAAGATGATTTTTCCATTTCAAACAATCTCCTTTGCCTTTACGTGTTTAGTTAGTGAAAATGTTGATATTAGATAAACATTTTTCATTTTACCTATAAAGCTCAATACATATATTATAAACATATTGAGTGCACATGTAGTTAGTTAATAAAATAGTTGTCATAATAATTCAAATAAATATGCACATAAAAATACAAATATATGAGCACATAATAAAACTACAAGTTTATTATAAAAATGTAAATAAAAAATCTAATTAAAGTTGTTAAAATAAATATGCACATAAAAAAAACTACAATTTCAGCATTACATGTAAATAATTCAAGCCTAAAATCTATTATACAAATCTAATAAATTAAAAATGCTTCGATCTATATAAACTTCAATTAATCTCATTGTAATATATTAAAAACTATTAATTGAGTATGTGCATTGCAAACTTTAAACACAAAAAATAAATAAATATATATAATAAAACCTATACTTATAATTCTTTCTACTAGATAAATATTTAAACTAAAAAGTCCTCCAATCAAGTATAGAATACCTTATTTTTATAAGCATTTAATGGAGAGAAACGAATTTTGACTATCAATGTCCATATATACACATAAGTTCAAATCGTAACCGAATTAATAAGGACCGTTATATTCTTACAAAACAAAATAATGACAATTATTCAAAGACATTGAATTTTAAGGCATTAAATATGCCAATATTATCAATTTGAAACCGTAGTCTAATAATACAAAGTCTTTTGACATTCCAATAATTAAATTGGAATTTTATTAAACCTAAAAAATTAGTTGTTACCACTCTTAACAAATTTAAAAAATAAAAGTATCCCATATGTACTATCATTTAATGGTCTATTTAAATTAATTATAGGTATTCCTAAAATATGTAACACACCTACGAAATACTAATACGACATACTATCTATATCTAGAAAGAAGACTAATTTGCTCAAAAAAAAGAAAAGAAAGAAGACTAATTGCAATTTCGTGTTAGAAATGAATAAAATATCATGCTGAAAAAAAGTACCAACATTGTACCCTATAAAATATCTAATAAAGAATACATAAGCTAAATAGCTTTAAAATAGTTGTTGAAAAATTAGAAAAAAAAAAAAGTTGATATGTGATACAAACCTACTAAAAAAATATTAGAGAGATTTTTTGGGAAACAAAATTCAAAAAGTTTATATATGAAATAATTCAATATGCTTAAATTATGTTTAATAACAAATAATTCAAAATTTCTATATATAAATTTTTTGTATAATATGAACCCGTGCATACCCTGATAACTAGTATATATATATATCTACCTCTTAGCTTTTAAAGCAAAGTCTAGAGTATTGCCGTATTGGTTGGAGGGAGGAGTTGGGCTGTATGAAAGCTAGACTGTTCACCATTAAAGTGAGAAACACCAAATTAAAGGACCATTTATTTTCTAGTATTAAAGTGAGAATGTCTGGAAATGGGTTGGTTGTCTACTAGTAGATCTCTACTTTTATACATGTTAAACAAAAATATATATATACATATATTATGAAAATAACCTAGAAATATAATTTTTACGTACATAATGAGATGATACCCCTTTGATTTATTGGTTTCATTGCTTTAAAAATATATATAATCATTTTCATTGTATCTGAGGGATTGTGCTTCTAGTAATGAAAATTCTAAATATATGGCCATTTTTTCCATTGTACCTAGAAAACTATATCAAAATTTAGACTATCTCCGTCCTGTAGTTGTAGAATAAATTCGAGCAATAGACAAGAATTTTTCATTTTTAGTGTTGCAAATGCAGTACAAGAACTCGACTACTAAAGCTCCGGAAATGGGCTCTTGGGCCTTTAATTTGATGGGCCTAGCCTCTGTCATTATTGCTTTTATTGATTTAACTATTGGGCTCTTGGGCCTTTTTAAATTGTTTGGGTCGAGTTTAGTAATTAACCATGACCATGAACCAAGTCAAGGTAACTTGACTGACTTTAAGAGAATGCAACTTGTTGATGTGTGATAGCAACGGGAAAGAACCAAGCTCAATGCATTTACACTCAAGTCACCAAACTTTATTCCCGGGTGGAAATTGGACAAGAATAATAACTAACTTTTAAATTGCGTTCACATATCAAAATAACATCCTAGCCATCCATCATTCTTAATTCAATCCATAAAAAAGGGACCACATTTTAATGTGTTAACCACCATGGATGCTTGACCATCGAGTGTTCTTTTCCCACCCAACATGTCCATAATTTATACAATTTTCCACAGGTCTCTCTCAATCTATCGGTAGAATTCATCTGGTATATATATATTGTGTTCATAATAATCAAGGTACTAAGAATAGAGCCATTCCATGTCACTTTCAGTGCCAGCTATCTTTCACAAGCTTTACTTACAGTTTGAATAAATTAATGGTAAAGACACCGAAAGTTGTGCTTAATTAAATTAATCTATCTTTCTGATCAAATGATATGTATATTGTTTCACGATAACACAAAACATATCGCTATACTTATTTAGTGCGAGGTTATTGACTAAACCAAAATAAGACATGTGCATGTTTACTGCTTAGCAAGAAGAAACAATATAGTATTACGTAGATGCATGAATTAATCCATATTTATTAGTCGACTTGACCAAAAAAACAAAGAATTGATTATGTTTTAACAGAAAGCTGTGGATAAAGTCATACCAACTTCATTCACTGAATGAGTAGTACCCAGTGTTAGTAGTATTTAATTAGTGTGTGATCAGATATTTAAGTTTGGGAGTTGTATGATAAATTTGATCTAATTATTATATACATACATATATTCCATATTTCGACCCAAAAAAAAATACATATATTCCATAGTACCGTACCCAAGTGGATGGATTATATCGAATTAAGTTGGTATCAAGATTAGCTGGGTTTGGTGGGTGTGTAATCATAATGCATTATTAAAGAATAAACCTTGCCTGGTCCATCAATAATGTCGTGTTCGATTAAAAATCTCGAGATTAATGTACCTACACGTTGATAACATTGCATATAACTATTCAATCTAATATAATGCCTCACGCGTTACACATATATACCATATAGAGAAGTAGTTGCATTGGTATTTGGTAGGGTACATTTAATATATAGAGACAAAATAAAACTGTATCTGTAGGTACGATCGGCCCATACTAAAAATGCTCCATCAAAGAGTAAAGACTAGCTGTAGATCGATTGATCCTTGTCTAAATCAAATTTCATATTCAATAATTCTAGTATAAGTATGGACGGACGGACCCAACATGGGATTCAACTAAAACAAAAAGCATAATGTCAAAAGAATACATGTAACACACACATACACATGCACTGATGAAACATTTTCAAACCTAAAGTGGAAATGGTCAACGAGTCAACCGTCCACACCTTCACTAACAATTGATTCTTATAAATACACACATGCATTCCTTTTATTTCCTCAGAGCCAACACACACACATTTAATTTCTCCTGCATCGCACACTCAAGTAAGCGAGATCCAATCCAATCGGACGGTCGATCGAGATGACAGCCGGATCATCAACGTCGTCTTCGACGACATCATCATGTTCGTCGTCGTCGTCATCATCATCAGTTTGTGGGCGTCCGATTCCAAAGAGAGGGCAGGTGAAGATGAGGATTATGAAGGGGCTTGCACACTCTGTTTCTTGCATCTTCTCTTCGTCATCGTCTTCGATTTCCGACAGCTCTAGTTCCAGTGTTTCTCGATCATGATCAAAACAGATATGTTGAATCACATCACAGAGTTTTTGTTTTTTCTCTCTATCTCTCTTTGCTCTTTCTAGAGGTTTTCTGTTATTGAGGATTGTACGGTATGCTGTAAACAGGGGAAGTGCTCAATGTAATGATGTTAATCATGGGCTCTTCCTATTTTTTCTCTAGGGACTCGATTGAGTTGATTCCCATTTTCATATGTGTCTCTCGTAGACGAAGATTTTTAATTTATCAACAATGGCTTCTTGATCTTAGAGTTATGTTTGACGCCGGAGTCAAATATTGTATTCTGATGGTGCACATTGTATGGACTTAATCGGCATGGCTTAGTCTATATGTCATCAAAACTCTTATGCATTGATAATATATGTATAATATAATCTAATTAAAAGCGGTTTAGCACATTAATTTTATAAAGTCCATATGCCAAAACGTATATTGAAGTAACCTCTTAAAAAAGCATTCCCCAGAAATATAGGCTAATGAGTGAGATTTAAATTGATTGTTTAGAATTTTGAGAGTCTTTTTTTTTTTTTTTTTTTTTTTTTTATGTAGGACTTATAAAGTTAGGAATAACACAATAAACTCATTTAACTTACCCAATGGGCCCATTTGACTTGGGCGTTTATGATATATCCAAGTATTTCACTTTCGTTTTGTTGTAATAGTCTGGGTAAAAGCAAAACAGTTACGTCTATAAGTTTCATACGAAAGCTATAAACCAAGAAAAACGAGAAAAGTTCAACCAAAAACAAAGAAAAACGAGAAAAGAAAAAGAAACAAAGGAGTTACTAGCTTCCGGGTGACCGCGTCTGTGATCTAAAATTACCGGGAAAACATCATTCCAAAAACGAGTTCCAAATCGCTCTTCAGTCTCGAGTCCAGACCCTCTCGAAAAAAAAAATGAAGAATACATATGTAAAATATTCAGTGAAACAGGGTCGCAGAATCCCAAACAATGGATTTTGCAAAAAGAGGAAAATAATATAATAATGGTGTGAAAAGCGGTCATGACCCTAGCGTTGAAAGGTCAAACGTGATCTTTGAACCGGTCAACAGGTCAACTGTTCACACCTGCACGCACTTTCTTACAAAAAAGAATGGGTGAGTCACCAATTCCAGGTTCTACATAAATACAGACCCCTCTGTACTTCAATCTTCAAATCAACCAATACCATACTACTACTACTACACTGCACTCTCTATACCTTAATCTCCTGCTTCGCACCTTCATTCATAGTAGATCGATCAACATGGCAGCTCCACCGTCCACGTGTTCTTCTTCTTCTTCATCATCGTCGTCCTCGACTAGTATTGGTGGCCGTCCGATCCCCAAGAGAGGAGAGGTGAAGACGAGGATAGCTCTGAAACTTCCACACTCTGTTTCTTCCATCTTCTCTTCTTCTTCTTCTTCCTCCTCCATTGCTGCCCACTGTAACTCCCATGCTTCCGGGTGATTAATCTTCCCCCTTATGATGAAAGTGGGATGATTTGGGAAAGAGAAATTGTTATGTTTGGGGAGTTTTAGGTTTGATTGTATAGTACCCTTGTGTGGTTTTTTTTGTGCTGAGATAGCGCCACAATTTTGAATGTAGAGAATGTATAATGGGGTCTCCCATTTTTCATCAATGTATTCCGATTTTCTCCCTCTCTCGAGAGTTTTGGTTGTAATACGTCTATGGATTTCTCTCAGTAGCTTTTTATGGGTTCCAATTTATATGGCTGTTTGATATCAAGCTTGAAAAACAGGGGAAATTAGGAGAAAAGGAATTTCAGGTGCAGATAAAAAGATCGATTTTATACTCGAATTGCATCCAATTTAATCATGTATGCCAATTTACACATGCCTTTAATCATTTAGTCATACGGTTGGAGACGAATTGTATTATGATTGGACGGAGTTATTTACTAAATGATTTGTGAATAAAAATGGTCAACCTAAACAGTTTATCCTAATCTAACACATTTGTTATTCATTGACCATTTGAATCTCTCTAAAATGATAGTACAAATATCAAATCCATACTGACCAAAAAATATATATATTAAATCCATACTAATTCAATTATTTCTAAACCATAGAACTGAACGAATGTAGAAATCCTAATATTGGGTGCTAGCAAGTGGGTCGGATTATACAAATGTTATATCTCATTCATATATGGCTCGTAATCTATTTCACCTATTATTCGACTAAGTTTATCGCCTGTTTTTTAGTGACTTTTTACTCGTATGTTTTTGTCGTGTAGACCGGATGAATCTTTGACGTGCGGATAATGTTTAACCCTGGCCAGGTACACAGTTTATGCGACTTTCAATAGTTGGTTGTGTTTTTTTTTGTTTTTACGTAAGAAAACACAAAGCGAGATAATGATTTTACCTATTTGGGTGGCTGCTCAATCTTCCTTCCTCTGATTGGTGGTGGTTGGCTTGCTCAAATTAAATCAAGACAACAATTCAAATTCCCACTTCACGACTATCCAATAAATAAAATGACGTATATTTACACTAGTGCATTTAAATAGTTCTCTTACAACAAACTCCTAAGTCCTAACCTTGATTAATGTACTCCTACCTAACATCTACACTACCTTAGTAAACTAATGAAGCTTTGCTAATTAATCTCACCAAAAGTAGTTCGTGATAAGCACAAATCCCTAAATGTTACTCCCTCCGTTTCACATAAGTGTCGTTTTAGCTCTTAACACAGTTTTTAAGAAAAACAATCATTCACTTTAAAACTTACAACTTTTTCTTAATCTTACCACTCATTACATTTTTTGGCCAATGAATGAACAACTTTAGTCAACAAATGCACATTCCAATAAAAATTATCATTATTACCCCTAATAAATCACTTTGAAAATCTAAAACAACACATATTATGAAACAAATTTTAAGTGCTAAAACGACACTTATTGTGAAACGGAGGGAGTAGTAATTTAAACAAGATACCGTGATTCCCAAGTATGCGCTCCAAAGCACAGCGAGTCAGCAACCCATAACTTATTTTTTAAATCAAATTTATAGAATATCAACATGTGATGCATATGAAAAAGACGTTCAATAAATAAATGCCACTTGTCAATGGATGCAATGAACGAAACGCCACTTGTTCAGCACTCAATTATTGAATCACGGCAGATGCGAGGGGTAGTTTCGTAAAATCCACATCTCCCTCTAGCTTCATATAAACCTTCCTCACCCACCCATCAGTCATCACCAACAGAATTGCAAGCAAGAAGCTCCCAACCAAACACAATCAGAGCTAAAAACATCACTCTTCAATAATCTGCTGCATCGCACCTCATTCGAAGAAGATCAGATCAGATGGCAGGCATGAGAGCTGGAGCAACTGGCCGTTCGATGGGCGGATCCTCTTCATCATCATCATCATCTAGGGGGATTGCTCCTGGCCGTCCGATCCCAAAGAGGGGGCAAGTGAAGGCCGGGATCATTATCGGACTGGCTCACTCTGTTTCCTCTGTATTCGGTTCCTTGAATACTCACCAACGCTCCCCTGCAACTCACTGATACGGGATATTTTCTCTACTGGAACTGATTGGCGATCGAGATGTAGCTTTTTTGTGTTAAAATTTCTATTCCGAAGTAGTAGTTGGATGTGAATTAGGCGTGTACGTAGCTGCGAGTTGAAGGCTGATTGTGTAAATTAAGATGGAATTAGCTTCTCTTTATAATCCAATTTTGAGTTTCGTCTTCACCTACTCTGACTCTTATGATCTTATCACTACTTACTTCGCCTGAGAATTTCATACATGCTGTTAGTACACAAAATATGCTGTGTACAAGTTTCAACTCCTTCTTCAATGACCTTCTTCTCCAAGCTTCCTTACTCAGCCTCTTCACCTTCAATGACCTGCAAAACAATGGACTAAGGGGCGAGCGACCCCTAATTCACCTCCGATACTTAAGTCAGTAAGGGCAATGTTGATCAAAGGCGTCAGGCAAAGGGATGACTTAGAACCTACCTTTCACATGGTATACATGTGTATTTATAGAGGAGAGGGACAGAGGGGGGCGCGCGCTTAGGGTTAGGGCGATGCCTTGCTCCCCAAGTCAATCAAATATTCTATCCCAGGCGAATATAAGATTCTCCTCCATAAATAATATCCTAACTAGAGTAACTACCCTATTAAAGAATAAAGCATAATAAATAAGGATAGCAAAATAAATAAGATAGAGAAATAAATGCTAGCTAATTGATATGAAAATATGCCAGCCCACAATTGCCCCCTCCGGAACCTTGTACACGTATACCCCGTACTATCCTGTGTACAGGGGCTGGAGCTTAAGCGGTGAGTGGCCATGCAGATTAGGATGCTCTTATTCGTATATTCGTACATTCGTACATTCGTATATTCGTATATTCGTATATTGGTACATCCGTATTTCATACATACGGGATCCTTGCAACTCCTACGCATGCGTATCGTAGGGCCTTCATTGGTCAAACGCGTGCGTCCACGCGTGACCTGCGCCATACGTGTGACGATGCACACACGGCGCCTTTCCGACCCTGAGTTGAGTGTTCGGCCCCCCATGCTAGCAAAATATTTGAAATCAAGAAGATATGAAAAAAGAGTTCCCGGGATTTTTGTTAAAAACAAAATCGTTTGGAATGAGAATAAAAAGAAGACAAAAAAGGCGGCGCGCCGTTACTAGCATGATGATCTTCGCACTTTCCTCAAGGGTAGAATTTTCTTAACTTCGCTATATTTCATGTACGTGGCACTGGTCGTCCATCCAAGTGCTTCAGCACGTATGCTCCTTGCCCCAAGGCCGCGGCAACTACGTATGGCCCTTCCCAAGTGGGTCCGAGCTTCCTGTCAGTGGGGTCGCGTGCGCTCCCCATGACCAGCCGAAGCACTAACTCGCCAACTTGGAGGCTCCGTAGACGAGCTCGTCGCGCGACGACTCGCTTGGCGGCACCTTGGTAGGCTGCGAGACGCACTGCTGCGGCTTCTCGCCGCTCCTCGGCGAAATCGAGGCTCCTAGCGAGGGCCTCGTCGTTCCGGTCCCGGCTGAGGGTTGTCCTTAACGTCGGGAGTCCCACCTCCAGCGGGATGACAGCCTCGGTGCCGTAAGTCATGGCGAAGGGCGACTCGCCTGTCGACTTTCGGGGAGTGGTGCGATATGCCCATAGGATGGCCGGAAGCTCCTCCGCCCATCGCCCCTTTGCCTGATCGAGACGTTTCTTGAGTCCGTCTACGATGACCTTGTTCGTCGCCTCCGCTTGCCCGTTCGACTGGGGGTAGCCCACGGATGAATAGATATTCCGGATGCCCCAGCCCTTGCAATACTCCTGGAAGTTTACGCTGTTGAATTGCGTCCCGTTATCGGATATAAGCGCCTTTGGGATCCCAAAGCGGGTAATAATGTTTTCCCAAACGAACTTGCGCGTATCCGAGTCACGGATGTTAGCCAGGGGCTTGGCCTCGACCCACTTGGTGAAGTAGTCGGTAGCGGTAATGAGGTACCGCACATTTCCGGGGGCTTTAGGGAATGGACCGACAATGTCCAATCCCCATTGTGCGAACGGCCAAGGGCATGTGATGGTGTGAAGATCTTCCGCAAGCAAATGCATCAGACGGGCAAAATGTTGGCATTTCGCGCACCGTCGGGCGTAAGCTTCCGCATCCTTTTGCATGTAGGGCCACCAGTATCCCTGAGTGCGAGCACGCGCCGCCAGGCTACGACCGCCGGCATGTATTCCGCAGCTCCCTTCGTGGAGTTCGTAGAGGAGGGGCTCAACCTTTCCGGGAGCAACGCACCTCAGATAGGGTCCGCCGAAAGACCTTCGGTACAGGACTCCTTCTGGCGATATCCAGAATCTTCCTGCCCTCGCGCGAGTCTTTCGGGCCGCCTGAGGGTCCTCCGGGAGCACATTCTCCTTAAGGTTGTAATATCCGCAAATTTTATAAAATGGATTATGAAATTCTCCTTAGTTTTATGACTCAATTTTTGTCTTTGGAACGACAAGAAAAAGGGCAATGGTCACCCGATTAACCGAATAGCGTTGGATAAGGCTAAACGGATACCTTAACTTCAAAAATTCATAAAATATTCATTAGAGCTCGGAATCGAGTAATTCCAAAGCCTAATGGTAGATAAAGGAGTCTAGCTTCATCCTTCAAAATTTGAGGCAATTCCGATAAGTATCCAAAAAGTTATTCCAATTTTACCAAGACGCTGCCCAGTCCCCAGAAGGCAGCGACCGCCGCCAAAATGGCAGCGACCGCCGCTTTGCTGCAGACGCAAGTGGCTCGACGAACACTCATCTTGTGGGCGCCGTGGTTTTGATGGCTGTTATGGTTTTGAATTGGGATCAATCCCAACACCTTTACACAATGTCAACTCTTCTAATGTCAACCCCTTTTGGATTGTTAGGCTATATGTCAACTCTTTTTGGATTGTTAGAGAGGGTTGAACACTATAAATAGGGGGTTGGAGATGATGGATTAAGGCATCCAAAATGCTCTTCTTTCGCTCTCAAATTTCTCTCAATACAAAGTAGAAGTGTTCCTCTTTCTACTGTTGGCAAAAGCTCGTCGAAAGGTGGCCGGAGTCGATCGGAGGAAGCTTGCAAAATCGCGCCGTCGACACACATACGGGCAGCGACCGCCGCCAAGGGGGCAGCGCCCGCCGCCAGCATCCTAGCTTATGTTTTATCCCGGGCCGTTGCCTAGCCGTTGCTCGGGCCGTGCCTTGCCTTTGCCTTGCATCTTGCCTTGTCTTAGGCCTTGTCTAGGGCCTTGCTAGCCTCGACTCCACGCCTCGATTAGCGTTTTTAAAAAAACGTCTTAAGGCAAGTGGATGGTTCTCCTCTCCTCTTTACTCGATAGTCGTGAAATTGCTTTCCGTTATCAAATTAAATGTTGGGAACAGCCTTGTTTGCTAATTATCGGATTAGGATTATTATGCTTAGAACTAATGACCATTGTTTTTAATATCGTACGCGCTAGTACATGGACTTAGGACCGTTGATGTGTGGCCTTTGATTGTTTCAAGTCTCTTTTCGAGACTTTGTTGTGGACTAGTCTAGGAATAGGAATGCGAGATTTAAGACTCTCGTTATTTCTTAATAACTCATGTTACGAGGTGTAATTAGTGCATGCTCGTAATATTAAGGTCGTACGACTAATGCTCGTTCCTTAAGATGGGCTATAGCACTCTAGCTAAGTGCTCAGGAGACGCTTGCTTTCCTGTTAATCCGTGGCCAAGCTCCGATGAGCCGTCACTTAAAATTCGTTAAATAAATTGCTCTGTTTTATGACCTAATAAGATAAGTGCCCAATGCACATTAATTAATAACACGGGGTGATTAGTACAACTTGGAAAATCACTTCGGGTCCACATTATTGACAATCGCCTATCCAATCTGAATGCATGACTCGAGTTGTTAAAATGCCTATAAAATGGCAAGATGGGTTCAGGTGTATAAGCGTCCTTGTGGCCACCTCCCTGTCGGCATCTTCGAGTTATGATGAGGTTGATACGATTCGAGTAATGTTGGATGATTTTTCACTGTTGCTTGAATTAATTTCCCAACAAATCTTAAACACATACCTTTCTTAGGTGCTACTTCCATGTAGTATCCTACTTCCGAGAAATCTTATTTCCTATAAGCCTCACATCTCATAAAGCCTCAAGCTAAAATTATCTTTTTCTTTTGAGCCTTGCTCACCTAAAGCTTCTCGCTCAAAAAGCCATATGTGTTCCGCATTAAAGAACCCTTGACTGTTGGGCATCAGCTAATTCTCAATTGGTCTGTGATGCCCTCATGTCCAAACCTTTCTGAGAACCGAGCTCTACTCTACTACTTGCTTAGTCTCGCGTTAGACTAACATCCCTTTTTTCTTTCCCAACTTTGTTGGCTGGTATTCCTTGCCTTTATGGGGATATCAGATAGGAAAGGGAAGGCCGTTCAGAAGGAAGCCGAAGACATCAGGATCTGCATGAAGGAAGGAAGGAAGGAAGGAAGGAAAGAAGGAAGAAATCTTTAAAACGTCTTTTGTTTCGACCATGTTTATGGGTCCCACATGCTTTTAAATTTTAAGAAATGTCTTTTAAATTCCGCTGCAACTCTTTTAAATGATTATTGTAACCTTACGGGAGATTTATCCCACTTGTAATCCGATTTACATCTATGAAATAAAATTGATTATTCTCGAATCATCTTTAAGGTAACTTTTTAGCCTTGGGTGATTTTGGACGGTGAAATCCGAGGTCACTGGCGGTAATGCCCTTTGGTTTTAAGAAGGGGGGTGTTACAAAGGTAGCGGATCAAGGGTTCTTGCCATCCTAAATCCTCCACCTCCCCGCTTTCCGGAAGCTCGTCCGGAGCGGGATTCTCTCCCGTCATCACCAAACCGACGTCGTCTTGCACCAGAGGACATAGTTTGATGGTGGAAGCAAGCGACTTCCCTGACAGAGATGCTAAAGTGGCAAGCGCGTCTGCTGCCTGGTTCATCCTCCGTGACCTTTGCTCGAGTTCGATGTGCTCAAAAGAGGCCATCATGGTTCGAGCCTGCTCGGCGTACCTGGCCAGTTTCTCGCCCTTGGTTTCGTAGACTCCGAGCACTTGATTAACGATAAGTTGCGAGTCGGAGAATACGTCTAAACGTTGGACTCCTAAGTTTGCTGCAGTCTCGAGACCGAGGATCAAGGCCTCATACTCGGCTTCGTTGTTGGTGGTGTCGAAGTCGAGCCGTACGGCCAACTGCAATGCTTCCTGGGTCGGCGATATGAGAACGATCCCGACACCCGAGCCCTGCACGTTGCTCGCCCCGTCTACCTCTAAGACCCAACCGTGCGAAATCGGGCTTAGATCGCCATCGGACCGACCCGCGATCGTGGATGCCCGACCCGCGCCCGCGGGCAGTTCAGCGGGATCGGGCAAAACGCTCTGGCGATCTACCGCGACCGCGGCATCTGGCCCCGCACCCGCGGCTCGTCCGCACGCGATCGCGGAATCTCGGCCCGCGCTCGCGGGTGTCGCCTGCGCGTTTCCTTCATCGGGCTCGGTTAACTCTGCGATGAAGTCAGCCAGGACCTGCCCCTTGACAGCTGTGCGCGGAACATATTCGATGTCATACTGGCCCAGCTCAACGGCCCATTTCGCAATCCGTCCGGATAGGTCGGAGCTGCCAAGCAGAGATCGAATAGGGTAACCGGTCACCACCTGGATCGCATGCTCATGGAAATAGTGATTCAGCTTGCGAGAAGCCGTGACCAGAACTAATAGTAGTTGCTCCATAGGTGAGTAACGGGTCTCTGCATCGAGCAGGGTTTTGCTAGTATAGTATACAGGGTGCTGCTCCTTCCCGACATCTTTAACTAGCACTGCGCTCACTGCCCGAGACGATACGGCCAAGTAGATCTTGAGGACGTTTCCCTTCGAAGGGACGGTGAGGACCGGGGGCGACTGCAGGTAAGTCTTTAACCTTTGAAGGTCTCGCTCACAATCGTCATCCCACTCGAACGTGCTCCTTTTCTTCAATGCTCTGAAGAACGAATGGCACTTGTCCGAGGATCTGCTGATGAACCGATTAAGAGCGGCAGCCATCCCGGTCAATCTTTGCACCTACTTCACGCTTCTTGGGCTGAATAGGGAATTTATAGCGCGAATCTGGTCTGGGCTCGCTTCAATTCCCCTCCGGGTCACTAGGTGCCCCAGGTACTTCCCCGAACCAACCGCAAAAGCGCATTTGGCGGGGTTTAGACGCATTTGAGCGGCTCGTAGCACATCAAAGACGCGTTGCAAGTCGTCAAAGTGGGTCGATGCTTGTCGACTCTTTACGACCATATTGTCAATGTAGGCCTCAACCGTCTTTCCTAAGTATTCATCGAACAACTTAGTCACAAGACGTTGGAAGGTTGCCCCCGCGTTCTTCAATCCGAAGGGCATTACTTTATAACAAAAGATCCCTCGAGGAGTTATGAACGCGGTCTTCTCTTGATCCTCCTCGTGCAAAGGAATTTGATGGTATCCTCGGTAGGCATCCAAAAAGCTCATCCGCTCATGCCCCGCGGTGGCGTCCACCAGTTGATCAATCTTCGGAAGAGGGAAGAGATCCTTAGGGCATGCCTTATTAAGGTCAGTAAAGTCCACGCAGACTCTCCAATCTCCCGTCTTTTTCTTGACGACGACGGTATTGGCTAGCCACGTCGGGTACCATACTTCGCGGATTGCATCGGCCTCTTGCAACTTCTTTATCTCAGCGATGATAGCCTCGGCGTGTTGAAAAGAGGATCGCCGGGCTCGTTGCACCACTGGCTTCATACTTGGACTCACATTCAATTTGTGACATGCGAGCTCTGGGCTGATCCCGGGCATCTCGTAGGGACTCCATGCGAACACATCGCGGTTTCTCTACAGGAGGATCGTGAGGTCTGAGAGCTCTTGGGCGGATAGGCCCTTTCTAACGTAAAAGACCTTTTCGGGACCCTCTCTTGCCGAAACTGCGGTAAGTTCATCAATGGACTTATCCCGAGGTTGCGATCCGACGTTGGTCACCTTCTGAAGGTAATCCGCAGACAAGCCCTCGTAAGCCTCGGGATCGGCCTCGATCCCGGCACCCTCGTCATGACACGGGTCTGCGCTCGCAGGACCTTGAACCTCATACGCAGGTTCCCGTGTCAGATTACCTAGGGTTTCGTCGACGGATACCCACGGCGACCCATCCGCGATCACGGATGCCTGATCCGCGCCCGCGGTTCCCGGAGCCGCGCCCGCCGCTCGCGTACGGGAATCGAGCGGGGGGTTCTGCGTGGAACCCGCGACCGCGGTTCCGCAACCCGCGCCCGCGGGTTGTCTTCTCTTCGCGACGGATCGCGCGGCTGGTGGATGCGGAATGGCCTGATCGGGCGACGGCCCGACCGATCGGCTCCGCTTCTGCCCTTGCGTAGGCGCAATGGTGGCGGTCCGGCGCATCGTGTGCTGCGACTCGTGCCGGATCGACTGCCGTGGTGGCACGTCGCGCGGCGAGGTCGGTCGGCCATCGGCCGCACACGGTTCCCGGGGCTGGCGGCCATCGCGCCGATTTGCCTGGGGGTGGTCTCGATCCGGGCTCGTGGACAAGCGATCCATAGCCTCCTCAGATCGGCTCTTGTAGGGTTTACGAAGGTCGAAAACCTGTTCGTTCCCCACAGACGGCGCCAAATGTTAGTACACAAAATATGCCGTGTACAAGTTTCAACTCCTTCTTCAATGACCTTCTTCTACAAGCTTCCTCACCCAACCTCTTCACCTTCAATGACCTGCAAAACAATGGACTAAGGGGCGAGCGACCCCTAATCCACCTCCGATGCTTAAGTCAGTAAGGGCAATGTTGATCAAAGGCGTCAGGCAAAGGGATGGCTTAGAACCTACCTTTCACATGGTATACATGTGTATTTATAGAGGAGAGGGACAGAGGGGGGCGCGCGCCTAGGGTTAGGGCGATGCCTTGCTCCCCAAGTCAACCAAATATTCTATCTCAGGCGAAGATAAGATTCTCCTCCATAAATAATATCCTAACTAAAGTAACTACCCTATTAAAGGATAAAGCATAATAAATAAGGATAGCAAAATAAATAAGATAGAGAAATAAATGCTAGCTAATTGATATGGAAATATGCCCGCCCACACATACTTTGTGCAAATTTCCTTGGAGCGGATTCTAAACAATGACCAAAGTTAAATTTACTCGAGTAATTACCCAAAAATATACGGTAAACAGGTCTAAATACCGCAATTGATGTTCTAATTAATCCCACATTTAGCTCAAGAAGTTTCCGTTTACAGTTTATTTAACGGGTGGATGTGTCCGCAAAATCCGTAGATGTTTCCAATCGGCCAGATTTTGATGTCCCAGTCATCAGAGGCGTACGAATAAGTTCGTGTCACAATTGCCTACCACCAAAACACACCATTATATTATATATACTTTCGACCAGCGGCCGTATATGATTTAAGCCTGAAAGAGATTATAGTTAATTAGTGCATCCGCCCTAAGCCCTTAAGAGATTGTAGTTAAATAGTACATCCGGCCACATCCTACCTCAGCTCTGCCCCATCTTTGAAGATCTTGAGTTGGGCTAAATTCAAGTGTAATTTGTATCAGCCCCAAGAAACCATTCCATCACTATACACGTGCAGAGAATTCATATATGTTAAGAGAACGTAGCTTTCCCATTTAGAAAAGTTGAGTACTGCATATCAAATCTCGGTGGGCCGTACATGACGTGGGGGTTCATACATCGATTCGTGCGCATATGCGCGGTAAGCTCGACACATAAGATTTCGAGATTTGATATGGTATCAGAGCCTGTTCAGTCCGGGTCCCAACTTCCTGGTCTATTGGGCTAGTCGGCCTTAAGACATGAGTCGTCAAGTGCAACTGGCATAATGCGGGGCCAGGCAGTTGCACTTGAGGGGGCGTGTTAAGACTAAAAACCTATCCCACATCGGGAAATTGAAAGTAAACCACCCACCATATAAGTACATGGGCTACTCCCCTTATAACCAATTGGTTTTAGGGTGGAACCTCATGCGCTTATGTGTCGGACTTACCGCGCATATGCGCACGAACCGAGTAATACAGAAGTTCGATAGGCTATCGAGAATATAAGTCCGATAGTTTATTTCTCTCACTACAAATTACTAGTTACATCATGAAATTACTGAATTTATCCAACAAATTTATATATATGATACCAGCGTCCCTTAAAATTCGACCTAGTATCAAAGTCGACGAGACCTATTTTCCAACTATCAGTTGATACTACCATAAGGTAAGTTTATATTGTGTGTACAACTTTGAACTCTCCATCTATCAACCCATCGCATTTAAGGAAATATAACTTCGGTCTTCCTGAAAAATGCTCACATATTCAAGTTATTCTAAGTAGTTGCGTTACTTAAATGCGATAGCTGAAATATCTACTACAGTAGTATCTAGTGTTTCTTTTTTTTTTTTTGGTCAAGAAAATTTAGGATGAGGGGATGGTGCCCCAGTCCAAGGTCAGGGAAGACCCAAGGGCTCAGAGAGCTCTTACAAGGGGTTTACATATGCCTCACCTCAAGGAGACTAGGGGAGATCGAACCTGCGACCTGTCAGACCGATGCCCTGTCATGCTCCACTAGACCAACCCCTTGAGATTAGTATCTACTGTTTCTATGAAATATTGATAAATATTGCGGAGTGCATATCTAGCTAGTTACAGTATATAATACTCCGTAATGTATTGATTCAAACCCGTGAGAATTTTGCAAGCTACAAAGAACTGACCTGACAAAGACGTGTGTGTGATACAGTGATAATATGCATAATGCACTGAATTGAGTCATCTTTGAATTTGGGTTGGATTTTGTCCGGCTTTAACAAGCCACCACGTGATGTATATGGAAAAGCAAAACCCCTCAGCTTTTGCCCTTCTTTCTTTATCAAATCAATTAGTTTTAATCTACCTAATTATAGATTCTTATATGATCGATACTTATCACTTCACATTTGTAACTGTACGTTCTCTTTAACTTTAATTATGTGATTCCCTTCCCTTGGCCTTAACCTTCGCTTTCACATGCATATATAAATATATAATGCAATTAATTAAGTTCAGCAGTACCCACCTCCACTTGCTCCCTGAAATCCACTTGCACCTTTAAATTATTAAATGTAAAGCTCGAACCCAAAAAAATGTACAAATAGATTTAAAGCAACTTTATTGTATACGCAATCAAAAAACAAGTGCCCACTTCACCAATCACCGTTGATTATAACAAAATTATGTAATGACTAATCACTATGTCTTCCGCACTAAGAATTCTATATTATGATTTGCCACTAAGTTAAAACAGCACATGCTATAAGCTTTGATTTTGTTTTTTCTTTTGAATTTTTTAATGCTACCGAAAAAATATCCCCGTGAGGGGCATTGTCGTAAAATCCACCACAACACTAAGCAAAGGCCTTTGCCACTGCTATATATAAGCAGCTTCCACGGCTGTCAAATACAAGCTTCGAAATTCCACTCTCACAACATCTCTGGATTATAATCCCCTGTATCGCAATCTCTTAGCGGAAGATCAAGATCAAATGGCAGGCATGACAGCTGGAGTAAGCGGCCGTTCGATGGACGGAGGATCGATGAGAAGAAATGGGGGCCGTCCGATCCCAAAGAGAGGGCAAGTGAAAGCCGGGATCATAATAGGAATTGCTCACTCTGTTTCCTCCATCTTCTCATCCTCCAATGCCAACCGTCGATCTACTCGCTGAATTTTTGTAATTTGATTTGGTAATTTATTTGTAGCTCGGTCGATCCTTGGTGATTTGAAAGTAGCTTCAGGGTTTTGTTGATTTTCCCCCTTTCTCGTATGCTGTCGTTTGTAGATTAGGGCTTTGTGCTTGTAGCTTAAATGAATGGTTTGTAAATATAGTTCAATGGAAAATTATAAATGGATATCTTTGTTACTTTCTGTTTTTTTTGGTCAAACTTTGTTACTTTCTGTGCTTCATATGTCACTTTGCCTTGTGACAAATTTGCTCATGAATGAGCTCATAAATTTGATCATAGTTAGGCCGGGTTAGAAAGAAAAATTCATGTATCAAATATGTGGTAAGATCTTGGTAGAAAAGAGAAAAATAAAGCTACGGACCTAAGATTCTTAGATTTAAAGTCATATAATACAGACCAAAGAAGAACTTCGATTGACATGGTTTCCACTCAAAATCCATCGTCCTTTTAACACATTTGATCACATTCTCGACATGATTGAAATACACTACCCATCAAATTGGTCAGTTGGGTCATGACAAAAAGATGAGCACTTGATCTAAGTTTCTCAATATCAATATCAATGTAGTACAAGTCGCTTAAAAAGAGTTGCTAAGAAAAATAAGGATTCTGGAAGTTTTACTATTTAGTAAAAAGATTCTGGAATTGTTATGTAAACCCAACAGACGAGACGAGTACTATAGTACTTCCATCGCAATCATGACAGGCTTAACTAGATAAACTATAACCACATGTAGGAGTGTAGCACAATTATGTGAAGAACATTATTATCCGTTCTAGCAGAAGGAATCTGTGAGTAGATAGGTTGTCTTCAGGTGCCAAGTTGATGAATGATATGCACATGTGTCTCAGAATATGTCGAAACTTGTCTTCAAGATAATGCAGTAGCATCCTAATCATTTAGGGAATTTGAATCAATATGTTTCAAATTAATAACACAACTTCTTACGTGGAGCTCGCCTATCCATTGATAACATCAACTAGTGGTGTTAATAGAAAATGCAATTTCATCAATAGATACTAACCCTTGTACGTGTTCTCGGCTATTAATCATTTATGTACATGATACAGTATATAATTTCATTCGTTCAGAAAAAGTGTGTACAAATTTGCAAATGCACATGGCAGTTAGCAGTTGCACACTTGTTATGTTTCTCCCTCTATTTATTCTACAAGATAAACTAATAATTGGGCTTGTGAGCCCAATTTCAAGCCCATTACCATGGCCCATTGATTTGCTGATTATAGGCGTGTGAGCCGATTGATAATTGATGAAGTGATGATATACATAAGTTAATAGGAAAGTCTTACAATACATGTTGCCAAACACACCTTGGGAAATCTATCATATAATACAACAAACTAAGAGCGAACATTTGTAGCCTCTGATGAACAAGTCATATAGCTACATAGCCCAATTGTAAGGTGTATGTGGTTAGCAACAAATAAATACAAATGGTGTGCGTTATTAATTCCAAATCTTCGTGTTAAGTGGGTCAATAATCAAGTAGCAGCCAAGGCTTGATGGCCGTGGTGGAAGACATTGTTCAATATCATAGCTAACCTCACCCCTCCTTGTGCTATCCTTTTCATTACAAACGGCAGCCTCGAATTGAAATAATCGTCTGCATCATTTCCAAAAGTTATAATCACATTTTGCTTTAGTTAGTTTAATTAGTTTGAAAGCAGATAATATTGATTATTTACCTGATAGGGTTTCACCGGAGGTGACACCCTTGTAGCCCCATTTGCAAGCTATGTTAATGCTCTCTGTTGCATACCTGGAATTAATGATACCATTATAGTTAGTTTGTTCATGAAAAACTGAGACTTTAATCGTAATAAGGTCTACCCTTGAGCTATTGAAAATTAAAATGGCACTTATATGTAGTAACACACTAACACCAAATGAAAGAGAACGTACTTATTTACACAATTGTCGAGACTGTTGCAATCTGTCCATGACTCGACATCATTAGCCCATATCCCCTGTGGAATATTTAGGCAATTAGGATGTGCAAATGACATATATACATAGGCACATATGTAACATTGTAGGCACGTAAATTGAATTGGAAATTGGAAATAAACCTACATCAGTGAAATTGCCTTGGATGTCCTGAAGAAGAAGATCCATGTCCTTTTCATAGTAATCCTTCATGGCCTGTAATATGATCTCCCTGTCCCATACCTGTCAATAATATAATTGGAACGTACATTAATTAAACTTGGACCTCTTCAGTCTTTTGCACATACTAGAATTATATTTGAAGCATGAAAACCAAAAATACGAGTAAACTTTAGCTATCTAGCTTAAAAGCTTCTACATACAACCCAGAGGTAACTTTTGGAATTGAAGCTTGATTTTTAAGGTAACATTATTTGATAATCACCGCTGGTTATTGTTCTTCCAAAAATTACCAAATCGTGAGAATTTTGATCAGTAAACATACATGATGAAGATTAGATTTGTGTCTGAACCAGCGTAAATCAATCGTGTTTCCACCTTCATCGCTCGTGAACCCGACGTGCATTGGCTGCAATAGGACATTGCCGTAAATAATTTAAAGTCAACAGTACACAAAAATTCAACACCTAAAAATTAACATTCTTTCGTAGTTAACAAGGTAACAAATGCACGTTCCTAGAAAGTGGTATAAAAAACTTACCTGATGAAGGTCACCCATGAAATGCGACAAAAAGAGTAATGCCTCGGTTAGATTATCTGCAACACGTAGAAGCAAGGAAATTCACGAATGGATCATAGCCATAAGATTCAAGTTAATAATTAAGTGATTAATAAGGTCGATTATATAATTACAGCGACGATCAGCAGTGCCTTCCTTGTAATGGCTGAGCTGAGAAGTGAAGTTTAGGACAGCGCCCGCTACGCACATGTCTCCATTTCCATGCGTGTCATGGCAATCCCCTAATTCCATACATGTACATCCAATTAGTTAGCACATATAAGATTATAAAACATTCAGAAATGAACCAAAGAGTTGATTAACATGGATAATTGATGTACTTTGATAGTCGAAGGAGCAGGCTTTGTCGGGGGTGTCGATGAAGTGGAGAGGGCTAGTCCAACGGTACTTGTACCAGTGTCGCACCTGATCGGGCCAAACACACAGCGACGACAAATCTCCGTTCGCATTTTCCGGCAACAGGTTCTTCACGGCGTGTGCTGCCTCCCCTTCCAACAGATCCTTTATATATTATGTTCATTAGCAATTAGCAATTAATCATAAGTATTCATACATAAGGGCATGAAAATAATAGCCTTAGGCCTCGTATGATTTTTTTTTTCTAGGCCTCGTATGATTAATGTTAGCTAGTGTGGTTCCTTGTACTACACTCAACGTAAGCTCCCACTTAAAGCAACTTCAGCTTACGGCCAAACTTCATGTAGCCTTCCACTCCACGTACGTCACAATTCACCATCAATTGGAAACATATCCACCCTATACCTAATTAAACCAAATACGTGCCAGTTTTCATGAGTGATAGTGGCCATTAGTCCAACTACACCTGATAATTACGTGTTTTTCCTGGTATCAACAAAATTAGCATGACAGGTTGCAGATGTAGATCACTGAACAAAATTCATGCCAACTCTGATCTATCCACTCTATAATCTATATGTACCTGTTTATTATTATCTCGTAATTTCACACCATGAAACTCGACAAATGGCACAACCAAACTAGAATCAAGAACAGTGCATATGCATACATTTTTGTTGTAGGCTATAAAAAGGGCTAAACAGGAAAGCTTGATCCAGTTTATATATTACCTGAGCAATCTTGCATGTCATCATGTGACCCTCTTTGCTCCATGCTCGAACGCCGTTATCGGGTATCATCGTAAGAAGAAGAACAACAGCAACAACACATCTTACCTGCAAAGATTGCTGTTGCAGAAACAAACCTCCAAATTCCCACATTATGGCAACTAAAAAGTCGGTTAATCAAAAGACAAAAGGGTCTCGAAGCTGAGTGTTTGGTCTTCAATAAAAAAGGGTTTTGAAACGGTCATTGTGCTAGTAACCGCTATTTATGAACTTGTTCAGGTTTCATTCGAGTGCAAGCTACGTATTATTTTTTGAACATAGGAAGGTGCCTTCATACAAGCAACCAACAAGGCCAAGCTATATATACAATGATGAGCATATTCTGGCTAAGTTGGGAATCATTCCAACCAGATGAGATGGAGAGATTGGTGCTGACTCACATGTTGACATGCTGTTTGGTACGTATTCCCTGTTATAACGCACCATTATTTTAACTTCACCCAAAAGCTTATAATAAAGTAAGTAGCTTGTGGAAAATGAGGCAATCAATGCTTGATAAAAGGAGACTTGTACGTGCAAGATAATGCAAGCTAGGAATTTAGAGGATAACTTAATTACATGAGAAGTTTGTGAAGCAACAACAACTGGCCAGATCTTAATTTTAAAAGTCCTTAAGAACTGATGTATGTACAGAGTAACATAAAAGGGAATCAGGGTTGTGCTCCATGAACTTCTTCTACTTTCATGCTTTTGCAATGAGCGATTTTGAGGAGAAGATGCGGTTGAGAGTGGAAGCTAGACGGATTCCGCCTTGAGCTAGCCTTTTCTCCACAACAGGCAAACGAGAAAGGAAGTAGTCGTCTGTGACAGAACATGGACAAGTATATGACTCCGAATCAGATTAGATGTGAAATCATCCAGTTTATTTTTGTTTGAATTGATCTTCAAATGCATCTTTCTCGTGAAGTGATGGCAATACATGTTAGGTTTATGTTCCATGACGTTTAATTTATGGTTGATAATGGAATTCATGTTACCTTCGAGCGTGGTTCCAGGCGTAGCATTTTTATATGCATAATTGCAAGCCAAATATATGCTCTCCCTTGCATACCTGCACAATCAAGTACATCATGAGATCTACCAAACATGAAATTTACGCAGAACACGTCCACTTGCTGCACATATAAAACATAAATTGGTTGTTAATAACAGCGAGAGATAAAGAGTTGGCATTTGCTTACGGGTCGGGACAAGCTGTGCGGTTAGGGCTGCAAGATTCCCATGTGCCAATTTCATTAACCCAATTATCCTGGTCACAGTTTCAGAAAACAATAATCAATAAGAAATATTACACATGAAGATACAACCCTGTGAAACAAACTCAAAAAAAAAGATGTGTCAACATTGTACAAATTTCCATTAACAACGTATGCACAAGTACCACCTACCGAAATATTTCTCTGGATAGCTTGTATCATGTTTGAGAGATCAGAAGAATAGTATCTCTCAATTGCAGTATCAATGATCGCCGTATCCCATATCTGCAAAAGAACACATATTTTATCATAACTAAGTAGAGAAGCCATGCTAAAAAACTGAGAGGAAATAAAATACATACATGGTGCAAATTGCTCTTCCGGCGGTACCAATGTACAATGATTCTATTTCCGCCTAAATCTCCTGTAAAGCCCACATGCAGGGGCTAATGCATACCACAAGAGAAAGTTAATATATCACCAAAGACTCCAGTATGGTTTTGCCTTTACCCTCAACAAAAATGATCAAATGGGTTGAGGAAAGCAACAAACCTGATGAATGTCACCAACAAAGTGTGATAGGAACATGAGTGCTTCAGTCAAGTTATCTGTGAACGAGAAGCAATGAGTATTGTCACTTGACAGAAAGCAAAACCACATATAAGAACTTGTCTTCTTTTGAATTTCTTACAAGAAGAAGCCGATCCAGAATACGCTGACTGCAGTTGAAGTGTATAGTTGTGAATTGCCCCTGCCACACATCTATGTTTATTTCCGGAGCTGTCATGGCAGTCTCCTGCAAAACAAACCAACAATGTCAAGCTTTCACAGCAAGCACAATAATAAGAAACCCAGATTCACATAGTGAAAGACAGATCTCTTTCGAGAGTTGTGATATGTGCAACTTACTGCAGTAATCATACTGACACCTATAATCCGGGGTATCAATATAGTGCAAAGCACTGCTCCAATGATATCGGAAATGCATCTCGTCAGCCCAAGAACACACAGCAGCTAGTTCGCCTTCAGCAGATTCGGGAAGCAACTCTTTGACAGCACTTAGAGCCTCTTCTGTAAGATATGCCTGAACATCCCAGAATTAGACTCAAGAAACAGGACAGAAGACTGTGTAGGGAATGAACTATGAAAATTAACAATGTCAGTGAAAAGTCTCAACAAACACAGCTTTTTAGAGGGCAAAATAGATTGCAAGATTAGGATAATCACTAGAGCTAATGTGCACGATTTCCCTCATGGCAAGATCTGACTAGTGAGGAACCAACAAACAAAAGATGCGTTTTGGTGTAAACCTAGGTTATGATGAAAAGAATCGTAATTGGAGGAAGTTGAAGAAGGCAACACAATACCTCAGCAATTTTGCAGGTAGCGTAGTGGCCATGCCTTCCCCAAGCTACAATTGCAGGAATCAATTGTAGAAAAACAAGAAACCCACCAATCCAAAAGGGGCCCTTTGCAGCCATTTCTGCTCGCAACCTGAAAAACAAAGAGAGGCATCAGTATCTGATCATAATCGATTTGCCCTAATTCAATTACAACGCCAAATTTACAGGACAACGTTGTTTGGTTTCCAATTTTTTTGCAGAGTATACTGACAACAACTGAGGGAGGACGTTAGAACTCAAATTGGAGTGAAGTTTGTCTCTGTTTGAACGGGATTTCACCAATTTCCAATCGAAAAAACAAGTTCAGAAAGTTTTACCACATTAGGAGAAGATTACCTGTCTTCTGGGTAATGCAAACAACTCGTAGTGGCTAGGGTTCAGGATTCGGTTATCTCTGTTTTCGATCAAATTCAGAAACAGGAATCAGTGATTGTGAGGACGTTAGAAAGGTAGTTGAAGGGCCATGGAGAAAGATTAGATACCAAAGCTTGATTGAGCACGCCTTCTGAAGTTTGACTTCTTCCCTCTTTCTTTCCTTTTTTTTTTTTTTCACTTCATCAATTTGTTTTTTTTTTCGCAACTTCATTTATAATTTTTCCAAAATACAAATCTTCTGTATGATTTTATTTTTTCGCTTTCTACAACGGGTTTATATCGCACTAGTGAAGGCATCTGATAATAATGCAACAAAGCAAGCATTCTGATGTCTAAGAACAAAAAACAAGATTAAACCCCTCAAGCTTTGAAAGCTAGTCTGGAGCACAAAGATTCAAAACATAACTTTTAGATCATGAAATCAGTCTCAAATCAAAGAAATGGCACCAGAAAATGCAAAACCCTTTTAGTTACCATCAATATATGCATGTATGTAACTGATCTAAGGCTTCGGCCAATTTAGATGCATACAACACCATATAAAAGAAGAAGAAGATAAAAAGACACAGGTATCACTTTACAACTCTCACACTGGAGATGAGAGCTACAAGTACGCAGTTCTAATCTTGTTTGGAAATCTTAGACCCTTGATAAGAGAACAGGCGAATTGCATTTGAGCAGCTTATCTCTGCAACTTCTTCTTTGCTCTTCTCAAGCAATGAAGCCACATAAGCAAGTACACTGTGGATATTAGCTGGATGATTCAGCATACCTTTCGGCAGCTCCGGCTTGCTCACATCAGCGTTCGGGTCTCCCTCAACCAGAAACAACGAGCTCAAATCCGAGCTCGGCACAGCATCTGGCGCATCAGTCTCCAACAAAATCCTATCAAGAGGCACAGCATTAACAAGTTTCTTTGCCTTCTGAAGTTTCATGGACATGAGAAATCTGGAGAAGGAAAAGTAAGCCCCAAGCTTAGCTAAACCAGGAACCATCTCAGGAGACCCTAAAAAGGAATGAAGTATTACTCCGGCAGGAAACGGGCCCACTGACTTCATTATTTCAAGAAGGTTGCCAAAGGCGCGAACACAGTGAATTGAGGCTGGTTTGTTAAGCTCAGTGGCAAGCTCCAACTGTTGTTGGAAAACTGCAACTTGATCAGCAAAATCTATTTGTTTCCCATATGAACCCTTGTCCAAACCAATTTCGCCAACAGAAGAACAAGGGTTAGAATCCAAGTATTGTTTCAGTGTCGTGAACCAGTTCGGGCTTCTTTCCCTAATGAACCAGGGATGAAGACCAAAGCAAGGGAGTATGGACGGGTACGAGTCGCTCATCCATTTGACTTGATGCCAGTCCTTTTCGGAAACTCCATTAACAGCAAAATGCACCACGCCGGTTTCAAGAGACTTCTGGATTAGTTGAGGAGCCATGGTGAGAATTCTAGGGTCTTGGAGATGGCAATGAGCATCAAACAGTCTCATCTTACTTCTGCTTACGCTGTTGTATAGTGCAAGCTCAATTAATGGACAGAAGCCTCAAATCTAGGGCTGATTATAAGTTGAGAAGAAATAGAGATGTATAGCAGCTAGTACTTCTTATCTTCAAGAAAATTGATGAGGTACAAAAGCCTTATAATATCAAGTATTACATGTGATTTTTGGACAGCATAAACTTCACATTGATAAATGATGTTATCTTCAAGACATTACGCTTTCTACCTCAGCTTCGAAGTAGCAAGAACACAAAGCTATTGAAATACAATCCAGATGTAGATATGCTTAGTTAATTACAGATTTCCTAAAACTCATATCCTCGAGATGCTGATTTAATACTAGACAGATGAAACTTCAAGATGTACGAATACAAGTACCATACCACGTCAAAAAACATCAGTCGACTAGGGGAAAAAAAACATTCAATTATAATTTGAAATAGCCTAACCGACGAACTATTGACTGGTTTGATGAGAAGGTAACTGATAAAATTACAAAGATACAAGATAGATTATGAAAATTCGATTGCAGATGACTGAATTCAAGCAGAGTAACCAGATGAGAGCAACCTAATAACAATCGACTAAAACAGGGAAGAAGATTCCCCTTGTAAGGATTACCTTGATTGGAGAATATAAAATCAACAAAGGTAGCAACACCGGGGAAAACTCAGGAGTCAGGACGGTGGATTGCAGGAGAACGAGAAATCAAGGGATTTACACTTAGACAAGACCTGACGACGTCGTTTCGGTACTTCTCAGAGAAAAAGGTGTCGAAGAAAAAAAAGCGCCGTTGCCGGGGATCGAACCCGGGTCACCCGCGTGACAGGCGGGAATACTTACCACTATACTACAACGACATTTGTTATTTATTACTTCCCTCTCTTTAACTTATCGAGATTTTATTTTTGAATAAAACCCGTTCGCAGTTTCGACTTGGCTGTTCTTGGTCTGTTTTTCAATTCTCACTTTAAAGGGGTTTGAATTTCAACAAAATAGCTTAGATTTGTATGTAAGTTCACGAGAAAAAGGAAAAAAGGGCAAGAACGACTGCACTTAATTCTCAAGTGCTGTAGACCTGTAATTTCTTTTAGAACTCAAAACTCGGACAAATACTTTGAGAAAAGAGTATATGATTAACGAGCTCAATACTGCAAATATGAACATACAACTTCGTTTTGCTTGATTGATTGGAGGCATAGGAAGCTTGAGATGGCAAAATGCAGCTTGCAGGAAAAGAATGTTCATTTATCATTTATAATCTACATGAATTTCTCACATGTTACAAATCAATCCTCGCAAACAAAGGTTTGTCCCAATGAATTTATCCACACTGTAGTACATTTCTATACAATCTAAAGCGATATAGGATCTAACCAATGATCTTGATTATAACAGTTAGACGATAATCCGACTCAGCAGAACAAGAGATGAAATCCCGATGCTTGAAATTTACTTAAACGGGAGTGAAGAGAGTAGCTAAACCTTGATCAACTGTCATTTGGAGTTTGTCATAAGCCATTAAAGATTGATGCTCACACATATATGTTCCGCTTCCTCGAGCCAAGACCTCCCCATCAGAGTCTATGATCCCTCCCTTTGTCGAGTCTTTTGTACGTTGTCCTGGCTCTAGTATGAATGCTTTTACCTGTGCATTACATCATCAATCATCATTTTAGCAATAGATAACAAATTTAATTCTTGGTATTTAAAAGCATGCAACTATTAACTAACCTTTATGTACAAGACATGGGGCGACTTGATGTGTTTTCCTTTACTTACATCAGTCATCAATGAAACCAAGGCCATTTTTGGGCAGTCTCTCATAAGAACAAGATCCAAATAACCATCTGAAAACTGCATAACAACGAGAAATAACAAATAGGTCATGCAAGATATTCATACCATATCATAGATACACAACAATGATTAAAATTTCTGCGAACATACAGTTATTGTTGACTAGATAACAACACGAATATCCAAGTCAGAAAAAGGCGAATTTAATAGTTACAAAGAAAAGAAACCAACCTTGGCATCAGGGGCTGGCATTGCATCTTCACTGCCCCAAGGCACATTATGAAGCCATATAGAAATGAAGGGTCCCTCTATGGTTCTCCAATCCATTTTATCATGACCAAGATCAGCTCCTAGATAAGCATGCTTCTGAGTCTTGTGGGCCGTTTCACTTGGATTGTGAAACTGTATAGCATCAGCTGCTTCGAGTCTTTGGCTCATATGTTCAACTAGATGTTCACATTCAGGCGCGGGGACAAAATGAATGCGACCTAGATATTTCCTCAGGTGAAGCATTCTCTGAATTGCCTGTGAAAGCATGTACAGAAGCTAATTAATGGTAAGCACTAAGCATACACAATCCACAGCAAAAAAAAGATAGACACATCATACATATCACAGTGTTTTTACTAAACAGCATGGAAACGACTAAATTTGACAGAGAAACAGAACATAGTTCAATAGACATTAAGCAAGACATACATATAAGTCAATCCGAGCACTTCCCAGAAACCTGTACTTCTCTGATTCTATGTCGATATCTGCCACAAGACCTAGATTATACCACAATGAAGTAATCAAGGAAACGGTCAGACTTTATTAAGCCCAATCAATCCAACTCAAGCAAGGATGGAGATATGTTAAATCTATACAGGAGCATTTGACTGAGTTTCTATATATAACATCATACCCCATGCAAGCATCAGGACACTGAAGAATCTTGTATCCCTTTGCAAGATAGTAGTGACATCTAATGGCTGCTTGTGGCCTGTGATTGTAGTAAAACAGTCACTAGGAAGAAGTAAGTTATATGAATAGCATCTTCTATGTGAACAAACAAATTAATAAAGCAGCATTTAACCTCGAATGATGGCAAGAACTGCATTAATCACAGTACAAGGTTCACCAACTGAATCCAAAAGTGATTTTGCCATACCATTTCCTGTACCTGCGAAGATGTTTTAAGAAAGGAAATAGACTGTTGTTATATATAATGATTAAAGACTAGACTTATCTACTGACTATAACCTAATAACAGCAAGCTTTATTATTTGTTGTCCCACTGACTTGTACCAACGAGCTTTATTATGATTGATTGCCCTAGCATGATATATATGGAGGTGCACACAAAAGTGCTTGGAAATTTTTATGTCCACACGAAAATGTTGTGTACCTGCAGGAACTACGCCAATAGGTGTCTTGATTGCAGTGCTCCAATCTTCTCTTTGTAGCAGCCCATTTATTACCTACGAAAGATCGAAACACTCGTCTTTAGCATAAAATCGGCTGGCATTGAACTTGACATTAGTTTGATTCTGTTAAAAAAAACGCCTTATTTCCTATAAACTGTACTTTTCTTCTCATTCATATGAACATGATCACCAAAATACTTGAGTCACTATAGTCACATAGCTTCAAAGCTTAGTAGGGATGTAACTACAAACCTCAACTAATATCCCATCGCCGCTGACACATATAATTCCATCATACATAGTAAGGTCCAATGTATGTGCAACTTCCTTGGCATGAAGCTGGCGTTCGGTTTCTGCGAGTCAGATTAAAAAGAAGAAATCTATATTGTTTAAAACCTCATGAGAGAAGCAACACCTACTGGAAAAGGTGCTAAAAGCAAGACAACAGAAGATACGTACCCAAAACTGTAAATTGTATCTCAGCATCATCCAGCAACGGCTTTACATTATCTGCAAAGATCATGGATCCAGACTTCTTCCCCCCAAACGGATTGACGAAAACAAAAAGCCTCTTTGGTCGATCTGCGACCACAAAACAGAATTAATCAGTTGACTTTCGTACCTAGAATGTGCCCATTTGGCTCTATATTTTAGCTCTATATAACGCAGAAAGAAGTATGTTAATACAATTGAATAAGAACAAGGTCAGAAGCTGTTCAAAAGTACACTCAAAATAGCAGCTATCCTGAAATTAGTTGGTGTGGCAACACGATTTGCTAGATGATGGCACACGTTAGCTCAAATTTTCAACGAAATCAGGACAAGTCAACCCCACGGAGTTCATCCAATTGCCACAATAGTAGAGAGGAGATCTGAATTTCAGTAATTTTTCTCTTTCATAGAGCAATTGGTAATAGACAGATCTCAATCAATTGGCAACCAAGCCTAATTGGATACGTACATTGCGGAATAACAATTTATGTTGACAGGGAATATCACGAGAAAAGTGATGGCAATAGAAATCGAATTTTATAGAGGAAAACAAGATGCATAGACGACATACCAGATAAGCTGGTTAGGTAATCTCGAAGCTTCTGGTGCAAATCCCTGAGAGAGTCCTCGGAAGAAGGCTCGAGCACGAAGCTCTTCCTCACCAGAGTTGCGCTGCTGTCTAAGCAGAGGCATCGAGCGGCGCCGGTAACGGCGCACTTGAGGACGATTCTAGAGCCTTGGACGGAAACACCGAGAGCCTCCTTCTCAAGGACCAGGCACCTCACTCCGCCGTTCTCCGACCACCGGAGATTCCCGTCGGCGTGGAAGGTCAGCGACGCCGGAGTTCCGTTGACGAGGACGCGGTCGGAGAAAAGAGCGTCTTGGCCGGCGGTTGGATGCATATCGCCGCCGGGGCCAGAAAAGGGGATGACTGATGGGAAGAGAGGGGTTTCGTTGGCGTTGTTTGCGCAGCTTTGAATGGCTTACCGTGAGGACGCAGCGTACACGCGCAGACTTTGTTGTTTGGTGGCGTGGGGCCCTTGTATTAGGAGTTACGAGTAAGATATTGTTATCAAAGTACGGGTTACGGAAAAGATAGAAATAATCGTTCTACACTGTACAATAATTATTATATGGCCCGACTACCGGTCAATTTCTTTTTTTCCGTATCATCTGTATAGTCAGAATGGTTTGAGTGGTATACTGTATTTTTTTATATCGATTAAAATATACTACAACAGTATATGCTTTAGTTTTATACGATGCTTTTTCTCACTTATGCTTTGTTAATCTGAAAGAGCAATTAAAATAATTTCAGCCGGTGTTAGATAGTATTATATTATATGGCGTCAGTAGCGAACACCATAGAGTATGTCATTTTCTAAGAATAGGTTCCAAGACGTAATGAAGAGTGTCGTTTAAGTAAGAGAAGGAATGAAGAATGAAGGACGGCCATTTATTTAGAGGAATTAATGAAGCATAACAGATAAGTGATAATGGGAGATGAACACAAGTGAGGCTACGTGCAAGGCTGTGTCTGTGGTGGCTTCATTGAGACCTATACAAGTCTTATTGGGCAATGATACAAAAAGAAAAAAAAAACGCCGTTGCCGGGGATCGAACCCGGGTCACCCGCGTGACAGGCGGGAATACTTACCACTATACTACAACGACTTTGTATGGTACCATTATCACGGATTTTTTATTGATAATGTATTTTTGGTGGTTGGGATGAATGAAAGGGCCTCTTTTTGGGCCACAGTTTTTCGTCTAGTTGGGCATTTTCCTGCGCTTGGGTTTGGCCTAGTTTTGGTATCACACCGCTGAGCATTTCAAAATATATATCGACATTTGGTTAGTTAGATTAAATTGGATAATATAAATCCACCCTAAATCAATATCAATATATATATATATATTATAAAAACCGACCGTTTTCGAGCCACCACATTGATTCTGGCCCCGCTTGATTTTAATTTTTTTAACTTTCTATCTTTAATTTTAGATTCCTTAAATAACTTTTATCTTCACTTTTCTTCTATAAGCTTGGATTTATTTATTTTTTCAACTCAAATATTCATTTTCTTTTATATGATCGAACGTTTTTTTTGTGCATGGTTTAGACATGATAACAATTCAATTTAGATAATATTGATTCTGGCCACCACGTTGATTATGACCCAACCACATATTTGATAAAAAATTAAAACAACTTTTATTTGTTTTATTTTAATTAATCTGATTAAATTTCTTATTTATTTATATAAAAGATATAATCAATTTTGGTAAGATATTATATCTTTTTAATATACCACTTATCTT
This sequence comes from Polygonum maritimum, assembly GCA_963924305.1. Classification (NCBI taxonomy): domain Eukaryota; kingdom Viridiplantae; phylum Streptophyta; class Magnoliopsida; order Caryophyllales; family Polygonaceae; genus Polygonum; species Polygonum maritimum. The sequence goes on from OZ002733.1 coordinate 4,298,888, forward strand.
TTTAACGTTGATTTTGGTCCCACGTCATATTTAAAAAACAATTGATTTTGTCACTTTATTATTTGATTTACTTAAAAAAGTTAATCTTTTTATGCCTAAGTTATTTTCTATATTTACAAGATCAACTATAATTTTTACCTAATATGATATTATTAAATCTTGCTATATAGATATTAGGAAGATATTATCCTATTCTATTTGATTTTCTAGGATATTATGTATTTTTTTAGTTATACGAACTTCAAAAGCAACGTCACTCTTTTTTGTAAACATGTTCAAGCATTAAATTTATATTATATTTTTCCGTACAAATATTCAATAATGAAATTTCTAATTATAATTTAATATTTTAAAGTCAAATTGTCGTGCATAACGCGACAAGTAACGCAACGTTATCCTTAGGTTGTGTACTTCATCTACCAAATATAATCGATCTAACAAATCATCCACCAAAAATAATTTTACGAAGATCGAGTAAAAAATATAAAAGATGAGATATGCACGTACAAATCAACGTGTCATATGTTTTTTCGTGCATTTTGTATTAATCCACAACGTTATCCTTTCACATTGTGCATCCAAAAATGGATATCCTTAATTTTAATAAGATATTCTATCTTTTTTATATGATAGTTATCTTTTTAATCACTTTATATAAGAAGTAATTTACAAAAAAATGAATTTAATAAATTTAAAATATAATCCCTTTTTTATAATTAAATTATTATTCTTATGTTTAATATTAAATAAATTTATATTTACTATCTTTTACTTAAATTATATATTATCATTTTCATAATAACTTAGCTTTTATCTTTCAAAATAAAATAACAGTTTATTAATATATTTTATATATTTCAATATATAAAGTTATTAGAATCATGTTTGACTCATTTTCTATTTATAAATGTTGATATTATATTTTAATATTTTTAGCTAAATAAAACTCCATAGTAATTATATCTCATACTAATAAATTATAGTATTAAAATAAAAAAAAATAAGATCAAAACAAAATAATCAATTAAAACATCTCATTTTATATTATATTGACTTATAATAATGTCTCAAAATTATGATAATAGGAACAATGATATATATTAACCATTAGAGACAAATGTTGAAAGATGATAAAGTAAGTGAATTTTATTTACAAAATTGTTCTTTAGTTAGAATATGTTTTATATTTTTATAATCTCATACATGTGGTACTACAAATTTGAAAAAATAATCTTTTTCATCTAGAAAAAAAATAATATTTTCATATGCTAAAATTTTCATTACACTATATGTTTTCACTTATTAATATCTTATATATAATAAAAGTTATTTTAAAATGTGAAGCGTGAGCCATTGTCGTGCATGGCACGACAGGTACGGCTAGTTAAATGTAAAATCAGTTACGGTTTCATTCTAAAAGCTACTCCCTCTGTTTCATAATAAGTGTCGTTTTAACACTTAAAATTTGTTTCATAATATGTGTCGTTTTAGGTTTTCAAAGTGATTTATTAGGGGTGAATGATGATAATTTTTATTGGAATGTGTATTTGTTGACTAAAGTTGTTCATTCATTGGTCAAAAAAATGTAATGAGTGGTAAGATTAAGAAAAAAATATAAGTTTTAAAGTGAATGATTGCTTTTCTTAAAAACTGTGTTAAGAGTTAAAACGACACTTATTGTGAAACGGAGGGAGTGCTGTATACCATTTCTAGCTAGTTGTACATCTCGAGAGTTGAACGCCGGATCTGGTCATTTTGTAGTTTGTACTGCTTGTGTTGTCTGAATTTGCTTAGCTCATTCATGAGTCATGATCACATGACATCCCCCTCCTTAAAAAATAAAGGATAAATGGTTAAAACGGGTAAATTCACTTGATTTGGTCTTTATGAGAAGTCTGTGTCAACAGTCAAATGTAATCTCTCACGGAATCTTCTTATCGGCATGGATTCTCCCACTTTTACCCGGAAACCCAAAACACAAATCATTTTCACTTTGAAGCTTGAACTGAATTGTCCTGCCATATTAACAGTAAAACGACAACTACATTGGAACGGGTGAAATATTAGTTAAAATAGAAATAAATAACAGATGCAGAAAAGATAAGAGTACGTGGAAACTCAATTAATTGGAAATGTGGTTTAGAGCACACCGTTACATACATTCCCCCAACCAAATCATGGGAAATCATACTCTTCCTTGAAATATAAGCTAAAGAAGATGTACGTGGGCGGTTGCATTATACAGTATTACCCAATAAAATCCAATGTACCGTATATATTGTCCCACGTACTCATTACCTATAGATTAAGTTTTACTGTATTAAGCATGTTTTGCTTTCCAAGGAAGATGCTTGACTACATTCATAAATCCTACATAAATTGTAGCAAACAGATATTTAGATGTTAATTAACATCCCTAACTATCTATATACGTACTAGTATATATGATTATTATATACTCCATATAACAAAAAACTGTGTGTTACGTTCCACTCTAACGATAATTAACATGATTAAGTATATGAAGTTGTAGGGTCAAGATCAAGTCAATGAGATACAGATTCTTTCCTATATGGTTAGGTGCACGAGATATCTTACTATATTTTGCATACAATGATATCAAACTTTATGGTAGTTAATTATTATGATCCTATTGTTAAGCCTGATCATATAGAATAATGCAAAATTATTTGCATTGATGATCATTATATATATGTATGGAAACAATAATACTAACATAATTGACATACTTCATGGTGCGTTAATCATAGTTTAATAATGATACATGTGTTTTGCAGGTGATTGGACAGAAATTTATACATGTTGGTTGAACCATTTGACTATGATATATTCAATTCATTGGAAATTTTCAAACTATATGATTAAATATCACCAAACCAGAATTAGTTCGTAACTTTATTCTTTAGATGGACACCTCATCTGATCTTGCTATTAAAAAAGAGGATTCTTCAATTCTTTTTCGCCTTTTAGGTGTGCTTCGCCAGAAAAGAAGAGGCATGGACCCAATGAAAATCAAAATCATCATCATCATCGTATATATATGCACAATAATGCATGTAATCAGTAATTAAATACGGAGTATTTCAATTTTTGCTTCGACGCTAGAGATTTTCCTTAACGATGGATTGAGCCTAAACTGTTGTGTTCAATGTTCACGGATCATTTCAATGAACTCTTTCATTGAGTCTTACTCTCTAACTGCCGTTTATATCTTATAGGTATGTAATTAATATCGTATCATGCTGAATTAATTCAAGACAAATATAATATATCATAATTATCATTGTTGATTTTGTTGTCTGGCTATAACTAGTGTAGTGGGCTAGTGGCCCTCACATATACAAGCCTTTAGAATGAGCAATCGATAGTATAGGTGAAGGTAAATGACTTGACACCAAATCATGCACATGAATGCATTTCGGTCTCAAAGGCACTTTGCATTTCGGTCTCAAAGGCACTTTTGTTTTTGAAGCCGTTGGGCATAGAGTTGTATCTCGATGAAACGATATAGCTGGGCTTTCCGGCATTTTGTATCCCCTGGTTGTTTATATAAAAATTTCTTTTCCTTTTCAAAAATAAAAAATAAAAAATAAAAAGTTAAGTAACCTCGGACATATATGATATCCAAATAAAAATCTTCTTTTTCTAACCAAATAGGACAAACATGCCCTTCCAATATATGTTTTGCCTCAACGAGTAAGAGCATCCACAATAGAGAAATGTTTCTCCATTTCTTAATATTTAATTAAGAGATAAAATAAAAGATTTGAGGATGTGTGTCAGATTTTTGAGAGAAATGTTTGTCTTCTCTTCTACTTTATTTCTTGCAATAGAAATTATTCTTCCACTGATCCATGCACAATTCTGATTTTGTCAAATTTTATTTATTTTATTTATATTTTTGTAAGTAAAGAAAGCCACACAATTTTTCCATTGTAAATGCTCTAAGTTAAAATACGTTTAATTGAGGATGCCTGAGAGTTTTCTTACCAATAGAACTAGGTAGGGGTCATAATGTCATGTATATATGCACATGCATGTGAACTAACATGTAGATAAATTTAAATTTAGTAGACTATTGAAAAATGAAAATATTGCAATATGAAATGTAGTCCTCCATTAAGTTCATATATAACTGTTACAATAAAGTTCATATACTATCTAGTTACAATGGTCTTAGCCTTCGGGCGTCTAGTCAAACGGTTAAGCCTCTAAGGATAGTACCCAGCTGAGGTCACCTGTTCGACTCTCATGGACAGTGCCATCGACCAAAAAAAAAAGTTACAATGGTCTCAAACTTTCAATGTGAAAATTTACTAAATTCACTAAAGTGGTATATATAATTAATAACCTTATGCATTTATCCACATCTGGTAGTTCACATACCTAGCCACATTTGAAGATCGAGAAAAGTGCTATGATTTAAAGCTTGAATTTTACGTCTACAAGATTTTGTAATCTTTATACGGACACGAAGCTAGCCAGGTAGGGCAGAAGAAATGAAAAGAAATCACACCAAATACACTAATTTATATAGATAAGGCTCCCTTTTCCATCTCCCATTCTTACGAGTCCCCCACTTGCATAGTCCATGCCACCACCTTTGTGCTATTCCCTTTCTACTTCTTACGCACTACACACTGTCCCTCGATGTCGATTCATCACAAAAACTTTATAAAAGAGGGATAGAAAGAAGTTCTGAACCCATACCAAACAGTTCCCTTGACTGTTAAAGCTACTAATTAATCAAACAAGAGGGTCAAATGGACCAAAGGGTTATCGAGGCATTAATTGATTATATGGAGGTGTGGACCAAGTAGTTGATAGTAATATCCTTCAAAAGTCGGGCACATTCATCGACACTTATATCAAAATTAGGTAGATAAAAAGGAATAGTAAATGAGGCGTACACGTAAATAAGCGCACACAATAGTTAGATACACCAATTATACGAGTGCCATGAGTCCAAATGAGAATAAACCAATGTTGAACTAACACGTACATATGATCTCCCGCGCGCTAGATGATCACCTTAATAATGTGAAGTGTAGTATTGTAGGCAACACCTTAATCCGGCAATCCATTGGGACTTTGGGATAGAGTGCATATGTCAATGTTAAACTTAATTATGGTAAAACAATACGGAGTATAATATCATGAAAGCACCAATAAGCTTCTTGAAAACAATAATTTTAAAACATAGCTGCTAAACATACAATATTTTTTCTTTTTTTTCACACTTTACCAATTTCTTTACCATAAAACCCCTAATCTAACTTTGGAAAAAATCATTTAGTGTACCACTAATCCAAAGATACTATCACACGTCTTTCCTTATGAAGATGGTGTCCCAAGGTGCATGCTTCAGTTTATTCGGGCTTATGTCAATGTCCAAGGAGATGGTAATTGCCACTACCTATCAAGTAGCTTTGGTTATATTGTGCGAAGTTGGAAATTATTGGGGATCATTCACGTACCGCCCGCTTACAACCAACCATGGTGCATGTTCAATCTCCAAACAAAGTGGTATATATAACTTTACTACATGATCGTTACATGGCGGTATATATATACTTACCTTCCATTTAAATATATATATATATATTTATTTATTTATAGTCTTATCTAGTGTTTTTATTATGTGCACAGTTTCCCTAATCTCTTTGTCTCGTCTATCTCGCCCACCTTCCCGGCGCAAGTCGTCTTCACCAAACCTTGGCAGCCAAGGCAGTTCGATCTCTTGGCACTCGCCTGGCGCTTGTACCATGATTGTTCTTTTTTCTTTTTTTCCAGATTATTATTTTAAGTGTCCTTTTTATTTTTATTTTATGGTTTAACAGTTAAAAGTACATTGTTAGAATAATTAGCTAAATTATTTGGGATATTTATTTTTATAAATCAACTCAATGTTTTTTTTTCCCAAATATGGTTGATATGTTGAAGTTTAGTAAATCTATTTATTAATGGTAAGAATCTTATAAGATACTTCTTAATATGCTATCTTTTCTAGTTTTTGTAATTTTAAGAAAAAAAAGGGTATTCAAGTAATTTCATGGTGTGATGTTTAGTAAAATGGTGTGATGTATAGCATCCCCCTTTTAAAAAGCATAACCCTGAAGGGTTTTAGATGCGTATAAGCGGAATTTCAGAAACAATTTCTTGCACCTAAACATGGATCTAAAGCATTCTTGATCGGAGACAAAATTAGGGTTAGTAGAATACCTCTTGATGCGTGATTAGGGTTCTTCCTTCGAGAGATAAAGCCTCAATTGTGACTTCTCTAATCAGTCCACACGAGCACGGGATCTGGATCTCCTTCGCTTTCGATTGCTAGATCGAAGTGCCAAAGACTAGAAGAAAAGAGGAAGAAGAGAGCTTTTTCTGTTTCACGTAAAATTTATGAAACCCTAGCTCTCTTCTTTCTTGTAAAGGCCTTATATATTTATTTCTCCAAATAAATATATCCTTTTCTTATTGGGCTGACTTTCAGCCCACTGATCCAGCCCATCAACTCAATGTGTGTGACCTCATAGGACCCAATTATAATAGCTATGGATTAAACTATTTAATCCATTAATCGTAGTTGGTTTCTAGCAAAACACTACGACTCCTAAAATAACCGGATTGAATCTCTCTATCAACTGTCCTATTCCATGTTCGGTAATTGCACCTTTTATTAAAGGACACAATTCCTTCAATCTCCCACTTGTCCTTGAAAACAAGTGTGCAATTTTAAGATACCTTTGTCGCTTAATGTCTTATTTGATGATATGCTGACATTCATATCTCCCATCAAATATGTTTCTTGAATACCTGAGTTCGAACTATCAAATAACGAATGATTACAATTAATCCATTCGAGCATGGCCATGCATTTTCTAGTTCTAGCTCTTCAAGTGGCCTAGACACCTTTCCTTCTTCATGCATCAATGTATACATGAATAAGGAGGACAATTCCAATCTTGTATGACTATGACTCCCACTCAACTTTTGGCAATCCCAATAATTGCTTTTATAACCCCCTTTTACGGAGAGCGTTTAGCAATATCAAAGACAAACCAATCATCAACTAGGATACATAACATACTCATGTTCAAGGAATCCACCAATCATGGTCAACTTAAAACTCCACAATCCCTTTTGGAGAGTCTTAAGGTTGGTCTGTCCGATATGTATCATCCATACATATCTATGTAATTGACTGGACATCTCTATGTCCCTATAGCACATGAAACCTTGAGCTATCAGTCAATGTACAATATAGTTATAAATGAAATCATCTATGTCCTACTTAATGATTCAAACTATGGACGTGCAATAATTCATAACTGCAGTCACTTAATGGGGTTTCATTCACCAAAACACTTAAGGTGAGCCCATTTACGAACTATGAATTATTCGGACATATTATTCAATATTAACTAATATAATATATAAATAAGAATGAAATATCATATATTATCATAAAGTCAAACATAACAAGTGTCCAACACTAAGCAAAAATAATGTAATACAAAACAATCTCACAACCATTCACCAATGTGTTTGAGACCCTTAGCCCTAGTGTGACTATCATGCTTAGCCCTAGGAATAGGCTTAGTCAAGGGATCTGCAATATTGTCATCTGTATGCACCTTACACATCTTGATGTTACCCTCAGCAACTATGTGTCGAATAAGATGATACTTCCTCATAACATGTCTAGATTTGGAGTTTGAGCTTGGTTCCTTGGCTTGGGCTATGGCACCATTGTTATCACAATAGATGTCAATAGGCCCAGAAATACTAGGAACAATGCCAAGCTCGTCTAGAAACTTCCTTATCCAAACAGCCTCTTTCGTAGCTTCACTAGCAGCGATATACTCGGCCTCAGTCGTAGAATCAGCTACTGTATCTTGCTTAGAACTCTTCCAGCTCACAGCTCCTCCATTAAGGATGAAGACATATCCCAATTGAGACTCAAAGCCATCTCGGTCAGTCTGGAAGCTGGCATCAGTATATCCTTTAACGACTAAATTGTCATCACCCCCATATACTAAGAAATCATCCTTGGTTCTTCTCAAGTACTTTAGGATGTTCTTAGCTGCACACCAATGTGCCTCTCCTGGATTTGATTGATATCTACTACACATGCTCAAAGCAAATGCAACATCAGGACGTGTACATACCATGGCATACATGATAGATCCTATAGCAGAAGCATAAGGAATCTTACTCATTTTCTCAAGCTCAGCCGGTGTCCTAGGACATTGCTTCTTGCTTAGATTTATGCCATGTTGTATGGGCAAAAACCCCTTCTTGGAATTCTACATATTGAATCTGTCAAGAACCTTATCTATATATGTTCCTTGACATAATCCAAGCAATCTTTTAGATCTATCCCTATAGATCTTTATTCCAAGTATGTACTCTGCATCTCCCAAGTCTTTCATTAAGAAACATTTCTTCAGCCATCCCTTAACGGACTCTAACATCGGAATGTCATTCCCAATAAGCAGTATGTCATCCACATACAAGACTAGGAAAGCCACCTTACTCCCACTAAACTTCTTGTATACACAAGGATCTTCTTCACACCTGATGAAATCAAACTCTTTGATCTTTTCATCAAAACGAAGATTCCAACTCCTAGATGCTTGCTTAAGCCCATAGATGGATCTCTTAAGCTTACATACCTTCCCAGCATGATCAGGATCCTCAAAACCCTCTGGTTGTGTCATATACACATCCTCTTCCAAAATACCATTCAGAAAAGCGGTTTTAACATCCATTTGCCAAATCTCATAATCATAATAAGCGGCAATAGCTAGGATTATCCTTATGGATCTAATCATGACAACTGGTGAAAATGTTTCATCATAGTCAATACCATGAATCTGTTTAAAACCTTTAGCAACTAATCTTGCTTTGTATACAGATACATTTCCATTTTTGTCAGTCTTAAGTTTGAAAACCCATTTGCATCCTATGGGTTTTACCCCATCTGGCAAATCTGTCAAGTCCCAGACTTGATTTTCAAACATGGAATCCATTTCAGATTTCATGGCCTCAAGCCATTTCTTGGAGTCTGGACCCGTCGTTGCTTGTTTATAGGTAGCAGGCTCACCATGCTCTAGCATTAGAACATCAAGGCTTTCGGTCAAGATGAAATCATTATATCGTCTTGGCTGAAACCTTTGCCTGTTTGATCTACGTAGGAGTTCAACTGGTTCAACAACTGGGACTTCAGCATGTTCCACAACTATTTGTGGATCTGCTTCTTGAGGAATTTGTTCAGGTTCTTGGATAACATCAGATCCTTGACCCTCAAACAAATCCATCTCATCCTCGACATCAACTATGTCATCCTGTTGTTGTGTTTGTTGCTTTTCATCAAGAACCGGTTCAAGATGAATATTTCTCCCACTTGACTTTTTGGAAATAAACTCTTTTTCCAAAAAGACACTATCCCTTGCAACAAACACCTTTTGTGCAGTGGGATTGTAGAAATAATATCCAAAACTACCTTTAGGATATCCTATAAAATAGCATTTGTCTGATTTAGGTGCAAGCTTATCAGTTTGTAAACGCTTTACATAAGCTTCACATCCCCATATTTTCATAAAAGACAACTTTGGAACTTTTCCAGTCCATATCTCATATGGGGTCTTGTCTACAGTCCTTGACGGAGTCCTGTTTAGTGTAAATACAGCAGTAGTGAGTGCATATCCCCAGAAGGATACCGGAAGGTCAGCAAAACTCATCATAGATCGAACCATGTCCAACAAGGTCCTGTTTCTCCTTTCAGACACACCATTCAATTGTGGTGTCCCTGGAGTAGACAATTGTGTTACAATCCCACAATTTTTCAAATGATGATCAAATTCATGGCTTAAGTATTCACCACCACGATCGGATCGAAGTGCTTTAATCCTTTTGCCAGTTTGAGTCTCTACTTCATTTTGGAATTCCTTGAACTTTTCAAAGGCTTCAGATTTATGTGACATAAGATAGATATACCCATATCTGCTCATGTCATCAGTAAATGTAATGAAATATCTATAGCCACCTCTAGCTTCTGTACTCATAGGCCCGCATACATCAGTATGTATTATGGCCAAAAGTTCATTAGCCCTTTCATTTGTTCCTTTGAAAGGTGACCTCGTCATCTTGCCCATCAAGCATGATTCACATAAATCAATGGATTCACAATCCATATCTTTTAGAACTCCATCTTTATGGAGCTTCTTCATGCGATTCAAGCTAATGTGACCTAAACGACAATGCCATAGATAGGACTCACTCAAACAATTTGATTTTTGCCTCTTAGCATTAATGTTATACGATTCTGATTTGAGATCTAATACAAAGAGACCATTAACCATTGGAGCACAAGCATAGAAGATCCCATTCTTAAAAACGGACATACTTCCATTCTTAATATCAAACTCAAATCCTTCAGAATGTAAACTTGAAACTGAAACAAGGTTTTTAGTAATAGTAGGAACAAAATAACAATTATTCAGTTCCAAAACTAAACCAGAAGGTAGAGATAGACTAAAATCTCCTACGGTAAGCGTAGCAACCCTTGCTCCATTTCCAACGCGTAGGTCTATTTCTCCTTTCTCCAACTGCCTCCTACTTCTTAGTCCATCCACATTCGAAATAATGTGAGAACCACATCCGGTATCTAATACCCAAGTAGTAGCATTGGTTGTTAAAATTTCAACAACATTAATACTTGAACTAGAACTCACAGTTCTGTTCTTCTTGTCCTCCAAGTACTTTGGACAATTCCTCTTCCAGTGTCATTTATCCTTGCAGTAGAAGCAATCATGGTCAGCAGTCACCTTTGACTTTTCACCTTCCTTGGGTTTTGCAACTTGTTTGCCTTTCCCTTGGATATGATTCTTCTGCTGATCTGTCTTTTCCTCAACAGTTGAGGCATCAGTCAGAACAGGAATTGGGGTTGCTGAGACATTCTCACGTCCTTTGGGTTTGAGAACTATTCTCAAATTCTGATCACAATCAGGAAAATTTGCTCCATTGAGCTTGTTCTTCTCAACAATTGAGCACGGAGTGAATTTCAAATTATCGCTAAACATGATTTCTACAAAAAGAAATAACAAAACAATATTTCATGTTTGACATGCAAATACTTAATATTAAACACGCTTTAAAATAAGTAAATGCACATTTTATTCAAATAAACAATTTATGTTCCCGGTGAATAAAATGATTCCAAGATCTTATTCCAGACAAGACTCAACGTACTTTTGCACTGCCTTAAATCTTGTGTGTTCAAGCTAAGCAACAATTGCTAATTATAACTCCTTATAATTCTTGGTTAGTGGTCCACATCCAATGTAGGGTCCACTACCATGTCTCAAGATCCAAAACTTTGCCTTTTGGTCTCTTGTTGGGTACAACCATATCAAAGTTTATGAACCCCCGTATAGATCCACCCTCACTAGTTTAATGTTTAAGAAGGACACCCTCGCTTTTGCGAAGCCCATCCAACCAAAACCAATAAACGTCATGGGTTATGATATGGAAAGACATTGCCCCAATATTCTTTTGGGAACTTAAGCATGCAATGGTTATTTATTACTAGTGACAAAAGCATAATAAATAACTTATGCAAAACTTAAATAATTCATCTCATGAAAATTATATTATGAACCATTCACATGTAAGAATTAAAATCATATTATAAAAACATTCATATATGCAAGAATTAAAATCATATTATAAAACAAGCATATAACTATTAGACAATCCATCTCATGGAAAAACTAACATGAAAATCTTGATTCAAAAGAAATTAATATATAATATTAATCAAAATTAATCATCAATGTGCATTTAATTGGACAAAATTGTATGATGAAGATATAATATCAAATATTTTATTTTATTTTAGTGGGACTTCCTAACTCCTTAGGAAATTATTATATTGGATAATATCACAATATCATCCAATATACAGATAAGATCTTATCTTAACATATATTATGGAAATCTTTAATTTCTTAGATTGGATCATGACCTAGTCAATATCCAAACTAACATGAAACAAAAGATAAAATTAACAATTAATTTATCCAATTGTACACATAATATATAGATATTAGTATATCACAAAATCCAATTTCATGATCGTAATATATATAATAAAACAACAATTGTATACATTATACAAAGTGTTTTCATTAATTGATACAAAAGTAAGCCAAACCAAAATTTAAATCCAATTTATAAATTTGAGATGCCCACCGTACAGTATATTATATTATACGTACAAAGTAATTGAAATCATATCAATTTACGTACGTGACTCCTGCCGATTCCATGCTGATGTGTGTACATACATACATGGCTAATGTTCATACTATCATATAGCACGATTGAACCAAAAAGAATTAAAATTAAATCAGCCAAGACCAAGTCACGTTTTACGTTATAGCGTAACGCACAATCCCACAATTATTAGTTGGGCTCGTCTACGACTCCTTCGCTCTCTTCCCCCCGCTCTTCATCCATGCCCAAAGAACACCACCCCCAAATTAAAGAATAACCCAGAAATTCGAACCCTAGATCTCCAATTGATGACTCAATCGGCCTTATCCTCCTCCTACTCCTCTCTCAGACCCAGTTGAAAGCCTCTTCTTGCCTCTATCGGGTGGCAGCGACTCAACACCATGTGAAGAAGGAAGACCTAGCCATGAATTTCGGCTGAGTAGAAGACATACAAATCTATGGAGACCAAAATCAAGGAAAAACGACCTCAACCCTAAATTGATCAGGAGGAGGCATCAATTCAGGCGGCGGATCTGGAATGGTAAAAAACCCCAATTTGTTTCAAGTCTAGGGTTCGAAAGAAAGAAACTTAACTATGAGCAAATCGACCCCTGAACAATGGTGAAAACCCTGAACCGATGCCTACTGTGGTCGAGGAGACCAAAAGCAGTAGTGCTTCTCAAAAACTCTCTGAACTTGGTCCTTCGAGGACAACGAAAGGGCTTTAAAACCCAAAATTGACATGGAGTCTTTCCTATCTGAACTGTATGTTTTCTAAGAAAACATCAACCATTATAAAGAGATCTTGATCAAAACGAAAATTGTTGTTGTGACTAAGATCCCCATGAAAATTCGTGGAAGGCCCTCGATTGCAACACAGTTGGTATAGAAACAAGCAATGAGCCCGATCAAAAAGAAAACTGCTGTTGTGACTAAAAACCCAATGCTTCTTCACTTCCGATTGCACTCAATTGGTCGCTGCTATGTCTTCGAATTGACGATCGATCATCAACTTTGGTCCCGATCGATCTGCAAGACCCAAATTGCATCAAATCTCATCAATATATTTGATATGATAATCGTGAATGAGCTCAATTTAGGATTGAATTGATGAATTAAGGACAAAAACCATGAATGGAGGACAAAGAAAACCCAAATTTGACGTGTGTGGTATACTGGCCTGCTATATTGGTATATCTCATCAACTTTAGGTTGCCTGTTCTGCAACCTGGTCCTTTCGAGGACAAAGAAAACCCAAACTTGATATGAAAAATCTTGATCCTTTCATTTTGAAATTTTGGCAGAATTGTTTGTGCTTTACTTGCGTATAAATTTTTGAAGAGAAAGAGTCTTGTTGGATTTTTCGGATCGAGTTGTGCTAGGCTAGGTTACTTGGTGCTTGGGGCCTCTGAAGATCCTGCATTTCGGTGGAGGGAACGTCAACGGTCCATTTCGCACACCACAGGATGGGTCGACTAAATGCCTACGACGCTAAGTTTTCCTTAGCGATTGACTCATCCCGATTCCAATCTTTTTGCTCTTGTTTTTTTAGAATTTATACTAGCTTAGTACATTTTGCCTGCTTTGTGGGGCTCTTTGACCCATCTAGCCATTCTTGACTGCCATTTAACGGCCTCTCGGACTACCAATTTTTTGGTACTCCGAATTCTTACCTTTTTTAAAAAAAAAAAAAAAATAGCGTACCGCACAATCCAAATTGCCGTACACAATACCAAAGACTGTCCTTGAATTGAATCCAATTTCAATTCACGGCAGCACGGATACAATTTCGTTCACGGTACAGATAACCGAAATCCTATTTCAATTACCCAAATTCAATACCGTATTGTCCAATTAATTAAAATCTCTATTTCAATCCAGCACAAAAATTTATATATCAATTTCATCAATTTGAATAAAAATTTGCATCAAGAATAAAAACCTAAATCTTTGATCCAATCAAGAGATGTTTAAGGCTCTGATACCACTGAAGGGTTTTAGATGCGTATAAGCGGAATTTCAGAAACAATTTCTTGCACCTAAACATGGATCTAAAGCATTCTTGATCGGAGACAAAATTAGGGTTAGTAGAATACCTCTTGATGCGTGATTAGGGTTCTTCCTTTGAGAGATAAAGCCTCAATTGTGACTTCTCTAATCAGTCCACACGAGCACGGGATCTGGATCTCCTTCGCTTTCGATTGCTAGATCGAAGTGCCAAAGACTAGAAGAAAAGAGGAAGAAGAGAGCTTTTTCTGTTTCACGTAAAAGTTATGAAACCCTAGCTCTCTTCTTTCCTGTAAAGGCCTTATATATTTATTTCTCCAAATAAATATATCCTTTTCTTATTGGGCTGACTTTCAGCCCACTGATCCAGCCCATCAACTCAATGTGTGTGACCTCATAGGACCTAATTATAATAGCTATGGATTAAACTATTTAATCCATTAATCGTAGTTGGTTTCTAGCAAAACACTACGACTCCTAAAATAACCGGATTGAATCTCTCTATCAACTGTCCTATTCCATATTCGGTAATTGCACCTTTTATTAAAGTACACAATTCCTTGAAATCCTTAACCCTTATTGCCACGTCAGAGCCGTTGGATACAGGCAAATGAGGATCCACCTTTTTAAAGAAGAGTGGCGGTGGTGGTGGTGGGCTCTTACAGTGTCAGAGACTCTCACTCCTACCTAGCTTTTCCCCCTTTTTTTACATGAAGAAAGCATTAATGGAGGAAAGCTCCTCAAACACCTTCACCAGCATCACTACAAGCGGAGCCTTCTGCGGACTCCATTTCCAGCTCCTCTTATCCTTCCCTCAACACCATTCCGACCTCATTCTGATGAAACAAACAAGCGGAGGAGTTGGTATCAATCCCCTCATCTCCAGCTTCGTGAGCCTCTACACACTCATCCTCCTCTACTTCCCATCCTTGTTCCTCGACCTCCTCTTCTCCCCCGTCCTCATCTCCGCCGGAATCCTCCTTCTGTACATTCTCCGATTCGGTGCCTCCCAGAATCAGGGGAATCGGAATCCGATTCCGTCACATGCAGATTCCGATTCCAATTCCCCACTTCTCAATAAGTCACACACCACCCTCTCAGATTCGGAAGATGGGTCCGGCCCGGATCCGGATCCGGGTTGCCGGGGCTCGTTTGTGGAATGGGACATCGGTGCTCCTCTGGAGGTCATTCACGAAGCCTGCTGCGAGGGCGAGGACGCCCCTGACGACGACGTTTCGACTCGCCCCTCAATCCTCGAACAAGATCGGGACCGTTTGGGGGGTGGGCTCCACAGATACCCGTCTCTGTCCCGGTACTACCCGGAAACCGACTCCGATTCGGATTCGAACTCCGACTCCGACTCGGGTTTTAGTTGGGCCGGTGAGGGGATCGACGGAGAGAAGGACGGCTTGTTCGAGATTCAAATTGGTGGTGGTTGTGGCAAGAGGAAGGTTCTTGAAGAGGTGGAATTTCATACGGAGGAAGACAACTTCATCGAAATTGACATTTCGTCGGTGGCCGCCGACGGCAAGAGGTGACGGTTTCCGGGCGACTCAGGATGGGTCTTGCTTTTTGCTTTTGCGGTTTCGGATCCGGGTTTAGAACCAATATAATAGCAATATTAATATCTGATAACAAAGTTCCTCTTCCATTGTGTTGTTTGGTTCTACAAGTAATGTGAGCTAATATATATCATTACCAGAAAAAATGAAACATTCAAGTTGAACAAGTTGAACACATGCCATTGAGAATTTTGTTTTTGGTAGATACTAATGTATACTTTTTTTATATCCCTGAGAAAGACAAGGGACGAAGAATATATGGCTGACGAATCTATTTGTTTGAAGGGTGTACTCTTCCTAGCTTGTAGTACTTGGCCCTCTTTTTCAAGTAGTAATTGTTATATATGCATGGCTTTCTATATTATTAAGTGCATGAGTCGAAGTTATAGTGTATGGTTTTATATGATTATATCAGATACGTGCACGAGATAATAAGGCCCAAACGTTCGGACTTCATTGACATCTGATTGGTATAGACCGAATGGCTCATGATTCATAAGTTATATAGTTTTTCAATTTACGTACTTACACTAGAATATTGCCATATTGGTGAGCTTTATCCTTTGAATAAAATATACATACCACAAATTAATCACGGTTAGCTTTGCTTTGGAGTAATTAATTAACTTGAAGCCACTCATCGTGAGAATGCTTAAAATGTCAAATTTTTAACACTATCATCATATCATAAACATAAGCTCAACGTGGAAAGGTCAAACTAAATTATAGGCGTCACTGTTTTTTTTTTTAGCACAGGCGTCACTGTTTGACTGGCCTTGTATATATGTTTTCACGAATCGTGTCCATCGTCATCAACTTGTTTTAATTTGTGGATATATTCCTCAATCCTCATTTGCTCACACTTAATCCTGCAGCTATAAACTTTATAATAAAGAGCTCTCTACTGAGCTCCGCTTCTCACGTTTGTTCAAGTCAGAAGAAGAAAGTGTCGATTGGTAGAATTTTGGTACAAACAATTGACAACACTTGATTTATTTTGTAGATATGCCAGGAGTACCTTCCAATACATCTAAAGCCCAATTTAAGGCTTTAGCTATTTAGCCCAATTAAGGCCCAACAACGAAGCCCAACTTAAATATACATGACGTGGTCCTTTCTTTTGCAAATGCAGCTCTGCGTGCTCGTGTGCCTTGAGTTGGCTAGTAAGAGCACTCAACAGATTATGTAAAAATTTCTTCAAAATAAAGAATGTAAAATTAGTTTACTTATTTTATTTAGGTGTTCAATCCAACATATTCTTTTTTTTGGTTGAGGGCACTGCCCATGCGAGTCGAACCGGTGACCTCTGGGTACTACCCTTGGAGGCTTAACCGTTTTGACTAAATGCCCGAAGGCTCAATCCAACATATTCTTAATTTTAGATAATCTCCAAAATATATATAGAACTAGTATAAATCCCGTACCATGTACGGGTAATTTAATATAAATTCGACTTAACCGATTCGAGATTGAAGTTTGACACTAACCGCTTTTAACTCGAGAATTTATAATTCAAACTCGATAGACCAGAGTTCGAACCTATTGACCTATATATGTACTTTTATTAATACAATGTTAATTCTAAAATAATTTATTCAAATTTGCATATTTAAATTATTATTTTGTATACTATTGACGTATGTGAAAGTTTTTTCAATTTACTTCAAGATTTAATAATGACAAAAATATATACTAATTAATAAAGAAAAAGTGATAAGTTATCAAAAAAATTACTTGAATTTTTTTATTCATATAAGGGTATAATGTTCAAAAAATCAAGTTAGGAAAATATCTTAAGATATGGTAAGCTATCAAGTAGATATAAGGAAATTGAATAAGCTATCAATTAGATAAATGGACTATTCTTAGAAATATAATGTAAGAAAAATAATTCAATTTTTTATTCAGGATTGATGATGTGGCGCAAATTTTTACACAGACTTGGGTTCTGCTTTATACTGTATTATAGTAGATTTCATATATTTAGAGAAGTTCTCCATTTTTTCATCTCTTTCTCCATTTTACAGAATGTGATGGGAAATCTGTTGGTATGAACATCACTCCAAATACCTTGAAAATGTAATTTTTCCAATTTTGGAGAACCTGTTGGAGATACCCTGAGAAGATCATTTGTGGGTTTATACAAAAAATTGTGTACTTACATATTCACTAATTCATTGGCATTTTTTTTTTGGTCGAATTAATTCATTCGCATTTTGACTCGCTTACGAATTAAGGCTTCAATAAATGCAACAAGAAAATAAAAACAGGGAGAACATGTAATTTTTGACTCGCATTTTGACCCGATCCCGTTGTCCCTCCTTTCCTCCTCCTGTGACGGCCCTCTCGTGGAGGTTCCCGTCGGCCTAGCTGAGGGCTGCTCAGTCCGCTTCCATGAGGCGCCGCCCAACACGCGAGGCAAGCCGGAGAGCCAGGAGTCGGCGATAGTCAAGGCCCTCTTTGTCGGCTCCGGCGAAGCGAATTCCAGACCTTCGTCGCCGCCGTCGGTGATTCCCCCTCCAACAGCTTCGGACTTTCCACCCCTGCCAAATCCTGCCTCCGCGGCCGCTGGACCCCCAGCCCCTGCTACTGTCCCGGCCAACCTTTCCCCAAACCCTAGACCCGGAACTCAAACCCCAACCCCAGCCCCTGCTACTGTCTCGGCCCCTGCTACTGTTGGTGGTCCCCCCCTTCCGCTGCCGTCCCCCTCCAAGGATCCTCCCGCAACAGCCCCTGCCCCTAGCAGCAACTCGCCTCCAGCCTCTTATTCAAATGTGGTGCGAGCAAAACGGCTAGGCCCGAAAGCAGTTCCGCTTCACTTTGTCAGTGGCATTAAGGATGGAATTATCCCCTTCTCTGATGATGATGTAGCGGACCTCGTCGGAAAGTGGAAGCTCACCCTGGTCGGGGCTCCAATGGGACAGAAGGTGAGCTTTAGTGCCATGGAGCGGTTTGTTGCTAACAATTGGACTGAAATCACCCTACCCAAAATCCTTCGCAAAGGCAATGGTTTGTTTGTATTCCACTTTGACAAGGAAGATGATCTTACCTCTGTTCTGGAAAGAAGCCCATGGATGATGAATGGACACAAAGCAGTTATGTTGAAACGATGGCATGAAGGCATGCAATTGGACCTCTCTTGTCTGGATGAGATCCCCATTTGGATCAATCTACCGGACCTTGATGTCAGATTCTGATCTGAACACATGTTGGCCAGGCTTGGATCTGCTGTGGGCACACCAATTCTCACCGACTACACCTCGGCTTACCAAGAAAGACTTTCGTTTGCGAGAGTTATGGTGGAGATTTCAGCCACTTCGGACCTTCTCCGGGAAGTAAGGTTCACAGGCCCACATGGTGAAGTTGTTGTGCAGCCCCTTGACTATGGGTGGTTGCCAGCAAGATGTCTGAAATGCCGCGTTTTTGGTCACACATGTCAAACGTCCTCCAATAGGCAAAGT
This sequence comes from Polygonum maritimum, assembly GCA_963924305.1. Classification (NCBI taxonomy): domain Eukaryota; kingdom Viridiplantae; phylum Streptophyta; class Magnoliopsida; order Caryophyllales; family Polygonaceae; genus Polygonum; species Polygonum maritimum. Next base: position 4,318,218 of record OZ002733.1, read on the forward strand.
GAGGGCCAGCAGCCTCCTCCCCCAAGCTCATCCCCACCTCTTTTACCCACCCCGGATCCATCTCAACGGATTGAAAATCCTTCAGCCCCTGCCCCAAAGTCCCCTCCCACCCCCAACTTAACAAACAATAAAGTCACTCCCCCTCTTCAATGCTCTGATGCTCATTGCTCTACCCCTATTCAATGCCCTGATGGCTCAAGCTCAAATCCCACTTCTGACCCTCCCACCTCAAACCATCAGATTACTCTGCCAACTGGCAACTCTCCCTCCCCTCCCTCTCATGAGCAGACGACTCAACATCCTCCCGCTGCTCTCACAAAGACCCCTCCAGAAACTACAGAAACCTTTTCCTCTAATTCCTCTTCACCTGAAACTACAGAAACCCTTGCTCTGCCTCCTAAAGCACCCCCTAGCCAAACCACTGCTCCCTCCCAAATTGTATCAGGACAAGTGTCCCCTCCCACTGAACACCCTTCCAAATGATTAAGCCCAAAATGCTTTGTTGGAATGTCAGGGGACTTAATGACCCTGTCAAGCAAGACTTTCTCAAAAAACTTGTCTTCTCTTCAAACTTTGACCTTGTTGCTGTCCTTGAAACCCGCCTTCGTCTAGATAAAGAAACGAGGGTGGCTAGAAGGCTCTTCAACCACTGGCCTTCCTTCTCCAATAGCGCTCTTTCGAGCAATTGTCGTATCCTTGTTTCCTGGAACCCTGCCTCTCTTTCCTTTTCCCCCCTCCTTGTCACAAATCAACTCATCCACGCCACTGTCACTTCAAAGTGTGGCACCTTCTCCTTCCTTGTCACAATCATTTATGCCCTCAATAGCTCATCTGAAAGAGAACCTCTCTGGAACACCCTTAGCTCGATAACTCCCTCTGACTCTTCGCCTTGGGTCATGCTAGGGGACTTCAACGTCACCTTGGACCCCACTGATAAACTTTTGAGCAACGGTAGCCACCCCCTCTCCTCCTCCACTGAACTCCAAGATCTCCTTGAGAACACGAACACCCATGACCACCATCACTCAGGTTGTCGATACACCTGGAACAACAGGCAAGATGAGAGCCACCGAATTTGGTGTAAGCTTGATAGGGTACTTGTCAATCCCATCTGGCACGCCCACTACCCAAACTCTACTGTCCACTTTGACACGCCTGCCATATCTGATCACTCGCCGATGATTCTCTGTCTTGACTCCGAAATCCCGGGGAGGAAGCGTGCATTTCGCTTCAACAATGTTTGGGCAGACCATGAAAATTTTATCCCAACTGTCGAAGAAGCTTGGGGGCACGAAGTCCATGGATTTACGATGTTCCGGGTTATGCAAAAACTGAAGCTCCTGAAGCCTATCCTGAGAAGGTTTGAAAGTGCTACCATTGAGAGTCTCCATCTGGAAATCAAAAACCGACAGGATTCCCTCAAGCACATTCAACAAGCTCTCCAAGCCAACCCTCTTGACCCGGCCCTCATAGCCTCTGAAAATGAGGCTCTTGACCTTCTTAGCTGCAGCCTTCGCAATCTCCATACCACCACTTCGCAGCTGGCTAAAATCAGGTGGACGAAGCATTCTGACCAGTGTCACTCCTACTTTTTCAACCACATTCGTGCCAGAAGGTCAAGTAGTAACATCCATTCCATCACTGACAGTCATGGCGCCACTCACACTACTCCGGTTGGCATCTCGGGTGCATTGGTCAGTCATTTTGAAACTTTATTGGGCAGAGTTGACCCCGTCAGCCCTCTAATTAGCCGCTTCTTTGAGCTCGGCCCCCTTCTCTCTGATGAGGTTGCTAACACTCTTACCGGGGAGATCACTGCCCAAGAAATTAAGCGCGCTTTTCACTGTATCGGAAAAAATAGAACTCCGGGGCCTGACGGTTTCGGTGCTCACTTCTTTAAGCGCGCTTGGGGTGTTATTGGCCACGAAGTCACTGTTGCTGTTATGGACTTCTTCAAAGAATCCAAGCTCCTCAGTTCTGTCAACCACTCAGCCATCTCCCTTGTCCCAAAAATTCCCAACCCCACAGAAATCAGCCACTTCCGACCCATATCTTGTTGTTCCACCATCTACAAAGCTATCGCCAAAGTTATTGCGAACAGGCTGAAAGTGGTTCTCCCCGACCTCATTGCCAGTAACCAAGGGGCGTTCGTCCCGAGCCGCTCCATCCGCCATAACTCCCTCCTTTGCCAGGAGCTTCTTAAGCATTATGAGCGTGCCAATATCTCTCCTCGATGTGCTATCAAGATTGACATTCGTAGAGCCTTTGATACCATAAGCCACAGCTTCATTCTCCAAGCCCTTGCTGCCTTCAGGTTCCCTCAAAAGTTGATCCAGTGGGTCAAGGTGTGTATTACCACAGCCAGATTTTCCATCAATGTCAATGGGGTGCTCGAGGGCTACTTTCAGGGGAAAAGGGGGCTTCGCCAAGGCTGTCCTATGTCGCCCTATCTTTTTGTTCTTGCTATGGAATACCTCTCCAGGCTCGTCAAGGCCAAGACCCAACAGGGCAATTTTAATTTCCACCCAAAGTGTGAAAAGCTGAATATCACGCACTTGTGTTTCGCCGATGACCTCATATTCTTTTCGAGGGGCGACGTTGAATCTGTAAGAATTCTTAAGGAAGCCATTGACCTTTTTGGCAGCATCTCAGGCCTTCAGATCAACCAAGCCAAATCGAGCATTTTTTTTGGAGGGGTTCCTAACCCTGTCCAAGCCACCATTGCCAATCTCCTTAACTTCTCCACTGGAACCTTACCCATGACCTACCTTGGGGTTCCCATGGGATCTAAGAGACTCGCTGTCGCGGATTTCGGCCCACTCATAAACAAGATCACAAGCAGAGTTCAGTCCTGGTAAGCTAGAACCCTTTCTTATGCTGGCCGGGTCCAACTCATCTCCTCAGTTCTCATGAACATCCAAAGCTATTGGAGTTGTATTTTTGTCTTCCCTGTTGCTGTCACAGATAAAATTGTCTCTATTCTTAGGAACTTTCTATGGACGGGTAAAGAGGATGGAAAGCGACCCGCTCGCCTGGGATGCCGTCACGAAACCGAAGGAAGAAGGGGGACTTGGCTTCAAAGAGCTCCTCGCCTGGAATAGAGCATCCTCAGCTAGATCCCTCTACGAGCTCGACTCAGGCAACCAAAGCTTGTGGGCTTCTTGGAGTTTCGAGCATCTTCTGAAGCGGCATTCCATTTGGACAGTCCGCCCTCGCAACAATGACTCATGGGTTTGGCGGACTACCCTACAGACGCGCGATGAACTCCTCTCCTTGCAAAACCCAACCGACCTTTCCGAGGCGATGCGTGGACCTGGCGGCAAGTACAGCACCGCTCAGATCTATGACCTTTTGCGGACCAGGGCTGGTCTTGTCGAGTGGAGCAGCTGCATCTGGGGTGGGTTGCATTCCCAGCGGTGCAGCTTCATCACCTGGCTCGCCTTCCACCGAAAGCTCCCAACTTTGGCCAGGCTTAACAGTTGGGGGCTCACTACTGACTCTACTTGCAAGTTCTGCAACAGCGCCGCTGAAACCGAAGATCACCTATGGATCCAATGCTCCTTCACCAATTCTGTCCTTGACGCCATCTTTACCTGGTTGCGCATCAACTCCAGATTCCGCAGCATCTTCGATTGGGCTCAATGGCTCTCTAGCGATTCCAGCAAGGGCACATTCCTCTACAAGTTCAGATGCAGCGCTATCTCCACCTTTGTCTACTACACTTGGCAAGCGAGAAACAAACTACTTCATCAACAAATCACTCCTACAGTAGACGCATGTGCCCAGCAAATTATGTACTCCATGAAGGCAACAGCTAGAGTGAATTGGAAGTGGAGCAATGGAACCTTTGATACGTGGCGTAGTACTTTTGATATATAACTTGTCCCCTCTGGAGCTTGCTCCGTTTTTGTACCCTAACATTTGGATTCAGCAGCTTTTTGATCATGCTTGCTGAATTGTAAATCCTTTATCTTTTCAATATATCTTAACAATTTCCAAAAAAAACAGGGAGAACACCATCCCATGTAGATCTTAATGAAAAATTAAATTGCCTACTCAGCTAATTAAAAAGATGTCTACAAAGTACAAACTCTTTGCTTGATTTTAATTTTCCTCATTGGATACCAAATCATTCTGACATAACTTGGAAGCATAATTAATCCCTTAAGGAAAACCGAATCTATGCACCCAAAAGGTCAACCTTTATATAATTCACACATTGCCATAAGTATTAATCACACTTCTCTATTATAATGGGAAGTGCTTTTCAACTATTCTACTATACTTATTCCTTCTAATCTATACTCCTTTTTCTTGGACATGAAATCAAACTATTCCTTACGATTAAACCTTTATTAAAACTTCCTTCTAATCTATACTCCTTTTTCTTGGACATGAAATCAAACTATTCCTTACGATTAAACCTTTATTAAAACTTGAAAAGTGTTTGGCCTAGAATATACTACATACTCAGTATTAAGTAAACTAGAGATATTAATTCGAGATTCATTTAAAATGTCAAAGGGGTTGTATAGTTGGATTGCAAGGTTACTATAAGCACACTTATTTGCTAAGCATCGAAAATGGATGATCGCGACGATGAGAGGATGGACACTTAAGAGATCAGTATTGTTATATGAGCTGAAATTCCGACGAGGCATCGTTGTCTTGCCATTCAAAAGTTTGCAAACTCGACTTCCTTTTATTATGTACTACACTACTATGCAACACTTGCGAGAAAAACTGATGGTACACATTAATACATACCATGCATATGAGTTGGAATATGCCAATTGTCTACTCAGCTAAGTTATGACATGAATTCATCAATGCACAAAATCTACTCAGCTAGCTCTCAGGTCCTCATCACACGACTTTACTATTCCACGTTACTTTATTTAATGATGCCATTAAGTACTTATACTACTATAGTTCCGGAAACGAGAACATTTTTTGTGTGTATTTAAGAATTCATCTACATTTTTTGCGCCATCAAGTACTTACTGTATAAATTTTTCATATTATAATCACGGGCTTATCAAATTCCTAAACGCACATTGGATCCCTCTCCGGAATGAAGCTTAAACAAATGTTTTCGCAAATAAAGACGAGCCACCACTCACCAGGGTTAAAAACGCTAATTACTTGGTGGCAGAAGCTGTCGCGAATCCTTCCGTAATTGCAAGATTATCACGCACATCAAGACGCAAATCCCCAGCTATATTCACACCACCTGCACACTCTGCAATGGCTGCCTCTGCCCACCAATTGCAGCTCAACTACACCCACAATCATCGTCCCCTCAGCACATGCATCTTCCAGTTGCCAAAGTCCCAAAGTGCTTGTTTTTAGCAACAGTAACTGTAAATTTTTATTCGTTCAAAATATCTTACACAGCAGTTTCTTCTCGCGACATTGTACACATTTTTCTCTCTATCCTTCAACGAAAGAGGTTGAAGAAGAATTCAAACTCGGCCAAATAGACTATAACTGTTACATGTACAATCGATCCCATAACTCAATCCTGGAAGCTGAAACTGCAAACTAAGGACCTGAAAAAAGATGCATCTGACTATATTTACAGAGTTTTGAAATTATGAGGGAACGATTCATGACTCTATGAATCATCCTCCTCCTCTGTGTCTGAAGTGAACAGAGCCACAGATATGTCGGTGAATCCGCTCTTCTTCTTGCCAACAAAACGACGTTTTCCAGGCTTCCTCAACGGAGCCTTCGGAGGCTCTTCGTCTTCGTTGCTGTAAAAGTACTCGCCGGGGCTAATTGGAGTCTTGAATGCGGGGACTTTGGTTGGTGTAGCAAATGCGAAATGGAACTCTCTTGCTATCTTTGCCTGCAAATAACGGACAGTTTTTCTTCATTGCCTTTCAAATTTCATCCTGAAATCTTGATTGAGAGGGAAAATGGAACTTACTGCTTGGCAAATGAGTTGTGAGACCTCGAAAAGCTGGTTGAGGTCCTCGTGATTCACACCGCTGATGATTTTAATCTGAACAAGTTGCAACCGAAAATCACTTCAATTTGAATTCAATTGAAACCGATTGGAAAAAAAAGAGGGAAAAATCAAAACCTAAGAATTTGAATTGGAGGCAGTTTTTTCATCAATTGGAAAACTCACCAGTAAATCCAGAGGTAGAGATTCCAAAACAGACTTGTCCGCACACTTAAGCACAAGGCTTCCCTGTCCGCATAGCTTCTTCAACGGCATTTCAGCAGCTTTGCAATCAAACTCAAAATCAAAACCAGAACGGGACGAATCCTCCATTAAACTAGCGCTCCGAATCAGAATCCGCTTCCTGCTCAGCGAGCGAACGCAGCCTAGTCTCTGTCCGGATCCGAAGTCTCCAGTCGTCGTCCTCAACAGCGCCATTTCAACTCTTGCTAAACTGTGGAAACAAAAGAGAATCCTCTGTAAGTCAAAAAGATCTGAGAAAAATGAAGAAAAGGAAGAGAAAAGGGGGAGAAAAACAGAAGACAGAGAGAATCGGATACCAAATTGAATGGAAGATGATTAGATTGCCTGACGAATTGGGGGGGTGTGGTGTTTCTGGAACCAGTTTAAACCTAAAAGGAGAGACGGGAAATGAGGTAGTGTGTTAAGCAAACTAAAACTGAACAGTGCCGACTTTTTCGGGTTATGGGGATCACCTAGAAAAAATTTGGGGGTAAAAATCCTATAAGGAGATCTTTTTTTATATCTTGGGCGGTTTGTGTAAAAAGCAAAAGTAGCCGTTTGAAATCCTTTCCGGCTCACCCCGCACGGCCGACCCCAATCCCTTAAACAAAAAAAAAAAAGAAAAAGGGAACCGGTTCGGTTTAAAGTGAGAACGTGGGAAGGGTAGCTGACGTGGCGTTTGGTCGGTTTTGTCGGCTCGCCTACTTCAGCAGATTTGTGTACGTGTGATCTCATCCGTCCACGTGGCATTTTTTTTTTTTGAAGTGGATTGAGTTAATCTGTTAGTCCCATGGGTCGAGATGATAAGGCCCAGTGATCCACAGGACCACAGAATATTACTTGGATCTTTGATTCTCATATAAAATAAAATACAGTAGAAATTCAGAAAACAAGGTAATTTTGGTAGGATATCTCGTTGCAGATTTGCTATGGTTAAAGGCTATTTTCACGACTTTGCACGGTTTTTAGTTTTTGAAACATTGCCGCCCAAAATAGAGACCTACAGTATTTGTGCAACACGAATAGGATGGTTTGTACTACTCCGTGTTATTGATTAAAGGATCTTCTGGTCCCTTTTATATGGTTCCTTTGTGGTCCACTCATTTTGATTGGTTAAAGTAGATTTTTTTATTGTATTTTTTAAAAGTTGATAGTCTATTTTTGTATTTTTTACTTGTTTTCCACCAATCAAAAAGAAGGGACCATAAGAGGGACCATATAAAAGGGATCAGAAGATCTTTGTTGCACAAATTGGGCTTGTCCAAAGTTTTTCTTTTCATATGTCATAGTGTAAGCATTTTTTTTTTATTTTGAAAAAGGCAAATCTTAGACTCCATTTCTAAAATAAGGTCGGTCTAGATTATCTTTTGGGATGATTAACTAAACTCCTTCAAGAGAGAAAGAAGGTCCGAATTTTGACTTTACGGAGTTGGATAATTCATCTTTCCTACTTCATGGGTGTCGGTCGATGAAGTTGTTGTAGTGTAAGCATTTTCATATATCATGCTAGAATGACCATTTTACAACCATTTCAATGCAATAGTGCATGTGTCACAAGTTACAACCATACCCTTGAACCCAAAATTACATTTCAAATCTTTTGTAACATTATTTGTATGTGGGTATTTTTTTTCTTAATGCAGAGTAGTTATGTGCTTGTTATAAAACATAGAAAAGAATGGATATTACAAAACTCCATAAAATAAATTATGTATGAATATGAATACAAATGATGAGTCCCTAGATCTCCAATTGTTAGCAAAAACTATAGCTTAGAAATTCAACTAGTATGTCTTCGAGAATCTAATCAAGCAGTTAAGCCTCAATGATATTATCCTAAGGTATTCGATTGGACTATCTCGGACAATGCCCTCACCAAACAAAGAATTTGAACTAGTATTAATCAAATGTTTATTATATACAGTTTCGAAAGAAGGTTAGAAGCTAATTATTGGAATTCAATTCATACTAGGATAAGATGTCAGATGCAAAAAAGACGAAAGTGTGGTTATGTTTTAGTATTAAAGAATATTTCTACCCACTCAGTTGAATACCGAACTATATATCATCCTAAACATAACTCACCTAAACATGTTAAAAAAATTATCAAAACAAATGTCGAAAACCTAATCTAATTCAAGTTTAATCCAACTTGATAACCAAATTGATCTAAACATCCAAGAAAATAAAAACAAGTCTGGAAATAAGCCAGCATAAACAAGTGTTTAAAATGACTTAAAGTTGCATATAATTTGCCCTAAAACTCGGAATAAGCATAAAAAGCAGCGCAGTTCAAAGGTTATCCGACGTACGTACTACTACATTACTTCGTAGATAAACTCAATAATCCAGCAAAAGTAAGAAATGGATTCCATTAAATAGAAACGGGCGCCCAGAGACTATATACGTAGAGCTCGTGCCATGGGCTTTTTTACAGGCCCAAAAGGTATAGATCGATGGCAACTAGCACTGGCCTATTGGCAATTGAATGGACAGGTTCAATCAAGTCAAGTAACTTTTTGGGTCAAAGTTCAGATTGTTCTCAAGTAAATATTGAAAAATGCGATAAAAATGGGCTCTAATCCGAAGAAAGTCAAGAAACTTTCCGGTGAAGTTCAATTGGGTTATGACGGGAAACATTGAACAATTTCAAAACCCAAGTTTTAAGTGCGGGTGATTTCGAATCAATCAATTTCACGTTCAGGCTAATTATATATGGCTTCAACGTTGGTGAAAGTGTGTTTTTGAGCTTCTGTACTTTCTTTGGAATAATTTGAACGGTAGATGGACAAAATTTATGAAACCGCCAATCAAAACATATAATATAACTATAAGCTTGTTAACACACAAGCAATTATCCCGTTACAAGGAACCAAGAACATAAATTTTCTCCCGCCCGCGGAGTGCAAGGCCATCTAAAACCAAAATTAAACAGAAATCATGCTAGTCTTATTTTCTGTATCTCCAAGACAAATCCCTCAAACTTTCACAATCTTTGCAACACAATTGTCGCTGGGCCTCCTGTGTGGCAAATACATCGATGGGCTACTCGGGTTTTTCCTGTCAAGCCTGCCATATATAAAGGAAACAAATTGTAAAACTTGAAAAATGCAAACCTTTCGTCAATTATCTATTGAATTCAATAACAAATGCTGATGAGCATCATGAACTCACCTGTACCCCAGGAGGAAGTAGTGTAGAAAGATGGAAATCTCCAGCTTCGCAAGGTCGTTTCCTGGACACAAACGACTACCAGCTCCGAAAGGAAGGAAGGCACCAGCTTTTGGTGTGAACCCCTGTTGGTTGTATGTATTGTGATCAGATATCATATCATTAAGATATTAATGCAAATGTACTATAATCATGAAATTATGGTGATCAACTCACATCCCATCTTGAAGGATCGAACGTTAGAGGTTCGGGATAGATCTCAGGGTCCAAGTGAATTCCTCTGAACCATGCCAACACTTTCCACCCCTTAGGAACTGTATAGCCTGCAGCATCATTCAAGCCACAATCAATACATTCTGCTTGACGTTTTTTCATAAGTTCATCGTAACCATGGATGAGCACAAGAAATTCAGAATCAGTGCACTAACCGTTTATGTTCACGTCATGTAATGCTACTCTAAAGACCATAAGGGAGAACGACACCCAACGAAGCGTTTCATCTACAACCTATATTATCCACATCATAACACCACAATAAATCAAACCTAACACCAAATTGCATAGGAGCAATTTTTTAAAAGATGATAGATTAAAATTTGACCTTAGAGAGGTATTCCATCTCTCTGATTTCTTTCAAAGTGAGCCCCTGCTGTGTAGGGGGTCTCTTCTTCACAATCCGCTCAGACTCCTCCTGAAATCGCAAATAAAGATCGGTTTAGGACGAATGATCAAGCAAGAACATATATACAAATAGATAATAACAAACATATACTTTTGCTTTCTGAAAAGCTTCAGGGTGTTCTTGTAGTAAGATAGTAGCCCATGTTATGGTGTGGCCAGAGGATTCATGCCCTGCATTCAAGTACATAACCATGAGATCGATGATCTCTTTGTCGGTCAATTTTCTGCCATCTTCATCCTTGACATCAAGCAAAGCATCCATCATATCTTTCCTTGCTTTTACAGCAACTCCTCTCTTCTTCTCCTCCCTTCTGCCATCTACTATGGACTGAAAAACCTCCAAAAGACTCTTCCTAGCCTGCTCAATTCAATTATCAGTTAAAATTGATGCACTCATACTCAAACTATACACAAGCAAAGAAAAGTTCAATTGAACTCTCACCTTGAGTGCTTTATGATACGCAAACCCAGGGATGTTAATGGCCATGGCCCTAACTCCGTAATTGAGATCGGTGTAGGATCTTTCAAGTGCCTCCATCACGCTATCGCTCTCAGAGGTCAAGAAGATGTGCATGATGATCTTGAAGGTCAGCTTCCTAACGCCTGTTAAGAACTCGAATTCCCCCATTTTAGACCACTTCTCGAGAGAGGAGATCGAGAGACTCTCCATGAACGGGATGTAGTTGGAGAGCGCTTCGTGGCCGTTGATCGGAGCAGCCGTTAGCTTTCTGAGCCGCTTATGCTCGTCGTAGGGGAGCGAAGTGAACGATTTCTCGCCGATTAGCCTCTCCGTGGCGATCGGCCAGCCAGGCTTGAAGTTCTCATCGTCCGTTAGAACCTTCTTGCAAGTGTCCGGCGAGGTGCAGATCACGCTAGGGTTTCCGAACATATGCGCCTTGTAAATCCCTGTTTTGCCATATCTGCATGTACCGATAAGCGAAATTGAGCACGGAAATCGGAAACAAAGCTCGGAATTCAACACGAGGATGTAATAGTTGAGGGATTAACCTGGAGACGAAAGAGGACATGAAGGATTCGGGATGAGTGGAGCGGAAGGCTCGGAGAAAACTCCACATGTTTCCGATGTAAGGCCAGCCGAGGTCGCCAGGGGGAAGATTGTGCCGCTTTTCCCCCAATTTGAGCACTTCGTAGTACCATGAGTTTAGCCTCTTGACGATCTGGACTATGGCCACCACCGCCAGAGCAGCCCACACCAAATTGCTGGTCTCAATCGTCATAGTCACCTGAAACAGTCGGTTTACTTTTGAGCGGAGAGAGTGATGGGTGATGTGCTTTGGGAGCGTTTTGTGCCTGCTTTTATACTCGTGGTTTTGGGGTGAGTCGTGTGGGGTAGATAAGGATTGGCATTTCATTCTTGGAAAGGAAATAATTGTCGCTCTTTTTTTCCGGAGGAGATCCTCTGTCCCCATGTGGTGTCTCCTCTATGTGTCCCTTAGATTCTATTGGTTCTCATCCTCTTTAACTTTTTGTTTTAATAAAATTATATGGATTAACCAATCAAATTGAAGGGGACACATAGAGAAGACATCATATGGGGGGACAGAGGATCTGGACCGTTTTTTTTGGGTAAAATGCATGATTCCTACTTCTCAATTCCGAACCGAATCGGTCAGGAAAGGACACGTGTCATGTTACAGCTTTGGTATAATCTTAAAATGCATGATTACCTACACACGCCCACTTTGGTAAAATCTAAAATGCAAGATCTATAGTGTATTGATAAATAAATATCTTCTTATCTCTTTACCCTTCTTATCCATAAAAAATTTGAATTTGTTTCATCTCAATCATTCTCCTATTAAGCACGGAGGTAAGAAAATGGAGGAATCACTCATTTCCACCTCACATTTATAATGAGTGAGATATTAGAACACTTTGTTATTTGAATGTATCATGACACAAAGATTGTGTATATCTATTTACGGCTGAGCACCGGTCCAAAACCGGACCGGACCGGTGACCGGATGCCCCTAAATATATGGACCAGGGACCGGACCAGAAACCGGACCGGATTTTTATTTTCTTAAAAAAATATTATTATTTGAAGTAAAAATTATTTTTTTATTGAAAAAATTATAATTTATTTAGAGAAATTATATATAATTTATGAAAAATATAATATTATTAAGTATATAATATAAATGTGAAACTTAAATATTAAAAAATAAACTATAAAAACATTAAGATTAATATAACTTTTATTTAAATTTAATTTTTATTTAATTTTTATAAATATCCGGTCCGGACCGGACCGGACCGGGACCAGACCGGGGACCGGATTTCTAAAATTCATGGACCAAGGACTGGACCGGAAGTGACTCCGTCAGGTCCCGGTCGGTACCGGTCCGGTCCGGTCCAAAAATCCGGTCCGGACCGGATTTTGCTTAGCCCTATATCTATTTCCATTCTATTTACACTTCCATATATTATAACCAAACGGACCCTAAGTTTATTCATTTTTTTTTATTTCAGCGTCCTAATAAAAAGGTTCAATTTTGTGGAGAGAGAGACTGAAATCTAAAGGGTTTAGGCTAAGTAGAACCAAGACGGAATACATGAAGTTGAGTTTTGGGCAAGAGAACGAGTCTAGGAGTGAGGTGCAACTGGGGGATGCGATCATTGCGAAGAGGGACAACTTCAGGTATATGGGTTCAATTTTGCAAAGCGATGGTTGTATTGGCGGGGATGTGAGATCTCGTATTCAGAGGGGCTGGCAAAAGTGGAGGGCAGCGTCAAGAGTTCTTTGTGATAGGAAAGTACCGTTGAAGCTTAAGGGAAAGTTTTACAGATCAGTGATAAGGCCAACGATCCTCTATGGTGTTGAATGTTGGCGACGACGAAGGCTTAGGAACAAAAGCTGGCAGTCGCCGAGATGAGAATGCTCAGATGGATGTCTGACCACTCGAGGAAGGACAAGATTAGAAATGAAGAGATCAGAAGTAAGTTGGGGGTGGCTAACATAGGAGACAGACTTCGGGAACGAGACTTCGTTGGTTTGGGTCTGCCGGAGGGGGAGAGGTCGCCCAAAAAAGCGCTGGATAGACAACATTAAGCAAGATATCAACCTGCTAGGTATCTTAGTGGAGTTGGCTCATTGTAGGGAGGGTTGGAGGGACAGGGTCAGGGTGGTGGATAACTAATAGCCAGGTTGGTGGAGCAGGCTTTTTTAAGCGGGTGGTTAAAGCCAGGGTGTTAGTTTTACCTAGTTTTAATTTTCTTTAGCTTGATTTTACTTTGAGTTTAGTTTTAGTTTTAGTCATCTTTGTAGTCGCTTTGCACTTTTCTTGGGTTATTTCGGGCGTATTTCATCCAGGTTGGAATACCCTCATCCTGACCCCCCAGATCCTTCGTATGTGGGACTACCTCGGTAAATGTTGTTGCTGTTTAATTTTTTTTATCTATATTATAATTTAGAAAATTCCACGTGGTAACTACTAGGTTTTGCATATTTCGCATGGCACACAATTTTTTTTGGGATTCCGCAAGGAGACCTTGAGGTTTTGTAAATTCCGTATAATAACCTCGACATATTATAAAATGATAAAGTTATATAAAACACGCCCATAATATCTACTTAATTACATAAAATCACCCTATTTTTTATTTTTCCAACAAAAATATCAATCTGTTTTCTTAAAATACTTAATGAGATATATCACTTAATACATAATCTTTATTATTTTTTAAATGTTAATTTATTATAAATAAAAAACTTGTCTTAACTTATATGTGTCATAAAAAAACCTATCATTTTTTCACATTTTTAATGTCATTATATATGTACATTATGTTTAGAAGAAAAACTTATATTAGTTTAAAAACAAATTACTTGAACTAGTGCACCCACTTTTAAAATCACCCCCTTAAAATATCAACTACTATTAAAAATAAATCAAGTTTATATTTTTTTAATAAGAAATGGTAATTTTGTTTCAAAATTAGGTGTGCTTTTGTTAGTTTGAAAAGGGAACTATTTTGCTATTCAAAATTGAAATATGTGGTTCTTTTTATAATAAAAAAACATGGAAGATTTTTAAAATTAATACCATATAGTGTCATGGAAAAAGAGTAAATAAAAAAATATAAATATTATTCTAAAATTATAAACTAAGGTTTTTTTTATAAACATAGAATAAATAGTTTAGAAAGAAAAATAAAGATAGGGTGATTTTGTGTGATTTAGTAGATATTATGGGTAAGTTTTATATATTATTGGAACTTTTTACAATATGCCAAGGTTACCACGCGAAATTTGCAAAACCTTGTGGTCACCATACGGAATCCCGAAAAATCTCGTGTACCACGCGGAATTTGGAAAACCTCGTGGTTACCACACTACAAAAAAATACAGATTTAGCGACCAAGATGTTGGACGCTAAACTACAACATCTGGACGCTAAATAGACTTGGCGTCCAGATTTTGGTCGCCAAAGTTGGACGCTAAAAGACCGGTCGCTAAATTATTTAGAGACCATGTCGTCGCTAAATTTGGCGACCAAACACATTATCGACCATATCGTCGCGTATTTTCCCCTTGGAATTAGCGTCCAAGTGGTCGCCAATTAGCTACCAAGTGGTCGCGAAATACACCTGTGAACTGGCGTCCAAGTGGTCGCCAATTAGCTACCAAGTGGTCGCGAATGTGGTCCAGATACACAGCTTGTTTGGCGTCTATTTTGACGCGAATTTGGCGTCCAAGTGGTCGCCGAATTACCTCCCTAAATTTAGCGACCACTTGGTCGCCAAATTTTTATACCGAGCAATTTGTATATTTTATTTTTATATATACAATCCTGATCTTGTATACAATAATTTATTGAAAATTAAATAAAACGTGAATTTATATAATAAGATTTCTAATTATATTAGTTAAAATTCAGTATGTAATTATATAATTACATAATTAACGTGCATAAAATATTAATCTAATACTACTAATCAGTTCGAGACGACGGTTGCTGGTTTGCCATAAACTTGAAAAGTGTTAATCTGCTAAGCTTGAGTGGCTTGAATTTCAACTTGACTGGCTTGAGCTTCTCGGAGTGCAACCACTTCAGACCGTAATGACGCATTTAAAAGCTGGAGCTCAACGATCCGAGGGGCATCTCTTCGAGGAGCTTTAATATTATTCCTGAAAATGTAAAGTTGAGTGAAAGATTGTTAGCCACAGACTGAAAATTAAGTGAAGGATGGATGAAAAATGAATTGAGAAGTCTGATGGATAGCAAGAATTTCACTAAGTACTATAGATGGCATTTAGCAGCAAATCAAATTAAAAAGCACAAACTGGAGAGATATGTTGTAACGAGATGGTATAGCTATAGAAAATAATGGGATATGAAAAATAATACATATGTGAAACAAGTACAGCAAAGCATATATCACATGTTTTTTTAACTGTCAAGATGAGAGATTATGAGGTTAAAAAAGAAGCATGAGTGCACATGTTAAAAATGCCTACAAAATTTAATCTAAATCACTTGCAACAGTAGCAAATTCAGCCTAACTCAACCCGGTAAACACGAACAATTTCCACAACCCAGTAAAAAGAAGCATGAGCGCACATGTTATAAATTACACTATTACAGTAAACAAGTTACCATTTCCACAACCCAGGAAGCAAACAATTTGCACCGGGCTTAACTCAATTAACCATTCCCCCAATTATTAATCAACAATTGTGACAAAACAAGGAACAGTTTGCTACTTGGCTAGATGCAGATATGAACAGGCTAGGATACTTGGTTCAACTAGCACCATGAAATGAAAAAGCTCAAATTCAGCGGTTCAGCATTTCCTATTAAGCTCAAATTCAATAGTATACTAAACCAAACCCAACAAATTAACAAAACTAGATAATCTGAAATGTAGCAGTTCCTACTAAGCCACAAATTCAGCAGTTCAGAAGGCATACAAATTGGAAAGTTCCTACACAACAAAGTGTTTAATCAGATTTGGTAACTTCTTCCGATCATCTAATTCTCCTTTCAAGTGTAAAAGATCTATATTAATCTAATTAAACTCTTAATTAATCAAGATCTAAGATCCATCATACAGAAGTGATCAGGCTTACTTGATGGGTTGCTTACTGAAATCTAAACAGGACCCAAGATTTCCTTCCAATTGAGAAGCTATTTTTAGAAACATGAAGGATCTCTAACACAAGAATAAAATAAAAAATTTGTTCTTCAAAAATCATGGGAGAAAGACATGTAAAAAAAATGCAAATTAATTAGTTAGTTATGCTTTGTGCGATGAATGATGATCAGGAAATTAAACCTGGAGCTGCTGCCTTTGAGCTGGTGAACATAGGCATCTACCCTCTTGAAATCCACATACAAATTGCCACACATCAAACAAAGAAATAGATGTATTAATTAACTAATTAAACCCAATTAAGAAGATAATATATATATATAGCTCAAAATTTTCATAAAAAAAAAAAACAGGGGCATTAAATATATATATCTGGTTCTTACAGAGATTTGGCAAGTTCATGGAGGAGTCTTTCAGAGTCCTGAAAGAAGAGGGTAACAACTTCAGCCACAAACTTAGGGTTGCTTTCATCTTGCAAGGACTGGAGCTGGGTGAACTGCTTATTCAGAGTCCCCTGTTTTTTTTTTGATATATAAAAGAAAATCAACTTAATTCATTATGTAAAAAGGACCCAATTAAAAACTAATCAGAAAAATAAGAACCCAGAAATGTTATGTTTGCACTGACTGACTGACCTCATTGAAGAAGGAGGTTGTGTATTCATCCAGCTGCTTATGTAGCTGAGTGGCAGTCTCCATTTGCTATTTGCTACACCTCTCTCTTTCAATTTCTCTGTCAATTGATGTGTGGGTGAGTCCAAATTTCTATCAATTTTAATTCAATTTATATAGGGTCAGATTTAGAGGGTAAGGAAGGGATTTGATATATAAATTTGGAGGGTAAACCGCAATTTGATCGTTTACACTTGAAGTTTAATTAGATTAATCAGATTCCACAATTTGATCGTCAACTCTCCCTCTGTTGGGCTAATCAGGAAGATAACATCAATAGAACGAAATACAGATATGAAGGGGCGAAAAATGTAGCAGTTCCTAGCAGATATGATGCATAATCGGTGTATCTAGCGCCGAATAGAGTTAGGGTTTGAGAGAAAGGGGGCGAACCTTCTTGTCTGTGAAAAGAAAAGCCAAGGGATGGGGCCGGCGAGGTGGTTGTCAGAGACGTCGAAGGCGGAGAGGCGGGAGAGAAAGCCGAGCTGAGGGGGGATGGGGCCGGAGAGGCGGTTCGAGTGGAGGCGAAGTCAGGGGATCTGCCCGGAGAGGAGGTTGGCGTCACGGAGCCCGGAGTCTGAGTCTGACCAGGAGCAGGGGTTGGCTGCGAGGAGTCGAGGACGATGAGACACGACTAGCGAGGAGACGGACCACGTTTTCGTGACTGGAGAGGACTAGGAGGCCGAACGATTGTCGGAAGCGGTTGCTGGAGCGGTGGTGGCAAGGCAGTGGAGGGCGAACGACAGAGTGTGCCGGAGTGGGAAGCGGTTGCTGGCGGAGGCTAGGGCGTGGTGCTTGGGTGGAGGAGGCGGAACTTGTCGGAAGCGGTTGCTGGAGCGGTGGTGGCAAGGCTTGTTAACGAAAGAGTGTGAAGGGAAGGAACAAATGGAAAGGTAAACCCTAAAATGCGAAAAAGCTAAATAACAATGAAAAATAATTTGGCGTCCATATGGTCGCCCCACTTAAAAATTGCGGGAATTCAAATTTTTCGGGATTTGCGACCCGATGGTCGCCAATTTTGCGTCCATGTTGTCGCCATCTTAAAAATTACGTGTGAAAAATTACGAAAAGCGGGAATTCAATTTTTGGCTGTATAATGGTGTGGATAATTTTATTTTGCCTAATCCAGTTAGGGTTAACAATGTTTTAGACCAAAATCGAAAAAAAATACCGAACCAAATCGAAACCGACATAGTTCAGTTCATTTCGGTTTTCGGTTCAAGAAATTTCAAGAGTTCAGTTTGATTCAATTTTTCAAAGAAAAACCTTATATTTATCAAAATTCAAAAAAACTGGACCGAATTCTTTCGTTTCACCAAATTCCTGAATTTTATCGGTTCACCAAATTCTTATTCAAATGCATCATGGTGAATGCCACTTGACCGGAACAAAGTGCTCTCATTCGGCTCTATGCCTTCTTCAGGCTAGACACTCGACTTCACTTTACATACAGCTACCCAATCAGCATCTACACACCTCACCTTAGGGTATTCGAGGAAATACACTTCAGTGGCTTGATGTCCTAAGATGTAACGGTCCTTCGTTCTCAATATTTTATCTATGTTCACATCGACAAGCTTTGTTTGAGGATGTATTCGGGTCCCTCCACGACTTTTGGTGTCAAACCATGAGTAGTTGAAGACAATAACTCGTTTGACTGTTGGAGATACGTAATTGAGCTCAATTATTTCGTTTAGGATGCCATCGTAGTCATCTTCATCATTTCCGAAGCTCTTTCCAAGAACACAAACACCACTACTATGAGTTGCTCATGGTGATGCGTGTTTTTTGGTGTGAAATCGATAACATATAGTAGAAAAAATAATAATGATAAACATTATACAATAATTTAATAATAAATATAGTACATTAGATTTAAGATAATACAATCTAATAATATTAATAAATATTATAGAATAAACTAATAATAACAATATTATATTAGATTGAAAATAATATAATATAATTAAATAAATTTATTAGGATAATATATAGTATAAAAAATAATAATGATAAATATCATAGTATAAACTAATAATAAAAATATTATATTAGATCAAAGATAATAATAATAATAATAGCTTATGCAATTCAAGACATTTAATGCCAAAATATAATAGCTACCAAAGTGGTCACCAAATTCGCTACCATTTGGACGCGAATTTGAGCTCTATAATTAGCTACCAAAGTGGTCACCAAATCCGCTCTATAATTTTTGCTTTAGTCTGTAATTAGTGACCAAATGGTCGCAAAAGTAACTACCACCTGGCCGCGAATTTGTACTCTGGAATTAGCTACCATTTTTGTCGCAAAATTAGCTACCATCTGGTAGCGAATTTGTGCTCTAGAATTAGCTACCATAATGGTCGCAAAATTAGCTACCACCTGGTCGCGAATTTGAGCTATGGAATTAGCTACCACTTTGATCGCAAAATTTCACTACCACTTGGTCGCGAATTAGTGCTTTGGAATTGCAAAATTAGTTACCTCTGGAATTAGCTACCATTATGGTCGCAAAATTAGCTACCATCTGGTCGCGAACTTGTGCTCTAGAATTAGCTACCATTATGGTCGCAAAATTAGCTACCACCTGGTCGCTAATTTGAGCTATGGAATTAGCTACCACTTTGGTCGCAAAATTAGCTACCATTTGGTCGCCAAGTGTTGGCGCCCATTTTTCCCGCTCCAAATTAGCGACCAAGGTCTCTCTGGTCGTTAATTTTGCGACCACTTAGTCGCTAATTAACTTATTTTTTTATTTTCTGATTTAGCGACAATCTGGACGCTAATTAGCGACCATATGATGTTGGTCGCTAAATGATGGTCGCTAAATCAGCCGAATGGTGTAGTGCCAAGCGAAATTTCCCTTATATTTTTTTTATATAATTATTCTCATTCAATTTCATATATTATCATCATCATCCAACTTTACATCTACTTTAAACTTGTTTATTTATATCTTAGTACGAGGAATTTGTTTAGAAATCACCAAAATTCGTACTTGGATTTCGTCGTTCTTTTTGCCTAATAAAATTGAGTTCATACCCTACACAAACTTAAGGCACTAGAGATTCCATGTTGTGCCTCTTCCTTCTCTTTTTAGGTTGGTATTTCCCGTTAACATGGATCCTTGGACTTCTACCGGATCTAGGAAGTCAGGAGGGAAGAAATTTATTGAGCATAGAAGATAGAAAAGTGGGGACGAGGATTGAAGACTAGAAACGAGGACACGAAGAGAAATCACGAAAAGGAAAAAACAGATAAGGCTTTTGTTGGGTTTGAAATTGGTCCGATGAAAATCCTAATCAGATTTCTCGTTTATTTAACCAAACAACAATTTATAGTATCATTGAACCATTTCTTATCCCAATCTACAATAAGGGCCCATTTTACAACTCTCTACTTATATGAGCTTAAATTGAAGCTGAAATTGAAATTATACTAGTTGACATTGAAGGTGAATTTATAGTAATTGATGTTAAAGTTATTTTTAATTAGGTGTTCGATATACACATGTTGATTTGATGAAATTGCCCTTATAAGATTAATACATTTTTTATTTTCTTCATCCATTTCTTAGTGGTGGTGGACGAGGAGGTGATGGAGGACATGAAAGAGGTGGAGGTGGAAGGGAGGTGTTGGAGGGGGTACGGGAAGGAGGAGGAGGATGTGGTGTTGGTGAGGTGATTTTAGATTGAGTAAAAAATGATTAAATTAAGTATAAAAAACTCTAACAAGCTCTCCTAATAGTGGGAGATAAAGAAATATTTTTTGTATAAATGTAAACTTCTATAAGACTTTATAACTTCTACAAGGTTGAGTTCATTTTTTTTACTATAAGTTCTCAAGCTTAATCTTTCATAAATTTTGAATTATTATCGAACGGAGCCTAACTATCGTAACATGACTTTACCACTTTTTAATTTTTTATTTCTACCAAAATTATAAAAATATCAAATATAATCCACCATATGACATATCATCTCCGACAAAAAAAACATAGGACATATCATGAAACTTCTTCATGAGCTATTTTTATTATTTTATACCTACTAATTTATAAAATTATTCCAACCAAACTTTATTATTCAACTTTTCAACTAGGACAAACTTTTATAATACCACTGCGGCATTGCCTGATATTTTCCCCCATTTATCTATTCATATTATATGATTTTTCTCTTCTCATTTTACTAGACTCATACCACGCTGTCCACATTTCTTTCCTTCCCTCTCCCTTTTTTCCCCCTCTCTCTGGAATTTTCTCCAAACTTATTCTGCTGAGTTTCCGACGCTGAGGAAGATGCGTGTTTCTCCCTTCTACGATCGCGCTTCAAGAGCGTTCAAGGATCATTCATATCTCTCGAAGGTCCTAGTTGTGGTTGCGATAAGGTATGATTCTAATTATACTTTGTTTTCATCATGATAATGTGGAACTGCGATTCGTCTTTGGTTATTTTCCTTTCCGATTTTCGTTTTGGATGTTTAGGTCTTAAGAAATTATAGGTTGATCGCAGTTTTTCATGAGATACTAGACTTTGCTATGTTATTTCTGGAATTTTCTATTTGGTTCCCGAAATAATGGAAGCAAATGGAAGAGGTAGTAGTAGGAATCTTCAAAGCGTTTGGAATTCGCTTTTCTCTGATCGTGAATGAAAAATTCGCACCAATTGATGTCTCTGATTATGAAATTTGGCGTGAGAAAAGGCGGTGGAAATCACAGATCTAACTAATTTTTGGCAATATTTAATTCTTCTGTTTTCAGTGGTGGAGGGGGTCTTTTGGCATATTCAGATGCAAAATCAAGTAATGTTATAGACAATGTTGATTCTCCTGAAGTTGGAAACAGGAAAAAGAAGGTCGTTGTGCTCGGAACTGGTTGGGCTGCAACCAGTTTCTTGAGAAACTTGAAAGATCCTTCATATGATGTCCATGTCATATCACCTCGCAACTACTTTGCCTTCACTCCTCTGCTGCCAAGTGTCACAAGTGGCACAGTGGAGCCTCGGAGTATTGTGGAGCCAATTCGCAGAATCATTGAGAAGGTACGAGCAATAAATTGGCAAAGCTCCCAAAAGTATGAGTTAGGTATCTGTCTTTGGGGCGTATTAACCATCTGAATAAGAAGATGAAATTAAGTTCTTAGAATGATCTTTAAGTTTCATTGCATTCATAAGATGCTGTACTATATGATCTCTTGTTCTTATATTGGAAAATGTTGTTATTGTCTGACAGAAAAATATTGCTACTCACTTTTGGGAAGCGGAATGTTTGAGCATTGATCCGAAAAACAAGAAGGTATACTGCCGTTCTAGTGGAGATAGCAATTTGAAGGGGCAAGATGAATTTGCGGTTGAGTATGATTACCTCATCATAGCTGTTGGAGCTCGTTCCAACACATTCAACATTCCTGGTGTGACCGAGAATGCACATTTCTTGAAGGTGAGATGCTAAATTATATAACTGCTGAACGGTTATTCTGCTGAAGAGTTCATAACAAGGCGGTTATGTTCATACATATGATTGATTTTGTGCTCAAGTTTGCTGAGAATGCTCATAGCCATATTGCTTGCTTCAAACTGATTTTGCAGGAAGTCGAAGATGCTCAGAAGATTCGCAAGAGTGTTATTGACTGTTTCGAGAAGGCTAGCTTGCCTTCCATAACTGATGAAGAGAAGAAACGATTGCTTCATTTTGTTGTTGTTGGAGGTGGCCCTACTGGTGTGGAGTTTTCTGCACAGTTGCATGATTTTGTTAAACAAGACATAGTGAAACTGTATCCTGATGTTAAAGATCATGTGAAGATCACACTTCTGGAGGCAACCGATCATATTCTGAATATGTAAGGGTTTGCTTATACTTAAAACTTCTTATGGTGCATGCTTGATGTTTGGCTTTACAAGTTATTTGAGGACAAATTGTGATAAAAAATAGAATCATCACTGGGATTGATAACCTAATCACCTAGTCCAAAATATGTGCTGCAATGATCAAATATGGTGCTTTTTACATTCTTTTATCTGCAGGTTTGACAAGAGAATCACAGCTTTTGCTGAAGATAAATTCAAAAGAGATGGCATAGATTTGAAAACTGGGTCGATGGTGGTTAACGTAACAAATAAAGAAATTTCAACAAAAACAATTAAGAATGGTGAAATGGGCTCATTGCCATACGGAATGATGGTCTGGTCAACTGGTATTGGAACCCGCCCTCTGATAATGGATTTTATGAAGCAAATTGGTCAAGTATGTTCATTCTAGTACTACTGGCTTTTCAAAAGTTATAACATTGCTTGATTTCAGCTGTTTGCATCATTCATACTCCATTCATAGTTTTTCAATGAGATTAAATCTTTATTGATTTATGTTTTGCTTCATCTGTGTATCCAAGCTGATGATTATATCTCAAAATGCAGACCAACAGACGAGTTTTGGCAAGTGATGAGTGGCTTAGAGTCGAGGGATCTGATAATATCTATGCTCTTGGTGACTGTGCAACAATTAATCAACGCAAAGTCATGGTATGCATGCTTTACCTTTTATATTTCTCATCAACATCAAATTCAATGTTTTATGATAGATTCTTTCATTAAAACCTCCTTCTGGCCCCAGTATTAAAAAAATAGCAGTATCAGTAACTAGTAAGTTCAATTTTAACCCCAAAATTGAATGAAGATCTTCTGTTAAAATCGTATGAAATTCAATCCAAGCTATATAAATGACTTTTATGCTAATTTCACCCGTTTTATGCTCTTATTTTCCAGTACAAAGATTTTGTACATTCTTTTTGTGTATCATTGATGTATTTGTATTTTCATAAATGAGATGCTTATTGTTCCAATTCTGTGCACAGTTACTCAAAATAAATCTGTGCACAGCATGTGGAACTGGATCTAGAGAAGGCACTGAACATGAGTTTTGAAATTTGAGTTGGGGTTCAGTAAATAACAGTAGAACATAGATGAACCTGTGTTCTACTTGCATATAAAAATATTAAAGTGAAGCTCATCCATATAGTCAGCCGATAGCAATTTAGACAATAAGAAATGCTGCTTTCATTGGGCTTTTCCCTTCGTCTGAACACTGATTGCTCTTTCATTGGCCCCACATTTACAGGAAGATATTGCTGTAATATTCGAAAAGGCAGACAAGGATAAATCTGGGACACTCACAGTCAAAGAAATGCAAGAAGTTCTCAATGATATTGTGGAGAGGTACCCTCAAGTGGAGCTGTATTTGAAGAACAAGAAGATGGCTAGTATAACTGATCTTTTGATGGATGCTGAAGCAAACAAAGCAAAGGAATCAGTCGAACTAAACATTGAAGAATTCAAGAAAGCACTTGCTGATGTGGACACACAAATGAAAAATCTGCCTGCTACAGCTCAGGTGCCACTACACCCTGATACATTATGTTCTTTCACCTGAGATGAAAGCTGATATTATAAGATTATATGTTCAGGTTGCTTCTCAGCAAGGCACCTATCTTGCTCTGTGCTTCAACCGAATGGAGGAGTGCCAAAGAAATCCTGAAGGACCCATCAGATTCAGAGGTGAAGGACGCCACAGATTCCATCCCTTCAGGTAAAAACTCTGCTCTCTTTACACTGAGAGGGAAAATGAATTGCTCTCAATCTTGTCAACTATAGGACAAACCTCGTTTTCAATGTGAGAAATGTTTTGACAAGGTACAAACATTTGGGGCAATTCGCACCGCTGGGTGGCGAGCAAGCAGCAGCTCAGCTTCCAGGAGACTGGGTGTCCATAGGCCACAGCACTCAATGGCTCTGGTACTCAATCTACGCAAGGTGAAAATGCTTCCCTTTTAGTTACTAGTTGAATTCCCGTGATCTGAACTCAACTGCTAACACACATCAGCTAAATAATTAATTGTCTGATATGTACTATATTTGTTTTAATGAGCTATTTGGCTTATTTGTGAAATGCAGTAAGCAAGTGAGTTGGCGCACAAGGGCATTGGTGGTTTCTGACTGGATGAGGTGTTTCTTCTTCGGCAGGGACTCAAGCCAGATATAGACAATATAACTTTGAGCTTTCATGGTAGTTACACGCAAGCCCGTTCAGCCACAAAGTTCAATTAGCCCAATCTGCACAGAACCCACGACTTTCTCCTCTCTCTATTAAAGTTTACTACGTATTGGTTAGTACGCAAGGTAAGATTCTGTTTTTACCCAAAAATAAAATGGACACTTCTAAAAGTGCGAAGAACAAGAAACTTTAAGCATGTGATCTGATGTATGTACCACGGCCTTAACTGAGGGCAGCAGTATCATTGTATCGTATCCAAAACATTAAATAACAACTCATCAAAGAGATTTTGCTGGAAATTTCTATCTGCCTAGGGACTGTAAAGATCTCCTCTCGCATTATTAAACTTTTAATTGGTAGCTCCATTTATTTTTTTTATTTTTTTTTTGGGATAAGGAAAGCAATTCGATATACCAGACAAGCCTGGAAAATCGAGAGGCCGAGACAATCGGCAGCCGAACAAGTCGACAAGCAAAAACAAACACGGTCAAATACAAACAAGCCAGGCACAAATTTGACTAACGATCAAACATGGTAGCTCCATTTATATTTTTGACAGAATTAACGCGGTCGTTTTCTTTTTCTCAAATCTGAACAAGATAGTCACTTAGTCACCACTCACCAATAACCAAAAAATAAAAAAAATCCGTGACATTACCCTGATTTATAAATGACAAAACACAACTTGAGTATTTCTACCAAAAAAAAAACAC
The DNA here is from genome assembly GCA_963924305.1 of Polygonum maritimum. Taxonomy (NCBI): domain Eukaryota; kingdom Viridiplantae; phylum Streptophyta; class Magnoliopsida; order Caryophyllales; family Polygonaceae; genus Polygonum; species Polygonum maritimum. The sequence continues at coordinate 4,343,813 of OZ002733.1, forward strand.
AACTTGAGTAATCAATATCGCTTGTTGCTCGATAGCCGAAAAAGTGCTCGGCCTTGTGCTCCAAAACACTAAAAAAGCTCTCACGGTTGACGTTGCTTAACTCAACCCAACTCTTAACCCAAGGAAGGAAATGCGAGGATAGTTATGATGGAGGTTATCTAGGTTTAGAAGAGAGGAAAAGGGAATGAAACGATATATAGACAGTACAGGAAATTGGTTAAATACTCAAATGTATTTATGTCCTAAGAATTCAATAACGAACTTCGACCAAAAAAAAAAGAATTCAATAACGAATTCCGTAAATTTCGCTTATTAGGACCAACAAATTAAATTCAACAATATACAGCGACAGGAGGGGACGGTCAGTCGGTCATGTCTCAATTAACAATTTTTCATGTGCATGCTAAATAAATTGCTTTGTGAGAAATCCTTTTGCATTTGCATGTGCAATAAATTGCATGTACACCTAATTTTGGCATTCCATAGTGTTGTGTTTGTAATCTATGATTGTAAAGACATAAACAATGTAACACACATATGAGATAGGGTAGGAGCCAATTGGCTCATTGGCAGGATGAGTTCAAACTAGCTCCATCATACACGAGCCAAGCTTGGTACCAAGTCTCAGTGATCTTGGTGCTAGCTAGCTTATGTGTGTTGTTGAGGAATAGTTTGGACTCTACCGCTTGGTATTTGTTTGGTTGGGCCTTAATTAGAGTTTTGGGCCAAAGCGGCCCAAAACCTGTGGAACGGCTACTTGAGCTGGCGTTTATGATGAACGACGCCGTTTGAGTGTAAGCCTCTCCATATTTAAGCGATGAACAGGAACTTCTAGGGTTAGAGCTTGCTTCCTTTCTGCGCCGTTGAGAACTTGTGAGAGATTGAGCTCCCAGCTTGTCCCTCTTGCGATTTCTCCTTGGTTCACCAGATTTGTGCGAGTTCTAGGATAGGGATTGGAGATTGGGTGAGGAAGAAGGCCACAACGTTCTCTGTGAACTTGCTTGTGCAGCCTTCGCTCCCTTTGCTTTGTGCATCTCCTGAGCGTCATGTCTTTGAGCCAAACTCTTGCCGTCTCTGTGTGTGCTTGTGTGTGTATGTTTGTGCTTGTTCCTTTTGCTTAGTGAAAGCTTGGTTGAGTCTCCCGCTGAGGCTCCGCAGAGTAGGGTTTACCCGAACTGCGTTACCAATCTCTTGTGTTCAATTTTTGCTTTCGTTTCCCTTTGTTCTTTATTGATTTCCAAACGTGTAATCGAGGAAGATTTGAAATCGAGCTTCACAATTGGTATCAGAGCCAGGTTGTGTCTCTGATCTGTTCTTCCGCTGCATGTTGTGTTCTTGAGTCTAGGGTTTCAACTTCTCATCTCTTTTCTGGCCTTCTGGGTGACTGCTTGGGTTGAAAAGCCTAAGTCAGATGCCGGGGCTGTAGATCTGGGAAGAGAGAGCTTTACTCTGGTGACTCTTTGTTTTCACAACGTTTTTTGACAAGTTGCTTGCTTTTCAATTCACTCTTACCCGTTTGGTTTCAAACCTGAGTGTGTGAGACTTAAGATACAGTCTTCACACACAGATCTGGTTGAACAAATAGTGACAGTGGGGTCTTTGTGACCCGGCTGGTGTTCCATGCCCATCTAGAGGTGAGTAGCTTATGCTAACTCTACCCTTGGCGGAACATACATAATCTCTGCAAAGAGATTTGCTTGGTGCTCTTACTCTGAGGCTTCAATAGTTCAGAGCAAAGGGTTGTTTGTGTAGTTAGGTTCTGTCTACCCTTGCAAAAGGGTTTCTCTGCTTCTTCTGTCTAAGATTATTTTCTTAGATCGAAGGTTTTCCTTTTACTCTTGCTATTCACTAATCTGTTGTAAAAGATGTCTGAAAACACTCCCAAGGTCAAACCTTATGATGGTGTTTCAGATTTCTCTATGTGGCAGGTGAAAATGAAGGCTCTGTTGATAAAGGAAAAATGTTGGAAAGCTATAGAGGGTGTTTGGCCTCCAAACACTAAGGCAGAAACTAAGACTGAGGCCTCTGAAATGGCTCATGCTGAAATCATGATGAGATTGACAGATGATGTTGCTAGACAGGTATTGAACTATACTGATGCTAAGACTCTGTGGAAAGCTCTTGAAACTCAATACTTGAAAACATCTCTGCCTAGTAAAATATCTCTACTGTGTCGATTGTTCTCTTTCAAAATGGATGTCAATGTGCCTTTGAATGATAATCTGGATAGATTTCTTAGGATGACTCTTGAACTTGAAAGATGCAACGATAAGATAAAAGATGACCATCAAGCTGTGTTATTACTTAGCTCTTTGCCCTCCCAGTTTGACACTTTAAAGGATGTGATTCAATATGGTAATGATAAACTGACTAAAGCTAAGATCATGGAAGCCATTATTGAAAAGAATGAAGTTCTGAAAGTGTTTAAAATCAAGGGTGAAAAGAAAACTGAGGTGTTAATGGCTAAAGGCAAGACTAAGAATAACAAGAAAAATGCAAACAAGAAGAATGAGAAAAATGACAAGAATGAAAAGGAGAAAAAGGACAATAGAAAGTGTTATCACTGTGGTAAAACTGGACACTTTATTAAAGACTGCAAAAAGAAACAACAGGAAGAAAAAGAAAAGAATTCTAATGATTCTGTTGCTTTGTTTGAGTCAGCTCCTAATTATCCTTTTGAATTGCTTGTCTGCTCATCTTCTGGAGATAAACATGCTTGGATTCTTGATTCTGGTTGCACTCTGCATGCTACTTTTGATAAATCCTTGTTTGATTCTCTGCATGAATATGATGGTGGTGAGGTTCTTCTAGGTGATCATACTGCTTTGCCTATTAGAGGGGTTGGGAATGTTCCTCTTAGGATGTATGATGGGAAAATTAGGGTCCTGCAGAAGGTTAGATGGGTGCCTGATTTGAGAAGAAACCTAATGTCTGAATCTGTGTTTGATGATCTTGGTTGTCATATCATTACTCATTCTGGTATAAGGGAAGTAATTAAAAATGGTGCTACTATTATCAAGAGTGTTAAGGAGGGAGGGTTATACAAAGTTATTGCATCTCCTGAATTGAATTTCTCAAAAATGTGTAATGTTATGACTCCTGATCTGACCAAACTGTGGCATGTTAAGCTTGGACACATAGGAATGAAAGGCCTAAATTATCTGTTTAAAACTGGTTTAATTGATAGAAAACCTGTGGATTTGAGTTTCTGTGAAAGCTGTGTACTAGGAAAGAAAGCTAAGCATAGTTATGGCAAGTCTGCATATGTTGCTAAGCATGCTCTTGAATATGTTCATTCTGATTTGTGGGGTCCTGCTCAAGTTGCTACTGTGGGTGGGAGAAAATATTTCATGAGTCTGATTGATCATTATTCTAGAAAAGTGTGGATTTACTTGCTGAGATCTAAGGATGAGGCTTTTGATGCTTTTAAAACTTGGAAATTGCTTGCTGAAAATGAAACTGATCTGAAACTTAAGTGCCTTAGAACAGATAATGGTCTTGAATTCTGTAACCATGTTTTTGATGAATTTTGCAGGGAAAACGGGATAAAAAGGCATCTGACTGTCCCTGGCACACCTCAGCAAAATGGAACTGCTGAGAGGATGAACAGGACCTTGCTTGAAAAGGCAAGGTGCCTGCTCATCAGTGCAGGGATGAAACCCTCTTTATGGGATGAGGCTGTCACAACAGCCTCATACCTCATAAACCTGTCTCCATCTTCTGTGATTGATTTCAAAACCCCACAGGAGACGTGGACAGGGAGGAAGCCTTCTCTGGCACACTTAAAACCATTTGGTTGCACAGCCTATTCTCAAATTTCCCAGGGCAAGCTGCAACCAAGGGCTCTGAAGTGTGTCATGCTAGGCTATCCAGAGGGCATTAAGGGTTATAAACTTCTGGTGTGTCAACCTCATGGATATAAGGTTATCACATCTAGAAGTGTAACCTTTAATGAGTCAGAATTTTATTTCAAAGTGAAGTCTAATACCTCTACTGAGTGTGCAGGTACTAGCAAAGAAAGAGAAAATGTGAGGTTTTTCCTCCCTCATGAGGCAGAAACTGAAACAGAGGATGAGTTTGACAGTGCCTTGCCTCAAGATGAAGAGGAAAACAATGATGGTGAAGGAATAAACTCCAATGACACTGTAATGGATCACCAGGAAGCTGAGGGAGCAACTCCACCCACTGATGTGGGTGTAGATTCAAGTACTGAAGACCAGTTGCCCCACCAAGCTGGTGGGGAGGTAATTTCTGAACACGATATGGGTGAAGAACATGTAAAATTACAACATCCTTTGCATGATTATCAACTTGCTAGGGATAGAGAACCTAGGGTTAGAATTCCTGCTAGAAGATTCATGTTATATGCTGAATTCTGTGAAATTGCCAAGCATGATGACTTGATTGAGTATGCTTTCCTTGCTGCTGAGCATGTTGTTGATAGCTTTACGCCTGAAACTTATGAATGTGCTATGAGATGTGTGCATGCTAAAGACTGGACTAAAGCTATGCAAGAGGAAATCATGTCTATGTATGCTAACAATACTTGGGTTCTTACTCCCAAGCCATCCAATGCTAGACTGATTGATTGCAAATGGATTTTTAAAATCAAAGATGGTGCTCATATAGGTGACCCTCCTAGATACAAAGCTAGGTTAGTAGCTAAAGGGTTCTCTCAAAAGGAGGGCATAGATTACAATGAAATCTTTGCTCCTGTGGTTAAGTATAAAACTCTGAGATTATTACTTGCCATGACTGTTGTGTTTGACTGGGAACTTGAACAAATGGATGTTAAGACTGCTTTCCTGCATGGTGATTTGCTTGAAACAATTTATATGAAACAACCTAAGGGCTTTGTGGATTCTGCTAAACCTGATCATGTATGCTTGCTTAAAAAGTCTATATATGGTTTAAAGCAGTCCCCTAGGCAGTGGAATATTAAATTTGATTCTTGCATGAAAAACTTGGGTTTCACTAGGAGCAGTTATGACACCTGTTTATATTTTAAGGGCATAAGAACCAAAACTCCTTTGTTTGTGCTTCTGTATGTGGATGACATACTCTTGATGTGTGAGTCTAAAGTTATGATTGCTTCAGTTAAAAGAGATTTAAAGCAGAACTTTGACATGAAGGACTTAGGAGTTGCTAAAAAGATTTTAGGCATAAGAATTAGAAGAGATAGAAAAAAGAAAATGATGTGGTTGTCTCAGTCTGATTACTTGCTTAAGGTCTTGGAAATGTTCAACATGACTAATTCTAAACCCACCTCTGTACCCTTAGGAGGCCATTTAGAATTGTCTAAGAAATTTTGCCCTTCAACCCCAGATGAAAAAACTAAAATGAAAGATGTGCCTTATGATGTTGCAGTTGGTTCTGTCATGTATGCTATGCTTTGTACTAGACCTGACTTGGCTTTTGCAATTAGTGTGCTTAGTAGATTCATGTCTAATCCTGCTGAGTGTCATTGGATTGCTATGAAGTTTTGTCTGAAGTACATCTGTGCGACTAAAGATTATTGCCTTGTTTACTCTGAGCATAATGCTAGAAATAAATTGTTTGGATATTGTGATTCTGATTATGCTAGTAACAAGGATAATAGGAAGTCTACTTCTGCATACTATTTTACATGGGCAGGGAACTGTATATCTTGGAAGTCACAACAACAATCTGTTGTTGCACTTTCATCAACTGAGGCAGAATACATAGCTGCAACTGAAGCAGCAAAAGAAGCAATTTGGTTGTCTGGAATTGTCAAGGAGATTCAGCCTACACCTCTTCTTCCCACTATCTTCATGGACAGTCAAAGTGCTCTCTATCTGTGTAAGGACCCCATGTTACATGAGAGGTCCAAACACATTGATGTGAGATACCACTTTGTGAGAACTAAAGTTGAAGAGAAGGTGCTGGAGATGAAGAAGATCAAGGGAGAGCTGAATCCATCGGACTTTGGCACCAAGATTGTGACAGCTGATAAGTTCCATTTCTGCAGGAATTTCCTGCATATCTGGGACTCAAAATGAGCCTCTGGAGCTCATGGGCCGATGATGCTTGGAAGACTTGACCTTGTTTTTCACTACTGGTAGAAGGAACTTGTATTTACTACATAGATTAGGAGGGCAATTGTTGTGTTTGTAATCTATGATTGTAAAGACATAAACAATGTAACACACACACATATGAGATAGGGTAGGAGCCAATTGGCTCATTGGCAGGATGAGTTCAAACTAGCTCCATCATACACGAGCCAAGCTTGGTACCAAGTCTCAGTGATCTTGGTGCTAGCTAGCTTATGTGTGTTGTTGAGGAATAGTTTGGACTCTACCGCTTGGTATCTGTTTGGTTGGGCCTTAATTAGAGTTTTGGGCCAAAGCGGCCCAAAACCTGTGGAACAGCTACTTGAGCTGGCGTTTATGATGAACGACGCCGTTTGAGTGTAAGCCTCTCCATATTTAAGCGATGAACAGGAACTTCTAGGGTTAGAGCTTGCTTCCTTTCTGCGCCGTTGAGAACTTGTGAGAGATTGAGCTCCCAGCTTGTCCCTCTTGCGATTTCTCCTTGGTTCACCAGATTTGTGCGAGTTCTAGGATAGGGATTGGAGATTGGGTGAGGAAGAAGGCCACAACGTTCTCTGTGAACTTGCTTGTGCAGCCTTCGCTCCCTTTGCTTTGTGCATCTCCTGAGCATCCTGTCTTTGAGCCGTCTCTGTGTGTGCTTGTGTGTGTATGTTTGTGCTTGTTCCTTTTGCTTAGTGAAAGCTTGGTTGAGTTTCCCGCTGAGGCTCCGCAGAGTAGGGTTTACCCGAACTGCGTTACCAATCTCTTGTGTTCAATTTTTGCTTTCGTTTCCCTTTGTTCTTTATTGATTTTCAAACGTGTAATCGAGGAAGATTTGAAATCGAGCTTCACACATGGATATCATGTTCATTTGTTTGGCGGAGAAGTAACATCAATTCACTGCCCCAAATCCCATGATTAAATTTCTCTAGCGGTAGCGCTAACTCTAAAGTTGCAATTGCCTTTGGGAGATGTTAAATTCTCATGTACACGAGATCTAAGTACACACAAAGAGACTAACATGTACACTGACATTGATTATTTTGGGGATAATGATTGGTTTTACAATAAACCCTGAAAAGATTGATTTTTTACGTATTTTTTGATTGTTCTTCCCACAAAAGTGTTTCATCAGTCCGAGCTTGTCACAAAGTGTCTTATTGGTATACCTACCTAGTTGTATATAGCTATATATAATTATGCATTGTCCACCAGAGTACTAATGATATACATCGATTGTGATTTGTGATCGACTTGTACGTGTTCACTACGTACAAAGTAAACCAGACATGGAATACGATTGTACAAAAAATTCTGTACATTCTATTAGCTGGATGCCTCGTACAATATATGCTCAGAAATTTTAAGCTATTGAGCTTTTGAGACAAGCTAGAGAAGCAAAATACGTCCAATATCTTTCGATCATACAGATTAACAATTGATCACATTTGTCCCTAGCTACCTAGCTCGATCTCAAACACGCAATAGCAATTTGATTCTTATACGTACTGGAATATTATAGGGGTATGACTTATGAAATCCGTAGATTCGAATAAATTAAGGACAATGCTTACGTTTCTATGGTAGACTACTTTGAATACGAGTACGTCTTTCAAATTATAAATTGGGTAGCTTGAAGCTATATACAATTATACATCATGCAATAATACAGTGCATTTCGACTCTACATATATACATTACTTTGTTAATAAATTGGTTACGCGACTAAAGTAATTTGACATATCTTAGTGTGTGATCAATATACATGTGATCAACCATTCACCCTATAGCTCTCACTCCAAAATGTTTTTATCGCCCTATATATAGCTACGCACCTAATGCAACTAATTAACGCAACACACGAAGAAAAAAAAGTGTAGTGGTCTACTTAATATGCAATTATTCACCTCACCTAATCATGGACTTAGGACGTGAAGCTTGACTTACGGGACAAGCACACATAGGATTATAGGTTAGTTTTTTGTGGTGATACACGTAAATGTGATTCTCTCAATTAAGTTGTAAGTTGAGTGTTTTATATATACTAATGGTGTTTGAATTTCCGGGATCCAGAGTTGAAATTTGGCAAAACTTCACAGATATAGGTGAGCTTAATTACAAAATTATTGACTACTTATATTAGAATAAAACAAGCTAGGTGCCCCCTTTTTTTTATACTTGTAACGACGATAAGTAAACACAAGAATCCAACTAGTAAGGACCACTAACCAGGTAAACGGACTTGTACCGATTGGTTGGACCCAATAGTAAGAGAAATTGTGAGACTTAAATATGGATTAGATCGGCCGGCCAGAAGCTAAGATTGTACAAAGAGAATCTTGGACATGAACATGAGTTAGTCTTTGATCTTTATACATCGAGGGACAGCAAATTAATAGGAGGACATTATCTGATCCTAGAGAGGGGAAAATGGATCAAATTAGACATCGGTCGATACCAATTTTCAACAATTGTAACTCTTTATGCATAGAATATACTCCAATATATGTTTTACATATCACAAACTCATGTTACAAATTAATCAAAGCTCCAAACCACATGTACACTTTATCATCTGTAACGTTTCGTCTCATTGTAATACAAATTCCGACAGCATTCTAAGCATACCACCAGCACGCATAACACATCGTCCATTTAGAAACATTATCTTATGAGCTTGACAAGCATTACTTGCAAGTATGTTAAATTGGCACTCACATGCATGCAACGCCTATAATACTATACGACATGGGTTGCTCTCAGTTGAAGATATAAATATTACTCTTATTTTGGACGCATGTTTATTTTATTTTACCTTTCCTTTTCTTTGGTTCGAAGGTTTTCCTTCATGATCATTCTTTTGTACGTAGGATATTGAGATGGCCACAAGCTAGGCCCACCCGGCCACTCTCCCCCTTTCTCTTCTTATCGATTAGGAATCAACCCATGTTAGAATCGGCAAAAGAACAAAATAAATTCTGTTTAGGGCATGGTCTTAAGTGTTAAGAATTTCATTTGGTGTAATCATCCACGTATTTTAACAATGCAACCTCACATTCTTAGTGATCCTTTGTTTTGATAGGCTTTTATATCATTAAGTATCATGCTCAACACTTTGCAACCACGTATTTACAATAGTCTATATTTTAATGATAAGAAGATTATATGTGTAACACATTTTTAGTTTGCATTTGGTGTAACACATTTTTTGTTTTTGTTTTTCACGGTGATTATATGTGTAATATACCATATATTTTTTGTTGATAAATTTGACATACCAAATACATTATAATATCGTAGATCAAGAGGTCACAACTAACAATCGACGGTCGGACAAATCGAAAAAAATATAATTTACCCTAGTTTTATAAGTGCATTCTTGAAAATGGGTCTTAGCTTCGACCAAAAAAAATTTCTTGAAAATGGGTGGAACCTCCATTTATAAGTGCATTCTTCCCAACTCACTACTTGCATACTCAATGTTCCTTAGATTTACTCCAACCTCTTCAACCTCCTTCCTTATGCACAGTGCTCAACCCCCACCACTGTCTTCCTCCGCCCCCATTTTCCCTGTACTATTACATAGACAGATCTACCCCTCATCGGTCTCCCAATCTCTCGCACTCACCAGGGCCATTTCGGTAATCTCACAACATTCAGTTCCAACTGCAAATTTCACTCCACGATAAGCAGTGGGGACTGTGATATAGACCTTCTTGAACAAAATTCCTCCCAGGCCTCTCTTCTTCACTCATTCCGACCTCCTTTCCCTCTTCAATCCTTCACAACTACACCTACAAATCATTCCAAACAATGGGTTCTCTTCGATTCCATTAGCAACTACGACATTTTTTTCAACGAACTAAAATCGGCGACATGGGAGAACAAGAAGAAGAAGTGGGCTACCACTCCTCACCCGTAGAAGAGCCGAAACTCCGGCGAGCAATCGACCTGATAACCTCCATCATCGGCCTCTCGTACTCCATCAGAGTCTTCCCATCCAAGTGGAAGATGATTCGAGACAGACTAGAAGAGCTCAGCGCCGGCCTGGAAGCAGCTGGGAACTCCCATACCCAGACCACAAACCAGCCCCTCTCGGACTTCGTTCAGGCAATTCATCAAACACTTGGCGGGTGCAAAGCCCTGGCCGACCGCTGCCTTAACATCTCCTACTCCGGGAAGCTGCTGATGCAGAGCGATCTTGATCTCGTCTTGGCGAGCCTCGACGCCCACATCCGCCGTCTCTCCGCCGCCTACGCCGCCGGCGTTCTCTCCAACGGCTTCGCCATCGTCGTCTCCAGACCAAACCCGGGCGCTTCTCGTGACGATCTCCGGTTCTACGTCCAAGACCTCGCTACCAGGATGAAGATCGGCGATTCGAATATGAAGAGACAGGCTTTGGTCGCTCTCAATCAAATAGTCGTCGACGATGAGAAATGCGCAAAGATCGTGGTCGAGAGCGATGAGATTTTGGGGCTCTTGCCCAAATTGCTCGATTCTCAGGAGACTGAAATTCCGGAGGAGTCGGCCGAGGTGATATCTGTGATCTGTGGGTTCGATTCGTATAAGGGTTTGTTGGTGGGCGCTGGAATTGTTGCCCCGTTGGTTAGGGTTTTAGAATGCGGGTCTGTGAAGGGGAGAGAGTATGCGATTGCAAGCTTGCAGAAACTGACTGAGAATTCGGAGAATGCTTGGTCTGTTTCCGCCAATGGCGGTGTGAGTTCTTTGCTTAACATCTGTTGCAAAGAGGGGGATGAGAAGTTGAGGTCCAAGTTGATCTCTCCCGCTTGTGGGGTTTTAAAGAATCTGGCTGGTGTTGAGGAAATCAAGAGATTCATTGTGGAAGAAGAGGCCATTCCAGAATTCATTAAGCTGGTGAAGGCCAACGATGAGCCCACTCAGGTTAGCTCAATTGAGTTCCTCCACGCCATGGCTTGTGGAGATGAATCCATTCGGAAAGTTATTGTTAAAGAAGGTGGACTCCGAGAAATCGTTCTGGTGCTCGACCCGAAATCGGTGACTTCAAACAAGTCCAAGGAAGCTGCTCTCAAGGCAGTTGAAAGCCTCAGCTTCTCATCAGCTCATTCCTTCGGTTTGTTAGTGGGCTATGGGTTTATAGATCAGCTATTGCACTATCTTCAAAATGGGGAGACCTCGCTGCAAGAACTCGCTTTCAAAGTGGCGGTTAGGCTTTGCGGGGTGTCGCATGAGGCCAAGAAGGTGATGGGAGAAGCCGGGTTCATGGCCGAATTCATCAAATTCCTTGAATCAAGATCGTATGAGATTCGTCAAATGGCGGCCGAGGCCATCTCTTGTATGATCATGGTGCCCAGGAACAGGAAGAGGCTTGTGCAAGAAGAGAGGAATATTGGGTTGATTTTGCAGCTGATTGATGATCCAAAGGGGATGGGGAATTTGAAGTTCTTGATGTCAACATTGCTAGCAGTGAGCAGCTGTAATACAGTGAGGAGAAGGATTCAGAATTCTGGGTGCTTGAAAAGCATTGAGAAGCTTGCTGAGTCTGGAATGTATGATGCCAAGAAGATCTTAAGGAAGGTATCATCTAATAGATTCCAGAGTATGGTGAATAGAATCTTGCATATTGATTCCTAAAACCAGTTAGCTCACTCCATAGTGTAAAGATCTGTTCTTTTTTTGTTCTTTCTGGTTTTGGGTGTAATTTACTTGACAGTATATCAAAATTTGCAGCTTTTAATTTTGTTATACTCCGTACTTAGTTACTTGTAACCATTATTAGGTTCAGAAATAAAGAAACTACTACTGTGATTGTATCATTGTAATGTAAGTATAGCAGAGCAGTGAATCAAAAAAGAGAGAGCAGCTTTTTTCAAGGGCTTTCTCTGGGAAGTTATAGTTGAATGATTTGAATGCAATTACAGGTTGCATTTTCTAGGGTTTTTGTCCTTTTCATTTATGTTACATAGTTTGGAAGATAAGCTTTTGGATCTGCTCTTTGTCCAAGGGGATTGGATTGGATGCAGAGGAATCACATGGAGGAGAACTATGAACATGTGAGAGAAGTGACAAATCACTGCTTTGTGGTTTGTCCTAATCGTATATACTGGGGAGAGGTAGGTGTGGTAGTTGATTAATGTGTTTGTCTTCTTATATGGCCATGGCCTGATCCCTTTGATTGTGCTATCAGTGTTAATTGAAATAGGTTTATAGTGGTAATTGGTTTGGATTAATTGGGGGAATTATGTCAAAACCACATGCCAAGAACATCTTTAGAATTTCGCCAATAATTATTAGAAGATTTACGCTCGTGGAGACATGACATGTGAATATTGGGATAACCATACAAATCATTTCAATTACAATGAGAAAATATATAGTACTCCGTATTAAACTGTGTTATTTAGTGCAAAATGCATATGACGCACATATTAATAAGAAATACATATAGTATGTATGAGAAGCACATTTCTTTGTAAGTAGCATTGAATGTTTATGCAATCAGTATGCAAGGATTAAAAAGGATTTGGTGGGCAATTATCACTTGACAGCCAGCAATGTGCATATGCTAAATTAAAACAGATGGACACCTATATTATTATTGGTGAGATGAGGAGGTTGGGGAACTTGCAATGTAATAATGTAATATAGTGGCTAGTTATTTTGTTAAAAATGATGCTGGTGTTAATTACATAGCTGTTCTTCAAAATAATTATGCAAAAATAGAGTTGTAGCTGTTCTTCTTCTAGCTGGACAAATTTTGCTTCATCCGACATTCAAAAGATGCTTATTTCTTTTCTTATGATGTGGAATTTTTGGAGTCTCTCCAATCAAAATTTTGGAGTATTTGACTTGTGATTATTTGATGAAATCCATGTATAACCATCTGGCCCTGTTTGGTGAATACTTTGTCTCCCATAACACAGTAACAAAATTATGAGATATTGGAAACAATTTACAGAGTTTTCATGTAATTGATGAGTACCAGAAGAACAATCAAGCAAAGTGTCTCATCTACTTTTCATCAATTATTTCAATGCATAGTTTAAAATCTGTACCGGGTTGATATAATGTCAATTGTGATGCATTATGAATAAGTGGCAGCAGAGCTTTGGAGTTTGGAGGGTGGCATTATTGTCGGAGTAAATTGATTCCAGTATCTCCCGTATGGGCCGGAAGTTGGATGTCAAATCGCACTAGAGTTGAGTTGGACATATCTCATATGGGCCTTTTGGCCCAATGATGTTCGCACACTTCAATTAAGTGGGGTTCAGATTGTTTATCTGACAACGGTCACAAACTCACAATGTGATGTCACACGACTCACACAAGGAACCCATGTTATGGGATTTTCAGTTTGAAGAGATCAACAATTCAAGGTCCCCATGGCACCTTTTCCCTCAAAGATCAGTAATCTTCATCCATGGATTTGGGGGAAAGGAAACGCATTTGCTTTCACACTCTTAGCACAACAGCATTGGACTTTGTTATTGTGCTACCCTGTCAGGAGGGATATATCATACTCCCTCCGTTTCACAATAAGTGTCGTTTTAGCTCTTAACACAGTTTTTAAGAAAATCAATCATTCACTTTAAAACTTACCACTTTTTCTTAATCTTACTACTCATTACACTTTTTTGGCCAATGAATAAACAACTTTAGTCAACAAATACACATTCCAATAAAAATTATCATTATTCACCCCTAATAAATCACTTTGAAAACCTAAAACGACACATATTATGAAACAAATTTTAAGTGCTAAAACGACACTTATTATGAAACGGAGGGAGTATGATATAAGTAAGATCTTGAAATACACTTGCACCTGAAATATCTGAAGGAAAGCCTTACAACTATCTATATATGTAATATGTGCGATGGAAATGCAGGTTTGAACTAACTAGACGATCATAATTTCGTGTGTGTCAATGATATTCATACTTGATTGCTAATGTTGATAATCACCTCCAACGGAAATAGGGCAAACCGCCGCCCTGGAGTCTCGAACCCAAGACCTCATGGTACTACCATGAGTACTCAACCAGTGAGCTGATGCGTCAAGCGCATAAAATAGATGCAATTAATTTACACGGAGTAAAAGAGAAAAAACAGCACTGCATAAACAAGTAATAGGGCCACGTAGCTGTTGATAAGCTCACATATTCTAAGCATCCACATGAGGGCCTTGTGGATCAAGTTGATTTGTATGAAATCTGGGGATCGTGTTGGTTGAGTAAGCCATCTATCCAGTTGATCCTATCTATAGTTGATGCGGATAACCATACATGTCACATGAAAACAGCTATAGTTTTCTTGCAAAAGTTATAACATTGTGGTCACGTTTCCTAGTAGGGAGCCAAGCGTATAATAGGGTTTCTCTTATAAGCAAATCTTTATTCATGACAAATTAGTTTGGGAGGGAATTCACATACATTTTCATGGACGCAAATAAATGTTGCTCAATGGGATCCATTTTTTTGTTTATTTATTTTGATCTTGTGGGCCTAATTCTTTAAACCCCTGCCTAGGGTACATAGAATGAATGAGAGTCTAATTTAATAAAATCACCGACTTTGTGTAGATATATAAATATTATTATATCGTTACACATTTACGCACCGATAAGGTGAAGATTTAAATTAATTTGCTGACTCACCAATGCGTCGCCGCGTTCGCGCGCTTACTTCTCGTGTGTCATATAACTCACCGGCCTAGCCACCAAACCTGGAAACTTTGATGTATACACTGCCTTTTTTAAGCAATTAGAACCAATATGGTTGCCTACTGATCGAAGCAATATTACTACATTTTAGATGAACGTGGAAATATACGACATTTTGCTGGGAAAAATAGATATTGCGATTGGTATGAGGCCTCATTTATGACCAAAGAATAAGAGTGCAATAGTAAAAACGTAACATAGGTAATATAGATTGATAGTAATAATCAGTATAATATTGCAAGAAACATACGTATCATTAACGTTAAGCTAGCGGTGATAATGCTGCTGAGTATGATAGATTGGTAATCCGACGTGGACCATCCATATCTTTTGTCCTATTTAAGACGTGGGGCCCAGCAGGACGGTCGTCGGCTACTTGGCCTGTTGGTTGAATAATGTGGGCGGGCCGGGTGGGCCTCCGGCTCCGTTTACTTTTCCCGGATCTTGTGTTCCCAACAAGTGGAGACGCGCGTTTTCGTACGTATTACTGACGTCGCATTGTTAGTTATGTCTTGAAGAGTTGAAGATAATTACACCCATACTATCTACAATTAAGTCAGATATGAAAACTACAGTGATTAGTGTGGTTTATCCTACAGATACGGTTAAACTCTTTCTTAGTTGATACCATCAATTCCTAATCATGTTTCCTTTAATGTTCTATTGCAAAGAATAGTCGTATACAGTAGCTAGTGTCCCAAATTCCCAATTGGTAAATGCCGATTAATCATTCCTAATAGCGCACGTTATCATAGTAACTAACTTTAGAAATGAACTACTGAATTCAAGGATTT
The DNA here is from genome assembly GCA_963924305.1 of Polygonum maritimum. Lineage (NCBI taxonomy): Eukaryota > Viridiplantae > Streptophyta > Magnoliopsida > Caryophyllales > Polygonaceae > Polygonum > Polygonum maritimum. The sequence goes on from OZ002733.1 coordinate 4,359,361, forward strand.
AGCTTTCATCATTATAATTATAATACTGTATTTTCTTTTTGGGGTTGAATTTTTAAAAATGCAGAGAACATAATTTTACTTATTTGATCTTGGTGTGAATCACCTTCTTTGTATTTGGTTATATACCAAACGAAGTACTAATTATCAAACTTGGATTTCTTTTTGTCTTAAATTCGTTCTTATCCATCTAATATAACCAGCGCCTGTACAAAAGGCTACAACTGCAATCCTGAATCATACACACGTGTAACATATGATCGTACAATTATAGGATAATGATAAGGATAAATGTAATTAGCTTAATAAATCTAGAAAACATCTTTTGTAATAGGAAAATATCTTGATTTCTTAGATTGGGGAACTGCTCAAGGTAAATGGACACTTGAACAAACTAAAACATACAAGCTAGTTTTTGGACGTTAAGTTTTTTTTTTTTTTTTGGTCAAAACGAACCGAACATTTATTTATTTTTGGTTGAAGAAATGAACCGATCATTACGATTTACATGTATTATGTATATGCTTTCGTACGTAATCAATTGAAGCTACAACTTATAATAATTCATTAATTGATGCGTTGAATTTCATTTTGGACATTAAAAATTATTATCAAAGTCTCAATCCATATGATGCCAGACAAACTTGGTTAACATACACCCGAGTTTGAATTGTTAACGGATATGAACGAATAAACGAACGGCGGGGTGTTTGATTCATATGATGAAAATGATTAGTGGCTAAGGCAATAAATCCCCACCGTCCGATCTCAAAACACACCTTAATCCAACGGCCACCAAAAACCATTAAGCTCCAATTCCGCTCCCTCAGCTCACGTACACACACCAACTTGGACTAAAGATTCCACAGCTACGCAAATTGCAAGTCAACGGTCCATCTTCGTGAAATTAATCCCATTTCTTTAAACCCCAAATTGCAGAAAATACAGCTATATATGTTTCCGTATGAATCGCTTTATGATTTCTATATAAGCACACCCTTTCCACTTCTTACATATCACTCTGTTCTCTCCCTTTTCTCTGATTTCTCTCTCAAAGAATTGATTTTCCGAAAGGATAAAGACAAAAATGCCGGCCGTCGGAATCGCCCCCGGAGGTACGGGGAAGGCGTACCCCGGAAACCTGACGCCGTTCGTCATGGTCACCTGCATTGTGGCCGCCATGGGAGGCCTCATCTTCGGCTACGATATCGGAATCTCAGGCAAATTAAAGATCCTATCTTTTTCCTATTTTTTCCAAACTAATTAATTTCTTGTCTCTAATTCGACCTAACTGTTTGATCTTTGGGGTTTGATTGATCAGGCGGAGTGACGTCGATGCCGATGTTCCTGAGAAAGTTCTTCCCGGCGGTGTACCGGAAGCAGACCGACGACAAGTCGACGAACCAGTATTGCAAGTTCGACAGCGAGACGCTGACGCTGTTCACCTCCTCGCTCTACGTGGCGGCGCTCTTGTCGTCCCTGGTGGCGTCCACCATCACCCGGAAGTTCGGCCGGAAGCTTTCCATGCTCTTCGGAGGACTCCTGTTCTTCGCCGGCGCCGTCATCAACGCCGCTGCCAGGGACGTCGCCATGCTCATCATCGGCCGTATTCTTCTCGGTTTCGGTGTCGGTTTCGCCAATCAGGTAACTTTCCAACCTAGAAAATATCTTCTTTAATGGACCAAATATTGGTGATTGGGTCATGAACTGCCTTTTGCATCTTGTCTTTTAGTGTTCATTGGTGGATGCCAATTTTTCGTGGAGTTTTTTTTTTAATCTTTTTTTTGGTCTGATTTGAGAATAAATGATCTGAAAATTTGTCTGCTTGGGTATTTGAGATTCTGCATCTGCAGAGAAAGCTTGGGTTTGTGATTAATTGTTTTTGTCATTTCTATACACTTACGACTTAAGCATGTGTTGGTTGGATGGTTTTGCCCGTTTTTCTAACCATGTTTAAATAATTAGGCAAGTTTTGATGTTTATGTTTCTAACCTTTTTCTGAACAATTTGTGGGGCATTGTTTGGCATTGTCTCGCTGGATATGAACGTGATTTTTTTGCTTTTCTGAATCTTCAAGTGATCTCATTCTCAAAACAATAATGACTCCAATGCATTATTATGTATGCACTGTTTTCATTATAAGTTTCCTTCACTTAGACTTCATCAAAGTTTTACACTCTTACGTACATAACTTGCATGACTTCATTCGAATTGTCACACTCTTATTTAATTCGTATTACTTTATTTACCCCGAACGTTACAACGTCTCCATCCTTCTGATCTCTCCTTGTACATCACTTTGGTAGGGAAAATTTAATTTAGCATTATTCAATGAACGAAAGTTAGGCACCATCTATGAACGAATCAACTAATTGTCGTATTATCACCCCAAGTGGTCCTGTTTAGTAGTATTTATATTGTCTCCTCGTTGAAATAAGTGCTTGAACGTGAATTATTAGTATTTTTTGGGTGTGAAACGAGAATTATTAGTTAATAAATCACACACGGAACAAGATTATGAAAGATAATGTTAGCTGTTTTTCCCTACACATGACGTTGATCTCTTGGTAACGGCCGTAAAATCCTACCGTTGAAATATTCCAACGTATATCTGTATACAAAAACTTTACTTTAGTTGATTAAGATATGCCCCAAAAATCAAAATAAAATCTCACAGCATGACTTTAATTCTTTGAATTCATACTTTCCAGTTTCCACTGAGCATGCATTGAAAATCAGGACACTAGTCCCCCACATTCACTAGTCGTTTGTTTGAAAAGTGGTGGTAAAGTAAATAGAGTATTAACTCGTGGGTAAAATGGTAAAATCATGCAGTCGGTGCCTCTATACCTGTCGGAGATGGCGCCATACAAGTACAGAGGAGCCCTGAACATCGGGTTCCAGCTGTCGATCACGATCGGGATCCTGGTAGCCAACATCCTGAACTACTTCTTCGCGAAGATCCACGACTGGGGGTGGAGGCTGAGCCTGGGCGGGGCCATGGTCCCGGCGGCCATCATCACGATCGGGGCGCTGGTGCTGCCGGACACCCCGAACTCGCTGATCGAGCGGGGCCGCCACGACGAGGCGTCCTCTCGCCTCAAGCGCATCCGCGGCGTGGACGACGTGTCGGAGGAGTTCTCGGACCTGGTGGCGGCCAGCGACGCCTCCAAGATGGTGGAGAACCCCTGGAGGAACCTCCTCCAGAGGAAGTACCGGCCCCACCTCACCATGGCCATCGCCATCCCCTTCTTCCAGCAGCTCACGGGAATCAACGTCATCATGTTCTACGCCCCCGTCCTCTTCAAGACCATCGGCTTCGGCGACAACGCCTCCCTCATGTCCGCCGTCATCACCGGCGCCGTCAACGTCGGCGCCACCCTTGTCTCTATTTACGGCGTCGATCGCTGGGGCCGGAGGTTCCTTTTCCTCGAGGGCGGCGTTCAGATGCTCATCTGCCAGGTACACCTCCATTCCCCATTTTTGCCCTAATTGAATCAATCTTGCCCTAATTTAATCAATTCGCCCTAAATCGTCTCCAATTGAAACAATGATACCCTAATTTGTCTCCAATTGAAACAATGTTGCCCTAATTGTCCGGAATTGAATCAATTTTCACCTTAGTTGTCCGGAATTGAATCAATTTTGGCCTAATTGGATCAATTTCACCCTAAATCGTCTCCAATTGAGACAATGCTGCCCTTATTTGTCTCCAATTGATTCAGTTTTGCCCTAATTTGTCCTTAATTGAATCAATTTTGCCCTAATTGGATCAATTCCTCTCTAAATCGTTTCCAATTGAAACAATGTTGCCCCTAATTTGAGTCCAATTGATTCAATTTTGCCTTAATTTGTCCCTAATTGAATCAATGTTGGCCTAAATTGAGCGCAGGTTATAGTGGCGGTGTGCATAGGGGTGAAATTCGGAGTAAACGGGGAGGCAGACAACTTGCCAAAGTGGTACGCCATAGTGGTGGTGCTATTCATATGCATCTACGTGGCGGCGTTCGCGTGGTCGTGGGGGCCGCTAGGGTGGTTGGTGCCCAGTGAGATCTTCCCGTTGGAGATCCGATCGGCCGCCCAGAGTATCAACGTCTCCGTCAACATGTTCTTCACGTTCGTGGTGGCTCAGGTCTTCCTGACCATGCTCTGCCATCTCAAATTTGGCCTCTTCCTCTTCTTCGGCTTCTTCGTCATCGTCATGTCCTTCTTCGTCTACTTCCTCATCCCGGAGACCAAGGGGGTTCCCATTGAGGAGATGAACAGAGTGTGGAAGAACCACCCCTTCTGGGGAAGGTTCATTCCTGATGACGCCACTAATCTTGAGATGGGTACTACCAAGACCGTCTATTGATCCACTTATTGGTGAAACAAATTTGTGTTGATTACACTGGCCAAACAAGGATCCTACGTGTCGTGCATTCTGTTTGTATATGTATTGGGTAGTTTGTAGTTGGATCGTGTTAATTGGTAGTAGTAAGTTTCATGTCTGTGTTTTTCTTGAATATCAGTGTTTGTCTGAGACGGTTGTGAATTGATTATACACGTTGAATTTAATGAAGGGATGGAGATTGCACATTCTAGCAACAGGCTTTCACTGATCAAACCCCTGCCTATAATATTCCATCATTATTCATACAATCATACACCGGCCTATTGACCTTGCTAATCAAACTCAATAAACGTGCTGTGAAGCCACACCAACGTTGAATATTGGATCACTTTAACGTTGAAAATTGGATCATTGAAGCTAGTAGACTAAAACTACGGAAAAGCTTTGCACTTGTGGAACTCCAATATTGAAAATTGGATCACTGAAGCTAGTAGACCGAAAAGAAGGAAAAGCTTTGCTTTTAACTTGTGGATTTTCTGTTTTTGTATTGTCATTTATTACATATGAAGAGTTAGAAATAGCAAAGTCTACGAAAAGAAAGAATGTTCGGTTGTGGAGTGTGGTAAAATTGTGATCAATCACTTGAGAAATTGCATTCGTGCTAGATGAAGGAAGTTATTTTCATTGTGGAGTGTGGTAAAAGATCCATATAACTAGGTTTTAACCTAGGTTTTTGTAAGCTTTTTGCTAACATATGAATGAAATTTATCTCCGTTTCATTCAAAAAAAAAAAAAACAAATGTGTTGTGAAGTTCTTTTCGTTTAATAGATAGTTTATATTTATGGAATTTAGAAAAGAGAACATTTTGTGGACCTGTCTACTTTAATAAGTATAAAGCAGAGCTAAAAATTTGCGCCACATCATCAAACTTGAATAAAAAAATTGTTTTATTACATTATTTTTTTTTAAATAACTCTCATATCTACTTGATATCTTATCCAATTTCTTTATATATCTACTTGATATCTTATCAAATTTCCTTATATCTACTTGGTGAACCAAATTTTACTAGCTACATTAATTTTTAGGGTGTTCGGGGTCTCGGATAACAAAGTCAACTAGTTTAACCCCCGTACCATATAGGATCGTATATATTTATCTTCATATTGTGATTAGTATTTTTTACCAATAGTAAATGAACTCATAATATCAATAAGTTGGATTTGTTCGAATATTACTTTACGATAAATATCATATTTTATTAAATAATAATATTCATTAGTAGATTACAACTAATTCTTGGTAAGGGATAATTCATAATTTTCGGTAATGTCTAAACAATTTTTACAGGATACGATTATATGAGATTCTAACCACCTAATTTGTATAAAGGAAGATCCAACTAATTATTTTATTATAAAAATGACACGTAGACTTCGCTTTATACTATAGTAGTATAGATTGCTTATTCGTAAGTTCTTATCTTTCTTTTTTATGCACAAAACTAGTACAAACCCCGTACCATGTACGGGTAATGTAAATAATAAAAACCGAATTAATCGATTTGAGATCGAATTTTGATATGAATACGCTTTTAAGTCGGGAACTTATAATCCAAACCCGATAGATCCAAGTCCGAACCTATTGACCTATATATGTACTTATATTCATACAATTTTAATTCTAAAATAGTTCGATTCAAATTTTCAAATTTTCAAATTTATATTATTAATGAATATACTATTGACACATGTGAATTTTTTTCACTATTTTTCAAGATTCAATAATGACAAAAATGTATACTAATTAATAAGAAAAAATTGTAAAGAATATAAAAGAAAATCACTTGAATTTCCTTATTCGTATAAGGATATATAATTGAGTAAGATATTAAGTATACATAAGGAAATTGGATAAGATATGATATATAAGTTATTTTTTGAAAATCAATGCAAAAAATAAAATCATTATTTTATTCAGGATTGATGATGTGGCGCAAATTTTAACAAAGACTTGGGTTCCGCTTTATACTGTACTAGCAGATGACCCGTACCCTGTACGGGGGTGTTATTTATTTATTGCTTTGTGTATGAATTTACTATAACAATTGCAAAGATTATCATATGTATACTTTATTTTAAAACAACTCTTATTTTTTGGATTATAAAATGACATAGTTCTTGTATATCATAATATATATATAAATAAAATTTTTATTTATATATTACTTTTTATACATACATAAACATATATATAAATAATTGAGGAAGAATAAAATAAGATACGATGCATTATCACATTTTATTAAAAATTGATACAAATACTTTGTTATTTAAATTAAATTGCGTAAACTAACTTATATAATAAAAATCAATAAGTTTAATTAAAAACTTAGATTAATATATTATAATATTAAATACATAGATGATATTTAATAAGATAATTTGAAAACCAAATTATCTCGTAAATATGTTATTGTTTTTTTTGAAAACATAATTAACAAATCATTATATAAGAAACATTTAAATATTTAATAAAAATGTTAATGAATCATTATCTTAATTAAGAAATCTATCTTTTTTTCTAAAGCGTAATCAATATGTTATATTAGCGATATATATGGTAAATATAACATCTAATTTTTTATTGATATTTTAATATGATATGATAGTAAAAAAATGTATTTAATATATTATTTTAATACAATGAATATTTATTCTCATATATAGTGGTAGAATTTGCTACCATTGATGATTTAAAAAATTACCATAATAAAATTACGAAAAATAAACTATAGTTAATATGATATTTGATTAAATGGGTAAAATATTATGATTATGATTTATACATGACAAAAGTTTTTTTTTCTAAATAAAGTTTAAGATAGATAGATGTATTAATCAAATGTGTATAATGATAAGATAGAGATTTTAAATATGGATAGAATTATTAAATAAACAACTCAAATTATAAGATAGAACTAATATCTTAATTAAGTATGTATAAGATTATGATAAAATCAAGATTTAGTAAGATAGATTTTTAAATAAGGGGGTGATGTGGCGCAATATAGTGGCAGAATTTGCTTCCGCTTTAGTATATAGTAATAGATTATAGTAGATTACATAAAGTTTTAGATGGGAGCCTAGAAACGAGCCACCTTCTGAATACAAAACCTTAACCTATGAAAAACTATATCTTTGATTTGATTTTAAATTCAATTTCAAAATGGTTAAAATCATATCTTTGATTTGATATCTCTTCCTAATTTAATGCCAAAATCATATCTTTGATTTGATCTTATCTCTTCCTAATTTAATGCAAAATTTTTGAAATCGTTCAAGACTTTCTAGGGTGAATCTATTATATATATTTAAAACCACTAAGAATTGGAGTCTTCTCATTGTGCCACCTATGATTAGGACACGTGGCGTTCCCACATTACGTCACTTAGGATTTTTACACATGTCGGCCCCTCATTAAACCACGTCAATTAAATTTATTTTAAATTAAGCCAAGTCATATAAACTTTATCCACGTCATATCCACAATTTAAAAAAAATTCATCTCCTTTTTACACATGATTACAAAATATAATTTACATATGATTAACATCTGACTTTAAAATTCAACCAAAAAAAATTGTATTTGTGAACATTAAGAGACCATGAAGAGTTCCTTCACCATTGACGACACCATGAAGCCTATGTCCATCCATTGTGGAGCCTATTGGCCAGCGCCTCCCGGACCATGAAGCGAATTCTCACTCCATCCCTGGACCACGAGCCTAGATCAATGCCGGCGATATTTTAAAACGATGAGGAATATCAATGGTGCACATTCTGCTACAGTGTTGTGATGAACTCAGCGGCAGGGTATCTCAAAATGGTAGGCAACGAAGGAGTTCAAAGTAGTATCCCTACGGGTTCCGGGCGATCGGAGAAAAATTCATGCCCCGGGATTAGGTCGGAATGAATTTGTTTTACCGAATCTTTAATCCTTCGAAACACTTCGATCCTCAAATTCTCAATTGTAGGTGAAGATAATAATTGCCTTTTTTATTAGGGGATAAGTTAATTATGAAAAATCTATTTTAGTCAAATTCATCTCTCAAATTATTCTTTCAATATCTTTACTTATTTGTTTTTTTTATCATTTCCAAAAGATATCTTTTCAATGATACTGTATCTTGAAGTTTTAATCCACTAATACAAATATGATTCTCTATTTATTTTAAAGGAAAGATACTATATCAAGATATGGTCAATTTTTTAAAAACAAATTATAGATTTTTCCTTAGTCGTTAGTTGCGATTATTAATTTTAAAAATTATTTTTTGCGCTCAAATCGATTAGAAAAATCACATTGACATGAGATAAATTAGCTGTTAGTTTGGATTAGTAATCTAAAAGTTATCTGTCCACTCAAATCAGTTAAATAAATCCTAAATTATTGGATCTATAATTACCCTACAATATTCTCAAAGCAATACCAAATTGAAAAAATCGTAAATTACAAGAGAGTGTGAAAACGTTGAATATGTTTGTGAATTTAAAAGACAATATGTTTGGATTTTTTTTTTTTTTCATGTATACGTATCTAATTACAAATCGCATTATTGAATTAAAAACAAGTTTTTGTTTCTACCAAAATGAATAAATAAATATGTAAACTCAAAGTACTTAAAATGAAGAAATAAATTAACTTCTACAGAAAAATACTACGTACGTACTAAACTAGCTTCTATGAAGAGAAAGAAAAGAACATAAAAGGAAACAAGTGAACAATAGTTGTTAAATATGTAAACTCAAAGTTGACGTAAATATCATCTTCTTTTACAGGTTGTTAGTGATTTTTCTTCATTTTATCAAATTAAAAAAAATATACAAGATATTATTCAATGAAGTTAAAATAGAGTATCCAAATGAACAAATCCAAATCTTTACCCTAACTTACATTCAAATCTTTATTTGTTATAATCCAAATATCCTTGATTTTATTTCCTTTTCAAAATAAAAGATAAAATGCACAATTCAATTAAATCTAATCTAAATTTCTAATTTTGGAATTCAATAATCTACTCCGGTTTCAATTAAAAATTTAAATAAATAAACTTTAAAAAATATCTAGATTATTCCATACGAGACTATATATATATGAGTTCACCATCTTTCTGTCATATCCTATGTTTGTGTATAATATATATGTACCTTCTTCCATTTTAAACCTAAAGTAATCATTGCTCCTTATTATGATAAACCTATTTTACATAATTTTACTTCTGTAGATGTTATTCATACTAATAATTTTATCATTTTGTAGATGTTTAATTTGATGAATACTAATCAATCCAATTATTTAGCAGCATTAAGGCACACATCCACAAGTATGAGGTTCGTTGATGTCTACATTTTCAATTTTGTTAATTTCATTAGAAGGCCGAAGTTGAATGCATGATTATTGCAAAAGGTTGATAAACATATCATTGAAGACATGATTCTTGCTGATATTCGCTCTATTAATTTTTTGTTCAATTTTTCCTTTATTCGGAAATATAATTTTTTATTGTATCCATTTCTGTTAGTTAATTTTTAATTTTCAATTATGATTAAGATTAATTTTAAATTTTAAATCATGATTTGTATTTTACAACTTACATGCACATCAAGCCAAATTACAATTAAAATTTTCGATTGTGATTTTTTAATTACAATTCTTCATTATGACTTCTTTTATAATTTACCTACAAATTAAGGCAACTTAATTTTAAAACAAACTCTTCAAGTATTAATTATGTAATCCTTTTTTTTTTAATTTAGGTATAGGTCATATTACTATCCAATCTATATTTTTCCAAGTTAAAAACACAAGCACCATGTCATGGGTTTTGAGTTTTTGAGTTCATATTGAATTTGGATCCAGATATCCAATCCATTGAAAATGAACTTTCCAAATTGATTACTTTCCTATTGAGATTTAATTGGTTGAATTGTGTTTCTTTTTGGGCAAAATCTATAATTTGTTTTTAAGAAATTGACCATATCTTGATATAGTATCTTTCCTTTAAAAATATAGAGAATCATATTTGTATTAGTGGATTAAAACTTCAAGATACGGTATCATTGAAAAGATATCTTTTGGAAATGATAATTTTTAAAATTAATAATCGCAACTAACGACTAAGGAAAAATCTATAATCGCAACTAACGACTAAGAAAAAATCTTTTAAAATTAATATACAAGTTTGGGTTGTTGAGTCATTTATATTGCTTAATATAATTAGTACTTAGTAGTCATAACAATCATTTAAGCATATGGTTTATTATATGGCCGGTGTTGGTGTCCAATGAATCAACAATATGAGATTAATTTATAGTTTAAAGAAATCACGTGCTTAACATTTTTGTGAGTTTTTTTTACATTTTATTTTTATATTTACTTTTAGCTATATGATCCAATCCATTAAACATTGAGAAGATTATATTTAACAATTTCGATACAATATGGTACTTTTATTTTGCTTCATTTTAGATCTATATTGTACTTTTAGTTGCAACGAAGTTTTATAAAACCCTTAGCTAATCTTCTAAATCTTTAACTAATTTGCAAGTTTTTAATTATAAGATTTATAATACAATCATCAATCTATCATCTAACTTTTATCTTGATGATTAGTTATTATAATATTATCAAATTAAGTAAAATTATTATATATAGAATATTATAATATTTCCGCGCAAGGCGCGGGGAACTGTACTAGTTTCATCTATAAATTGGAAGTAAGTTTCTTCTTCAACGTGTTCAAACAAAAACCTCTTTTCTTCTCCTCTTCTATTAATTCCAGTGATTCCAAGCTTTCTTTGACAAGTGCATGCGATCCCGAGAAACTGTGTGATCCTTGAGGGGCGACGCCTAGGCGGACTCGCACCACCGATTCTAGGGAAGTCGTTTTTAAACCAGTGACCTTCATACCGTGCCACAACATTCTGCTTTCAACCTTTTATTCTCGACATCCCAACATTCAATAGGTACTTTTATACTTTTCATTATTTTTCTAGCAATTCATTCTCGTGAGCAAAGCCCACAAGAATCAATGAAGCTTTAAACCGTTAAAGGAATAGTTTGGAAAGAAAATGGACAAAATTAAGATCAATAATAGATTAGATTACTTATCTTCGGATTGTTGTATTTCCTTTGGATTGCCCACTTGGGTTCAGTCGGATTGATCAAAGCATGCAATTAGTCTTTTAAAAAGGTTTATAATCGGTAGGATCTAAAAATTCGGCACATGGAATTTTCACCAAAGAGATCTTCATCTTCCGAATGACAAAAACATCTGTTAGACAAACGCCAACACTCTGATTTCTCTACACTAGATCGCTCCATTTTTGCTCGCTCCCATTTAGCTTCTTTTATTTTCCTCTCTTTCTCACGAAGATCCAATTGAGTTTTGTTTATGACGTCTATTCGTTTACCATATATGGCCAGGTTAGTTACTGATCTTGGCTTGTGAATATAGGTTTATTTTGGCAGCAAAACGGTGCACGACAACAGGTCGTACTATATAGCTAGGTATTAACTATCTTGAGTTCGATGTTATAGTTGCTATTATTAAGAGTATTGTTTTTTCCCCCTGAGATAGCACTACCATTTTGTATTTTAAAAATAAAGATTATTTTTATTTATTTATTTATTTGTAGGTGATTGTGCTTTTATTTGATTTCGGTAAACTCTTTAGTGTTATCAGCAACTTAAGATTAACTGTTTGACATATTTTTTGTTGGGTTTCTTATAAGATTCATCAAAATGAAGCTAAAGAGGAAGAGGAAAAGATTGATATATGGTTCCACGATGATCGAACAATTATACGTAGAAGCTATGACTTTGTTCAAAATTTTCAAGGTAACGTGCACCCGTCTTTATATATAAACTAGTAGAACAGGCCCGTGCTATCGCACGGGACATGAGTTTTATATGTTTATTATCAAAAATATAAATCAAATATGCGTTAAATTATAGCAGGTTTCTTAATTTTATTTACATAAATAAATAATTCAGTTTAGCTTCTTCTTAGGGTAGAATGAGAAAGTAAAAAACTATCGACATCAACCCGAAATCACTTATAAAAGATATCTTAGGCTAATTCTTTATTAAATAAAAATTACTCTCCCATTTATCAACTTAGTTACACCCACATGTAATATTAACTTAATCCAATAATTTACACTTTGCTTGCTTAATTTCCCAAATCTAGAAGAATGGTGACCAACTATACATCTATATTTTATAAATATACCAAAATGAATTAAGAATGTGAGTATCATCTAAAAGAAAGATGGTTGAACTCCAATGAATCAGAAAATCAAACCATTTCCCACAAAAAATGATTGTAAATCAGACTTCACAGCCTACAAAGCTAACACATGATGAAGAAAAATCCAAATAAGAAATGAATTTATGTACAAGAACTACAGCTATTTGAAGGTCTTGTACAGGAACTACATCTACCAACTGCTTCAATCTTCTTTCTACTTGAGTGACATTTGGTGCCTTTTCAGGTTCAGCACCCAATGAAAGTGCTTTTTCCTGCCTCCGTCTAGCCAAAGCAGCTTCTCTTTCACGAGCCTCTTCTTCCTCTTTGCGTTTTCTTTCTTCTTCAGCAGCTTCCCTTTCCGGTTTTTCATGCTCTTCTTTCCTCTGATGCTCCCTTGCCTAACATCAGAGATTAAAAGAAAAAAATGAATAAATAAAGTATTTTAAATTACAAGGGCTTCCAATAAAAAAAAATGAAGTGTGTAAATACTGATAGAAATTGTTCCTAGTAAGTAAGAACATAAAAGGATGTGTCTCCATCACTTGGCAGATTTCACCCAAATCACACCACAAAGAAAGCAACTCATACTTAATCAGCTTCAAGTGCAGCCGTGTAATTAAGCAGCGCACATCTTGCTCCTCCCTCAAACGAATATTGATGTTTCTTTCCCCTGCTTAAAGCCTAGCTGAAATAAGGACAGGACCAGTTTCCTCAAGCACTCTCTGTAGCATAGTAAGCATCCCATCAAGAGTTCTAGCCTTCTAGGACCTTCAATCTAAAATGCATTGACAAAGGAATAGGTTACACCACAGAAACAACAACCACCTTAAAGTAAATGAATCATCAGTTTAAAAATAAATACAAAGTTGAGGGAGCCAGAGTTGAGTACGACGTCGCCGTCTTCTCGTCGTCGTGGGATGGGCTCTGGACGTAGGGGATTTAGACGACGTGGTATGAGTTTAGAGATAGATTTGAACGTAATATATACTCCATCCGTGGATTAGGGTTTTTAAGGCTATACAGGAAGAAGATGTAACTGTTTTTTGATAGAAATTAAGAAGTTTCTTTTGGTCAAATAGAAATTAAGAAGGTGTAACTGACATATCCATTTGCACCCTCTGCAGGCAATCCAAGAGTAGTAAAGGATTGATAAAAAAAAAAAGAGTAGTAAAGGAGGAACACCCGACCCGGACGAACGTGGCCAAGGCATAAAAAAGACCAGATTCATTCCATTCCAGCAAGACTACGATCTGGAATATGCCAACAGATGAATTAAATGCACTAAATGCATTAGGTCGTTACTGTATGAGACCACGGAGATAATAGCTTTTTCAGTAGCCCAATTTTCGGCATTCAAGACCTTAATTATCCAAATACCCGTTCAATCCAAGACTTTATCCAAAGAACCGTTAAGACTTATTTGAATATGAAAAGGTGTGAATGTGTGATCCATCTTCTAAATGACTTTACTGTTTTTGTGATATATATTTATATATACATGAGTTTAATTTATTTTATGATGTATTTTCTACCAATTTTTTTTACAATTACAACCAAATTTTATGTTATATATACTTGATCTATCACCTATGTCAATATATAGCAAAATAGAGCAAGAGAGATATTATTATTACTAACGTTCATACATGAATATAAATGTCAATGTATTTATCGTTTGTTTAATATTATTCTATATATATATAATATTTTAACACTATATGTATAAATTCTAACAATATGCAGCAAAGCCGAACAATGGCACAAATCTAATAATAGATTTCCCATATATGTCCCTAAATATTATATGTATCTCATATATTATTATAGGTTTTCATTATTAAAAATTCTAATATATATTGTAATAGCATAAAATCTAATACATTTTGTCCTAGAAAAAAAAACACAAATCTCGCTAGTAGGACTCGAACCATGGATCCGCATGACAAAAGAGAGGAGCTTAACCACTACGCTAAGATGTTATTACTACCAATTTGTGTAGTTATCACAATAAGAGAATAAGGTTGAATATGTGCATTAAATGCGTTTCGTACACAACTTTTTAATGTATTATATAGATATATACATTAAGTTCTTTTTATACGGGTTTCATATAATTTGATTTGAATATAGAAACGTATTTGATAGAGTTATAGTTCATCCTAAGCCTTTTTTATTACGGCACATTAATTTGTCTGTACGGAAGCCACCCAGAAATTATAATTAACGGGATACCTTGCATGTACTTATTATTTTAAAGAGAAATTCTTTTTATATATTGTATTTTTGGACAGAGAAAATTATATATATATTTTTTTTTGACTCCAAACAAACTTATTTTTTTGGCATAAACAAATTTACATCTTTAAAATAACTTGTATCATAAAATCAAATATATTGTATTTTTCCCATCAGAAATCAGGCAGAAAGGGAACATATTTAAGAGATCAGAGATTTGGTCAAAACAAATTAATAGGTTCATATCCAAAAATCCAATCAAATCTTACTATAACAAACTTCCCATCCCACCAAAACAAAGAATACGAGAAGTGACACTAAAACTACCATGTATGTTATTTAGATCTTGATATAGTAATCAAAACAAAATCAAAATGGATTAGAAAAAGCATAGAATTCAAATACTTAAGAGCTTGTCTTTTAAATTTTGATGTAGGATAGTAATTTCATCTATATGTACAAAGTTAAAAAGTTAAAAGATTATAAAACCGGAATAAAATTTGTGAACAACTTTTTTTCTTGGATATCTACTAAATTATCAAAAAATCATGATTATAAATCATAATTGGGGAACTATAACTGGGATTTATAATTTTAATTTTGCCTGATTTGTTTCTAAATTTTAAAGAGAGGAGTAGAGGACAATAATTATAGCCGCAATTGTACAAATAAATAAGAGGTATAATTGAGAATTCAAATTTTGGTTAAAAATGGCTTCAATCCTAACTAAATTTGATAAAGAAAAACTAAAATGCGGATTAAAAAAAAAAGATGACTTGCTTTGTTACATAAAGTATCCAAAAATAACATTAATGGGTAAAAATTTCCTAAAAAAACATTGTGATTGGAACAATATTAAATTGAAGAAAGGTTTTAATTTTTTTTGATCAGTAGAAAGGTTTTAATTTTAAGTATTAGAACACAAACACAATCGTATGTCAGACCAAATCTTAAAAATTTATTTATGAAATATTGACACAATTTCAATATACTGTACTATGCATTTGACCACGTACGCGGTATTAAATTGAATCTGTTATTGCCTTATTGGCCTCACCGTCCCGTTTGCCATTGTTACTCCCCGATTTATAAAATGGATTTTCTATTCCTTAGGTCATGGACCCCATTATCCCAACATTGACGTTTGGTCTTAACCCTAGCCGCGATCCTATGTCCTCGTCGTAGTCGTGCCAGTCCGCCTCCTCGGCTCCTCGCCGCCTCGCGCCTCCTCGGCCGACGGCCCCACGCTCGACCTCGCCTCGTCTCGTCTTCACCTCGCTCGGCCTCACCCCCTCTTGTCGTCGCCTCCTCGGCTCCTCTCCACTCCTCGTAGTTGTTATGCCTCGCTCGGCTTCGCGCCTCTCGTCTATGGTCGGCCTCGTCGGCCACGCCTCTTTTCCTCTTCGCTTCCTGTGGTCTCCTCTCCTCGTCGGCTTCGTAGTTGTTTTGCAAAACTCTCTCCAGGTTAGCTTTGTAATTGCTCCAAATATGCTGAATATGATTTGGGAATTTCTTCCTGTGTTAAGATTGACTGAATTCTTATTTAAGGGGTGAAAACTAAGTACTTACCGTATGTTTTTATAAATTGAGCCGCGTATTCTTGGGTTCTTGGAATCGTGTTCGTCTCAGTCGTGAATGATTTGTTGAGAAGGCATGTTTCATTGGTTGGGAGTGTGTGGTCGGGCTCGAAATTGGGGCTTAAGCGGCTCTCTGGGTTTTTTCTGATGAGATGGGTTGTTAGGGATGCACTGACACAGATTCTTGGCCTGTGGTTCTTTGGTGAGATTGAAGGCCAGTACTCATTTTTAAAGCTGTTTTTGAAGCCACTTCACTTGCAAAATGATTTTTTTGAACTTGATTGCAGACCACAGGTTACAATTGCTGCCACTATTAATTTTTGTCACCGCTTCTATCTTCGTCAATCCCATGCAAAGAATTATAGAAAGGTAAGTAGTTCAAAGAACTTTCAGCTAATGATCTTTGGTTTGTAGCAATTAATCTAAGTGGGCATTTAAGGTAATGGTAATTACATCTTTTAACTTCATGCTAGTTGTTTGCAGACAGTTGCAACAGCCTGTATGTTTCTTGCTGGTAAGGTCGAAGAAACTCCTCCATTGAAAAGACCCAGCTGCTGCACAAAAGATAAAACAGAGGGTAATGAATTTCTTTTTCAGCTCTTATAACATGTACATGTTCATATTTCTGGGGATTTTATTCTGTCATTATATGCTGAATCTATTAGTGTCATTTGTCATGCTAATTTCTTTTCTTGCTTTTATAAGCTTGTATAACATTTATTTAATACGTTGTCAAATTATTCTATCCTTAAGCATAACTGTCACTCTAGATAAATGTATTCTTCCAACACCATCTTTTGATGTAACTTTTGAAAGATTGATTGTACTTGTTCCTTGAAAGACCAATGCCATGTATTGATTTATTAAAACACGCGTAAATAATGTTCCACCTTAATAAGGCATTAGATTTGTTGTCTATATGTTTGTCTCTAGGAGACTCATTTAGGATAGGGTGTGTCTGATTCTAAATTGGAAACAGTTTACTACTCTACTAAGCTTATAAATTATTGTGATGCCAAAACATCTCTGCTTTCCTGTTTCATCAAAGATATCCCATTTGTTATATCACATACATTTGCTTGGGCTACGTTTGGAAATTTTGCCTGGAGGTAAAAAACTAAGATGTAAACTCTGGTAGAAGCCAACCACTGCGCGCACATTTTTTCTTACTTATGTCATTGTTGCCTACATTGGGTATTAAGATATTCTGAGTATGTCACAGCCTTGTTGAACTGTCCCTATTCTGTTTGTATGCAAAAATGGCCGCTGACCATTTTTCTGAATTATAAGTTTCTAACTTTGATCACAGGAAGCGTATGAACAACAAAAAGAGCTTAGTCTATTATGAGTTAATAGACTATTTAGCATTGTGTAGTTTATATAGCAAGCTGATTATTTTATGGCTCTATACTAAAGGAAAAAGGGAAATAAAAGAGGTCTTGGTATTCACTTTGAGCATATTTTATAAATTGCCATTAAATTTAAGCTGGAAGAAAATTTAGGTATGGGTTATAAAGAATGACAATTTTATCAGAAGAAGAAGTTGAAGGAGGGAATTTTACCATGTATTGATCAGCCGTAAGACAGATTTCGACGATGATATTCCCAGGTATATTCTCATTAGTTCTCCCTATTTTCTCCACTATGAGAACTGGGTGTCTTCAAGATAACTTGTTGAACATAGCAAATTATAGATTTAACATCAAATTAAGAACTCTGAGGTTATAAAATTCAAGAATTAACAATGATATTGTGTTAGCTTTCTGGATTATATGATTATGCAGGATAAATATGCCAAAAAAAATGTTCTTGCCTTGAAATCTCCTATGAAATATTCCATTTGAGGAATCTCTTTCTGCTCTTCCTCATGTGTATTTTGATGAGCTTGATTTCATTGTTATCTGAATAAAGAAGTAGGAAAACAATAAACGTTAGTGTTAGTAGAATAGTAGCCATGAATCAGGCTTTTATCTTAGAAAGACAGAATATTAAACATTTAAATCCTGCTAAATCCTCACTTTCGACAGACCATCATCTCGATCCTACAACTGTTCCCCTCCAGCTCATTCGAATTTCTGATTTGGTAAGCCATTTCTTTCATGTTGTGTTAGCGACTGGTAGGTGCATTCTGTTGTTGAAGAGTCTCTATTTATAGGTGAAAGATGAATTAATGTAATTCAAAACTGGCTAGATGTAATTCAAAGTTGACTGTTCAAATTCGAACCTTGCAGGTAATCAAAGGAAAAGAAGGGGCGTAACCGCTAAGAATCATGAATGCATTTCAGAAGCAGCGACCACGTTCATTGTCTTCCCTAACGTTAGGGGCAAAGTTGAATTAAGTGTAATAGATAATGTTTTAATAGGCTGAATTTTAGGTATTTACTCATTATAGGTATTTACTCCAAATGCGTTGCTCATTTGTATAGAGCGTTACCCAATGGACAGATAATATATAGCCTTCAATTCTTCACATTGAAAAACAACATTTAATGGCCATTCACCGCAGAGGAAACCAAAAGTCCATTGTCGGTTTAAATAAGTAAACGATAGGGTTTTGATTTCTGAAGAGATTTTGAAGCATTAATGAGAAATAAAAAACTATAGGTTTAGTGTATAAAATGTGGGTCATTAATTACTCTAAAAACTTTTTTTTATAGGTTTATAGATTACACATTGTTCTTTGTAAATTATATGTCAATGTGTTAGTTAATATTAGCGTTGAGTTATATACATAGATTTAAATTCTACTAGTCATCATGCTTCTTATTCAGTTCACTTCTTGCATGAATATTTACAGACCATAACATGGATATAACTGATCTTTAACCTACGTTACACATCTTAATGCATGTCTACCAGCCATCATGTCTTCGTCACACTCCGTCGAAGACATTAGAGGGGATGAGTTGGAGGCGTACAAAGATCAATTGCATGAAGACATGAACTGCACCAAGATGGAGACCTTATTTGCTCATTCTGTAAAGGCAAGAAGAAACATATATGACCACTTAGAGACCTATGACAACATGCGTGTGATTTTAGATACATCCCTAGTCGCAACAGGTCTAAAAAGCAAATGGTCTACCACCATGCACTTGACAAATGGATCGACAAGTTACTAGACCTAGATGAGGCATGACTAAGTGTTCCCTATCCAGCTCTAGTACGTACCTCCCTATCAATCCGCCATTAACTACTACTCCAAAATTATGCTTTACTATTTCTTTATTTCTTTTTGCTCAGTATAAATAACATTTGCAGTACTAAGTGACAGTGCCCTGTTGTATAGCTAATTTTGAATTTTATCCCTACTATCACTGTACACTCATATATTATGCCCTACATTGTTAAATATTATCCTACCTACTATGATTATTAAGTACTAAAGATTACTGTTTTTACTATTCTGGTTGTTTAGAATATGAGAAATCAAGTGTAAGGAGTAATTACGATAAATTAATAAGCAAGACAATGTTCACTTAGGTCTTTCGCCCGTCCGACGGACGGGCTTCGTCCACTAGTTAGAAGAGTAGTATATACTAGATGAACATGGGAAGGTCATGAAAACTGTTGCGGATGATAAGATGGGAAAAGATTGGAGATCACTCGAGCACCATATCGGTTGTTATTGATAGTTAACATTCCAAAGACTGAAAAATCACACTACACACTTTTGCTAGTATTACTGCACTTTCACCTTATGTACAACTTTTCCCTACATCTTGCCATTTTTTGCTTTCCTTTGTGAACTTTAAGAAGCTTTGCTGGTAAAAACTAAAAAGTAATTTCAATATTAAAAGTAATGAATAGAATACAAAACAAAGTTATATTCCTAACAAAGAATCAGAATCATACACTTTCTACCAAAAAAAAAAAAGAATCAGAATCATACACAAGTACACAACACATGCCTTTACTTTACATTAAAGCCCCGTATTTAGGCCTACCATTTTGATTTTCTGAAAACATTTGTACTTCGTTTAAGTTTCTTCATTCACAAAAATGAATGTACAAAATACTGAATTAAGTTTTCCAATAGTAGAGTATGAAAACACTATTAATATGCTCAAAAAAAAGAAAACATTATCAATATTAACAAGACAAGGAAAACACTATGGACTGAGTTTGTCAATAATTAAAATGCAATTATTATAAGTCTAGCTGAGCTGATTAAAAAAATTATTCGAGCAAAGGGAGAGTTTAATCCTTGGTCATCCACAAACTTTATCATATCCAAACAATTTTCATCCACAAACTTTACACAAGACTAGAAGAAGTAATTTAATTTCAAATGTCACGGTCATCAACTGAAGCCAATAAAGGAGCAACCGCACTTTTGCATCAATTTAATTGGAGAAAGATCGTGTTGTTACACTTTAATTTTGTTGTGGATAAAATTGAAACGGATAAGTGATTCTCTTCTAGCTTTACAACCACTTGGTCGTCATTGCACCTTCTAAAATCATTATATTCTGCCTTTATCTTTGCAAAAGGCAGCTACCCACAAAGTTATGTACTCAAAGAGTTCACATGACTTGTTTAGTGTATTCATAAATAGGTATTCATCACCTTCACAATTACTCTGCATTCTTCCATTCAAAATCATGTTCTCTTTCGTTTACATTGTATCGCTTGGTGAATGCGATGTGATTTAGGCAAGAATGGGCCGGACCAATATAGGCCCAATTGGGCTTTATGTGGTCAGTTTTAACACAATTTAAAAATCCACAAAGGATGTACACATATGAAAAGAGGATTTATATAAGTGGTAACAAATACATGTTGCATGTGCCTAAATTATACCAAAGGGTTCAAGGTTCTTGAAACTACCAAACATGAATCTCTGAGGTACAGAAATGTGCAATTCCCATATATTAAAAACCCTAGAGCTGTTTCAACTGAGCCCCCAACAATCCAAGAACATGACTCTCCTCATAGGCTCATCTCGGGGCCTCTCCAACCTGACACCGTCTCTCGTGCTACTGCCACATGGCATCCGCCCCTTCGGACTCTCTACACACTTGAAAGCCTGCTCCGGTTCAGTCTCAACAACACTCCTTAGCTTATGCTCCAAACCACCATTACTAGAAGAAGAGGCCATGTAAAACTCGTTGCTTATCAGATGACTCATCTTAGTTTCAATCTCTTTGTAGGGAAAATGATATGTTTTGTGACATGGAACAAATACAGGCGCTTTTGTGCGTGTATATATAGTAGGAAGTGTAATAGAATTGATATGCATATTCTGTTGGCTAGTTGGCTGGTTTAGTTTATGAGGAAAATTGGATTTAAAAATAGTGGGCGTATTTTGTTGGTTTCAAATTCAATTCATCCAGTTTCGTAACGTCAACATCTGCATGTCTCAATATAAGGCTTTGAGTGTAGGACCTCATACAATTACTCCAAAGAAAGCTCCCCCAATCTACTTCAATACCTCTTCAACCAAAAAAAATCTACTTCAATACCAACGATAAATGCAAATGAAAACCAGTGGCATATTTTGTTGCTTCTTCAAGTTAGGTCTACATCAGCAGTTTTGAGTGCCATCCATAAAGATTGCAACTAGGGCTCCAAAAACCTATCAAACTGACCTAACTCTTCTAATTTCCCACCTTACTCAGCACACCAAATATGTGAAGATTATTATAGATCCCAATCCAATTAAGAAAAATCAATGTTCTTAGAGTGCCTGGATTTACCCAACGGTCATAAACGTTTGGCATGAAATTATTGCTGTTTTATGTAATAAATGTGAATTTGCACAAATACTAATTAGGATGGTACTGGTATTCAATTCACCTCTATACAAATCCACACCAGATTTTTGTGCAGGTGGATTTAAAAAAGCTGTTGCAAGTGCATGAATGAATCACTGACACAAAGTAACACAAACCAGTAACCTGAATTACATCTCAACAATGCAACTTTGTCCAGGTGAATGAAGTAACAGAGTCTTAAGATCTCTTTCACTATCTACAAAGTAAATGGCAAACAGCCATGTAAATTATCCTTGCAACAATTACTTTTTAACAATACAGTGCCTCCTTGCATCATTCATCCACTTACTTCCCATTCACATAAGAACTTACAGAAATTCCCTTTTCTACCCAAATCATGGCATGTACACTTAAAACTCCATCCATACCTCAAGCACCCGGGACATAAAATTCCGGTTTCTCTTAAGCAGAGTCTGCACCTTCTACCTGCTGTCTTGCAAGGTATCTTTCTCTTCTCTCCTTCTGTTATGAGATTATAAATTGTTAAGAGTTCAGAAATTCGATGTCAAGAATTTGGCTCAGTAATTGTCAAAGGAAGAAGTAGAAAGAATATAGATGAAAACTCACCCATTCATCTATGACGAGTCCTTCGCCGATGATCTTTGGTCCTTTGTCTTCCGGGGGCTTTTTGCGTGCTTCAACTTCAGCCTCGGCTTCAGCCAACATCCTATTCAACTTCTCAAGGGCCTGCAAGACCAGGAGAACAAGCATTCAGACGTTTGAAATAAGAGTTGCCGGAAATTCTATGTTCAAAAATGTTCTGAAGGCTTACTGGGGTGGGACGTTCCATGTCAAGGAAAACAACATGCAATATCTGCTCAACAGCCACTTGATCCTTCTGCTCATCAAACTACATCCCACCAGAAACATGGAAATTCTTCAGCATGTCAAAGACAATTCAAGTATTCATGGTTCTACTAAGGGCATATCATGGCAAATTCGGCAATTAAGGTCCAAAATTCAGAAAATCAAAGCATTGGTCTACAGGCTACAGCCATTAGACACAAATGAATTATGCACAAAACAAGGCACAGCCATACAAGGAAAAGTATACACTGTTTGTCAACCCTTGTATATATAGCCGTGTGCATAAAAAATATCATTTACTATGTGCAGATAACATGATACTCCTTAACCATATTCCCAGTTCTAGCTGGCCACAGCGGATACTTCATAGTTTAAGCATGGAGATTGCACATGAGATTGACATACATCCCCACCTATAACAACACCTAATACTCCCTGAGCCTATACATAACAAAACTCAAGATGAATGAAGGCAAGTATGTATAGCTTACCATTTCAGGAACATAGTCCATCTGTTCTTTCACCTTCAGACTCATGATTTTGAATTTCACCTTGTTCTTATATTCAACAGGCTTCTCGTTGTTTTCAGGATGCTCCACAAACTTGAAGACTAAATCCATTTCAGGGGAACAAAAACCATCATGTTAGAGGAGAAACCAAACACACTTCAGAAGGCAGATAAAACTAACAGAACCAGAAGCAAAATCTCACCAGTTGCAATGAGACTTTCACCAGGAGCAAGGATAGCACCAGGAGGACGCATGAAGCAACTCTTTGGAGCAGTTGTTTGAAACTACAATTTTCAACCATATGAAGAACAAGCTCATCATCACAGACATATTATACCAAGATGCTTTCTATACAGTCTCACAGTTTTGTTTGAAGCTACTATAGTAGTAGTATACCTTGAAAGCAACATGTGACTTGCTTGTGTTTTTAATCCTCACAGCACTCCTGACCTGCTTACCAGGCTCGTCTATGTAGACACACAACTCCAAATCAGAAGCTGAACTAGCTAAAAATGCAAGGGGAAAGCAAACTAAATTGGAAACCCCAGGCCCTATAAAGGGGAAATTTGTCAACTACCCAGATAAATTAGCATCACGAAAATCAAAACCCAGGTCACAGAATCAACAGATCTAGCAGAAAAATTGACCAAAATGAGGGAACAAAATAAGCAACTCAACTAGAGAGAAAAGGGTAGTACATGGGAAGAAGAGCTTGGAAGGCGGATCAAGGCGGAGGCGGCGTCTGGTGGGGAGAAATGACCTAGCAAGGGAGGAAACGGAGGCGTTGGAGTGCTTGGAAGCGTTGGATCCTTCAGGATGGCTGTTGTTCCGGTGGAGAGAGACGGCGTGGAGGGCGGAATTGGATGTGGAGGACGAAGAAGACGACTGTTGGGTGGTGGGTCGGAATGAGCGCTTTAACAGCCCCCAGACTTTGGGCTCCGATTGAGGCTTCTCGTCTGCAATTGCCATCTTCGTCGGCTGAAAGCAGGGATTTCAGAAACGAGTGCTCATTTGTTGGCTGGGTAGTTGGAAAAGGGTGGAAAAAAAATGGGGGTTTGAGTTGGGATGGGAAGGTGTTTGTTTGTGTGGGAGGAAACGGCGGAGAGACCCACGTTTTTCACCGAAGTGGACCTTCACCTGAGCGTGTGAGAAAGGGAAGATGGAGTGGAGCAGTTTGTGTTTCAACTTTCAAAGACGACAATAATTATTATTATTATCGGTAATAAATCTTTTTGATTCGGATTTTTAGGCTTAATACGGTAGTGGGGATTATTATTCCTTTTGGTGAGTGAGTGTGACGAGGCGACGACGTTTTTACAGTTTTACAGTGGGGTGTAATTTTGGGGTTACTGGAAGGTTGAGGATGATGAAGATGACTAGATGAGATCTTGGCCGTACGTATAAAGTTGGAAGCTTTGATGGAGTTTGTTTTCGCACTGTTATCCAGTTAAATCATCATCCCATATTACCAGAAATCATAATATAAGTAATTTATGTCTTTGACTTTATAAGCGAGCATGCTCCTTATAATTGGAATTTTAACCGAATAACGTTTGGTAATATGGGATCAACATGAAGAATGAACAATACACACGAAGTTATAATTGCTTTTTTTGTTTATAAAGTCTTTTTAAAGGATAGCTCTGATAAACAAAAAATAAAATAAAATAATAGAGGCTATCAACTGAGAAAGTGTTCTATACCACTGTTTGGACGAGCATCATCCCTTCTTACAACTAGAACGTACGTACGCGCTTTCTCTCAAGTTGGTGTACTATATTATACTTTATGGAGTAGATAAATATTGTTATGAGTTATGACAGGTGCAAATAACAATCCTGAAACGGACTTTGGTGTGTAAAGTACAACATTAATAAATCGGATATAGATTGTGTACATGAAGGCTCAAGTGTAAAACAATGAAGGGATGTAGCTCAGATGGTAGAGCGCTCGCTTAGCATGCGAGAGGTACGGGGATCGATACCCCGCATCTCCACATTTTTAGGTTTTTTGTATTTTCCCAAAGCGCCCCTATATACTGTTTTTTTTTTCTTTCGAAAATGGAAGAAAAAAATAGGGAAAAAAATACTTTGCCATTAATGAAAATAAATAAGAATTAAGTTAACAAAGGATGTTAAAGATTTTTTAATAAGGAATTATGTAATATATTTAATAAAAAGCTGATGAAAAAAGGATGGGCAACAAAAATAGTCATACAACCAAGTATAATTGCTTATCATTATGTTCATTTGGTTTATCTCAGGATATTCATGTACCTCTCGCATGCGAAGATATAGTCATCTGAAATACTTTTATGAAAAATCAGAACTTAATTCAGGATATCGATTAAAAAATCTAATATATTCAATATGACCCTTTAATTTATACAAGTTATATTTACAATACACACTAAAAGTCACAAGAGAATTGGGAAGCCCGGGCGAAACCAACATAATTGGTGCTAATGTAGGAACATGGATGAAATCGGTGGTTGTCTGGTTGATAATATCATACAAAATAAATGTCTTTAAGATTTTTACATGGTGGTGTTTCATATCGCTACTCCCTACGCGGTTTATAAGAGGATTCTTATTCCGAGGATTTGGCAATTATCTGCTGAAGAGAAGACATTTAGGAGTTGTAAAATTCGAAACCAGCTCAATGAAATTATGAAATCCAAATTTGTGTACAGCTAAATATACAATAATACAAGCACTATATACAACTGTGTTTGGTACAAGCATTATACAACCGTTTTATCTTTCAACCAAAAAAATCAACCGTTTTATCTCCAATATAATACAAGAGATTTGTTTTTGTTTAATGAAAGGCAGTCAGGCCCATTACAAACGGAAAACTGGAAAGGAAAACTGAATTCAAACTAGTGACCTAAGATCACGAATGTCATTCCATACCATACCAAGAGTTCCTTATGAACCCAGAAAAACAGCATACAAGAAGGAGTTGATTATACAAATTCAACACCCAAATTCAAATTTCAAGCATAAAACGAACAAAGGAGACATGACGACGATGAATGAGATGAGATTCATCACATCTCAATCACCCGGGCCCCCAAATGCTCAAGAACATGACGGTACGGACGCCCTCCTCCGACCGCTTGAGCTTATCGACGCCGTTAGCCGCGGCCTTTCCGGCGGTGTCCCGGGAAGTGGTGGTGGCGAAGCGGCGGGCGCCGGACTGGACGCGGGACTTGACGGCGGCGTCGCCGGCGCACTTGGAGGCCTGGTCTCGGCTGGCCCCCTGAGCCGCCCTCACGCCGATCTGGTATCCTAGCCTTACGATGTACCTGAAGCTCATTCAATTTATGGTATCTGTTTGCTTGATTTTGAGTATTGGAATATTGGAATTGAGTTTCTGTAGATGCAATTGTGATGGGTTTTATAGAGTGGTGGTGAAGAACGTTCCGGATGAGGGGTTTAGAGATTACTATCGGCTGAAGCCACTTGATTTGGAATTGTCGCTTTTGCAGGATAAGTATGACGGAGTTTTATCTTTTTTTGAGAGCGACCGAGTTTTATCTTGAAGCTTTCAAAACCGACCCTTGAAAAGGAATAAATGAGATATTTGTTGAGTTTGGATTGGTATCAACTTGTAAATATTTACATTCTAAATTGTAAACTTTTATTCAACCCTAATATTGTACTCCCTCCGTTTCACAATAAGTGTCGTTTTAGCTATTAACACAGTTTTTAAGAAAAGCAATCATTCACTTTAAAACTTACAACTTTTTCTTAATCTTACCACTCATTACATTTTTTTGGCCAATGCATGAACAACTATAGTCAACAAATACACATTCCAATAAAAATTATCATCATTCAACCCTATTAAATCACTTTGAAAACCTAAAACGACACATATTATGAAACAAATTTTAAGTGTTAAAACGACACTTATTATGAAACGGAGGGAGTATAATACAAACAATTCTCTTTGATGAGTATTTAGAGACTTTAGATACATTCAAATAATTTTTTCAAGAGTTCAGCAATGGGTAGGTTCATTTTAAATCGAAAACTTGGGATGAACAGATCCGAGTCAAAATGGCCAAAACTGATGCTATTATACGGTGTGGTTTTCCATTTGAGAATTTTACATTCAAAATTTTAGAGGGACAATCTTCTATTCATTTCGAACCCCAAAAAATCGAGGATTGAAATAGTTCGGTTCAATTTAGATCAAATTTTGATTGGAATCGGGGAAATTTTACCAACCATGATGGGCCAAGTGGTAATTAGTAAGATGGGCCAAGATTAAATTTAGTGCTGTGACCTATGTATGGTTTATTAATTTTCGTAAGAGGTCTGGTTTGGATTTCCTTTTCAACGTTTAGATAATTTTTCTTGACAAAAGTTTCAGCAGAAAATTATAGAGGAGCAAAGCAAATTACAAGTTGTGTTTATTGCACCGTGAATCATCAAAGAAGTCGTTATATCAAAGGCCTATATATCTAATACGTCAAGCCTAATGGAAAATGATTATCACTGAGATCAACGGGCCACAACAAAGCTCATTGAGAAGCAAAGTAGAGTTGTATTTACATAAGCTTGAAGCTGAGCTACTGTACAGTATTTGTCACACCCCTTCAAACTAGTTTGCAAAGTAAATTAAGTGTGATGCTGGGCAAGAGGAATGATCTTAATCAGATCATCAACTGGCTAATTCCAAATATGCTGAATCCCTTAGTGAAAGACTGGTTTTTTGGCTGTAAATTTCATGTCATGAAAAGGGTAACAAGAGTAACAGGGTATCAGGGACGGATTCAGGATTCCAAAATAGGGTGGGCTAATTATCATTAAAATAATTTGAACGGGCTAAATTACTTTGATTTAACTAATTTAGTACTAAATTTACCTTTTTTTTATTTTTTTATTATTTAATTTACCCTACTTTTTATTTTTTCTAATTTTTTAGGGTGGGCTGGAGCCTACCCCAGCCCGCCCTTCTGTCCGTGCCTGCAGGGTATGGTCAGTGACAATCAACTCAATGAGCAACCTAATTATCCATGTAACTTAACCCACTAAGTGTCATTGTGGAGCAATTGCAGTTTGCCAAGTACCATCGCTGAGAAGGTGGAATGATCTTCCTAAAGCCTTAGGGGCGGCTACACTTCTTCACAAAAACTACTTTTTAGATAAAAGTATGGGATTTGGGAAAAAGTAGGTTCAGAGAAAACAAATTTGTTAAAATTTTCCTTTTCTTTCAAAAAGCAAAGCTCAACTTTTTTAAGGGGTAAAGTAAACATGAAACGGTCGCTACCCCTGCCTTTTCACCATCCATACGAACAGCCTTTTCACCAAAAAGTATGCTTTTTTACAAAAAATACTTTTTAGTACACAAGTGTAGCAGCCCCTTAGTTTCATGGCAACAAATTTCTTGACCGCCATCAAAAGGGTTTTGTACATAATTGCAGATCTTGACAGGAAACAGAATGTAAGCCTTTGGAATAGCCCTTGAATAGCTAATGCATCAAGCCTAACAGAATATATGACCATCACAAAGATGAACGCCTAATAACAAAGCTGATCATTAACACATTATTTAGCTAGCTAGAAGCTGAGCTGTTTCTACATGTATAACAGCCTTCTTGGATGCAAATACTTGGCTAAGAAAAT
The DNA here is from genome assembly GCA_963924305.1 of Polygonum maritimum. Taxonomy (NCBI): domain Eukaryota; kingdom Viridiplantae; phylum Streptophyta; class Magnoliopsida; order Caryophyllales; family Polygonaceae; genus Polygonum; species Polygonum maritimum. Next base: position 4,388,550 of record OZ002733.1, read on the forward strand.
AGCTGATCGTCAGTACTTACTGCTTAGGTGTGTGTTCATGACCCTGTTTTTGAATGATTATTTGGTTTGAGGAACTTTTGCAACTAGAATTGTTGTTTTATTTTAAGCTGGCTCTTTCCAAGCTTCTCTGTAGTAGTTAAATTATAATGTCAAAAAGGAAGAAAATGATCTGCATAACAGCTACAAAAGCTGGCATTATTATCCCTCAAATGAGAAGTTGACCATGTGTATAATGTATGATTTTGCCTGTAATGTCATGTTACACGACGACGACTAGATGATTTGAATGAATATAAGCTTTCAAATTCACATTAATTTGTGCCCAACTAACTATGTACTGCCTACAGGAACTCAAAATCCAATTGTCGACTGATTTCATTGGACAAGGTTACAGACTAAAGATCAAAGTGCTCAAGAAAGGCATGATCACTTACAAATGAACGACGTCATTCATGACTCATAACCTAGACAATGAACAAAAAAGTGCATACTCATTCAACATGAAAAATACTGAAAAAAGGTGTCTATGGTTGGCCAGTTTGACTTTTTGTTTGACTTTGTTGTTTTCTACTACTTCTTCTGTTGACATGGTGAGAGTGGAAAGATGAAGGACATCAATGATTGAGATCTAGTTAGCTTAAGTTTATGTATATAACACAGTAAACAGTGATTCCACGAATGGACAGTTAAGACAAGGCTAAAATGCCATTCTTTGGAATGGGTAAATATTACTAGTCTACTTCTGTCAGTAAAAAACAAGAAATCGCTGAAATCAGTTACAATGTTACACAAGTCCTTACAAAATCATAATATACAGACTGATTTGGACACTTGATTTTGCCATCTAGGCTCAAAATGTGTTCTGTTTTTGAAGGTACTTCAATTCAAACTTGGTAAGCTCACAGTATTCCCTGTTATGGTAAGCTCGGAGCTTTTCCCTAGATGTAAAGATCATCAGCAATTCAGCATTGTGTAACTTTGGTTGATAAAATCTGAACAATAGGAATGAGGAAAAAGATCATCAGAATTCCTTATTTTACAAGAAGGGACAATTGAAGTGCTGAATTCTAAACTCTTGATCCTAGTTACAAGAAGCAGAAAAAGACAAATAACATGGTTACTTTTTACTGCTATAATTGAGCAGCAGTTAATCTTATGAAATACAGTACTGTTTGATGAGCTAGTCTTGATGCATGCCAATTGATGCCAGCCTAATGAGACAATAATGACAATTATCAAAACGGAGCTTATATTCGTTGGGAAGGAAAAAGTGTGCAAATTGATTGCTGAATTTTTCTGGTTACACAGCGCCATTGATACAAGAACTTGTGGCTCACAAACTTTCTCTCTGAAATTTTGTTTATTGATTATTCAAGTGAGGTTGTTGGGAATGATTGTTGATCATGTTTTTGAAAAGTTATGTATGATGCTGAGACTGCGAATATGATTGGTTGTCTTCTTATTTAATTATTATAATGGTACTGTAACTGACATTTAGGAGAACATAATTTGTAGCTAGCTAGCTAGTTGCATACTCCCTCCGTTTCACAATAAGTGTCGTTTTAGCACTTAAAATTTGTTTCATATTATGTGTCGTTTTAGGTTTTCAAAGTGATTTATTAGGGGTGAGTAATGATAATTTTTATTGGAATGTGTATTTGTTGACTAAAGTTGTTTATTCATTGGCCAAAAAAATGTAATGAGTGGTAAAATGAAGAAAAAGTTATAAGTTTTAAAATGAATGATTGCTTTTCTTAAAAACTGTGTTAAGAGCTAAAACGACACTTATTATGAAACGGAGGGAGTAGTACATTTCTCTACACTACAATTCAATCCTCGAATAAGGGCCTCTTATTTATACAAGGCAAGATAAGAAAATTGTTCTAAATTGACTTAAAACCATAGGAAATGACACCCACTTGCTTGAAAACAAGATTGCATCAATATCTGGTTTTGAGATCTCCATATAGATTGTGTACTCATCCACAAGATCAGTAAAAACAAATTTGTTTTACCATTCATCAAATTCACCCTGATTCGCAACCAAAAGTAAGTTACACGGCTCACTAAAGCTTACCCTAGAGTTTTAGATATCACGTACCTCTTCTTATGTTTTGTTCACCCTTCATTATTATGTCATGCATGACATTGCTATCGTTGGAATTAATAATTTTCTTATTAGGCCATTATAAACGATATCTTAATTAACTTAACTTAGTTGAGATTCCCGGCCCTAAAAACATGGCTTAATGTTAGCCATAAGCCGATCCACCTATTGCAAAACTCTCTTTTTGACCTAATAACTTATTACTCCCTCCGTTTCACAATAAGTGTCGTTTTAGCTCTTAACACAGTTTTTAAGAAAAACAATCATTCACTTTAAAACTTACAACTTTTTCTTAATCTTACCACTCATTACATTTTTTTGGCCAATGCATGAACAACTTTAGTCAACAATACACATTCCAATAAAAATTATCATCATTCACCCCTATTAAATCACTTTGAAAACCTAAAACGACACATATTATGAAACAAATTTTAAGTGCTAAAACAACACTTATTATGAAACGGAGGGAGTACTAACCATTGAAAAAACTATCGAAATGGTCCACGTCCACTAATCCCCGTAAATTCAAACCATATGGGCTTCATGTAGGCCTTCCATGTGGACCAACCCTTAAGCGTTGACCTTGGCCCTCTATCATCATCAGCTCCATCGGTTGTCGAGCCACACGTAGATTACATGCATGCAATATAATGATGCTGTTTGTTTGAAATCCATTTCAGTTAAATCAGACCACACCAATTAACACTTAATTATGATATCCAATTATCATTCATTAACATGATGTCATCACTCATCCACCACTCAGCTCCCGCCAAGTGTCGCTCACGTGGACGCACAGGAGCACTTCGTGCAAGGTCCTCTCTTTATTTCGGGAAAGTTCGATCTCGTATCAACTACTACCAGTAAATCTTCTTAATTTGTCTTATCTAAGTACGTTGTACCTTGCTTTATACACATTAATAGCTAGTAGTGGCCCATTAATTAAATCAGCCTATGATCATGCCCGTTACCATTACTACTAATATAGTATTAGCTCATTGGATCGATATGATAAACCATCTTTGACCACGTACACACCCATTAAGTAACAAATCCCCTGAATAATTAATTAGTGTCTCCATTCCTTTCTCTTATTGGCAAAGGCTGATCAATTCCATCCCCACACGCTTTGGATCGCGTAACCAAAAATAACTTGGCAGGAGCGGGGAGCTAGCCCTTTAATTAATTAACAGTTAATTATACAAATCCTTCGTTCACCTAATACATGCAATTGTTGTACGTACAATTACAGCTGGTCAAAGCTTACAACGATAGTTGTTGATCCATGATTCAGGGTTTGGACTACAAAAGGAACTTGAGAGGTGTAATGCTAATTGCGTGTTACATCGATCTAAGGATTTATATCCTCACCGAAAAAATCTAAGGATTTATGATACAGTATAAGGATTTAGCTGTTAAATATATGGTCCCAGTGTTAATATATACATGTTTTTTTTCTCATAATTTGATTATATATGGTTGTCCTTGTAATCAAGTGCAAATAGAACAGACAAGTTATGGTGAGAGATTATGATGTTGTACTAATTCCTGATTACGATATGCTTATTTCTTAAATTGTGTTTTCATGCAAACTTTTATTCTTATATATATACAGTAGCAGGAATTGAAGAGATTCTACAAGAAAAAAAAATAGTTTATGTTCATCTAGATCAATCTGAAAATTAAGTATATTTATGGACTATCATCATCATTGAGCATCAATCGTCAAGATTAATAGACGTGTGGGTGGCCCGATACAAGACCGGTGGGGTTCCATCCTAAAACCAATTGGCAATAGGAGGAGTAGCCCACCGTCTTATATACTAGGCAGTTTTTGTTCCCAACTTTCGATGTGGGATAGTTTTGTATCCCAACACGCCCCCTCAAGTGCAACTGGACCGTCCCAGTTGACACTTGAAGAAACGGGCCCAGACCGCCCGCTCTGATACCATAATAGACGTGTGGGTGGCCCGATACAAGACCGGTGGGGTTCCATCCTAAAACCAATTGGCAATAGGAGGAGTAGCCCACCGTCTTATATACTAGGCAGTTTTTGTTCCCAACTTTCGATGTGGGATAGTTTTGTATCCCAACAAATATCACTACTAGTATTATTTTTGCGCACTGTCTCTATCAACTAACATTATCTTGATATGATAATTGTCAGTAAGAAACAATGCATGGGTAAGAGTAATGATAAGTAATTCAAAGTAATATAAGGTCTAAATTTTGTTTCCTAACTCTTAAGTTGCTTCATTTCCGCTGCTGTAACTTTTAAGTAACCTTTATAATCTCGGCAAATTAGTGGATCTAATCGCAATTAATTAAGACAGACTGCAATAGGCTTGTTCATCGGTTCGGTTAAACCGAAGAAAACCGAAAACCAAACCGAACCAAACCGAACCGAGCTTGTTCGGTTTGGTTTTCGGTTTATGTTTTATCTTAGTTTGGTTTTCGGTTTGGATCGGTTTGGTTTTCGGTTCGGTTCGGTTAAAACCGAACTAATTTTATATAAAAAAATTAAAATTAAAATATTCATTATTCAATATAGAAAATATCAAAATAGGTTTTTAATTGGTTTTATTTGGTTTTGTTTGTACATTCGGTTTTGTTTGATTCGGGTATTATTTGGATTTTGGTTTACCTTCTCAAAAAAAAATCACATTTTAATCAATCGGTTTATTCGGTTCAAAACCGAACCAAACCGAATAAAACCGAAACCGAACCGAACCGAACCGCGGTAGATCGGTTTGGTTTTCGATTCGTATATTTCCGATGTTCGGTTTTCGGTTCAGTTCGGTTTTCTACGGTTCGGTTCGGTTTTGAACCGATGAACAACCCTAGACTGCAATGTGTGGCCAATGGGTAACCCTTTTGCAATAGCAACGGGAGGAGCTGTTGTTAATGAACATCCGACACCTGTCCAATCAGATTTTGTCATTAAGCAGTTAATCTATATTATAACAACGTACTGCTAGATTACCAAATTGACTCTATCGACCTCCAAATGGACGGCTAGATGTGTGCCAAATCTAATGGCCGGAGCAGGTAGACAAGGATTGATGATCCTCATTTTGATGGCTCAGCCATGATTTTATTTTTAATTTGTACAATTTTCATTATATTTAATCTCAATTATTATAGTGTTGGCCTAAGTACGTAACGATATCTTGGTAGCTTAATTTATACACAAGAAATAAGCTTATTTATTTTTTAATACTAAAAAATCTCTAGAACTTTCACATATGATTGTTAACAAAAGAGGTACCAAGTAGGCAAGTATTAGCATGTCTTACCACAACCACATATTCTTTATCCTACTTAAAATGATATCTAAGTTAACGCAACGGATGTTGTCCTTCGGACAAAAAAAAATACTCCGTAATATCCAAGTTATGTTTTGGCCTCTTCTACTAGCGTTATGATTTTTTCAGCACGGACGCTATCCTGACAAATTAACACGATTAATTGATTAAGTGATTAATTGTTTTTAATGAGTTTTAGGGAATTTAATCAATCGTATATAATTAGGGGAACTATCAAATCAATGCACACGTATATTAAGCTAGAACTCATAATTAAGAACTAATACGGAGTATAATACAAATTATGAAGCGATAATAGATTATTAAACATGTAGTATATGGATTAAGGAACGCTAATTCATAGAAAATTCACATAGTGGGCCCAGGAGAATCTTTTTGGAGCCCATAATGCCACGTCTGGTTGCTTGCGTGGCATGCAATTTTAGTTAGTCACGTTTCATATGCAAGTTTCAATTATATTTGAAAGAAACTACATACGTATATACGGGTATAGTATATACGTATGTGGTTTAACTCAAATTGACAAGATTTAATAGATATTGTATTGAAGAAAAGCGACCTTGTCGGACGTAATTAAAGCAAGTTTCTTGTCGAAATACGGGTACGAGTACTGTTTGACTGTTTGTCGCTTCATTTGAGTGCTATTCTATTTTTCTAGGGTTTGTTCCTTTTCACCTTGATATAATAATGCGTTATGATAATTTAGCTTAGATCATAGAAAACCAACTAATGCAACTTATGCAAATCTTAATATAATTTTACTCTATCATATCATTAGGGTTTATGTAAGGCTTTGACACTAACAAGTAAAAAATCTCTGTCGATCGATCAATTGATGTAAGATTTTAGGTATATCATCGATCCAATCTAATTTCCGAACATGCAATTACATAAGATGAAAGACTAAAATGCCAAATAAAAGACCCAAAAGCAATCAAGTGATCGACTTTATTTATTATAGCAAATAGCAATTATATGAAGAGATCGAGCAATTGGGAATTTGGTCAATTAGTTGTAAAAGGAAGTTACCATGAAACTCATCATTTGTCAAAAAACACAACAAAGATTGACAAAAGGGAAAAAAGGATTCAAGATTTTGGCCGGCCAGCCACATACAGAAAACGGGGTTGCAACAAAAAAGCTAGAAATAGTAATGTCGAAAAAGGTGCAAATTGTTGTCTAGTGAAGAAGAGAAAACATACACGAAGCTTGTAAGAAAACACGTGAGCCTTAATAAGATCGAAGGCGGTGACAAGGCAATCCCAATTCCCAAACGCCGATCGAAAGTGGATTGATCTTCGAATTTCCGCCTCTAATTTGTGATGTGAATGCTCTAGCCAGCTAGCCAACGTACTACGTAGCTATTTTCATCCATCGATCGTCCTTTTCTTGTTCAATTTCGTACCCAAATTATGAATTCAAATGCGGATATATGAATATCGATCCTAGTCAAATACTTAACAACAATCCAAAAAGAACCTTTTTATGTAATTGTATCTATTTACTCCCACTTGTATGACTATGTACGTGTGTCATATTGTTCATTCTTTGGTACGGTATTCTATGTGTTTTTACATGTACTCCGTATGTTTCTTTTGTTTTCTAGGTTTTAGTTAGTTAAACAAAAGTATTCAATGTCCATAGAATATCGAAGGGGAGACCTCAGAAAGGTTTAAATTTCCTAACCACTAGACTGGGCCTCCTTGATAACGTGTTATCATTTTTAAACTCGACTGAGTAAGGTAATTAAGTTAGTACTTGGGTAGACAAAAATATATATATGAATACTACTAATGGTATTAATTTTTGAAAAAGGCCAGGGCAAAGAAAATGAGAGTGGGGTTGCATTATTATAGATGTGAAATAAAAAAGATGAGGGGTATAGCAAAAAAGATGCGAATTGAATTTCAATTTTAGAGTAAAGACAAGCTAGGGCCACGTATAAGACGCCTAAGTGATACATAGAAGACACGATAGCCCCCAATTTTAATCTTTTGACTTGAATCCATTTCACACCACCCTTTCTTCTTCTTATATAAATACACCCTCCTCACAACCTTCTTCTTCATCCATACAACGTCTAGCTAGCTTCCTTTGAGAGATACATCTATCTCCAAGTAAAGCTTATAGTTGAAGACACATCGATCCCCAGAAGAAAAACCCAACTCAATTAAGAAAAGTCGACCGAAAAGCCGAGCACGAAAGGATGGGGAGAACACCGTGTTGTGATAAGGAAGGGATGAAGAAAGGGCCATGGACACCTGAGGAAGATCAAAAGCTCATTGATTACATCAACAAACATGGCCATCGCAACTGGAGAACCCTTCCCAAGAATGCTGGTATGTTTTCTGATCAGTTAAATTATTGTGTAAAGTCTCACTGGTCTAACTGATAAACGATGAACAAAACTGATCAAGTTCTCTGTTTCGTGATTATATTTTAGGGCTTCAAAGGTGCGGAAAGAGCTGCCGCCTCCGGTGGACGAACTATCTCCGGCCGGATATCAAGAGGGGAAGATTTTCCTTTGAAGAAGAGGAGACCATCATTCACCTCCATAGTATTTTGGGAAACAAGTGAGTACACATTCATCAAACTTAAACAATCATTTTTGTTTTTGGGAGTTTGCCCTAATTAGTATTAGTATTGATTTTGATGGTCCAATTATTCATATCATGCACATGATGTACGTATAAACAAGTCCACACAAATACCCAAAAGGGTCATGTCATCAATCATGCATGTATTAAAAATTATGTCTAACCTAGCTAGCAAAATTAATTATTGATACCCATGAGCTTCAATTTCTGACCCAAGTGTGCTGTTCTTTGACTCAATTTTTAGATGGTCGGCAATAGCTTCTCGGCTGCCCGGACGAACCGATAACGAGATCAAGAACTACTGGAACACCCACATTCGAAAACGCCTGCTTCGCATGGGGGTTGATCCGGTCACTCACTCTCCGCGCCTCGATCTCTTAGATCTTTCCTCAATCCTACAAAACCCATCTCTCTTTAACAACACCAACAACATCTCAAGCTTAATTAGCCTTCAACAACTTGTTAATCCTGACCTCTTAAAACTCGCCACCTCCTTGTTTTCCATGCAAAACCAACAAGTTACCAATCAAATCCCAACCACTTCCCAAATCCCAAATCACTTCAACACCACACAATTACACCAACTCCAAACCCCATTGCCAAACAACAATGTCTTCCCTCAACAACCTTGCGCGAATTCAACCGATCAATGCGTACCGTTTTCCTCATCATATGATGCTAGCAACGGTTTTAACCAATTGTACTCGTCGAACGATGTGGCGGATCTCGGGTTCGACTCTCAAGACTTTTCCCAATTGATGAATGCATGGGATAGCAATTGTGAACCTACAACTACTGAGAATCTTCCAAACTTCTCCAATCTGGATCATCATGTGATTCAGCAGAATGGGTGCTTAGGGAACTACAATGGAATCTACGATTCTGACAACTCGACATTTCAATCCAGCTTTAGCTCTATGGTGTCTACACGATCGTCGAGCCCAACGCCGTTAAACTCGAACTCGAATTCGATGGGGATAGCTACTGAGGATGAGAGGGAAAGCTACTGCAGTAAATTTATGAAGTTTGAAATCCCAACTGATCATATTTTGGATGTAAATGAGTTTCTGTAATTAATTGGAAATTAAAGCCAATTAATCAAGCTCATGTTATTATACCATACATAGCTTTGCTCATTTTACTCTTCTTCAAGGTCTTGTAACATTTTATGCCCTATTATGATTCTTTTTGTGTGTTTTCAAATGTAAGGAAAAAAAAAATACTTCGATCTGTAATCATGAACTTATATATAATACCATATGTCCACCACTTTTTCTTTATCTCTTTTTGACAACATGCAAGTATTTAGTTCTTGGTCTGGCAAATTAAAGCAAGAAATACTCGAATTTTATTCAGGCTCAACTAAGAAGTTCAAGAACAGCCTTGCCAATTATTTAGAAATTCAGTGGAGCATAAGGAGGAAAAAAATCAGTGCAAAACATGCATATGCACAAATTAAATTAAGTAAATTTGAATACATTTGAATACTTTTGGTCATAAGGAACAAAATCACTTTGATAAGTTTGATTATATAAACTGTTAATTTTGTCCTTATTATGAAGTATTCCATTATTGATGAAAAGTGATATTATTATTTACTTCGTATATTTTATTTTCATGAAAAATTCTTCATAATCAAATTTTCAATTTCAAGTGCTACCTAATACCACTATACATTTTGGATATATGCATGCACTATGAGAAATTGTATATACAAAAAGGATCCTTGATGACATATATAGCATCAATTATGCCAAAAATGGTAGAGATGATTTGATTGTTGATAATGAAGTTCATAAGATTAGATTTAAAAATGTTATATCAAACGATTAAAAAACGCCAACTAATACAATCTATGGATCTTCAATCTTCTAGGTCTGTTTAATATATGTATACAAGTTACCTAATATAGCTTATCTTTAACGCAAACAGCCTATAAGAAGAAAGATCATATCCAAGCGTTACATAGTTTAATTTACAAGAAACAACAGATCGAGCTTAGTTAAATAACATTTGATTTTACCACTTCTTAATGTTGGGTTCTTCTTGTCCGTACTTGGTCTTGCTATATGCATACAAGTATATACTCTATTGAGTCTATGACGACACAACAGAATTGTTTTGTTATTGGACTCGGTTAGTTTAGATTAAGTTAATAAGTAACATTATGTGATGCACCATTATATGGGTGTACGTATAAAAATAACTATGAAATTTCAATGTATTCCGAATTAATTAATCATCGGAAATGGATAGACAGGCTTCACGGATCGATAACGACAGTGCCATTCCGGCGACGTCGCCGGAGGAAATTTTGGTGTATCATGTGACCTTCGGCCACGTGTCCTTCCTTACAACACAGCAACTGTCTTATCACGCTGAGATTAAACTAGCACATATATATTTCACCATGCATACCCTATACATATAGTTTGTTGATTGATCTTAATTACTTAATTAATTTGAAAAACCATTTAAGTATTGGAAAACAGTCCAGAAAGTTTCCGCTTAACATGCTACGTGTCCAAATACGATCGAGCATTTATACCTAAGGGGGACCGACCTTCTATAAAATCAAAACGTCAACCATAAGTTAAAATTTTGAGGAATTAATTTCATCCAAATAAAAAGGTTAGGAAAAAAAACGTAAACTTGATTTCTTGAAGGATGAATATTGATCACGTGAGCAAACCGGGACACGTAGGCACATTCAATCAAATTAAAAATGGTAACTTTATGGAGTCAATTTTAGCGGTAAATCATGGTTACATTCCAGTAAACGTGGAGCTTGCAATTTTTGTTGCGCAAAAGTGGACATGTTTTATTCGCTCGTAAGGGTCATTTGGTTGGCCCTATAAACACTGTACAAATGGTCCGTTGTATTATGAACAAGTATCAAAAGATATTAGCTAAGTATATTATCACATTATCAGAATCATACCTAATTATATCCTATCATAAACCATCAGTCTCCCCAAAGTAAAAAACTACTGAACATTGAGAGGGAAAAAACTACGTACTCTTACGTAGCCCTTACGTCACGTAATCGTCAAACGGAGTCTAAAACGGCGACGTATTTGTCTCCCGTAAAAAGAAACATGATAAACGTACGACTTTTGTAAGGCTCTGGAAATTTTTCAAAAAAGGGCCAACAAATTAAAAAGCCATATTTGACCACTTGAGCTGACAATATTGTTTTATCTAACGCTGTAATTATCCAAAATTATTTTTTCTACCTAAGAAAAGGGTCCAAAATTATTCGAAGAAACACTAATTCAAGTTTCTCTTTCCAGCTTCGGCCGTCCATGGAAAATTATGGCCACACTCTTGATTTCCATGAGCTCGAAAAAGAAAAGTGAATCTATGTCCTTTGTTTGCCTTGACCAATTCCACTTCCAAAACCTGGCATTCACATCGGTTGTGTTATTATGACAGCATTATTTATCAATTATTTCATGCTTCTTGACTTGTTAATCCTTTTTAGTCCATGTATTGTTTCTTTATTTTATAAAACTACGAAAGTCATACCAATTTGTAAGTTTTGCATTTCTCAAATAATTGACGCTCATATCATCTATAATATGACCAAATGTCATTGGCCGGCTAGTGATAGTCAATTTCAGGTGGGTCTGCTTTAAAATGTCTTGATTGTAACATAATAAATACAACTAAGCCACTAATATATGAAGGGAAATAAATAATATATTATCCATTTGGTAGAGGTTTTAGGTTAAACTTGTTGATATCAAGTCCAGTAAACTTTTGCATTTGAATAGATGAATTGAGTTACTGATAATTGGGTCAACAAACCATTATTGACGGACCAAAAAAGTTGGAAAGAAAAATAGGAACAGAATCTACATATATACAGTATAATATTTGTCTCGTGGACCAGCCCAATATGTACTCCATAGCAATCAACATTCATAGTACACAGCATAATCATAAACTGAAGTTTAATTTAGTCAGCAGAATGTTTCCAAAATCCACAAAAAAGCTCAAGAAAAAGTTCATTTCATCACAAATGTAAAATGTTACCTGGGAGTTAATAAGTATATAGTTTCATTGTGCTTTCTTGAAGCTAGCTAATCTATAACATGGTCAATTTCCTTCGTTTTTCTTTCCTTAAACAAATCTCTGACTGAGTAATGTTCCTTGTATATATTGTCCTAATCAAAGTTGGACGTTATAGTGTTTGGTTTCATCTCCTTGATCAATCGAAAGCGTCAAGTTTGCCCGCCGATCACCATACTCAATCTCTAACCGATACTCGCCCAAAAAGCCATGGAAGTCGAAGGACCCGAGTCGATCAGTCACTCCTTGGACGTGCCTGGTCTGCCACTCTTCTAAGAGCCTGTCCACCATGTCACCAGCTGGCAGATTTCGCATATCGGCATCGGTTAAGCACATTTGGTAACAACCCTTTGGATGGAAGGCTGTCCACATCATTATACCCTTCACTCCCGGGTGCGAAAATCCTTCCCTTAGCACTAGCTCTAGGTAAACAGCCTGTTTTCACATAAGAACGTAACTAAAGAGTTAATAACACATGCGAAAGCCTGTGAGCCAATAAACTGGGGGTCGTGCACACAAGTAAAAGCCTTAATTACCTGTGCTTGTTTGTCAAGGGAGTTGGAAATATCAACCTCAGTAAGCCAAATGGGAATCCCAAGAGTAGCCAACTTATCCAAAATACCTCTGATCAATGGAGGATTCGGAACCGAAAAATGCCCTTCAAGCCCAATGCCATCCATCCAAACGCCGCCATTTCTAAGCTCTTTAACGCGTTCAACGTATGCGTCCACGTTCGATTTCCCATCGCTACAAGTCTCCACCACGTTGAACTCGTTCAAGAACAATGTAGCCAACGGATCAGCCTTGTGGGCAGCCTCAAAGAAATGTAGGGTTGCATTGTGCCCTAAACTCTGCTCATAGAAGTCAAAGTGGAGGAGCTCATTGCTAACATCCCAGTGGACAAAGTCGTCCTTGTACCGGGCCATCAAGCCGTCTATACGGGCCTCCACGGCCTGTTGTAGCTCGGGTCCGGTTAGGTTGAGGACCCAAGAAGGAGTGTACTTGGGATCCTCCCAGAAGATGTTGTGGCCCCTCACTGATGTCACTTTGGGGATTGTGTTGAGAAAGGACATCATTTGGTCAGCTCTTGTGTAGTTTAACTTGCCTCTTTCGTGCTCCGTAGCGTACCATTTGAGCTCGTTCTCGAACACGGCTGCATTGAACCTCTTCTTGAACCATTCCTGTGTACAAATGTGACAAGAGTAAGTGGACACAGTAGACTACATAAAGTGGACCAAAGAATCCTAAATGTACAGACCTGGTAAAGAGGATTTCCAAGAATGGTGTCAGCAATTGCTGATCCGAAAGGGAATTCAGTTGAGGTTTGGTTGATGGATATGGATGCCCCTTGTATTCTTTCTCCGTTTACGTTTGACACATGAATTGTCACAAATCTCTTCCTTTCCTTCATTATACGTATAAATTTTAAGCTTTATAACAATTGTTGCACTTGCAAGTACAAATATTACTTGATTATATATGGATACCTTGCTAATTTCGTATTCTTGGTTCGTTCGCCACTCCTCCTCAGTGAAGGGCTGAAGCGACACGCTAGCGATAGAAATGCCAACTTCTTCAAGGTCGAGTGTCTGTGGCACATATAATGTGGAATCAATATACATGAATTAGTCAATTAGTAGTGAGATTACACATTGTCATCCTATGAAGAACTATATATGTATATTGCTAATGTACCTGAAAATATAAAAGTGACAAGTTTGAAGGGGAATTCAAGACAAATCCGCCCTTAAGAAAAGACCAACACCCACTCTTTGCCATGACTGTTCCTATGCAATTGTAGGTTTTCTCGTCTGCCTTCAACGTTCCTCTTATAAGCGACGAATTCGCCTTGCCTTTTATGGTTATCCATGCTGTCCAAGCCAAGGAATCAAAACCAAATGAATATATATATATGAAACATATGATCATAACGTTAGAATTGTGGTGAGAGATCACGTGATGGAGGGTAGTTAATTAAACCAGAGAATGTATAGAGGGCTTGTGTTAGATTGTGCAACATGAAAGCTGGAGTGTAGACAGGATCATTAGTTGGCTTCAAACTATGATCTCCAACGTTCGGTTTCGGATAAGCGGTAAAGCTCCTCCTCTTAGCCTGATTTCTGATGAGTCCACCATTGTAAAGCGGCCGCTCTGGATACGCTTTACACTAGAACATACTTATATGGCCACAATTAGCAAACGTGCTTATGAAATATTATTTGAAGCATTTCTAGACTAGTGTCAGATTTGTTACCTCTGTGTAAGCAGAGGAATCATATAGCGGGCCATCTGCGAGTATAATTCACAGCTAAGATGAATTCATACACACCCAACAAAGCAAAGGCATCGATTTAGAGAAAAGAACAGAGTGTAGTTATACCATATGGGTCGTCAGCAATGACCAATGTAGAAGAAGATACCAGGAGAAGAAAGCAGCAGAAAATCAGACAGAATGAACAGGGGAATCGATAGATTTCCATTGTAAGATCAGTAGCAATTCCCTACGGAGGCAAATACTAAATAGTGAATTCAGAGTTTGAGAGGTTCACATGACAACAGTCGCATATCCCAAAGTGCACCCGTGCCTATTTAACTCATATGTGTGGTTGTTGCCTTGTGGTGGCGTATCACGTGTATTTTTTCTTTTATGGAAGAAAATTCCATTTTAAGTGATCACCACAAGCAGAGGTGCAGAGCAAGTGCACCACACCCTGTACAGCCTTTTGGGCGTACGTTTTCCAAAAAAGAACCGTTGAAGTTGCTTCAAGTTAGGTATTTGGGCATCACGTTGTGTTTGTTGGTTGCTATCTCTGTATAGTTAAGGTAGCTTAACCCCCCATGGCCCCACCAATAATTTGCAATTAAGTGGGTTCGGAATGGCATCTTCGATAAGTTAAGTTTGATCTCTGTAGACTCTGTTTTTTAAACAATCACAAACGAGGAAATGAAGACATGTTTTTTGGTCCATGTGCATTATGAACAGCTATGACTACGGACCAACGCGTGCTCTTGAAAAAGAACCTTTCCGAGGTTCCTTTTCCCATGCCGACTGCCCATGCTGCGCACAGCAATTCACTCCACGCCTGCACAAAGATGCACTTGTGAACAGCGGGGATCTCTCTTCGGAAAGCTGGGCTAAGAAGGACCGAGTGATTGGGCCCAATATTTGTGTTTGGGCTTTTTAATAGGCCCATAAGGTATTGGCAATCCCAATGCCCTGAAATCAGTACTACCTCAAAAAGACTAACCAACTCCCATCTGATTTCCTGATCATTCATATTAGAAACAAACATCACTATTCTGACCCTTTTCATTCTGTACCCTAGTACACACTATAATTCATCAGCTTCTCTATGTCTAATGCTTTGATCGGGAGACGTAAGAACGTTAAAAGCCTTAAACAATGAAAAGGGTCAACTATCTACTTCCATCTTTTAAAAGCCTGACGTAGAATTGTCATAAGCAACTGCAGCATCAACTTAATTCAGCATTCAAGAAACTATGAGAAGTGTTCAACATACCAAATAAAACATACATTTATGAAGTTACAGTGACGATAAAATTTAAGCCTGTCTAGAGGCCGGGTTACAAATTCAGGGACAACGATTCCTGGGACAAGGACCTGCATAGAATTTTATTACCCTGTGGACATAACCATACATCTAAATAGCTTTCCACAAGGGGATGAGGCTAGTCTTTAATATGTACAAATGGGTTGATCATAAGATCATGCTAAATGCAAGCACCTAAATAAATTAATGATTAAAAAATACCTTAAGGGGCAAACTCTGACTATTTTACATTTTGCAAGGAAAATGAAGGATTCTCATGCATCTTCGGAAGGGGAACACTTCATAGACTCGCACCTTACTTCCTCAATGGCTTTGCTAATCTTGGATATAACCATCTTCTCAATCTGTTATATGAGTACATTATCAATTGAGTAAATCATCAAAAATGTCAATGATTCTCTCTAGATGGAATCTAGCAAAAGAAGTAGCAATACAGTCAAAGACTTTCACCTCTAGTCTCGATGCTTTGGCTTTATTGTCAGTCGGAAGATTGCAGAGTTTGTCATTCAACTTGATGCACTCAACCGCATTTTCAGGTGAAATAAATCCCACGGCAACATTGACACAAGACTATACACAGACACATCAAACATCAAACATCAAACATCAAACATCAAATCAATTAAGATTCAGAAATACAGGTTCATCAGACATTAAGAAAATGCACTGCAAGAAACATTATCTCAAGGGCAGAAAAGTTCTAAATAGAACCTTTAGAGGTTATCACAGTGCCCTTAAAGCTCTAAGTGATATGAACGAGCCCGAGTTCAACCTCACTAACAGAAGATTGGCCAATTCAGGCGAAACCAAATGGTGTTTATACTAGTCCAACGCAACATTTAACAAGAAAAATAAGAGACCCTAATACTCGGGCAAAAGCAACTAAGGTAAAAATGGAACATTCTCTTTCCAATAATATTATCACATCCTATAATTGGTTCATAACAAAATCACATAACTTTTTTTACCTTAAGGTTCCTCGTTTGATAGGGACAGCCTGCAGGGATAAGAACAGCTTCTCCAAGCTTTTGGATGAATGTCCAGGGTTCAATCTCTGAAAGGATGGTCATATGTTAGAATTTTTATTCCACATTGTTTATAACAGAAAACAGAACCAATAACATAGTAAGAAAATTGAGCATACTGAATTCCTCCTTGAGCTTTATCTTATGTGCCGAATCGAGAAAGAAATTCCCATCAAGAATTGGATCCACATCCTACAGTGATATTAAGATCCCATGTTAAGTATTAAGCCAAAAGGCATAAAATAAAATTAAAAAACGAGCCACTTATCTTTCACATGTCTGTACCTTGTTCAATGAACCATAAAATTCATCTGAGTGTTTTCGGATGTATTCTACAACTTTCGGAGTATCCTGCCTTCGGAAAATGTCCCATTGGATACCAGAGAGCCTCTCATTACTACAGCCGCCTTTCTCTACAGTACAGGTTTCAGAATCTTGATGCAAGAGCTGGTCATCAGGTTTCTCAAGGTTGTCACCAGTGCCAGAACACATGTTTGATGAATCAGACTCTGATTCAGAGCCTGGAGCCTTGGTAGGCGAGTTCTTGACAGTGCCAACAGGAAGATCCTCAGTAGTCTCTAAACAACTTGATGAAGCACCTACTCCTTTACTCAACAGTGTTCTTTCCATAGTCTGATCTAGCTGACTTGCATCTTCTGTCACCTCACTACACTCCCTAGTCAACCCATTCTCTAGATCATGCCCAATAGATCCTCCATTATCCTTGGTGTGCTTCATTCTTATCAAGGCTTTAACTTTATTTATCTGTTCTGTAGAACACTGAAAATTTGAAGCGTGAACTAGAATATTCACCTAAAGCAAGATCAGAGAAGAATAGGTCAGTGCAAAAACAATGCCAATTGATGAGAATGAAGGTTACATAATTTTAAAACTTACCAGATCATGTGAAGAGTAACAAAGCGCACCAAACAACTCTCCCTTACGAACTTCCTCAGCACTGCCACATGTAATATACACACATGGACTAACTTCCGGCTCATGAGAAACCTCATCTAGCTTTGCAGCAAGATTTAGAAGTCCAGAACCAGGGTTGGTATACTCTTGGATAGGAAGAACATCATAGATCTTGGCATAATGATCTTTGAAACCCCTTTGACACAAGGCTGAAGATAGCTTAGCCTTTAACTTCAGAGTTTCTTGTCTTAAATGCATATCTGCTTTCATATACGACCCAGTGAAAGATTCTTTGCTATTAAAGTCAACCTGTTAATAAAAAAAATGCTACATAAATTAAACAAGCTCATTTAACAAAGCACTGAAAAACAGGCATGACCTTCATTTACAAAAGTACTAACCTCAAACCAATCCATGCAATGTGGAGCATGAATTTCTTCCCTATCACTCTCACATCCATCCAGAAGCATATTTAGGTAAGTGGAGAATAAGGCAATTGGATCTGAGAACATATTTGAAGCTTTGACTGCTATATCACGAACTATGACAGGATGAGAATTACGCCAATGTCTCTGGAAGTGTGGAAGCAAGATCTCATAATCATCATGCGTACTCGGGCAATACAAGAAAT
This sequence comes from Polygonum maritimum, assembly GCA_963924305.1. NCBI lineage: Eukaryota > Viridiplantae > Streptophyta > Magnoliopsida > Caryophyllales > Polygonaceae > Polygonum > Polygonum maritimum. The sequence goes on from OZ002733.1 coordinate 4,406,800, forward strand.
TGTCGCCTGGATGTTTCCTTTGAGAAGCTTCTAGCAATTCTCTCCCTTTTGCACCTTCTTGAGCCATGCTTGCACAAAGCGAACAATGCAAAGAAGCATCTGGTATTTTAGGTGAATCATCGCTTGACATAACTTCCTTAGCACTTGCCTCAAGTTCTTTCGCTTGTTCAATTTCAACCTCAGACAGACTCGACCCTGATATCAAGGAGATCACCAGAACACAGCCACTAAATAGGATGAGTAAAATATTAAGTAGAAAATAAAAGATAATGCTATACTGCAAAACGAAAATTCAAACAGCATAAACATCATAAAAAGTCCATATCCCAACCTTTAGATTTTGCTTCCATCTTCTGCTCTGAATTGATATTTTCTAGGATGGGAAGAACCAAACTAATAAGGTAATGTAAGGAAACATGTTTGGTGACTCTGCATTCTTTCTTTAAGATCTCCTGTCAAAAGTTGCAATTGTAGTGTTAATAATATAGTTACTTATCAAAAAGTATAAACATACTGCAAGGAAACATCAACCTGAGAGCGGATGTACTTCAATCGGCTAGGCAAACAGGCCTTGCATTCACAGGTTCCACGGCAAACTGGGCATCGTGTTTTAACTTCTTCTGCATCATGACACCTTCAGCCATACACATACACCAAATTTTGAAACAGTGAATTCCCATACAAAAAAGAAGCACACACAAAAACTACTTGAGCAAATTATATACAGTACATTCATAACATATGAGACCAATCCCATTGTGAATGGCAAAATTAATGCATCATGCTAAAGATCTTCATAATGCAGCAAGTTTTTTTAGTTCTGCCATGAAATTTTGTATTTCACTTGAGCATAATTTTTTTTCCAGTACTGCTACATCTTACATTAGAATGTGACAATAACCTCTTGCAATAACTTAGAAAGAAAATCTGAGTCTACCTATAGGTCATACTGAATCCCTTACCTTTCTTTGATGCAATCAGAACAGAAAACTCTCTTCTTGCAAGTGAGACACTTGGTCAAAGTAACGTTAGCACTCTTCCTACACCAATGGCACTTCTTCCTCCCACCAGCAGCAGGTTCAGCTCCATCTTTACCTTTCACATTCTCAGCATAAGGCACAGCCTTCAAAACACAAAATTTCACAAGTTCAAATTCAAGCGTACAAATATTTGGAAAAGAACAAACGCATATAACTTACATGCTAGTACCAATTACTGCATATCTCAAAATTTAGGCCAAAGAAGTTACCTTGACAGTGCTAATCGGAGGCCGCTCAATGTTCTTAGACCTAAATCTCCGATTTACCAGACGGTAATCCGACTCCTTCAACCCTAATTTCACGGGAGGAGGCGCGGAATTGGCGACAGACGACGCCGCCGGCGGGGGAGAAATAGCCATCCGTCCGTAAGGCAATTCCCTGGTGACCTCCTCCTGGCTCTGCTCGGCATCAGCGGAATCCACATTGCTAGCCTTCTTCCTTCCCTTCCCCTTCTTCTCAGCCTTCCTCTTCTTAATCTTCTTCTTCTCAATCTCCCTCTTGACGAAGCCCCTGAGCAGCTCCTCGGCCTTGTTCTTGGTCTTCTTCTCGGCGAGATCGTCGGCCTCGGAGTCGTCAGACGGCCGAGAACGCTTCCTCTTCTTGGACCTGTCGAGGTGGTCCCGGTCCTTAACCCTAATTGCGCCGTTATCAGCGTCGTCGTTGGCCGGGGCGGAAGGGGAGGATTCGGAGGGCTTCCTCTTGGCCTTGGAGTTGGATTTGGGCCTCTGGAGTTTGAGAGACTCCGGGACCTTGGCCTTGCTGCTGCGGAGACGGCCTTGCACGTAGTGAATCTCGCAGAGCGATTTCCCGTCCATGACGGTCCGCTTGCAACGCCAGCCCCGCCCGTCGTGGCGGTTGCAGCGCTGTTCGTCGCCGGTCGCCGGATCGTCCATGTTAGGAGGGGAGGGTTTGCAGAGGATTGGAGGTGGGAAACGGCAGAAGAAGATGATACAGCAGCCCTCACGGATTAACACAGTCGCATAGAGTGGGGAGAGAGAGAGGCTGTTGCGGAAAGAGGATTTTTTAGTTTTATGAGACAGTAGTAGATAATCGGGAATATTTTATTACTTTTTTGGTAATTTGTGAGCCTGCGATTTTTTCCAATTAAAAAAATACTCCGGGAGGGCACAACGGGTAGAAAAATCTGTTCAAAGGATACCAGTTAATACCATGAAACTGAACCATACACTCGGCTTCTGTTGCAATTTCAGCACCACAGTTTCGAAAGAGGAAATAATGGTGTTCGAACCCATTATTACAGTACAGCTTTGACAGGCTGACAGCTCAATGTACTGTCTTTTTGTGATCTCAATTCTTCAAGATTTGGTGGAACTAATATTGTTGTTACCTGAGTTTAGGCACCAACCTGCCCAGGGAAAAAAATCTCATTATCACACTTGCCATAAATAAAAGATCTCGTTACCGAATATAGAGCTTACAACCTAAAAACAAACAATTTACCAGATCAAACGCAAGCGCAATACTCTTATTTATTTGGGCCACTAAATAGTTAGGCCCGTTACAAAAGTTGGATATCCAGGCCCAGATGTCCAATTTGACACAAGCAGAATATTATGACTCACAATCTTCTGGACAAGTGTACGTCTACCAAATAAGCCATATTACGCACACAGAGATTATTAATGTGATCATTTTTTGTGTTGATTTCCAATCTCCAACGGTTCACAATGTTCACCTTGAGCACAAGCGTTATTTGTTTGGTAAGCTAATACATTTGACATGGCTTATACCGAAGATCAAAATTTTGCACAAGTATAAATTCACAACTTAAGTCTCATTCAGTTGGAAACATAAACATCACGGGGAAGTGAAGCAATATACTCCGGGTAGAAGCGTTACAGATCAATTAGACTTGACTTTACAGCTGGTGGGCCCTAATACCTCTTTCCAGAATACAGCCCCATATACGATTGATAGTGGGTAGGCCCTGAACAACTAGAATATACGGAAAAGTGTCGGTGTTATTAGCGGAAGCAATGGCGCTATGGGATGGTGTAAGGAAGGCCAGATAATTGGGCATTAGGAAACTCGAGGTGGAGGGGGATAACGTGACAGTTATCAGAGCTATAACAGGACAGAATCGCTGCCCATGGGAAATTGAAAGAATTATTACAGACACCCTCGTCTCCCTCAGGGGTTTCGAGTCAGTCCGCATCTTTCATGGGAGTAGGTACTGTAATTCTGTGGCCGACAAAATTGCCTTCTTGGGCCACAGCCTCTCATGGGAAACTATTTGGAACCATCACGAGCTTCTTGCTCTCATCCGAAAGGATGCACTAGGAATCCCACCCTAGAGCGAGATCCTAATTTTCACCGAGTCAAAAAAAAAAAAAAAAAGATAGTGGGTAGGCCCCACAACCCACAAGCAGGAAAAATGCATCACACTCACACCTTTGTAATTTCTACTTAATCAATATATATATATTATAAAAGCCGACCGTTTTCGAGTCACCACGTTGATTTTGGTCCTACCGCATATTTGATAAAAATAGTTTTTATTTATGTTATTTCAAATAAATTATTGTATTCCTTATTGTCTATTTATGTAGAAGATATGATCAAATTTCTAAATTTGATAAGATATTCTATCTTTTTTATATATCACTTATCTTTTCTAAAGTTGATTTTGGACCCACCGTATATTTAATATAAAAACAGTTAATATAAATCAATGAAAAACGACCACATGATTTCCACAATATAGAAATAAAAGTTAGTACACTCGATCTCCTAATCAATTCAATATCGAATTGACAGACGTGCAACTTACATGATCGCCTAAGCTTAAAAACAATATATTTGATTTACTCCGTATAAGTTAGTACATGATCTACTACTATAATTTTACACTCGATCTCCTAATAAATTTATTATTTGGCTAAATTTATTCAAGTAAATCTAAACAATATAGAAAAACAATTTTGGATTTACTTGAATAAATTTAGCATATTTAAGCTTAAGTTAATTATTTTCTATATTTACATGATCTACTATAATTTTTTACCCATTATATTTTATTTTTTTTCTATCTTAATACCAAATTTGATTTTTTAGCCAAATAATAATTTCGATTTATATCTTAATAACATACATCTTTTTCATAATTTTTACTTACAATATAATCCCACAATTTTTCTTAAATTATACAAACGCCCATTATTTTTCAAATACAAACATACAAGTGGTCGTTTTTGAACCACCACATTAATTTTGACCCTACCTCATATATATTATAAAACTAATTTTTATTATTCAAATTATATAGGGGTTTCCTATTGAATTTCTTCTTATCTACTTATAAGTAAAAGCTTTTGTCAATTATTAATTCTTAAAGCATTATAGGGAAAAATCTTTCACAAACAAATTAAGAAAAATCTATGAATATTGGATTCAACTTATTTCTTTAATACAAGTAAATTTATGATTTTTGACAATTTCTATTAAATTTTAATAAACTTTATCAATTATCAGTTGATGAATTTTTTAATTATATTTACATTTATGATAGTCGTTATTAATATATGATAAAAATTGTAAGTAAAATATGAATTTATATTCTTATAATCAGGTTTTATAAAAATATATAAATGAGTGGAAAAATTATGTCTTATATATATATATTCTTTGGGTTATATAAACTTTAAAAACAATATCACCCTTTTTAAGAGATAAAAAACATGTTCACATAATAAAATTTATATAATATTTTCCATACAAATATATAATTTTATTTTAATATTTTTAAGTAAAATAGTCGTGCATGGCACGACAGGTTAAGCTAGTAATTCTATAATTCCTAATTATTAATTATGATTCTCTTCTATCCAGTGCGTAGTACTGTGGTATAGTGTTTTGTTTTGGGAAATATATTACGGTGTACAATTGCCACGTATTGTAGTACGTGGAAAGGACCCACCTCAGCCGCCCATCTGATGGAGAGAAGTCCAGAAATCCATTAATCAAGGTCGAACCGGTTAGGGCATCTCCTCTATAATTTCCTCCGTAATAGGAGTAAAGTCTCATATTTTTCAAATTTTTTAAGTCTTCACTCCAACAAATTCTCCATATTAATGAGTTATATTTTTATCATGATTATATTTATATATAAACTACTATTATAAATTCAAATTTGACCAATAGGGAGAAGATTGTATTAAAACTCGAACCTTGATTAGGTATATAGTAGTTAGTATGCCAAAAAAAGAATAAAAATATAGTATTAGGCTAGTTGATTGTATTAATATTTATCCTTTTTACAATTAAAAAAAATTAAAATATATCCTTTTTTTATACCAAACAATAAAGAAAACGAATATATCTCAGTTATCAAATAGTTCCTATATATTATTACTGTATGTTCCTTTGGAAATGTTCTTGCTCCACATTACTTACTACTCCCTCTGTCCCATAAAATATGTCCATAAAGCAAGTTTGCACAAGAATTAAGAGACATCAAATCACAACAGTGCAAGCACAGTCCATCTCCAATTTTTTACACGTGAAAACTAAACCCAAAAAGGGGGATCCATGACAAACTTTCTCAACCAATAGGAAACAAGCGGATTAAAGTTTGAACCAATAGGAGACAATCACTAAAGTCCCTAGGATTGATGACATGGCAGTCATCTTCTTTAAACCACACCAACATCAAAATACAGAACATTCTTCACAGAGAATAAAAACTGCAAAACAGAGCATCTCACACGAGTGCATTCAATTCAAAAGCAAAAAAAAGTCTGCATCATTGCTTGAAAGGGATGGCTTCAGCATTTACTCCTCAAAATGAAGACCCACCTCCTGAAGGCTCAGCCCTACCTCACCAACCTTTTCTCTTTGATTTAAATGAGCCAGCTGTGGAGACAGAAGAGGTGGCAGGGCATCACACAGGGGAAGAGAATCTCACACCACCCAGTTTGCATCACCAGCCATCCAAATCCAAGCTCAACGATGACAAGAGGTTTCATGTACTGTTGAGGCTTCTGCAAGTGCATTCATCAACAGGTCAGTTGTATAGGAGACACATGTAAGTCATTGCAGATGAGTTTGGTATATCAGCAAGGACAGCAGCCAGGATATGGAACACAGCAAAGGAGCATATGAATGCAAATCAGAGGCCAAATGTAAGCAACAAGTATCACAACAGTGGAAGGAAGAGACAAGTTGTAGATCAGGCAGCAATCACAACAATAAATATGGGAGACAGAACTTGCATTAGGGATTTAGCTAGCAAGTTGGGAATGTCTAAGAGTACATGCCACAGATTCATCAAGAGGGGATTAATGAGGCCTCATACCAATGCACTCAAGCCAGGGCTAAAAGATGCAAACAAGACAACTAGACTCAAATGGATTCTCAGTTTGCTAGAAGGGGCCACACCAGAGACAAAGAAAGTGTACTATGCAATGTATGACTTTGCCCATATTGATGAGAAATGGTTTCAACTCAGCAGAAAATCACAGAGATGTTATCTAGCAAGGAATGAGAAGGGGCAATATAGAGCAGCAAGTTCAAGCAAGTTTATACTCAAGGTAATGTTCACAGCTGCAGTAGCAAGACCAAGATACAATTCACAAGGAGACTGCACATTTGATGGAAAATTAGGGATTTTTCCATTCACTTATCAAGAAGCAGCAAAGAGGAAGAGCAAGAACAGAGCAAAGGGCACAATGGTTACAAAACTGGTTGAATCAGTGAACCAAAAAGTCACAAGACAAATGCTCATCACTCAGATTGTGCCAGCAATCATGGCCAAGTGGCCTAGGGAGACAGGAGCTCATCAAGTTATTTTCATTCAACAAGATAATGCAAAGGCACACATATCACAGGAAGATGCAGAGTGGCAACAATTTTATCAAGAAGATGGTTTCACATTCATCCTAACTCAACAACCACCAAACAGTCCTGATCTAAACATCTTAGACTTGGGATTTTTCAGAAGCATTCAATCACTCATGCACAAGAAGATGCCAAACAATGTTGATGAGATGATGGATGTAGTCAATCAAGCATTCCATGAATTAGATCCTAAGACACTGAGTAATGTGTGGATGTCTTTACAATATGTTATGAATGAGGTCCTAAAGAGCAAAGGATCAAATGACTATGAGTTGCCACATGTAAACAAGAGGAGACAAGAGAGGCTAGGCATCCTACCAATACAAGTCCAAGCACCAATGTGGGCAGTCCAACAGGCATGGGAATTAGTTCATGGACAGCAAACAAACAATGCAGGTCAACACACTATGCAACCAGAAATGCAGACTGAAGACACCCAACACAGTAATGGAGACAACAATAGTCAAGAGGAAGCATATGAGGACATGCATGATCTTTAGTGGAAGGTAGGAGACATGAAGAAGTATTTTTTGTAAACAGAAAAGTGTTAGTTGTGGGAAGCTGTACTTTTGTAATCACAAAAGTGTAAGTTGTGGGCAGAAATACTTTTGTGATCAGAAAAGTGTAAGTTGTGGAAAGCAAAACTTTTGTATGCAGAAAAGTGTAAATGGTAATGAAATGAAACTGACTTTTGGCTATCAAAAACAGAAGCTAAGTTTATCATGAAACAGGTGGAGACATAGGCAATGTAATCTCAAATGTCAAGATGGTTATGAAATCAAAGTGAATAAAGGAAATCATAAACTGTAAAGGAGACAAAGATGGAGTTATGAAATGAAAGTGATTACAAAAGCAAAAACAGATTGCAAGCCTAGCAAAAACAGTTGGAAAAAAGAAAAGAAAAATAATCTCAGATGTCTCCAATCCATCATTGATGCAACCCACCCACATTAACTTCAGCTCCACTGGCTTGCCAAAGCCTGTAAACAGACTGGCTTCCTAGTTGAAGCTGAAATTAGTGGGAATGTAGAGGCATTGCATCTCAGAATATTGACTCATCATTGATAAAAAGAAAAAAAAGAAAAATAATCTCAGATGTCTCCAATCCATCATTGATGCAACCCACCCACATCAACTTCAGCTTCATTGGCTTGCCAAAGTCTGTAAACAAACTGGCTTCCTAGTTGAAGCTGAAATGAGTGGGAATGTAGAGGCATCGCATCTCAGACTATTGACTCATCATTGATAAAAAGAACAAAAAAAAAACTCAGATGCAAACATGAAAGGGATGCAAAAGAATCAAACATGACAAAAGCACAGGATTCATGATAGCACAAGAAGCATGAAAAACAACAACAACAGGAATGCAAGACACATCCAGACATGGCATGAATATGCAATTACAACAGTATAACTCATCATGTAAGTGCACAGAAGGTAGGATACAAGAACACATAAGTATAAGCATAAAACTGAAACTCAGATGCAAACATGAAAGGGATGCAAAAGAATCAAACATGACAAAAGCACATGATTCATGATAGCACAAGAAGCATGAAACCTATCAAAGAAGACAACAAGAATGCAAGACACATCCAGACATGGCATGAATATGCAAGTACAACAGTATAACTCCTCGTGTAAGTGCACAGAAGGCAGGAGACAAGAACACATGAGTATAAGCACAACACTGAAACATCCATGTTATGCATTCACAACCAATAGGAGAACAACACAATATGAAAGGTCATCATTGCTTAAATAAGACAGGAGACATCCAATATGGCCATAAAAATTGTCCATAAAGCAAGTTTGCACAAGAATGAAGAGAGATCAAATCACAACAGTGCAAGAACAGTCCAAAGTCCACAATGAACCCAGTGTATCCAAAATCCTGAAGCTACACACATCATGCAGGAGACAACAAATCCAATTCAACATGCATCACATAACCAAACTAATCAGTACATGCATCATTTCAACATTTACAAGGGCAATCACATAACCAAACAAATCCAATTCCATATAAGATCCGATGGTGGGATTCCAATCATAAGATGGTACCCGATCCATCCAGAATCTACACACAGGCAACAGAAGCAAGTAGCAAGCCCTATCAACAGACTAAATCACAGTTGAATTCAACATGCAACTCAACAGAAGTATCAACACAAGCAAGAACAAGCAACAGTTGGGAATGTCAAAAGGTTTAATTCTCAGTCAGAAGCAACAACTCATCATCATATCAACATGGAAACAAGATTCCAAGCACAGAAGCAAGAACTCATCATCATATGAACATACAACTCAACATGCAACTCAACAGAAACAATAATCACACTATTCATCATCATGCAGTCAATAACAAGCTCAAACATGCAACAAACCCAACCAGTTATCAACACAGAGGAGACAACAAATCAAGGGAGAGGCGACTTAGCTACCCAGAAGTGCCGGAGTCCACAGAATCAGGCACAACTTCGCCATCATCAGAGTTAGGGGGATCTCTAGCACAGGATTCCACCGTTGGCTCCTCCTCCTTCCTAACCACCGCCTTGGCCTCGTTGTAATAGTTGCGCACCGAATCATTGGACCGCCCCTCGCAGCTGAAGGAGTGGAAACCCTTGCAAGCGGAGCCCCAATCGCATTTGTCGAAGTACTCGGGGCAACCATGCTCAGAGAAGGAATCAAGAGAGGGATGGGGGTTGTCGAACTCATCCGCGAAGGGATCGGAGCCCCAAGACACTGCCGGACGCTCCTCCTCACTCATCAGTGTGTTTGGAGACAAAAACTTCAAAGGAGACAAAGTGGGAGCCAACAATGGAGACACACAAAGAAGGAGGAGGAGGAACGGACCAAGATTGGAGCCCAAACAACCAATTCAGGATGAAGGAGGGACGAAGGGACCAAGAATGGAGACCAAACAACCAATTAAGGGTGAAGCTCGAAGCTTCTACAAGGCAGAAATGGAGGGTTTCCAAAGAGCATTTCAGAGAGACAAGGGAAAGGAAATAGCGCAAATGAGGGCTTGCTCTCAGTTTGCTAGGGTTTGTGTGGTTTTATACCACACTGCATGGATCACACGAGAAGCAAATGAGGGTGAATTGGATCAATCCAATTCAACTTCATCACCAACACACCACACAAGCCCAATTTACAGAGCATGTTGCCTATGGGGCAAAATTGGACCGATTTGGACAATTTTTTTTTTGCCCTTGTTTGATCTCATTTTAAAGAGCATAAAATGGTGATTAAGAAATTAATGAAAAAAATTTTAAGTTTAAATAATTTTTGGGTATAATCTTATGTATATGTAACGTATTTAATGTGTATTGTGTGATTAGGAGAGAGGTGAAAAGGAATAAAGGGTTGGTGGTTGTATGTAAATTGAATGATTGTATGAGGGTAAATATGTAAAAAGTGTGTGATATAAAAGGAAAGAAATGAAAGATGGACAAACTTTGCGGAACGACCGAAATGGAAATATGGACGATCTTTATGGGACGGAGGGAGTAGATGTTAGAACATCCTCAACAGATGTGTTATAATTTTTTTTTAAAATGGACAATCAAAAACTATATTCTCCCAAAAAAAATTACTTCAACTCTAATAATTTCTTCATTTTGCATAATTTAACCTTTCTTATTTAACTTCAACAACTTGTCTATTTTAAAAAAGTTAATGTTTTTTAATTACGGAGTATTATTTTTATTTAAGTGATAAAAAAATGAAAATATTATACAATTTTACCTTAAAAATACTAAGTAATAATGAATATAATGTAACGGGTCAGAAAGGTGTAGATTGCAGAGGCCGTGATTATCTGCTTCAAACAAATAATGAATATAATCACGTAATAATAATTAATAAACACATTAACATCGATCAGATAACAAATGCTAGGGGAAGAGAAGAGACAGCACCTAATTTATAAACTCGTTTTTAATTTAAAAAAACTACTTCCAACCCTATCTCGAACTCTTTTGCATGTCGGTCTTGCGATTAAAAAAAGAAACAAAGAATTGGGTCGTGTTTGCTTACCGTTAATGAGCATCAACAGGATTTTAAATACAAATAATTCAAAAAAAGCCAACATCTTAAAAAAATTATTCAAAAGCCATATATAAACAAGGTGCAATTATGTAACGCTGCCGTAGGTCCATAGTTTATACGTTAACTAGTTTAACCCCCGTACCATGTACGGGTAATATGATTATAAATCCAGTTTAATATAGATATGTAATGTCAATAATCATGTTAAAATTATATGATCATATATATTTATCTTCGTATTATGATTAGTGTTTTTTACCAATATTAAATCAACTCATAATATAAATAAGTTGGATTTGTTTAAAAATTACTTTATGATAAATATCACGTTTTATTAAATAGTATTATTTATGGGAATATTATAACTAATTCTTGGTAAGTGATAATTTATAATTTTCGTGATAATTCATATTTTTTGGTAAATTTTAATCAATTTTTACGGGATAAGATTATATGAGATTCTAACTACCTAATTCGTATAAAGGAGGGCCCGACTGATTATTTTATTACTGAAATGACACGTGGCGCAAATTTTTGTGAACACATTGTCTCCGCTTTATACTATAGGTAGTATAGATAATCATTTTGATTACTTGCCTGTGGTGGCCCTTGTGGGCTCCCTGACATGTAATCCCAAACCATGACTTCATATTATTAATTGAGATATTCCGCGTGGTAACCACAAGGTTTTGCGAATTCTGCGTGGTGCCCAAAGTGTTTTGAGATTCCGCGTGGTGACCATGAGGTTTTGCAAATTCCGTGTTATAACCTCGGCATATTTTAAAAAGTTAAAAATATATAAAACTCACCCCTAATATTTACTTAATTACATAAAATCACCCTAAACTTTATTTTTTCAACAAAACTAGCAAATCTTTTTTCTTAAAACACTTAAGTTTATAATTATACAATCATATATTTTTTATTTAATCTTTTTCCATGCCACTATATGTTATTATTTTAAAAAATTACTTTTTTGTTATTATAAAAAGAACCTCATTTTCAAAATTTATAATAGTTGATAGTTTAAGGGAGTGTTTTTTTTTAAGTAGGTGCACTAATTCAAGTAATTTATTTCCAAAATAATATAAAATTGGTTTTCTAAATATAATGTACATATATAGTGACATGAAAAAATGTGCAAAAAAATGATAGAGTTTTTAATGACATGTACAGATTTAGGCAATTTTTTTATAACATTTAAAAATAATAAATATTATGTGTATCAAGTGATAGTTATTATTAAGTGTTTTAAGAAAATAGATTTGCTAGTTTTGTTGAAAAAATAAAATGTAGGGTGATTCTATGTAATTAAGTAAACATTAGGGGTGAGTTTTATATATTTTTAACCTTTTAAAATATGCCGAGGTTATAATACGAAATTTGCAAAACCTCAAGGTCACCACGCGGAATCTCAAAAAACTTGGGGCACCACACGGAATTCGCAAAACCTCGTGGTTACCACGCGGAATTTCCCTTATTAATTCAAAGCTTCAAAGTTACAAAAATCCTGCTATTAGTTTCATCTTATACACATGGATCAAAAAAATTTCATCTTATACACCTAGAGTAAGACTTTTTTTTTTTTGCTCTCGCGTCCGGTTTAGCTAGTAAACCCCGCCTACGTCCGGACCGGGTACTGCAGTAGTCCTGTGAAAGAGGCGACCCTCCCAATTCCGTTGCTCCATCCACGCTGCTAAGGAGATTCGAACTTCGAACCACCTATAGTAAGACTTTGTACACCGTGTTTATGCAAACCAACACCAGATTACGTGACTCAAATGCCCTTCGACCCAAAATATCCAATTTTATTTTGTGCACAAAATATCGAAGAATAAGGCAATTATCTTCATTTTTTGCCCACGATCAAATGGGCGATCAAATTCTGGTGATCACCGGCGAAGATCTTCAACGCGGGCCCACGTCCAGCCTTGATCATCCACTTTCCGTTTCCAGAAATGGACGGCCTAGGATGCGCCTTTGACACACCTTCCCTCACACACGTCACACCCAACAAACCTTCCCCCTTTCTTCTTCTTCCTTTACCTTCTCCAGACATTCTCTGCGTTTCCCCTCTCAATATACGCCCACCACCATTATTCCTCCACTTCCCTCCTCCATTTCAAGCCTAAAATCCACTCCTCCTTGCACTCTAAATCCGTATTCCCCTCCCAAAACAATCAATTGATCCATGAATTAGCACAATCAGACAATCAATTTGCTGTGCAAACCTCTAAATCGTATATATTCATCGTTGTTCAATTACATGGCGGCGCACCACGGGGGGACGGCCGAGATGGACTCCGGCACGGAATCGGTGACGTCGACGCCTCGTTCGATCCACAAGGGGGCCGCCGGAGCCAACGACGACGTCCACCATCACCAAGGACCTCGGATCCGCCTGATGTGTAGCTTCGGCGGAAAGATCCTCCCCCGTCCTCACGACAACCAGCTACGCTACGTCGGCGGCGACACGCGAATCGTCGCCGTCAATCGCTCATCCTCCTTCGGCTCCCTCGTCGGAAAGCTCTCGAAGCTCACCGGCGCCGTCGCCGGCGAGTTCACCGTCAAGTACCAGCTTCCGAACGAGGATCTCGATGCGCTGATCACGGTCTCCACTGATGAAGACGTGGAGAACATGATGGAGGAGTGGGAGAGGTTTTGCGCGTCTCAGGCGAACAAGACCGCTCGATTGCGCCTCTTTCTGTTTCCGAACACGGAGTCGGAAGATTCTAGAGCCAGTAGCATCTCGTCGCTTCTGGACGGTTCCACAAAGCGCGAGAGCTGGTTTCTGGACGCGCTCAACGGCGGGAGGGCGGTTTCCGGGGACTTGGAGCGAGGCCGATCGGAGGTCTCGTCGATTGTGTCGGAGGTGCCTGATTATCTCTTCGGGCTGGACAATTCGGAGGATCCGAGCCAGGGACGGATGGAGTCCAGATTGAAGAACACTTTTAGGGGCGTTTTGACTGATAGCATCCCAGGCTCCGATCCGAGCTCGCCGTCGCCGATGGTCACGGCGCCGTCGCCGTTCTGCTCGTCCTCGTCGGCGCCGGCGTGCGTGCCGACCACGCCCAACCTGAATCTCCCTCCGGTGAAGACAAAGCCCGAAAGCCCTGGGTTGAGCAACAAGGCTGTGAATATGATGGCGGAGTCTCCAAAAGAGGTTTTATCTGAACCGGGTTCAGCAGGGGAGCAAAGGCCCGCCCCGGTTCAGCAGCAGGCCACTTCCGGGTACCCGGGCCCGCCCGTCTGGGGCCATCATCCGCACCAGCCCGCTCCGTACCCGGGTCATGCCCCGGTTCAGGCCATACCCGTGTACTACATGGCCGCTCCGGGTCAGAACCCCGCCCCGGTTCCGGTCTCGCATGGGCCGGGCCAAGTTCAGCCGGTTCATCAGGTTCCCGGTCAGTTCGTCCAGCAATACCAAATGCCACCGGGCCAGGTCCCCATCGGGTATCAGCCGGTTCATGGTGCGGGTCAAATGTACACCGGCGGTCCCATTAGACAGCAGATGGCGATCCCGGATCAATACCATGACATGCAGGGCCGGGTCGTTGCGGGTGGGGGCGGGCCAAATGCGACCCCGAACCCGAACCCGCCCATGTACTACGGTGTCAGGGGTGGAGGCATGTATCAGGGCTACCCGGGGATGATGATGCCGCCAGCTGGTGATGACATGTCAGGATCGGGCCACGATGGAGCCCGATCTGGCCCGGGTTAGTAATTGGTTTTTTTTCATGAAATCGGTGGGCTAGCAAAGTCCACAAATCTATGCTGGTCAGAAGTCTGTGTCAGAAGTGCAGTGCAGATCCTTGGGGTAGTGATGGGAGTTTTGTTTTTGTGTTTGGGTGAATAATAAGATTTCTCACATGATCATGTGATCCTATAAGCATTGAAATGTAATGTACTCTTTTTCTTCTTATTTTTCCAGTAGTTTTGAATTGAGTGATGAACTTGCTTTAGTTCTGAAATTCTGCGATCTGAGTTGCAAGTCAAATGGACCATCATATTTGTATATAAATGGTGTTGTTCTTCCTTTAACTTATCCTTTTTCGCATTATAATTATATGCATGGATAAAAAGTATAGGATAGGAAATTAGGTATCAATCATTCAATCAATTTCTTTTATTGATCCGAGTCATACACATATTGAGTACGACAGCCAAAGCAATAATTTTTTTTTGGTCGAAAGCCGAAGCAATAATTAGGTTAGCGGGTTTTATAGTTTACGAATACACGTTATATGATCAATGAATATAAAACTGATTGTGATTAAACATATGAATGGGCCAAGTCAAGGAACGAATAAGTCTAGGCTGGCTTCTGATTCTAAAGATGAATTATAAGCTCAACTTGGATGCACCTCCAATTGTTGGACTCAAATTGAAACATGGTTTAGCAACAAAGCCACAGGTATCTTAGATCTAGCGAATAACCAATGAGCTTGACGAGAAATCGTTCAAGGCTCGAGTATTGCACAATTATCATTTCTCTTTCAAAATGTTGCTTATCGTTTAAAGGGTCCATGTGAGAAAAATCTCTTAGGTTGGATAAATTGGAAAAATTAATGACAACAATGTTTTCATAAAATCCTAAGCTAGCTAGTCGATATTGTGAAATTAAAGGTCTTAAATTGGATTATACTATGAAACATCCTTCAATCATGTACAAGGATTTCGCTCGATATAACACAATTATGAATCAAGGTTGGTGGTCTAAACTAACTTTTTGTGATTTATTCTTATGGGTTAAATTATACAACGCATATAGATTATAGACTTTATTAATGATTTTCATGAGTAGAAATCATAGAATTACTTTTGCAAAATTGCAAGACTTCACCATGACTTGACCGTATCCTTAGTTGCCCAACAGTTGGATGGGGCCGCTTGTCCGCTTTGGGTCTGTTTGAACTTTGAATTATGAATTTATAGAACTTGATACATTTTACTTTGGTGATTAAAACCCGTTTGTGGTTTTTATGGTCTACTTTTCCTCTCACACTTCATTTTCTGATCAAGTCTTGAGTTTTGTATTCATCAAAGTTGTATTTTATATGAATGAATGGACTCTTGGAACAGGTACAAGTATTAGATTCATGGTGGACAGTTCTGCTTGATGCAGTTGAAACTTGAAATCTGGCGTGTGTTATATGTGATCTTGAAGGTCAATTGAGCGGCGTGCACTTTTATTCTATACATCTCCAAGAAAAAAAGGACCTAAAGGCTCAAACAAAGTTACATTCTTCGCAACGATCACGAGGGATCACAAGATTTTACAGACATGGGAGGCGGAGGGTGAAACTGAAAGAAGGCTTCGCTATGAGGGCTGAGGCTTCCTATGCATATTGTGTCACCTCGCCCACGCCAAGCTCCATCTTGAACGTTGTTCATTTCCAAAGTTCTGGCCTCCTAGACAGTAATCAAACATAACCGAAATTTCAGACCGTTATCTCAAGAAATGAATGAGATAGCCATTGATGATGGCAAAGAAGACCTGACCTGGCAGATGGAGCAGCAAGGGCAAGCTAACTGGTACACGCAATCGTCCAAGTAGCTATCGTTACCCTAAAAACCAAACGAATTAAGCTTGTGTAAGTTCTTTTTTTTAGCATGTTTTCCCTTGATTGCATACCACTAATCAACCAATGAAATAGGTCATAAGGTCATCAGGAAGACCTTACCCTGATGTTGAATTTCATTCTCATTCGTGTGCGAAGAAAACCAGAATATGCTCCAATTGATATAGTGAAAGTGAGAGCAAGATATAGGAAACAATGTCTTCTTGTTATGATGAAGCTGATGTAGTTCAAAGCTGCTAAGAGAATGAGCAACAAGTAGGCAGATCCCTGCAATATTGGAAGATTTGTTCACATGTCAAGTTCCTGTGGCAATTTTAGGAACCATATTCCTAACAGAGTAACAATCCTATCAGAAAGAAAACCATGTGAGAAACAAAAGGAAACAACATTCCTTCTATGGCAAAAAAGAGGTTTTTTTTTTCAGTTAGGAACTAGAAATAGAGAGCTTGGCTAAGAAAAAATGAGACTTGGAATAAATACATGGAGAAAGGAAGAACCAAGGCCAGCTCGCTTCATGTTCTTTCCAAATCTGTAGCATGGGCAACTGTTGCATAAAAAAACAATCTCATAAGAGAAATAATTGCATTGATCACTTGAACTTGCAGGATTTTAAGTACAAATTACAATGCTGGAGATTGATTAATCACAGTGACTGTAGTTTAGTGGTAAGAATTCCCCGTTGTGGCCGTGGAGACCTGGGCTCGAATCCCAGCAGCCACACTTTTTTATTTATTTTTCTTTTACATTTTTCGGTTCCAGTAATCAACCTCCCACATCATATTTTATCCGGATTAAGCAACTTCTCAAATATAGGAAACCAACCAGATCAACAAAATAAAAAGCAGATGTCCTAAGCCAAACAAAAATCACCTACTACATTAAACATCCAAACTCAATTGAAACAATCAATGAAACCCATTACTTTAGGCAAAGAATGGTCAACAATCATCGAGGCAAGAGATACTCCCTCCGTTTCACAATAAGTGTCGTTTTAGCTCTCAACATAGTTTTTAAGAAAAACAATCATTCACTTTAAAACTTACAACTTTTTCTTAATCTTACCACTCATTACATTTCTTTGGCCAATGAATGAACAACTTTAGTCAACAAATACACATTCCAATAAAATTTATCATTATTCACCCCTAATAAAGTACTTTGAAAACCTAAAACGACACATATTATGAAACAAATTTTAAGTGCTAAAACTACACTTGTTGTGAAACGGAGGGAGTATAAAACAAGTGCTTGAAACTTGAAGCCTGTCTGTCTGACTACCCTAGAGATACCCTTTTCCTGCAAATTCCTGATTGTGTCTCCTCTCCAAACCATTAAAGAAAGATGAAAACATAGGGAAGAAAACAGTTAGAAAAGGAACTAACCAGAGAGTTTCAATGGCAATACGGCGATCATCAAAGCAATCAAGAATCCCACCTTCCCACATCCTGAAAACCCCTCCAAACCTCTCACTACCAAAACCCTCATCTTCATTCTCCATCACCCTCCATTTCCCCTGGCTCTGCAAAGCCACCGTTGAACACAGCGTTTCAAAATCCAGCACTGTCACGCCTTCCAGAAGCTTCTTCTCCTCCTCCTCCTCCCCTCTACACTGAATCTCTTCTCTATTACAATCCGCCATTAATTCTTCGCCTAGAAAAAGCTTAAACCTTGAGGAACAAATTCAGCCCTTTAAGAAGAGACACTAATGGTGGAAATGGGAGATGCCCACCAAAGGCATGAATCACAAATACACTCCCATTGATGGATGGGTGCGTAATCAAGTTGGGTAACGGAATAAGAAAAGGTTTGAGCTTTTTCCCTTTGTTTTGGTCGAAAAAGGTTTGAGCTTTATGGTGTAAACAAAACCCACAAACGGGCATTGCCGAAAGGAATGTACAAGTGGGATAAAGACGCAATTGAGAATTATGGGGCTGTGTATGTGTTGGTTGGGGTGCAAATTGGGGTGGAACGCATGGCTGTCAATTAAATAATTTCGATTTCAGTTGAGCAGAAAGATCATCACGGAGCTGGGAACAGGATGAGGATTCCGTTTTTGAAGAGAGAGGATTGATAAGATAAGAATGAGTTGGATCCGAGTTGGACTGTTTTTCTTATAACGTTGTGCTGTTGTTAGTTGTTCACTCGTAACTTCTCCTTCCTTATTGATTGACCCAATTTTAAATTTCCTAACAGTTTATATATGATACCAATAGTTTATACGTATTTATTTTAGATAACATTAATTACAAGATTTTGTTTTTGAAATGGGTAGCAAATCGAGTTGCTACAACTTACTCATATTTCGGACTATAATATGATACCCAATTGTTTGGATTATTGTTATTTAAATTTACTATTTAAACTTTAGACAACATCATATTTAAAAATCTTATGTTCGAACATTTTTTTTTGACCTAACGTTCGAACTTTAAAAGGGGATGTATCCCACCAAAAATTATCAAAAGAAGATGCTTGGCTTTGGAGTACTATTGGACAATATACAAGCTTACAAAGCGAACTCTTTGAGCAACAATTTTTTTTATAACTGATCACTTCTATAGTCTTCCTATTACATCCTTTAAAGAAGACTCGAAATACCCATAAGAATTTATAGACCATTAACATCCATGAAGACTATTTGAAGGTCTAGAAAGGCTATACTTGCCATGTTTGACACAAGTGGTAAGAGTAAGCAAAGTTCAAATATTCCATTGCAAATAGGATACTTTGCAAGTAGCAACAACCATGGCAAATGGTGCAAATAGGATTACTTGCCAAGTTTGATTCAACAATTGAAAGACGAACAGCTTCTTTTGTAATGCCTCTCTTTCTTGTTGTCCTTCAACATATAATACACATCACTAATCACCGAAATTGATACTTTTACCACAATTACTTAAAATATTAAGTACCCACAATGCCGCAAAAGATACAGATTCGAAAATGCTGGACGTGCAAAAAAGTCCACCGACAACATGCTTAGAAGTAAAAAACACCTGATAGGTTTGTTTTCGCAGCACAACAATTACACAAAAAAGCCAACCAACCTTGTGGCTTTGAGCTTTGAACTTGACGACAGTTTTATGCCCATACCTTATGTTTTGGCAGGAGGTCTAACCGGCCCCAGTCCTGAGCCACTCCCCAGGTGCTTAAAGGCTTTGGCTTCCAAATTCTCGTCGTGAGCAGCGAACCCAGTGCCTCCTTTCTCCAAGGCCACAAGATTCCTTTCCTTACACGGTTTGTTGCAAGCCAAGCACACCTTATCAACAGCCATAAACTTATCCGCACATTTCTTGCAAAAGACATGACCACATGAACTGAGAACCACGAGCGATATCGTATTGGTCAGAGTGACTTTACAGCTGGGGCAGATATATGACTTGTCAAGCGGCCCTCCTTCATTTTCATTCTCTTCAGTGAAATGAATGGGGAAGAGGGATTTCAGTTTAAGCTTCTCATTCCCTTCAGGGCAGGTTGTGGTTGCAGCTGGGGCCTCTGCTTTGGCAGGTGCTGCTGGTGTAGCAGAAGGAAGCCAAAACGCTTTCATAGTTCTCAATGCTTCTGCTTCATATGAGGTTGCCTTCACACTATTGGCACCATGGAACCCGTTCCTATCTAGGGATTGATTCTTACCACTGTATTGTGGGAGAGCACCGTGATTTTGTTGATCAAATTCATCGAGTTCCCTGGCTTTTTGTAGCACTGATTTCTCTTCTTCCTCTTCTTTCTCATGCTTCTGCTGAAGAGCTTGTGCTGCTACCTTCCTGCATTATATACTATGTCAAAAATGCAAACAATTCAACTAGGACAACTTCGAGAATACAGAAAAAAAAAAATGAAAACAGAAAACCTCAATGGGAAAATAAGCATACATTGTAAAATTCAAGATATAAGTAAGTACTACATAACTGCATAGCCTGAATTGGAAAATATGATGAAAATCCTAGTGGATTTCTTAGTCAGTCCATCAATAAGATATCTTGCAATTTTAAGGACTTGATAATGGTACAAGCAACCATCAAACATAACCTATAACCACGTTACATTCATCAAGCTATGGGTAAAACTCAAATCCTTGCGGTTTCATGTTTCCCTTTTCTCTTGGGAATCGACAAATACAAGGAAGCAGAAACGGCCTAATCTTAAAGAACTTGCATTACATACAATTCCATACATCAACAGATATGACACCAATCTAAAACAGCTACCTATCTAGCACCATTTCATGTGAACCTAAACTTAAAAGAACTTGCATGGAATGTGACAGCTCTAACAAAAAAATCAGTCAGTTGCTAGTTTCTGTACTGTAAATTTGCAGCATATCATCAAACCGACCTTACAAAAAACAATTTAATCCTCCAACAAAGACCCGGTTTCAGACAAGATCAAAAGGGAAAGACTTTAGTCAAGTACTATTCTGTTGTCCCAACAATATCTTAATGGCATCCTCCTACAAAGCTTTTGACAAAATCATGCCAAATCTGTATAGCAATACTCGTATCTAAGACATAAAACACTAATAGAAAGCTTAGAAAGGGGCATCCTTTGACCAGAACAAGTGGCATATCAGCCATTACACAAAGTTGGGTAGAAGGACAGCACAAGGAATTCCCCAATCCTAAAGGGCAATTGACATAACTGAATTATTGGAGTTACCAAATAGCACAAGCAATATGAAAAAGAATGAAGATAAAAGAAAGGCTCACCTCTGAATGTCCTTCTTCTGAGCAAGCAAGCACTCGAGGATGCATTCCTTGCAGAAAACATGGCCCTTCTGGCAACACAAGGGATCGATGACCGGCTTTAAGCAGAGGCAGCAGGCATCGAAGGGCTTAATAGAGTCCTTACCGAGTCTCTCCTTCTGAGTACCATACCCTAGCTTCCGCTTCTCATCGTACGTGAAGAAGGCGAGGTCGTTGTTGTTCCTCGAGTGTCTCTGTGGCATCTCGAAACCCTAATCACAGACCTATGAAGACAATTTTCAGTGAGAACTCCGATCGCGAAGAAAATCAAATCCCTAGATCTTTCCGGGGACGAGAGCTTTTCAATTTTCCGGTGCGTATTGGGGATTTTCTCCCCTTTCTTCTTGATGGTATGTGGGCTATGTCTGTGATCGACTTCACGATTTATTTTGTTATCTTTTGATGGGCCGATAAATAGAAGTTTTCGAGTTTTAGGCCCATAAAAATCTGCCTTAACTGCCCACTACATGTCCATGACGCCTTTCGTTTATGGTTGACGTTTTTAGGCCCTTAATTTGGTTGTTGTTTTTCATACCAGAATTAGTTTATGGTTTTTGATCATTCCCTTGAGTTTATAAGTTTATTTTACACCTAATTATACGTGATTAGTACAGTAAACTAGCTTACATCCAAGCACACCTCGCCTGTTCTACGTAAAAGACAATTAAATACAAGTCCGTATCAACAAAATAAAGGATTCGTGTACCTCTCTAAACCTAGGAGCCAACCCCAAAAGGAAAATAAATTAATACAAGTTGATTGAATTTGAATTAATGTGATTGAGTACCAAAATTAGAGTTTAAAAAAGAAGAGATATCACATGGGCTCTGATCTTAAGAAAGCTCATGTAAGCTCACATGAATGTCTTTGGATTTTGGAAGATCGGATATGCAAGTTGGTGTCCAACTCATTCCATGCATTAACCACATAAATTCATGTTTAAGCTGTTAAGACTTAGTTAATTTGGAATCACTTCTGTCGATGAATTTCTTATGGATAGGCCATAATATTAAATACAAGCTAGTATGTTTCGTTTTTTCTTGATGTTATTTCTTTACATACCTACTACTCCCTCTGTCCCGGTTTGTTTGTCCAGTATTCCTTTTCGGGTGTCCCCTTTTGTTTGTCCACTTTCCATTTATATCAACTCTTTTACCCCCATTATTCCATTCTCTAACATACTTTATCTCTTTTCACCCCAATCAATCACGTCTTTTACCCATACTATTCAACTCTCTCACCTACTTTATACTACTTTATACCTACTTTCCCATTTACCCATACTATTTTATACCGTTCTTAAAACCCGCGTAAATTGTCCTTTTGGACAAACAAAAGGGGACGGAGGGAGTATTTAGCACACACTAAAACTGATAAAAACATCCTAAATTTACCTAATTTATAGATTAGTCCCCCTCCAAATTCCCCCTCCCCTTTTCTTCTCTCTGTACGTTGTTCTCAATCAACCTGTAAATGCAATTTTCAACCACCGGTGTCAGCCCCCGCCCACCGCTGCCATTCGCCGCCCACTGCCATCACCGCTGCCACCCACTTCCTCCCCGTTACACTTTATAACAATCGATGCTTAATAATATTGTTAGTCAAACATCTGGATTTTGGTTAATTAATTGATTTTTCTCTCAATCTTTTTCTTCCTGTACGTTATACCAACATGATAGCAAGCTTTTCATCAAAAAAACATGATAGCAAGCCAACAACAACCAACCAAACCCTAAAGTTTGCATATTTCGTAGGGAAAAAGAAAATTTTAAACTATCTTTTTTTCTTTTAATGGAAAATTCCGCTATAATCGAGTCAATTGGCAGTTTCGATTATGAATAAATTCCGTTGTGCATCACTGTATAAGCATAATTTCAATCGATTTGTCTAATTTCACAACAAAATTGACAAACCTATAACCCTAGATTTCGAAATTATAACCTATATGTCGAATTTAAGATTAAAATCAACCTTTGATCTTAATAAAGGTATTCATCAATGAAAATTGAGTACAAATCACTTCGAACATAGCAAAAAGAATGGTGTTATACGTTGCTGTGTTTTTTTGTGATAAAACATTCCAGAGAAGGAGGGAGAGAAGAAGAGATTGGGTTTTTTTTTTGAGAAAGGGCTTCTATGCAAATTCCTTAAATTTTGTGTTGTTTTATCATATTTGGTGTGTTACGAATAGCATGCCCCTTTCTTTATAGTCTTTGATGTTACTCGATCATATATTAAATGTTAATGCAAATGATTGGTGACATGCATGAACATTAAAAGCTGTTTGTATAATTTGACCAAGTAAAGATCGATGAACAATATTTTAGCTTACATTTCCTCGGATAAAATTCACTACATATATTCTACCAAAAAAAATCACTGCATATATTTGCTTTTAAAAAAAACTTACTACATTCGGTTTGAAAAAAGAAAATGTTGGAACGAGAACAATAGACAGAGTCGAGACAGAGATTTACGAGGTTTGGTAAACAGTGTTACATACGTCCACGGGCAGAGAAACAATATATTAGTATATTACTATGAAAGGCAGAATTCAGATTACAAAGCTTTAGTATTTCATGAGACCCCTGTGCTACCTGTGACAGTGTATGTGATTCAGATTCAAGACACTTACGTTAACTGTGAAAAAAATTGTCTTTTCGAACCGTATAATTAAATATGTTCTTAAAATATAAAATATGTCATTCTAGAGTTTAAATGTCAATTCGTTGAATGCTAAATTGCTAATGAATCGGAAAATTTTGAAACCTTGTAAAGAGGCCGGAGGGGCAGTGTTCGAGGCCTGGGTTAAACTTGGATAAATAAACACATTTTTCTTCCGATAAAAACAAAAAACCTAGGAAAAAAAACATATCGTAGAAATTAAGGTACGTACTATCTGGTGCATTCCCCCCTTGGTGCGGGTGGAATGCAGATGTGAGTATATCTTGTGCATTATAGACGTACAAAAAGAAAATCTAACAATTTGCTTTGTATCCAGCTAAGCTAGGTGATTATTGGTAAATTTAATAATAACATTATAATGAAAAGTAAAGCTTAGTTTATTTCGGCACATCCCATTACTTTTGAGCTAAATGTGATCCACAAATCAAATCTAACCTGGCCTTTTTTAAATCATTGTTCACCTAGCTATGACTCGGTTCATCATCCTCGATCACTCTCATAATCTCATTAGTACATTCTATTGAAATAAACTTATGATTACTACCCATATTTCCAATGAAGAATATTTTCAAGCGTAAATTTCGAATACACGATCCCTACCCGAAGCAAGATCGAAAAAGAAAATGCTCGATCATGAACTGTTGTTTATTGGCGTTGGAACCACTTGATCGTCATCGTCCTCGCTTCCACCAGCCATGTCATCATCTTCCTTGTCATCGTCATCACTCTCTTCTTCAGTTGTACAGCTGTCATCCACGTAATCACCGCCATCATGACTAGTGCAGGCAGGGCATGCCCGGGCAGCAGGGTCGAGCTGGACGCCGGATCCAGCCCACGGGGTCGGGCCCTGGCAGACCCGGCAAAGGACGACCCTCGTGTGCTTGGCCGCCAGGAAGTTTGCGCGGTGGACTGAGGCGTCGCACGCCCAGCAAAGGCTCGCCTCGTCGGACTCGCAGTATGACGTGGCATTTTTGTTGCACAACTCGCATTTCTTCCTCATTGTCGTCTCTTAAAAAAAATTGTGTCGTCGCATGAATTTTGAGAGGCTTTAGAGGGAATATATATATATGACGAGGAATGGAATGGACAAGTACAATTTGAGAATATTGTAATGGCAGGCATTGAGCTGTACGTGGATCGGATGATTTTTATATAAATTGTGGGGACGTGGGAGGAATTTTCGGTTTTGGGCTGATATGATTTCAATCTTAAGCTTTGTATTTATCAATAACGTTAGCATATGATAAGATTCCTTTCAGGTGGATACTGGGCAGGTGCCTTCATGTTTATTGTGGTTTACATATACCTCGTGATTTTTTTTATAGAGAAAGAAATTAGGATCGCCGTAAGTATTACTTGGGTTCTTCTACATGATCCACAAGGGATGAGAATTGGATCTAACCAGCTTTAAGGAGCAAAGTACAAACTGCTACCCTAATATCTTGAATCGGATACTTTATGGTAAACTCACGAGTACTCAACAAATGAACTGATGTGTAAATGCATTGGCTTCATGGTATTTAACGAGGGTGTGTGACCTTTTTATTTAATCACGCTTGATTAATTAGGAGCAAGCAATTCTTCTGATCACAAATCATGTTCTGTGTAAACCAGAGCAACAGCACATGTGAGGTTTATTTGAACGTGAACGAGCCTATTGGGCCCAATTGAGTATCAGGCCCAACCAAGTTTTAAGTGGGCCCCCGCCATTCCATGTCATGAAGCACACTATTTTATTAAGCAATAATACGCATAAGAAAATGTAACATAGATACGTACATATGATAGGGATTAGCTAACTGATTAGACAAATCACAAATTCATACTACAAATTGAGGAAGCTAGAAATGAACTTAACGTACGCATGCACTCAAGTGATGAAATTAGCTAGTAGAGGAGCCATTGAATTGACGATGGAGCCACATCTTGGAGGCGTCCATGAGAGAAGGGCTAAGCCTAAACATGAGAACACAAAATTCCGTGAGGTTCAAGCAACCGTCCCCATCCAAGTCCCCTTCCCTAAGCATCTCCCTTATCATCTCGTCCCCATCCCCATTGCCATCGTTTCCGAAAACGCCCTTGGTGTCTTGGTAAAAGTCGAGCCCCAGAAGGCGCGACGAGTTGGTCTTCAGGCTCTCGAACGTGATCAAAGACTTTTCCGGGTCCATAAGGAGCTTGAACCCGTTCGAGAGCTCCTCCATGAACCCCTCCGTGCCCAGCCGCCCCACCATTGACGGGAAAAGGTCCTCGAATGTCGTAACCGTGCTCTCGTTCGACCTCGACGACGCCATTATGTATTAATGCCAATGTGTTTATGGTTTTTTGTTGTTGTAAGAAAGAGGGATGGACGGAGGGTATTTATAAAGAGGAGTTGGCAATTAAGATACGTATAGTAAGGATAGCTGGAGAGGAAAGTGCTAAGGAGTTGGCATAGTGACATATAAGGTAAGCTTCTTGAAATTTGGTGGCTTTTATTTGTAGCTTAATTGAGCGTATTTAGCTAGATGTGGGTGCATGTGTGATGAAACATGAAAGTATGTAACGAATTGGTGGAATAGTGGCTTCCGAGAAGCTGCTGGGGAAGCTGCCACATATCTCATCTTCTTCATAAGGAAACAACAATTGCAAAGTAATTATATTGTTTTCTTTTTGTTTTTTGGAGACTAGTTCGTTGGAGTTTTACTACAAAACCCATCAGACATTCAGACTCGTCAGTGTTACTCCTTTCGGGTTAATTGATTACAACTTTGTTTTTAAGTTTCAGCTGCATTAATTAATTTTTAATACTATTAAAAAACAAGTGCAATTTTATAGTTTATTTAAGAAAAACATATAGTACTTATAACAATCTTATGTGGGCCATGTGGCAGCTATTCTTATAAATTGGTCATGAACATCTCCTCAGACTTGTTGCCTCGTTAGTTCGAATATGAACATTTTTGGAAAAATATCGAAAAGAAAGTGGGTGGTAATTTTTTTTGGTTGTATACACTTAACTTGGTAAATTATTCAACAGGAAAGTGGGAGGAAATAGTGTAACGCCTAACTTTGAGGATGGGCTTCTCATCCATTTTTTGATTTTTTTCTTTTTAACGAGTATCTCACAAACAGTGAGTAAAATCTTTTTCCAAAAACGAAGAATTCATAATTTAGAAAAAGGTCAATATAAAACCAACTATCATAGCTACATTACCCTACATGAGTTATTTTTGATTCTTTAAACTCTAATATACAAGCATTTGAAAAGCATAGGACATGTTTGGAATTTTGGATTATCTCGAGCACAATCATATGTCAAACTTGGTAATTTTTCCTTAATCGGGTTTTGACACCAAAACTCAAAAGGAATTGGACTTTGATTCCTTACATGCATGATCTGTGATTTTTTTTTTATTTTTGGTCGAAATGATCTGTGATTAATTACGAAGAACTTTTCATGGATAAATGTTCATGTTTGAATACGTGATATAATTATAAAGATTAGACTTCGATTAATCAAGCCGTAGTAGCATAATTCATATTGATTCACATGCTTGTGTAAGTTCTCTTACAAACTGGCAAACTATTATAGGTTCGAATCCTGGCTACGGCATAATCTTTTTCCACTGCCTTCACTTGTTTTTACAAGAAAAAACATGAAAACATTATTGTTTCTCTATCAAACCTTTGTACACACAACTGCTGGATTTCATGACTTCAGTAGTCTATACTATTACAATGCATAACTATCTATTGATACATTCATAACCAAGTAGAAGTAGATCATCATACTATCAATTTATCATCTGCCACTCACTTCTGTAAGAGACAGATAATTGATTGAACTGTGTTGCTCAGATGGCGAGGAATCTGAATTGTTGTTCTGCCTCTGAATAAACCCTGGCTGTGTTGGCATTGGAAGATCTCCTATTTCTCCATTCAGCATTGCCATGGCTGTCGCAATTGTCGGCCTGTCATTCGCAAACTCCTGCACACAAAGCAGACCCACATGAACACATCTCATGATCTCCACCTCCACCGTCGGATCCAGTATGGCTTCATCAATCAGTGTCACCATTTTACCCTCATTCCACAACGTCCATGCCTAAGATGACCAAAAAAAAACCATCAGTTGGACAATGTCATTTTCTTGGTAACCAAACAGGCCCTAAGGTTCAAATGCTTGTGTAAGAGTCTTTCTTTTTACTACTTACATAGCCTAACAAGCTTAATGCCTCCTCTGCATACCAGAAACTGCTGTTCCTTATCCCTGTAATGATCTCAAATAACAAAACTCCGAAGCTGTAGACGTCGGATTTCTCAGAGATTCTCCCATCCATTGCGTATTCCGGCGCCATATAGCCACTGCAACAATAGTCCAATCTATAAGTATGCACATGCATTTCAAGAGTTAACTAGTACAAGTGTTTTGGAATCCTTACTATGTTCCAACAACTCTTTTTGTTTTATCTTGATCCTGGTTGCCCCCAAAAATCCTTGCCATACCAAAGTCAGAGATTTTCGGGTCAAGCTCTTCATCAAGTAGGACGTTGCTTGCCTTGAGATCTCGGTGAATGATCCTCAGCCTGGAATCTCTGTGGAGGTAAAGGATTCCTCTACATATTCCTTCAATGATGTTGAATCGCATTCGCCATGATAAGTTTTGTCGCCTGAGTGGGTCTGGATTTGGCATCATCATGGTTAAAAGATCATCTCTATAGAAGAGATCTTGTTGTTGGTACAAACATATAAATTTCGTGCGTACCGAATATGAATGCATCCAAGCTTTTGTTGGGCATGTACTCATAGATCAGCATTTCATCTTCCCCTTCTATGCAACAACCAAGAAGCCTAACAAGATTCCTGTGTTGAAGCTTAGAAATCACCATCACTTCATTCATGAATTCTTCCGAGCCTTGTCCAGACGCCTCTGAAAGTCTTTTGACAGCAATTTCTCGGCCATCTTTGAGTGTTCCCTGTCAGAACACAAAGCTTAACTCATTCATTTATATAACTAATTTCAAACCCTCAAACATTGAACTACCTCTAGAAGACTACCTTGTATACTGGACCGAAACCGCCTTGCCCAAGCTTGTTGCTTTCATCAAAGTTGTTTGTTGCTATTGCAAGATCATTAAACGCAAACACCGGTAGATCTTTCAGCTTAGCATTCGTCTTTACATCTGTTTTATCATCTCTTTTCCCTAGTTCATACATAATAAATACCAGTTTCTGTATTAGCATTAAAACTGGCTATATTGCTCATCATAATTCAAGAAACTTTATGTTGTTATTACCTCTTCTCCGAAACATCCACCACAATGCAAGGAGCATGATTATAACAACTACAGCTGCAGAAACAGCAATAACTGCTATAACTACAACTGTTTTCTTCTTACTCTTACTCCCTGCAAATACCAAATTACTCAGCCACTGCACACCTAAAAAGTTTATAAGAACTGATGATCTAAAAAAAAAAAAAGTTTATAAGACCTCTACTAAAGAGAAAACAGAGTTTTGTTTTTTCATTACCTAGCTCGGAATGTGCCAGACGAAGATAAAGATCGACACCGCTAGTTTTAAACTCCTGGACATCAATCAAGCTCCGTGTCCAAGTCATGCACCCAACACCCGAATCATAAGCATAAGCCACGCACGAGCAATTCTTCAAGCAATGGCTCGAGCATTCATCTTTACCGAGTCCTAAGGCCCAATCAGCATTGTCAGGCACTTTCATAGTACTCAGCTTCAAAAACCCATCTCCTCCACATTGCAGCTTGGTCCTTCTCACACATCCACTTGTCCAATTCCCATTGGCCCACTCCTTACTGCTCTTAGGAACATAGCCCCTCAAACAACTGCATATTGGGTTCTTCAAGGAATTGCAACTTCCAAAAGCACCACAAGTTCCATAAACATCACACTGTTTGGCTGGCATGTGCCAGGTGATTTCCCACTTTTTCTTACCCTCATCCCACAAAGGCTGAGTGAACATTCCATCACGACTTAGCTGATAAGTTGACAGTAAGGTCTGATTTGGGTAAGAAAACATGATAGAGATCAGGCCTTGTTTGTCACTTGAGACCACAAGGCCTGCATTTATAGTGTCAGGGAAATCGAATTGCACACCGATGAATATGTTACCGTTCCAGGGTCCGCTTCGCCAGTGTTTTCGGTCTCCGTCGTAGACGACAAGCTGAGGGAGAAGAAAGGAGTCAGACCCACATGAGAATCTTCCAAAGGAAGGATCAGATGGGCTTTTCCATGCCTTGATCATTCTCTTAGGATCAACTTCACTGGTCACTGTGTACTTGAGGTTTGGCAAGAGGGTGTCAGTTGGGTGCTGAGAGCTCTGCCATATGATGGATGATGAGGTGGATCCTACCAAGACCAAGTCTCCTGAATCAAGAATCTGGGCCTTTGAAGGAGTTGCAGGGTTGGAGATGGAAGAGTTCCATAAAGTCTGGTTCTTGCTGTTTAAAACTTGGAGATTCCCATCCTTTGAGATCCTGAGCCAGCCTGAGGAATCATTGATGGGAATCTCCCTGTTGGCTACCCAGACAACTTCCTCAACAGGAATCTGGTTGTACCAAATCCCAAGGTATTGGTTTGTGGAGTTCTGTGGGGTGAAGAACCCAAGTGCAAATTTCCCATTGCTGGAGACTAGTGTTTCTGGGGTTTTGAGGGTTTCATCAGGTGTTATGCTGTCTTTTGCATTGGTGAAAGAGGGTAGTTGTAATTGAATGATGGACAAAGACAAGAAGATTGTAAGGATAAGAGAGTACCCTGAAGAACCCATATATGACATCTTTGGAATTGGCTTAAATTTTGATCCTTTTCTTTGATTTTGATATGGGAGGGTTTAGGGTTTCATTTATATTTATGAAGCTACAACATCAGGTGAAGAAGAACTTGAGCAAGTGACTACTGAACGTGTAAAATGAGTTTGAGTTGGTAAGTGATAGACTGCCACTAGATTGACTACACAAGTTTTGTGGCTGAGATGGAGGCATTTTGTCCAAGTCGTTGTTTTGGAGATTTCTATGGTGATTGTGGTCCAAGTTCAAAGGTCATATTTTGTGATTCAAAATACTTCATCCAATCAAAAAATTATTAGCTTCTAATGTTAATAGAATTGTCACTCATAACTCTGACTACTAGACATTGCTTGTAGACTTGTAGTATGTAAATGTAAACATGAAACAGTGAGTCTTAATTACTCATTTTAACAAATGGTGGTCCTCACTTACTACCTAATTTTTACTTACTACTTAGTCTACTTTCAAATCTTTTGCGTGTTGGCGCTAAATATGACGTTGAGAAAGACCAAGACTTCAGATATATTAGTTTTTATATACCACCTGTACCTACTTGTGCGTGTCGATGGGGAACAGAAATCCTTGACATTAGAATGATGAACTCTGATTTTGCAAAATTACAAACTCAAACCCGGTTTATCGATCATGCCTAGCATTAGCAACCAATGATCATTTTCTCAAAATGGGTTGATTATTAAGGGTCTCAGAAATTGTAACTTTGGATGTATACACAATTGCACCGTAGTGCAGACATTTCAATGAACAAAGAAACCTTATAGCTTTACATCTAGATAGACTAATGTCCCAAAACTGTCAAAAATAGTAAAAAGCTGAGAACACAAGAAACAACTTTCTCTTGGCATATACAAATTGCTACCGACCATCTATGATTGCTGTGACTGTAACTTGATTAACAGTGAAAGTCTCATCCTGTTTACTAGAAGACGAATCCGTTTCATTCGGTCTCCATCCTAGGCAAAATCCTGGGATTTTCGGTTGAGGCAAAGACGCGGTTTCGCTACTTAGTAACAGAATCGCTAATGACATGGTGGGTCTCTCCTCTGCTCGCTCTTGCACACATAAGAGCCCGACTTGAATGCATCTGAGCACCTCGTGTGCTGAATACGAATCTCCGATTGACGGGTCTACGAGCTCTGTTCCTTTCCCTTCTTTCCACATTTTCCATGCCTGTAATAATGACAATGTTAATATGTTATTACCTATGTACATATGTCAAAAGAGAAAGTGTTCATGTAGCCAGAGATTGTGCTGTTTTGTGCTTACATATCCTAGGAGGTTTAACTCATTTTGCGAGTTGTAGAATCCTCTGTTCTTCTTCCCGGTGACTATTTCCAACACGAGCACGCCAAAGCTGAAGACGTCAGACTTTATTGAGAAACTGCCATCCATTGCATATTCAGGTGCCATATAGCCACTGTCATGACAAAAGGAAATGAGCATGTGAGTTATAACAAAAATATAAGAATTTTTATGGTGATGAAAATAGGAAGAAGTAAGCTTTAACTTACTATGTTCCAACGACTCTCCTAGTGTTATTTGCTTCGGTTTCGTCTCCTCCAAAAATCCTTGCCATGCCGAAATCAGAAATCTTTGGGTTCATGTCATGGTCTAGTAAAATGTTGCTGGCTTTGAGGTCCCTATGTATTATCCTAAACCGAGAATCATGGTGTAGATATACAAGACCTCTCGCAATCCCACATATGATGTTGAATCGCCTTTGCCAATCAAGAGATGAAGATCTCTCTTTATCTACATCCAAATTTTGCAATAAATCAGAAAACTGATCATAGGTACTGATTAGAAAATTTTAATGAGTCTGGCATTGAAGGACTTACGATACAACACGGAATCAAGGCTTCTGTTGGACAAGTACTCGTAAACGAGCATCTTCTCCTCCCTCTCAACGCAGCAGCCGAGCAGCCGAACAAGGTTTCTGTGCTGAAGCTTGGCTATCAAGTTTAGCTCATTCTTGAACTCTTCAACGCCTTGTCCCGACTCTTTTGACAATCTCTTTACTGCTACGTCTTCTCCTTCAACAAACATGCCCTGCGCATGGTATCATCCATCATCATCATCTAATAAAAATATGATCAAATTGACACGTTTGATCTCTAACACAAAATTTGAACGTAATTGTACCTTATAAACGCGACCAAAACCGCCTTGTCCAAGCTTGTTTTCCTCAGAGAAGTTGTCAGTGGCCAATGCCAAAGCATCAAAATCATACAACGGAAGCTCTAGGTCATCTGTACCGTTGTCACCAGACAAGTCTCTCTTACTCGACATAACTGTCGCGCTTAGAAGGAAATCTTGGCTTCTTTCCGTAGCTCCAGGCCTAGACACTGTTACAAAACAACACGTTAGATGGAGAGTAAAACTAGATGCCAATAGTTCTAGTCGACGAAACTAATACTGGTGTAAGAAAGAATTATAAGTACCCCTTGGACCTGCATTTGCTCTTGAAGCTCGTTTCTTCTTCAAAATAAAACAGATCGAAATCGCAGCTAGAAGAATGATGGCGGCAGCTGAGACGCCAACGCCGATGGCCACCTTCTTGGTCGTGCTCGAATTGGAGTCTGCACTACCTAAGAAGTTTATTAGTCTGTAAGCCAGTAACAGGAGGATTGTCATGCATGATGTGTAATTGCAAGGAAGTCAACATCAGTTTCACTGGGTCAAGCAATAGTAGTTAATCTAGTGGGGCAAGGTTTTTTTTTCTTATGGTCAGATCTAGTAAGGTAAAGTTATGCACATTGAATGAATGGAAAATCAGAAAATAAATGGTCCTGTTGAGCTACAGAGTTGTAGCTGAACAAGCAAATTATTCTCTTACTAGAAAAGTTTTATTTTTGCTGTTATTATTACACCATATGGTCCATATACACAAGCAGATTACCATCCAAAAATTCCATTCATACAACTTTTTCATGGAAAAATCTCATTTCTTGATATGGCATCTTCCTAGAAGAGGATAATTATCATCATTACAATGTTGATAAAAAAAAAGTAAGCATTTCAAACTCGGACGCAATATGCCTAGGCTCTTCATGTTGAAGCAAAATTTGAGACCCTTTCTTATAAAGATATGAAAGCAACATTTCGTCCATAACAGAGATAATTTTTGTGACTAAAAATATTCATTTTGTACCTAAATTGGGGACAATTGGACAGATAAGCAGGCAGTACCCAGTGGACACTAATTAATTTATTACAATAGGAAAAGTTCATAATACAGCAGGAAATGTACAGAGTTTGGACCCTATCATTTTTCTGTCGTATATACTGTATGAAAGAGTGATAAATATTGGTGACTACTCCCTCCGTCCCATTTGGTTTGTCCGCATAGTGTCGTTGGCACGGTAATTAATATAAAGTTGAAAAGTGATAAAGTTGATGAGAAAGGTGGATAATTGGGGGTAATATATAAGATTGGATGAGGGTAGTTTTGTAATTTTATAGGAAAAAGTGATAAAGGTGATGAAAAAGTTGGGTAATGGGGGTAATATATGAGAGTGAATAAGGGTAAAAGTGTAAAAACATATAGATAAAAATGGAAATATTTGAAATATGGACAAAGCTAATGGGATGCCCAAAACGGAAATATGGACAAACCAAATGGGACAGAGGGAGTAGTAAAGAGCAACCACCAACACGTACTTTACACATTAAAACTCGTGGGCCTAAATTAAATTATCAGTCACATCTAAAAACCCTTCCAGTTATAACACTACATGTACATTTTGCCATTTTCTTTCACATTAACTATGTTTTTATGACAGATATATTATACATGCACCACCTTTTCACTAATACTAATGTTTAATAATCAACAAAAGGAACAGAAATGGAAGAAAGAAAAATGCAGCCCACTAGGTACCCAATCTTGAATTTTGATTTAAACGGGACGGATAGAAAAATAAAGGTGGCCTAAACCCAACCTAACCAAAAAAGTCAAAAAGGCCCAGCCGGCTTTTGATTCAATTTTTTTTTCCTTTCCTAACTTAGAATTACGAAAATACCCTTCCATTTGAACACACAAAACTTTGGTCACTTTGTGCGATATCCAATTATAAAGAAGACTCATCAGGACATGGGTACATAGATCCAAAGGGGCAGGAATATTGATTCATGATTCATGATCCACTTCCACTTAATTTTTAAAGCTAGTCTGAATACCAAAGTAGATTGGAAAAATCTAAAAGCACATCCATGTGAGCGTAATTTAAGCCATCGGATATTTTGGTCTTTCCCACGCTTTCCACTCGCCTCTCCATTTCACTACATCTACATCGCATGTTTTTTTCCTATCAACTGTTATTTTCACACTTTACATTACCTAATTCTTCATTTCTTCTTCATATAAAATTCAAACTTATAATTACATGTCACCTACGCATATCATATAGTATTATGCACAATAGCTTACCAAACAAGTCATATTAAGAGGTGGCTAATATCAATTTGCATACGTTGATAACTTGATATAAGTAAAAGTAGGTGTTCAACCCTCATCTTATGTCAAAAGACGGATGAAAAAAACATTATAAACAATTAGGAAAGAACCGAATTTAAAAACCGAAATTTGATTTAAGTTCAGTTCGGTTCAGCTTGTGTCACTCCAGGTAGAAATAATCTAAACTAACCTGAAAAACCCCAAACTCAAATTTGTTACCAGGTCCATGCAAATTCGAGTCGACCTGGTAACAAATTTGAGTCGACCCACGACCCACAATGCAAGCACAAATACAAAGTGTGATAAAAAGAGTGCCTGAATATTTTACAACGATCACACTACCCTTACTTAGGTCCAAAGCTATACACCTATGTGTCGATGCGACGCCCAACATTAGCCAGTTTATTCATATTAATAAGAATCCACCATTATCCTAATGCTTTAGCTCTAGATTCTACTACACTGACTATACTATAAAGCCTATACTCCCTTATAATGAACAATCAAGAATCCAATGTAGCTACAAATTCTATGAAATTAACCTATAATTAAGAAATAATTAATCGAATAGTTAAAGAACATAATTACGTACCAAGATCAGCAGCGGCAAGACGAATGTACAAATCTTGTCCACCTTGATTATACGTCCTCATGTCCTTAAGATCGCCCTTCCACATCACACACCCGCTCCCCGCCCCAAACTCCACCACCCGATTCGCGTACGCGGTGCAATTACAATCCTTCTGGCACGCCTTCTCGCACTCCGCCAACCCCTTAGAATTGTCCACAACCGCGGCCCCGCTCTCGGGCAGCTTCATATCCCGAAGCACCAAGAACTTGTCGGACCCGCACTCGAGCCTCGTGCGCCTGGCGCACCCGTCCGACCCGTCCCTCATATCCCACGCGGGCTGGTTACTCGGCCCGAACCCGCGCGGGCACCCGCACACGAACAAATTCCCGGCGTCGCACACCCCGTAGGCCCCGCACTCCATGTAGTCGTCGCACTGGTCCTTGGGCGCGAACCAGAAAACGTTCCACCTCCCGTTCCCCCCGTCGTCCACCCACGTGAACCGGTTCAGTACCCCGGTCGGGTCCACCATCAGC